>OX621188.1:14461162-15696008 GCA_951640565.1 Petrophora chlorosata | reverse complement strand
AAAGCCTAAAATTATGTAATAATATACAAGTATAGGTACCTACATTTTACCAAAAAATAAAACACCGAATTCTAATGTATCTTCGAAATCCAAAGTCAAATATCGACGAAATTTGTATAGGACCACCTCGTAGCTATACTGAATAGACCTGAACGTATACCTACGAGGATTTTTTATTGACGAGGATTTAAAGAATTTTTGAAATCGGTCAACAGTTGGCGGAGAAATCGGTGAACATACATTACATTTGACAGCCTCTGTGGTGCAGTGGTTGGGCAGGTTAGCTCAAATCTCATACACCACTGAGGTTGCGGGTTCGATTCCCGCGATTGGACAAATGTTTGTGCACAGAAAAAAGAAGCACAAGTATTTGTTTCGTGTCTGGGTGTTGTGGGACCATGATCCTCATAGTTTCCTGGTTCCCTAGATACAGGGAATCCTAGTTAGGGGTCAGGATCCATGTATGTAATCGTTGGGCGTTATTTATTTATTTATTTATAAAAAGAAAATAGTGGAACATAGTACCTTCTCCTTTTTGAAGTCGGTAAAACCTTACAAAGACTTGACTCATGAAGACTTTTGACACGTCAAGTCAAGAGGTGAGTATGCTCTGCTAATCTATATGTTTTTGCGACGAGTTGATCGACTCCCCCCCCCTCCCCCTTTTTAAATAGTTAATAATTTGCCTCTTAAGTTAAGTTATTTTATATTTTATAACATATTAGAAAATGACGTTTTTCTTTTTGTCATTAAAGAATATGTATCATTTAGGAAGGAGGTCCCCAAGATACAGGTTTACCTAGTTTGGGGACCAATGGACTATGTATTTGTTAACTAAGTATTTTTTCAATAAAACGTTATTATTATTAAAAAAAAATAATAATAATAATAATTAACCCCCAGATAATGAACACTTTCGCCCTTAGTGTGCAGAACATTCCAAATTGACGTGAACCACTATCATGCACTGTTAAGTGCTGTTACTGGTTTTCCCATTATGTTTAACGCATTAGACCATTTTACGGTGTTGCCGTGAGAACGTCCACCGGCGTGGCGTTCAGGTGGCCTTAGGAAGTACTTCCTTGGACACGTGTGCCCGCCGTTTGCCAACCGTTCCTCTACCCGCATTATTTTACTTAAGAACCGGTAATTTTAATGAAATTCTACACTACAAGCAGCTGCCGCGTGCGGTCGGGCTACGTAAGGCCGAATATATTTTATACACATCATAACGCATTTGGCTAACCTCGAGCACTCGAGCACCTTACCTATAGATAGCCGGGGAAATTATGCATAAACCAAACCAATACGTCGCCTTTATGCCCACCCACTATGGTTGATATTGGATAAAGACTTGAAGCAATGTGTGTATGAGGCTCTATGAAACGAACAATCGATAAATCTATAGGTAGTCCAGGATAAGTGGAGTGCATTTTATACCGATTTTAGTTATTAGAATCAGCAGAATTTTTAACAGCAGCATGTAACAGTGTGTGCATGGCTGGAGTATGCAGTTCCTTATGTGACTTTGGATCCGAGGCGTCTAAGCTCAAATCTCAACGCGTACGGCTTAAGAGCAAGTTATATGTACACCAATCCAATCTGGGCCATGTTGAATTATATCTCATACCTACTCTCACTGAGAGGACAGATCCTAGCAGCCATAGAAAGAAATAGCCAAAAGCCATAGCCATAGCATAATGAAAAACCATATATACCTACCTTAATTGAATATTTAGGAAACTTTCTTGTAAATAATTATGTAGGACTAGCTAATTTATACCCGTGACTTCGTCCGCGAATAATTTGGTTTATAGTTATTTTCTAAGAGTGTTCGTTTTTCTTGAATAAAAATCCTGTGTCCTAATCCAGGACTTAAAGTACCTACATTCCAAATTTCATCATAATCCTTTCACTCGTAAAGAACACAAGAACATAGTGACTTCGCCTTAATAGAGACAATAAGAAAAGTGTTGATGGACATATTATTAGTTTTACTCTACTTAGCAGTTTAAGTTAAATTCAAATTACTTATTAGCCTTATTAGGCTAGATTGTAATGTTAATGAAGTGTCATTTTGTGACACGACATTATAAAAAAAAAACCTTTCAGTCGTTCAGAAGTTAAGTGGTAACAAACATACATATACTAGACGATAATTCTGAAATAATGAGCTGTAATTTAGATAAATTTATAATAAGGGTATTAGTTTTTGTATTATTAATTATACTGTGGTTTTTGTAGGATTAGCCGGAAGTAGAATTAGTAAGATGATTAAAACTGCGTTTGTTCAGTTATAATCTTTTGCGAATCACCTAGACAAAAACAATAAAGATGTTGCGCAATACTATGAATATCATTACTAACTAAAATTAATAAGCAATAAAATTTAATTAATAAATAAAGTAATATAAACTGAACGGTACGTATTTATACCTATATCAACTTGGGATTTTTAAAGCTATCTATTGTCTCTGTAGTATTATCCGTAAAATTAAGTAAAAATATATATCTAAGTACATCTCTGTTTAGTTTCATTTGTGTGAGTTTTCTTGCTTATTGATGTAATAAGTACCTAATAACTGAACAACAAAACTGTTTGGCGGTCAATTCATGACATCTCCCTGGAAAGATTCAGTAGATCGATGAAAAGTGGTGGAAGGTTTACACAGACGGACGGACATGACGAAACCGCATACAAAAGAGGGTTTTGTTAATTACTCTTGAAACAATAAATTAATATTTCGCGGGGCCATCATCAGGCCATTTATAATATTCAGTATCAAAACGAGATCGTCAAGTCCGACAAACGAGTACAAATTGTAAAAGAATTTATTCGTTGCTTGTGTTAATATAAAGAACAAGTTGCCGAGTGGGAAATTAGCATTCGAGAGCGACATTGCGATCGGCAAATGAAAACGCTCATTAAGCGCTGACAGACGACGTTATCTCCTTATCAACATATATAACCTTTCCGTGGTGAGCGTTATTATAACATTTAATATAATAACATAAATGATAATAAGGAACGACCGCTGGTGTATAATAATTACAATATTAAATGTATAAATAATTCAATGGGCTATCGGCGATGGAAGCACGCGACGTACTTCCGGAGAGTCTAATTAATGCGTACTTCATTCTGTGGCGCTTGACGAACTACTCAAATTAAATAATTATCGTCTGTCTAAAAAACTCTCAAAACGCGTTGATCTATTGATAGTAGACGGTGATAATGGTAACTAGAATTGAATTAATTTCGACTGTGATGTCCAGTTATCCTACTCGAGGTAGGTCTCTCGTACGCGGGAGACCGTCTGGGTAGGTACCACCGCTTTCCCAGTTATTCTGCCGCCAAACAGTAGTGCGCAAGCATTTATGTGTAGACAGGTAAATTACTGGGCATATGAGACTTAATATCTGATGTCTCGGGGTGATGAGCGTAATGCAGTGCTACGTACTACGTAGTAGGTACTTTTTACGGTATTAAAAGTTCTGAGTGGCACTGCAATTGTTGGGCAGGCGTGTCGTTTATCATCAGCCGAACAACTTGCTCGTCTCATTACTCAGTTCCAAAAAATAAGATACTACTTAACTACAAAATATGTAACATCATTATTTTGAATTTCAATTATGATAAGAATTGCAAAAAAATTATGGTTCATTTTACCTAACCAATATTTTAAAATGAAGACAAATAATATTTCTAGGATCTATCATGCAACCAGACTATTTCTAAAACAATTTCCTTCATTTAGGTTCAACATCAAGATATAAAATTCAGTGGTAGTTGTCCCTCAAAGTGCTAGCAAAGAAAATTAAAAAAGGTGCTAGTGTCCGGGGTTACGCTGCTACAGCAACAGTGACTTCAATTTAAAAAGAACAGAAGTTTTGGGATGAAAGGCAATGGTGAAAAGTAAAGTAATTCATATGTATGTGGGCATTATTCTACTTAAGTCTGATCACACTGAAGATGGAAGAGAGAGCCAATCCTGCGTGTCCGCTAGTGCCATGTAGCAACTGTCACCGCAAGGAAATCTACTGTAATACGCTTGAGTGCGTTGTTTCTTGTATAATTCAGGTTTTCTGTAACTTTTTTAATATCGGCTTTTGGCAATTTTGGTTAGTATTTACCATAGATACCTTATATCCGTGCATTCTCCCACCGCGTCGTCCCAAAGAAGGTTCATGGTGGAACGAACGGGAATGCGTTCTTTGTTTTTCCCGTTGGTCTCACTGGTCTTGTTAGTAGATATATTGAAATATTTTTAATGTCCGTTTATCCCCCTAATATGACGCTGTTCCAAAATTTTTATAATGAATGATTTGAGACTTGAATATCCTATAGGATTATCGTTCTTTTAAATTAAATAAGTATCGGGAAATTATTCACTGACTCGTGGTCGTGGTATACAACGTGGTTATGAAATTAACACGTTGCATATAGGTAGATGTCCCCTTAGTATATTTTCAGAAAAAAGGTATTCCTTCCTTTTGTATAGTGTATAATTACATGTATGATTTTTGCTAGCTAACTTAAAACAATGTAACAAAATCGACATTATGAATTATACGTAAAATTGTATTTTACGGCGTACCTATAATAAGGCATCATTCTTTTTTGGTATTCTATATAGTGCATGCTTGGCAAAACTCTTAAGATTCCTGCCAGAGTCATTTCTTTTTTCTTCTTTTTCGTGATTATTTATAATCTTAAGCATAATTTTTTATCAAGATGTAATTGTTGGAGATCAATACTAATGAGGAAGTAAAAGGTAAGGTAGGTGAATGAAAATAATTATATTACAACTAAAAAAGTAGGTACCTATGGGTAGGAACCCCATATTTTGGCACTGTTGCAAGCGCAATGATCACGAAGAACTAATGATGTTACAGGTGGGGAATTATTAAGAGCAGATAAAACGATCAACCCCCCTTTCTTTCGCGTTTTTTATGATAGTCGCCGGTACTGTAGTCCGTTTGTCACTTACAACTCGATTAGAGCATCTTACCTCTTTGTATCTTTTCAGGTAGGTTTTTCGTTCGTAGTTTGAATGATGAGCTTTCTGCTACTGGCCAACGTCTTGAATAAATTTCATAGTGCTGCCCCTTGTACCTTAACGTTAACCTGTGCCACTTCTACATTTTTGGCACTTAACCGCCCATCCGCATATTTAAGTTCCGTGAACACATGTTGAGAGTGGTGACCATTTTTATCTTAAAAAAATTCTTAACCTAACACTTCCTATACAGTGCTTAGCTCTATCAGTTTCTACGAGTAGATTTGCTTCTACACCATATACACTCGAGAGCAATGAATCCGGGTCACTTAAAGAATGTTAAAAATCTCGGAAACTAAAAATGATAGGTTAATGCAATAAATTGTATTTAATAGACAATGTAATACTCCTTAAATGAAAGTAAAAAAAATATGAGTCACCATACATTTTATTAACACAAAATTACATAAAGAAAAAAACTGCTGATCTCTCCTTAAAACAAAAATAGGAAACATGAAATTTTTGAACTTTATTACGATTTTCTTGAATTTTAATACTTCGTATTGCCTCCTCGTGCTTCCATTACTGCGTTTACGCGGTTTGGCATGCTGTACACCAAGTTCCTTATACGATTTTGGGGAATATTCTCCCATTCCTCTGTGAGAGCAATTTTGAGCTCACGAAGCGTGATTGGGGTATGGTTTCGTTGTTTTACGCATCTGCCTAGCTCGTCCCAAGCATGCTCGATCGAGTTGATATCCGGGCTGCGCGCTGGCCACTCCATACGAGTAATGTTCATCTCTTGAAGGTAGTCATTCACAATCCTACCTGTATGAGGTCGGGCATTGTCATGCATAAATATAGCATCCTCACCTAAATTGACCATAAATGGACCAACGTGATCATTGAGGATTTCTTCCACATATCTCACGCTAGTTAAAGAGCCGTTTTCTATGATCACCAGCTCTGTGCGACTTTCAGAAGAAATTCCGGCCCACACAAGTACAGACCCACCACCGTAGGCTACTTTTTCTTCGATGCATGCTTGCTTGAATCTTTCCCCTGGTCTTCGATACACTCTGTGTTTTCCATCGTGCTTGTAGAGCATAAATTTTGATTCGTCGGAGAACATAACTTTTGACCAATCTTCAATACTCCAATTTACGTGGCTCTGGGCATATCTTAGTCTCGAAATACGATGCCCACGCTCCAGTTTAGGGCCGTTTGCAGGTCTAAGGGGTTTTAAGTTAGATTCAGCAAGCCGACGTCTTACTGTCCATGCACTTGGGTTACTTCCTCCGAGGCGTCGAAACTGATTGGTGAGTTCAGTTCCTGTGAGAAAGCGATTTCGAAGCATGGTGTTCACCAAGTATCGGTCTTCTCGTGCTGTGGTACACCTGGTTCTGCCCGTTCCTGGTCTGCGTATGTTAGAACCAGTTTCTTCGTAACGTCGGAGAACTCTTTGTACTGTTGACAGCGACACACCGACAGTCCTGGCTGTATCGCGCTGACTCCGGCCGGTTTCCAGCATTGTAAGTATTCTGGTGCATTCTTCAGGCGTAAGCGACATAATTTCAGCTTGAATAATGAATATAGAGCACTATAAACATGGTTTATGTACCCACATAAATGACAGATTACAAACAAAAGCAAAACCAAATGCTGTAATTTCGTAGTTCCATCTTCGAAAGTGGCCCTTTTTCAAATTTGATTTTTTTATGATATAACTTTACAATAACTAAGAAGTTTTAATACCTTCATTTAAGGAGTATTACATTGTCTATTAAATACAATTTATTGCATTAACCTAGCATTTTTAGTTTCCGAGATTTTTAGGATTCTTTAAGTGACCCGGATTCATTGCTCTCGAGTGTATTTCAATAGGTACACAATCTAACGTATCGGAAATCGCGGATAAGGATTAAATTTCCGTAACGCCTGCGACAGAAGACGTGACTGTCTTCTTCTCTTTGCAGTTACGACAGTTTGAATGAATGACCCAAGGTGTCCCACACCCGAAACATGTATTTAAACTGATGCTGTTGGTTGTCTTTGTCCGTCCGTTACAGCATCCTAATTTTTTTGTGACAGGTGTCCTTCAAGTGACCGTAGTGTTTGCAATAGCTGTAGTTAGGTCTATATCTGCTTATACTAGTATTAACCTAGACTATAAATTGGCATGTATGGTAAAATTTTGATGCAGAGGTTGACTGCTGTGCTTTCTAAACTATCACATTTTACAGTTTAGATAATCTCTGTAATCCTTATTTCGTAGACGAAGTCGCGGAAATCAGCTAGTTAGTACCCTATAATCTAAGTTGCAAACTCTGAAAAACACTTCAAAACCTTTTTGGTAGTTTTCGAGTCTTTAAGTAACATACATACATACAAACAGACAGATATCCTAAAAACAATAATTTCTATTATTTTATGCACTTGTAAATACCAATTCCTATTGCTAAGTTTCCCTAGAGGTGGAAGAATTTTAAGTATGTGTACAAGGGCATCCATATCCTCATACGTATACATATCATACTGATACGAAAACTAGTTTGGCCACAAGAAAACAGCTTAAACTTTTTTAGCTTTCAGAAAAAACATTTTACTTCTACATAAATTTAAAGTAACAATTAAGATATATTGAAGTAAAATATTATATGTATGTTTCTGTTACTTGTTTACTTAAATTCAAAATACATCACTCAATTTCTTAGTGAATAATTTATTATTTTTTAAATTACCGTTCGTCCCGTTTCTGACGAACTGTCGACTTTGCTTTTCAATTTGAGTTACTATAGTTCGGATCTTGTAATGTTTTACTATAATTTCTGTTGTTTGTGATTTAGAAAGAGCATAATTTTAATGGATTTGATTCATAAAGTAGAAATTACTTGTTCATTACAAAGAACACCATCAAAATAAGTTGCTGTTTCATCAATCTATTGATCACTTATCTTAAGGTATAAAGGTACATTATGCACATAATAGCTATTAACATAAAATTTCATTATCACTAATTTCTGTACATATATGCATTTTTATAGGTAATTTTATTCAATCATTATAATATTATAATATAACTATTGTATTGTATTATCATTACTAGATTTTTTTTTAATATTATCATTTAATATAGAATAGAATAGAATAAATTTTATTGCATAAAAACTGTGTACAAAGATGTTACAATATGATATAAATAATGAACCAACAGTTTGTCCTCTCGGACGTACAATATTATTTACAGTTAGTAATTGGTACCCATACCTACAACACATTTATTAAGTATACTCTAATGAGATCATAAACTTTAAAATTAATTGCTATCAAATAATTTTTAATAATTATTAATATTTACAATTTACTTGACATTTATTACAAAAACTACATTACAAATTGAGTACTAGTTCATGCACTCAAAATACTTGGTCATATTATGAAACACCACACTACAGCTACACACAGCTACTTTTAAATGACTGACCATCTTTGGATATCAAATTATGTGGCAAGTGGTTATATATTTTTATTGCAGTGACGAATGAACTTTTGTGGTACATTGTATTGTTTACTTGAGGAATACATAATATGTATATATATATAGGATATATAGGAATATATTAGGTATATATAGGAGTATATTATATTTAACTTGTGCTTAGGGCGTAAACTGTCGGAGCTAGTAAATTTCTTTTCAAAAAAGCAACTTTGATTATTTTTTACAAACATAGATATTTCTAATATGAAAATACTGGCTAAAGTGAGTAATTCATTAGCTTTAAAAATGTTTTGAAGTGATTCCATGCTTTGTAGCTTGTAAATGGCCCTTATACATCTTTTTTGTAACAGAAATGTGGTTTGAATATCAACTGCATTACCCCAGAAGATTATACCATAACATAAACGAGGTTAAACATAGCCATAATATGCATTTTTAGCAAATCTTTAGAAGAGATGTTGCTTAATACAGAGAGTGCATAGCAATATTTTGACAATTTTGAATTTATTTGCAAAACATGTTCTTTCCAGTTAAGGTAAAAAATGTCATAGATTCCAACCACTCAACTGTTAATTTTGAAGTGCTATTAACTTAGTTTTCTAATTCTGTCTCGTTTAATTTATAAACACTATAATATAACAAAAGGATTAATAATTTAAAAACTAAATAAAACTAAACTAAAAGATATTAAATACTATGTACTTGCCGGGTATCGGTTGAGCCAATTGAAAGGCCTACAGACAATTATTTAATTGAAATATTTATTTATATTTTTCTTTTTTACGCTTAATAGATCTGTTTGGCCACTATCTCGCCTGATGAGAAGCGATGATGTGGCCTTAGATGGAGCACACGCCTATACCTGGAGCATATTACCCATTGAACAGTTTTGAAATCACAGTAGACTACTAAATAATATTGATAGGTTGGTGGAAAAGGCCCTTAATAATCCCAATCCACTTATATTCATAAGGGTTAAACTAATTTTGATGAAATTTGGTATGTAGGTAGGTAGGTACTTTAGGACCTTAAAATAGAACATAGGTTCTTAGAATTATAAATTCTATTCATAGGGTACTTTCTTCCCAGAAAAACGAACAGTTCCCCAGGTAACAAACTAAAGACCGAATTCTACGCGTACGGAGTCACATGTATCAGCAGGTATAATAAAGAATGTTTATTAAACTGTCTCTTTTACCATAGAATTAAAACAATATTTTGTCAAATATCGATGTTTAAAGTGAAACAATGTTGCATGGAACCTTTTGAGGATGCATTTGGTGGGTGAACGGTGAGGCTACCTCGCCGCAGCTGCCATTGTTATCGCGTTCATCTCATTTTGCGGTTGGCTGATAAAAATTGCGGATGCAGAAGTATCGAGTTTCATGTTCAATCTGCCGTGTTAATAAATACTTTTGTTTGTTCACGTTTCGCTTCTTACACAAGTACAGTTTATATTAACGTGTTGAAATGTAAAGGATGTACTAACCATTATTAAGAGAAAACAAAGTTTATTGTAGATTTGTTGATTCAGTTCCGGTGCTGATTGATTTCTCCAATCAATGCGCGGATGCATGCGGATTACAAAATATTTTTTATAAGTTTCATTATTTCTCGAATTTCTTCGAATTTTGAAGTAATAGAGCTGGAAGGAAATTATATCATAAGTAATTAGCTTGCGTACCCACTGGTCCTTCAAGTGCCAATCATATATCGTGTTGAGCTCAGATTCACTGAGATAATGTCTTGTGGTGCCATCTTGCCTTTTCTTTTCTTGGGCCATCAAAATGTATCTTAACTTAGTAGTTATCGTTTTGTGGTGTAAATGAATGAGATTAATTTGATTTCTTGCCTGAATCTACAATAATTGAACCGAATCTCATTAGCCGCAGTGAAGATCCTTAATTTGAGCTCAACACTATGTACGATTGATGCTTGTGGGACCTGTGGGTGGGCCAGTAGGCCATAAAAAAATAAAGTCTATCTTTAACTGTTATAATATCAATGTAATGCCAGTCTGATAATCTAGCCTTGCTGCAATTTACATCTCATGTCTAACTAAACTTCATTTATCAATAACGTTAAGTTCTAATCAATTTCCCTTTGGAAAACAATAGGGTAATTAATAATAATAATTATTAGCATGGTCTGTGTATGAAACTAGTAAATGCAAATAAGGTAACTGTCCGCCACTATCAATTCGAAGGTTATTAGCCCTTAGAACACCTGTAAGCATTTTTTGTTTGAGATGTGCTGGCATTTAAACATCCGACGTGTTCACTAAGTAATGGCCCGCATGTTTTGTCCACGTGGGGCCTAATGTAGGAAATGATAAGTCTTGCCTTTCCCATAGATCAATTTAATAAGATATTATAATACTTTTTTATATTTTCGCGTAATCTTGAAAAACAAAAGACGAATATTTTTTATTTTTTCTTTATATATGTTTGCGTTTGAGCACTATCTCATCTGATAGTAAGCGATGATGTGGTCTAAGATGTCGATGTGAGCGCTTGCCTAGAAGATACCTGTTCACTCTCGAATTTATTGAATAACAAATGTGAATTTACTATTGCGCAACAAATTCTTCAATTAGCGAGACAGCACGCAACCAGTGTTTTCACTATTTTTGTGGTTAATTAAACAGAAATCATTTGTTAACACACTGACGAATAACTTTATTTAGTAGGTATAATATAATATTAATTAATCTTCGTCAGAAATAATTATATGTTTTTATATACTGTTTAGTTATCTTTCCAACTGTCGGTATTTTACAAATTAAGCACTTCCTAATTTATTAATAGGTAATTCCCGAATATTTATTAGGTATTCTGAGCTATATAATAATAATAATAAAAGAGTTTATTTGAATAGAAGGTCAACAGATAATTTTTGCATCTTTAGTTAAAACAGTGGGTTCAAGTACGTGGCGGTGATATCACCGATGTCCTTTCTATCCGGTCTCCACATGCTCCGAATATTTTTATTAAAAATAATCCCATCTAGATTAAGTTAATTCCTTATGAATTTCAGGAACAAAAGATTTTTTTACTATCAGAGATATCGATATGTAAATAGAAATTGTTGTTATATATTTATAGGTAATATTAGGTAAAACTCCATCATTAGGGTTTAAATACTATATTAGTTGTATGTGCACGGACCACAAGGATACTCACAATAAAACGTGAAGTCATTATAATAACGTTACATATATTATAGGTAACTGTTACTTAATCTAACAACATTTGTATAGTTTTCTATTCCAAATTATACCTATTTGTTTTTCACATCGTTCATGAATAAGAAAACGATAATTAGATGCGAGTGACGGTGTGAATCGCCGGGCAACAAATTCATATTTCCAAAAATTAATATCGGTGCGATAGTTCAAGCAGATAACGTCCAATTAAAACAATTCCATCAAAACATTTTGTGTCAGGTCATTCCACCTGCCCCGCGTTATAATTTATTCATAAGGAGCTGCCGGCAGCTTGGCCGGTTGAAATTTATCGCTCGCGAGGCACGGCCACGTTAGACGAAAACTTGTCAACAATGCACACATTCAAATAAATTAACAGTTTTTCTAGACTTCCTAATAAAAAATGACAACATAGATATTATAAAACGATTTTATTGAATTGTACCTATTTAGTTTTAAAGGGAATAAAATTTTAATTTATGGACATTATTAAAGTGTTAATATATTAATTATTACTTCTATACTACTAAGGTTTATTGCAGGTTCATTAGAATGTAAAATAGAGTAGGAAAAAAGAACAGCTATGCAGGTGACGAGAGGAGCACGTCCTTCGCCTGATAACAAGTTCTAGGTCTGTTGCTATGTTTTATGTACTTTCTAATATACATATAAGTACTATTCAATAAGAAAGAACAATAAATAGAGTTGAGTCAGTGAGTTAGGCTATTAATCAGACCTGTAAATTGTCAAGAATAAATTCTAATAAATGAACTTGACTGGTATCTGTCAAGAATATTAACATAATTTTATAAGATTTGTATAGTGAATTGAACGCATTAAACATGCGAACAAAGATTTATAAATATTATTCGCTCAAGCCAAGTTGGTTGGCGCAAAACGATTTTCCGATTAGTCGGTGCGACGTCATTGCTACATCTTCTTAGGGAGAAGCGACTGCCTCTTGAAACAGATTATACTAGTTTGAGAGCCTATGGATTCAATAATGCTCTGTTACAATATATTACTATTTCTCTCTTTCTATTTCTGTCTTCGAACCTATCGTCACGCATCAGTTTATATCGTGAGTGGACGTGATAGAAGAACTCAGCCTTCAACAGATCTGCGACTGACGAGATCATCGCAGGCAAGACGGTGCTTCAAGAGAGCACCGAGACTGTTGCACTATTACTGTTGTGAATAAACAAAATGAAGGACTTCTTCCAGGGTCTTCAAAGAGACCAATCCGGATGATGTACGGCTTGATCGAGTAAAAAAGTGAAATTAGATTAAAAACTAATAATATTAATGAAATGAAAATAAAATTAGCTGGTTTTCTTATAGAGCAAAGTTGGATGTTGTGTCTTGTTAAAGATAAGTTGCAGTGAATTATGATGGTTGTACTTAAGTGAAATTTCGATATTAATCATCGTCGGGTGCCTTCTTCATATTGAAGTTTGGAGGTCAGTTTCTCGCGATCCTATGCTGCAGTTTTGAGATCTCGGTAGCTTAGTCCAGTCCATACTTTGATATTGTCGAACCATTTACGTCGTGGACGTCCCGGGCTTTTCTTCCCGGGAATCTTGCCCTCGAGGATCAACCTTGGAAATTCGTGCTGAGATCTATTCATAAGATATCCAAAAAATGCAGCCTTCCGTCTCATATTGGTCGTCAACAACACGGTTACGAATTGCCTTTTCAAGTACCTTGGCGTTTAGAGCTAGTCCAAGATATTTTTAGCATTTTGCGCAGTATCCACATCTCGAACACCTTTAAACTGGTCGCAGATTTCCTTAAGTAGGACCCAGGTTTTGCAACCGTATAATAAGGAGGACCAGACGTAGCATCTCAATATGCGATGTCTAATCGCAAATTGTATCTTGGGGTCGTAAAGAACCCGGGACATCTTGTGGAAAGCAGTCTTTGCTTGTCAAATTCTGCATCTTATTTCTTCTTGTTAATTTTTGTGACAATTTCTATTGGCTTTTGTTATAGTGTGATCGTAGGAGTAAGTTTTTTCCAGATCAGATTTCGAAATTACCATTGTTTTGGTTTCGTTTATATTACTGCATAATCCCTTTAGCCTTTCATATGAATTTCGATACGCAACTACAAAAAAATAAACTAATATTTTCAAATTATTCTTCGTAGCTACTTTTGTAAAGTACCTAGTTGTTAAGTTCGATCTTCGGCTTTTCTTCTCCAGTCTATATCGTAGCTCTATTTAATCACAGGACGTCCTACACTACGCCTACGGTTACTGATTCGCGGTCTCCACACTTTTACCCCAAAGGTTATCATCGGTTTTACGGCAAATATAATCAGTCCACTGCCACTTCAGTTCGCTTATCCGCTGAGCTATAATTTGTCGGGAACTTAAATATATTGGGTGATAGGTCTCTCGAATGCGGGAGGCCGTCTGGGCAGGTTACCACCACTTGGCAGTTATTCTGCCTCCGAACAGTTGTGTGCAAGCATTACTGTGTTCCGGATTATAGCCGGCGGAATTGCTGGGCATATGAGACCTAACAACATATCTGATATCTCGGGGTGATTAGCGATATGTAGGGCTATAGAGCTAGGCAGTACTATTCGTGGTATTAAAAGTTTTGGGTGGCACTGCATTAATTTATCGGCAGGCTTTGCGCTTACCATCAGAGTCGAAAGACTTGGGAGTCCCGTTGCTCAGTTCCATAAAAAAAACAATAGGTAGGGACTCGTAGCTTCTCTGGCGCCTAACTTCGTTTCGGATTACATTCTTCAGAGTAATACCGCGAGCATATGTTTTTCCGTAGCTCGCTGACCAACTTTCATTTGGTGGAATAGTCCTACCGTGAATGTCCACGTCTCGGGTAGTCTTGGCTCTGTATGTCATACCTATCATGAAATGTAAAACGCAGCAGTAGAAGTCTACTAGCTTGTAATTATGAAAATAAAACAAAACAAAGATATTGGTAAAAAATTATAAAATAAAAATAGAGAGCGAGTGTGGCTCAGTAGGAGAACGTGCGACTTTCGATCTGACGCACCCGAGACCGAATTCAGGCCCAGGACCACTGATTTTTATAAGCTATGTGGGGATCTAACACTCGCTTTAAAAGCGGTGAAGGAAAACATCGTGAGATAAACATCGTCAACGATTAATCACAAAAATTTAAGAACATGTGACATCTACCAACCCGCACTGGACCAGCGTGGCGGAGTATGGGCCATACTCTCTCTACCAGAGAAGGCCTGTGTCCCAGTAGTGGGAACGTAATGTGCTGATGATGATGATGATGAATTTTATAATATATGACACTACCACCTTATTCTAAAAAATCTTGAAATTATACATATTTGGCTAGTGTTACCTACACTAAAAGCGACAATAATTATAACGTTTCATTCTGATGTTATATTAAAAAGTCCTTATCCTTTTCTCCTTGCACCTGTCTCGTCGATGACATTGCGTCCACTCACAAGAAATCCAAATGCTGTTGCACAAAGGGGGTTAACAAGGTCAATTTATTGTACGGAGGTGTCGATGACGAAGGATCCGAGAGGTGGTCACATACGTGCTTGTCAAGATAAACATCGCAGCGCTGGCCCCTGATAACGTGGTAACGAGCCTAACGTCCGCAGTACAATCGTGCTCACAAGTTTATGTAATACGTAATATGTACTTATTAATTAAAAATTTTCAGCTTTTTTTCTCAATTTTATGTAGGTATTACTTATTAGTCAAGCTTTTTTAGCTTTTGTGTCGTATAGTAATCGCCAGACTCTAATTTATTTAGATGACTTGCAATGCTTCATCAAATCGCAGTGAGTGAACCAAAATGTCCTGGTGATCATGCTTCTCAAACTTTCGAAAAGACTTTGTTAGTTTATTTGTGTTAGATGGCTGTTTCATTTGCTTTCACAAACTCATTGAAAGCCGGTTAATCCCAAATAACTGTTGTTTTAGTTAAAGATATTTATATAACAAATTTTCGCTTTCAATTCATTTGAAATTCAACGGGGCTGTCAGCATGTTGAGTACGCTGCCAAATGTTCCATCCAGACTAACTCTTGGGCTATCTATAGGCCAATAATATTATTAGTATAACCAATTGCTTCAACTTGTAAGTAGTTTAATTAAATTTAAATTAAAGTAGTGCTTAATTTAAAGTAGTATAAGTAGTTTTTGTTTTATATAAAAAAAAATGGCAATCGGTCGATTTTTTTTATAAAATTCCTGACCATAAAATAGGAAATAAATATTAACGTCTATCTACAAGTATATTTTATTATTAGATATACTAGCTACACCCAGTTGCAGAAAGCTCATCATTAAAACGTCTTTACGTAAAGTTCCATTAAATTTAATGCAGCGTTGCAGATGATATACGATGAATCCTACGAACGAAAACCCTACATGAATAGGTACAAAGAGCTTTTAAAAGGTACGACGAAATATCGTGTTCTCAAAATATATCAAAATCATGGTAAACAATAGCCCCTTTCTAAACTTAGTCCTAAGTCTCTTTAAAAAAGATACGAAAATAAGATCGATGGCACAAAGTTACGAACATGAGCCAAAAAGTACGATTTTCGTGGTTTTTGTACCCCTAATTGATGGAATATTGAAAATTAGACATTTGACAGTAATTTAATGATATATTCGTGTATAAAATCGTCTTTAAAATATAAAGATCGTTACTGCAACTGGGTGATCGTGTTTAATGTTTAAATTAGTTAAGCCGTCAATCGTCAAAAAACACTGTAAAAGATTTGTCTTTGAGAATTTCGACAAATACTTTTATGGCAATTGTATATGGAACGCTATAATTTTATCTTTCTTTTTAGTTTTAGTTATGCTTCGTGTCTGACAGTATAGGTACTTCAGCCCGCAGAATAGTAGATATATGGTATTAACTGTAAACTTTAAAATATAAAGAATTTGCAAACAAACATCTTTGAAAATGTTATGTCTAGAAAATATTAAGCTATTCATCTCGTAAAAAACACGCAAATCATAAGAACAGTAATTCCGTGCCTATCACACATTATTATTTATCAATATATTATAATCATTTTGTGACCGTTTGTACCTCCACTTACGGTTGATTGTAAACAGCTTTTAAAAACTCCGTTGTCCCTCCTTTATCTTTGTAGCAGGTAGATACTAATTATATGTTATTATTTAATACAATGTTATTAGCTAGTATACGCCAGCGTTCCCTTATAAAATGAATAATACAAGGCAAAACAGTGTTAAAACAATGATGTATAATGAAAACATAGTAGAGTATCATTTGTTTTTAATATTTTTTCGACACAAACTGGTACTTAAGATTTCATTATGGCTTGATTGTAGCACTTGGGCATGCAGTAGTATTGTGATATTAATTATTCATGAATTAAAATTATGAAACGTATCCAACTGACTCTTGGCCGCAGTAATAATAATTAGCTCACCTATCATTATATGCCTTGAAGAACTTGTTTCATTGTTATTAAGATATGGTCTGATATCGTTACGTTTATTGATCGTTTTGTGGTATAAATCGTTAAAGACTTAAAACAAAAATATTTTAGCAAAAGTGGTAGGACTTAAAGTATGTTGTTATTCCTATCGTTTATAATTTTTTCTTGTTTTTGTACACATCCAAATCGAACAATGTTATGTTTAGACCGAAAATTATCAATAAAAGGTACGAGGCGTACAATAGACAATATCCACGTGAATATACATAATGAATAAAGCTTACTGGGTTTCTATTTCTATAGCTATGTTTCCCATAACATACGATGATGTGGTCATCCGTACCTTTTCCTTCCACTTCGCTATTGAACCAGACCAAGCAAAATGATCATAGAACATAATATTATGTTTGTGAAGTTATGTGTTTATATGTAAATATAATAATATTGTAATGTAAATAGATAACTAACTAATAACCAACTAGTTATCTATTAACATTATATCTCTTATCTGAATCAGTGAATGTTACATAATTTGGATAGCAGATATAGGTACAGAACCTCGTAGTAATGGGTATGTATAATGTACATGCATACAACAAGGTAATTAATTTCACTCTATCTAGATACGCTCATCATTTAATAGGTTTAGTTTGATGTAATCAAGTAATGGAGATCTAGATCACTAAAACGCCTACATGAATCGCTATTTGCTTCAACTAATGCTGCGAAGAAACTTGGTTTTATTAATTTCCTTTGATCACGTTTTATTCAATAATAAATATCTCGCACTGACATTTTGTGCGTAAATTTCGTCTTGAGAACATAAAACGGAACAGATAACTCCTAGAGTTTAATGTTATATCATTTTATAGGCTGCCATCCGTAACGAGCAGTAAGAAAATCATTAAAATTGTATACTCAAAGTAATTACTGTTATTAATGTTATCGGCAATACAGAAGCCAATCGAAATGACGGAGGTATTCCGTTCCATTATGGTGCGCCCGAGGCTCGCAGCGGTCAAAGACAATCCTTAAATCGAAGACTGGCGGCTGGCGGGTGCTCGGGGCAGTTTTTATTTGAGAATATTTTCCTAACTAATTAAAAGCGTTAAAATAAGAAGATAAAAACTGGCTTCGTTATCGAAGGCATCGACCCGCTTTTGTGTTGTGGCCACCAGCGAGGCCGCGGAGGCAGCGTCCGCGGCGGCGCTTAGTCGCCCTCAGTAATTAACTAAAACTGAGCGAATCGCCCCGCCAATGTATCAGACGCACAACAAAGGACACACAACTCTTGAAAAATGCACCTCTTCGCATAAATTTCCAGCGAATCGACATACCGACCGCGGCTTCTGTTCAATACCGATGCGATTTTATTTCAACACATAAGGTTATTCTTGTGTTTCATCGAATATTTTTAATAGTTATAAAAAAACAGGACAAGGCATTAGAATAGGCATTTTAAAGTATAGAGCAGCTAATTAGTCACTTCCACCTCAACCTAGTTAACCTAATAAATCCATGAGTTAAAGTGGAAGGTAGATTATTGTTAGGTACATTTTAATAGGTGAACGTTTTATTACAGAGTATAGAGGATCTATATCAGATGATTTAAATCTAACTATTACTATTTATCTAGTCCACCCTCCAAGTGTCCAGCTAACGATGTGAAAGCTGTAGGTATATATTAACCACTTCGCAATGCGTTGTGTAATGCTATTAGATATTGTTCATTGTGAAATATTCTTTTGTTTCAAATATGATTGCACGGAGTAATAATAATCTATTACATGTAGGTACATAACATCATGCGGTGTTGCTACGCTATGGAGCTTGTGTTTGATGAATCAAGTCGCATTGTCCTGTCAGATCTGTAGACAATAAAATCAATATAGGTAAGGTTTACTCAAAATATAGGAGTCACCGGCAATTTATCAAGCATTTGTATATAAAAAATGTTTTTATCTATTGTTTCAAACTACATACAGTACTTGGACAATTGATCGTTCGGAATTAAATAAGTATAAAAATAAGGTCGGCAAATAGGTGATGAACTAGACATTAAATAACGAAATTGTTTGATGGATTAGGTTAAAATAACGTTCATATAGTTTTGAATTAACTAACCCATTTAAATAATGTTAGGTGATGGTACTATGCATACTTCCCCGTTCACTTTTCATCTTTTCAACATAAGTAAAAACAAACCTTTTTAAAATCACCTTCTAAAAATAAAATAACGCAATGTCACTTTATGGTGAAAATTAAATGACTAAGCTGATTTTTAACTGCTTCAAAAAAGGAAGAGGCTCTCTATTCGATTGTACGTTTTTTTTCTTTATGTTTGTTACCTCAGAACTCCGACATTTATGAACCGATTTAGAAAATTCTTTTTGCGTTGGGTTCAGTATAGCTACGAAGTGGCCCCATATAAATTTTATCGATATTTGAACTTGGACTTCGAAGATACATTGAAGTCGGTTTTTTTTATACAATGTATACATGTTCCAATAACTATCGGTAGAGGTATTTTTGTTATTTTCATTCCAATAATTTTTATTCGTTTTACATTATGATTTTAGACGAAAAACAAATAAATACTTTTTATACTGGAACATCGTCAACACGAGTGAATCCGCGGGGCGAAGTTAGTGGAGTAATAAATATAATGAAAAGCAAACATTATTGTTGTAAATTACTTATGCAATTGAGGTACGGTCTAAGATATATTTTGTTCAATTATAAACATTTAGAATTATTATTAATAATATATTAATTATTATTATTAATTTAGAATTACTAAAATAACTATTATTTATTATGCACTGAAGCTATGTACCTACTCCAAGTTTTAATTATGCCTTGAAATATTATTATTCAGTGTTTTTACAAAAATCCCTACTTATCTCATAGCTCGATCGATTTTATCGTGATATAAATCCAGATAATTAAGTGGTGTGACAAAAAATGGAGGCGCGATATGTTTTCGGGCCGTCGACTTTTATAAAACTAGATGGTAATGAATGAACGGAGATAAGCCAAGACGAAGAGGATGGGTTCAGAGGACAAGGGACAGGTTGGCCCTTTGTGAATGAACATCTCGTGTCATTGTGTGCGTAGGCGCACACACGCTACACTTTTACTTTGTTTTTCATGTAGGAGAGTTAGTATGACAAAGGTCGTTGACTAAGGATCAGCTTAGTAAGAACCTACTTCAATAGACTTATGGTTTTTTTGAGAATATCACACTTGAGCATATTTGAAACGAACTTCTTCTTAAAATATGCTTTAAAATAAGTTATTTTACTACAGCGCATTGGGCTAATTCTTGTGGGTAAATATTAATATGGATGGTTAGGTTTAGTTTGCAGTGCCAGTAATTATCAATGAAAACAAACACAAGCACCAAAGTAAACCTAATCTTATTCCAAAAATGTTCAAATTAAATTTAGGCAAATGTCTGTGAACAAAAAAAAAGAGAGCAAACATTTTCTTCGTGTCTGGGTATTGTGGGACCAGGGTCCTCGTAGTTCCTGGTTCCCTAGATACTGGGAATCCTAGTTAGGGGTCAGGATCTATGTATGATCGTTAAGCGTATTGTTTATTTATTAGTTATAAAGTGCAGTTGGTTTGAACACCGGGTTTGATTTTTAAGAAATAGTGACACGTTTTCGTTTCATTTCTTACTCAGTGTGAGTACCAAGTTTCATTGCCGTAACGTCATAAACACAGACACATAACAACCCTTTTCACCTACTTAAGGGTTGAAATTTAAGAAACTATAGAAATAGTATTTTTGATTGATTAGTCTATTTACCTAGTTTCATAACCCACCTTTGTAAATAAATTTACTCTACCCCCTTTGGAAATGAGTTTTGAAAAAGTGATACCCATTTTATTTATTTGTTTTCAAGACTGTAAGTACTAGGTTTGATATTCCTTGCTTACAGTATTTAACTTTTTAAGTTACAACCCCTTTTTGGTAGGTTAGGGGATAAATTTCCAAAAAATCTTAGTAGGTGGTTTTGTTATCTAAGCAAACTACTGTTAAAATTTTAGATTACTAGCTTCAGAGGTTTGGGCTATGCGTTGATTCCTCAGTTTTGCCTTCTTTTTTGATAAACCGATTTATATGAAACAAAAATTAAAAGCGTCGCGCCATTGCAGGACTTTAACGAATACATTGCAGTAAACTGAATCGTAAACCATCCAGTAATTTTTGAGTGATAAATTTTAATACAGAGCGGCTAAAATTCTAAAAACGATTTTTTTGAAATTTTACTTCTTTTATATACTCCAAAAAAACTGCTTATATCTCATCCTATCTTATTCTCATCCTCATATACAGACTTCACCTTGGTTACAGTTAAGTGCCGTTGCTCACTTGTGTTGGAGACAGGGCACTGAAATATAGTTTGACTTAAAGTAAAAGTCAACAACTTAACCGTACTACTCTATTAAAAACGTGATTTATAGAAGGTCAATGTATTTTTACTCTATTTGTCATAAATAGTCATAATATTCGGAAAATTTCTGTATTTTCAAAAAAAATGAAAAACTCACGTAAACACACCCTTATGTATGCTTCATGTTAGCGTTAATGTGAGGAAGACGTTAATGTACACATTAAAATGCAAAATTTGCTCTAGATTAGTACCTAGGTATTTTCACTATTCCTAGTAAATCTGCACATAAAGTGACAGATTTTGCAGTAGTGCGCAAGCATTACTGTGACCCGGTTTGAAGGGTATTGTAGCTAGCGAAATTACTGGGCATTATGAGACTCAACAGCTAATTATCTCAGGGTGACAAGCGCAGTGCAGCGCCGCGCAGGATTTTGCAAAACAAAGTTCTGGGTGGTGCTGTTGTTGTTATGGGCTGGCGTATTGCTTACCATCAGGCAAACGACCAGCTCGTCTCGTCATTCAGTTACATAAAAAAAAGATTTAAAAATAATCTAAAAACTAAGTCTTTATGCGCCTTTTTAAGTTAGGTCGGCATTGCATGCTAATAAATGGATTTAGAATGTATTGTCATCGAGTTGTGAGCGTCCCTGAAAGTTTCAGCCTGATAGCTAATCGGGAAGTGCTCGAAATTTGAGTTGCAAGATTCCACTTCCCGGGTCGACGGACAGACAGACAAACAAGAAAGTGGCTTAATAAAAACGTAGTAATGAGTCATGTCGGTCTAAATGTAATACTCAAACAGGGGTATGAAGTAAATTCAACCAGAAGTCTCCAAGCTTTTTATAAACACAGGGTAAGAGTCGCACCATGGAGTAGTAGGGTGTGGGAATTCCCAAACTTAAACTATTCTCTTCACTTTGACTTATGTTGAATCTGTAGATTATTCAGGCCATCTGCGAAGTAAAACTATTTTGCACACATCAACGGACTTGCCTTGATAATCTGCAGAATAACTAGATATCTGCACTTTAATTGTTTAACGCACATTGCCGGTAATATACTCATATATTAAATAGGTAGGTACCTCATTTGTATACGTTGAATTCAGTTTGTAACGTAATACTGGACTGGACGGAACGTAATACGGCCGTGTATATAAAAAAAATTAAAATGTAATAATGTGTCGACTTTATTACCATTTCTATATTCCCAACCCGTAATGCCTAGGGTTCCAAATTAAAACCATCTGCTAAATGCGTTTCTTGTGCAAACGAAAATGGACTGTTAGCAACTATTATGCATGTAAATAAGTATTTGCATGAATGGCGCTTACTTGAGAATTGCATAAAATTGGATACAACAGCTCATTAAACAGGTTGTTTAAAACTCAAATTATACATACAACCCTGTGGAGTGCCGATAATTAGTCGGCTCTTACTACTTTGTTAAACGACGCGTAGGTAATGCATGCCTTTTGTAGTGGATCCTTGCAATTTTGCTTTGACTTATTTGTTATTAATAATGCATTTTATTTACCACAAATTGTCTTCATTATACTTCTACTTTTTTTAAGATTCAAAATAATGAGATTAATTAGGAAGTAGAAAAATGACATTGCTTAGGCAGGGATCGAACCCGCGGTTTCGGAATACCGTCCCAACGCTTCAACCACTGGGCCACCGAGCCAACTGCTTGAGCAACCAAATTTCTTCTATCCGACTTATATCGTCTTACGCGGACGATCCCATATGCGCTAATGCATTAATTATATCAAAACTACACCGTATTATGGCCAGAGAGACAATCAGTGTCCTGGTTAGTGTTTGTTCACCAAGGCGTTAAGAATTAGCTCGAGCTGTGAGCGTAGCTAGCGCATTTCCCCCAACAATGCTCCACTCTGCTGCAACAGTAATTGAGATGCGTCTAAATCTTCTCTCTATCGAATGATCCATCGCAGTTAATGGACCAAATTATCGGGAAATAGTAAGAATATTTTGCTATTTGTGATAAAATTCGCCGCGATTATTTACTTTGTGGTTTATTGTTCTTAGTAATTTAATTACATTCTCCTTTAACGACTTATTCTGTGGTCAATCTGGATTTGTTAGATAATACTTTAGAACATGGTTTTGACAATGGTTAATAATCATAATCATTTATTCATTGCAAATATGAGTACAACTGGTCTATTTGTTAAGATATTTGTAACAGTGCTCCATATCTAGGCTTATTACGGCGTGCAATTAGACAGAAGAAATAATCATAATACAATAAAATTAGTAATACATATAGGCACAATGTCAAATAATATGTTGTTATTATAATTATAATAGAGTCAAATAGTCATTTCAAAATTGAATGTTGCGAAAATAATTATTATAATAAGTAATAATGGGCGGGGCACGTGGTTCCGGACATGCTTCCGGAGCGATGGGCAAGAATCGTCACTCAATGGGAGCCTCAAGACGGGCGGAGACGACGTGGCCGGCCTCGGCCGTGAAAGGTGGCGTGACGATCTCGAAACCTACCGACTCGGATGGATGGAAGTGGCTGTGGACAGAGATGTTTGAAGGGAGATGGGGGAGACCTTTGCCCAGCAGTGGGACACAATAGGTTGATATAATAATAATAATAAATAATAACATTATATAATATTAAATTGAATTAAGATTAATAATAAACCTCTTTCTGCTATTACTGATTGCCTTTGATTAATGTTTTATATAATATGAGATATATATATATATATAATTATTTATGTGTTATTATTATCATATTAGGTATGCTTGTATATGTATATCTCAGATATCCAGGCAACCTTTGGATGGAGAGGAATTATCAATATGTTAAAGACGGGGATGTAAGGTGTACGTAATAATATAAACATATACAATGTCAATAAAATAAACTTAAATAATAGATACAAAACAACAGCAACATACTGAATGCCTACATAAACATACATATACTAGGTACACATTATTACACAATATAATAATTGACTAAATTCAGTAAAAGGTATTTTATTAGTGAATCTCTTAACTAAATCCTTTGGTATTACAATTTTGCGTGAAGGTGTTGTATCTACAGCAACTAATCTCCAATTGTAATTAGACTTCGTAGTAACGGGGACATTTCCACAAGTTTCCGATTCAGGCGGCGCAGGGCGCGACAACTTGCCCGTGCTTCTTAATATTATAATCTTATTCTAAACAGAATACATTAGGAAGCAGTCAGCCCAAGTTGTTACTTACAGGGAAGTGGGGTATACACTTCTATTTGTATTACAGATACTGAAGTTATGACAAACTTTGATGCGTCAAGTTTGGTTTGGTTTACCTACCTGCCTTATCTATCATCAGATAGAATAGGTGTTGAACTAATGAGACGAATATTTTTGTTTATAAGATATAATTTTATCATCAATCAAATATTTTTTCACTTGTATTTTTTGCAAAATTGGACAACACTTTTCTAATAAAATAACAATTACGGTCGAATATATACAATAGAATAGCATAACTTCTTATTCTTCATTTCTTCTTCTTATTAACTTTTTTCCCTTGTGTGGTGTAGCCAACTTTGATGTCGAAGTTCTAGACCGCCTGAAGGCCTCCGACATGGCCTATTGACTGTTGCCCTAAGACAACAACCGGGACCGACGCGACGGCATAACCTGATGCCATATCTATTACTAATGGCTAGGGGAGCTAAGCTACGAGCGCAACTCCTTATCATAGC
Organism: Petrophora chlorosata; assembly: GCA_951640565.1. Taxonomy (NCBI): domain Eukaryota; kingdom Metazoa; phylum Arthropoda; class Insecta; order Lepidoptera; family Geometridae; genus Petrophora; species Petrophora chlorosata. The sequence continues at coordinate 15,670,712 of OX621188.1, read as the reverse complement.
ACCTCTCAACTCATTATAGAAACAATTAAAACTAAAATTTCAATAAAAAATAGTACAATTGTCGCTATGGGTGGTCTTAAACCTCAAAGCTATCTTTTCCAGACAACCCAGACAGGTAAGTAGGGCATAGAATTGTTTTACAGGATCTTTAAAAATACATATTAAATTATGGTGTTCGTTTCATTGAAAGGGGTAAGGAGTATGATGTACCTACACTGAATTTCTAAAACTCAACAAACGACACCCTGTTTATGTTTAATACAGCATACTAATGTATTTTGGACTAAATGCGCCCCGCGCTTCCATCCGCGATTTCCCGGGATAAAAAGTAGCCTATGCCCTAGATACCAAATTTCATCAAAATCGATTCGGTACTTTTTACGTGAAATAGTAACAGACACATATCAATCATCCATTAGTAACATCCATACATTCTCACAAACTTTCGCGTTTATAATATTAATAGGATATATTTAGTGTTTAAATTTATATTCTCCCAAATAGTTTGCAAATTTCCATGCTTTTAGTTTTGCATATTCATTAAAATTTCAATTGCAACCGTGTATATTTGACGTCGTCAATTTCATTCCCATTAATACAAACCTACAGGTTTTTTAAACCTACAACAAACTGGAACCAATAGTGAAATCGACGAGGGCTTTCGTTTACAAGCTACAATTAATTGTCTTAATAAAACAGCTGTAAAATATATTTTATAGTGCCATGGAAACAAGTAAAACTTTAACAGCAGGATGCAATCATTTAGCCTGAATTATGCGGTTCGTAAGTCACATTGCACTTCATTCAATTTATTCTATGGCCTAACTCGGTACTGTTATGTAAAATAAGACATTTTTATTTAATAACTTAATACTAATAATAGTCAACAAAGGAATATTTGCATCTTATAAGAGGATTTTTCAAAATAAGTTTTGAAAAATCCTCTTTAGTAATGAAGCAATCGAATAGATAAACGCTCAGACAACTTCAAAAGACATGAGTTTTTTCCATCTATATTGCTAATAGGCAAAGTACTCAACTGTCAACGATTTGTGCTGAATGTAGACATCACTGAATTAAAAAGTGAGAAACAGTAGATGAGTATTTACGACTATAACTATAATTATATATTATGTTTATTAAGTTTACATATTCCCAATAATACATAAGTTAATGTAGGGTCGAAATATTGTGTATAAGACCTTCAAAGTAGAAGCGCAAGGTGGATCAAATTTAGATTTGTGGGAAAAATAAATATCCTGTCGGTAAACATAAAGCGACGACGCGAGATCGCTAATTATTTATCTCCTGGAACCAGGTTATGGGTTATACTGGGTTGGGTTATCCCTTATACTTCTTTCGGTTGAATCCTATTAATCGATAATTTTAATGCTATTGTTATTTATGTTCTAAAAAAAATAAACGGACTAATTCCCTTACGAGTTTATTGATGCAAGAAAAACCACACCAAAACTAATTAATTATCATGCGCATGCTAAAATCATGCTATTTAACCGTTTTCAAACTTTATTAATTACCTAGTGCATGCAGTAGAAAAGTGAAAAACGCATTTAAAATCTAGCGCCTACCTAAGCCGCCTTAATCTTAAATATACCTGAGAACAGCCTATGTCAACAGCAGCAAGATTACTTCCTAAATCTGTTTGCTCATCCACACCTCTACACGACTCTGTTGGTTTAACCGTGCCTCTTTGTTGTAGGTTTTGTTGGTTGTTAATTTATGCTGGATTATTTAGTACCTACAAGCATCGTTTAGTAGCTTATATCACAAGCTTAGTATTTATTGAACACATTATTTCCGTTTGTTTTTAGATCTTGGGGCATAAGCTCCCAGGGGCAGCACCCAGACCAGACCAGTCCTCATAAGCAGCACGGGTTCTGCGCGTGGGGACTGATCTGGTCTGGTCACTCTAACTGCTACTTTATCTATATACCTATTTATATATTAGGTATACATCTTTTAATTTTACTTATACCATGACTATGGGACATCTCACTCGTACTTTTCTAGTTTGAGATTGTGTTATGTTAATTATAATGTATACCTCATTGTTCAGTGTTATATTTTTAGACATTTTAAAAGACTAAGAGAAAGAGAAAGTGTGGCTCGGTGGGAGTACGTGTGACTTTCGATCCGACGCACCCGAGTTTGAATCCCGCTGGCCCCGCACCACTGACTTTCTTTAACACTCGCTCTAAAAACGGTGAAGGAAAACATCGTGAGGAAACCGGCATGTCCAAGAATTTATCACAAAAATTCAAGGAATTGTGACATCCACCAACCCGCACTGGGCCAGCGTAGTGGATTATGGCTACTCTCTCTATGAGGGAAGGCCCGTGTCCCAGCAGTGGTAACGAAATGGGCTGATGATGAAAATATTAAAAAAGGACACATGCCCGCAGAGTTTCTTGATATTTTAAGTTATAATTTTTAATGTATTTTAATCGATTTTTATTATGTGTATATGACGTTTAAAATAGCATTTTTGTGCCTATTTAATCTTATCTTTTGACTTGACTTTTGACAAGTACACTCTGTTCTGGGCTTTTTTACAAACATTAAAAGGGTTAAAGGTTAAAGGATTTTTGGTAAGATAAATAATTCAGGAGAAAAACTTGTTTATTTTCATAAAAACTATATATGCACCTAAGTAATGGTCAATATGAAAATTATATTTTCATTTGAGGTGAACAATAAGTAAAATTTATAAATATATTAATGAAGTTCAATTTTAGTTTGGTATTTTGGTGTTTACTGAATACTGACTTTGCACATAATGCGTCCATGCGCCTATTTATTATTATGCGTCTCGTTTAGTCGATAAAAATAATGTTGTTGTTTCGATTAGTCGTTAGTGTTCTATGTTTTGGTATCAAACCGTACCGTACCGTATCAAACGAATTGTCAAAAATCAAGAAATTGTACAAGGTCGATCAAAATTATTAAACTTTTATATTATTTTAAAATTTCTTAAATCTTCTTCACAGTTGGAAATTAATATGCATAATATTATATTGTATGTTATATATTATAGTGGACCAACAATGGAATATAACTTATATTTTACCCTAAATCATCTGAATACAAAGCTGTATGAACAAAACAGTTTACAATTTTCAGAACTGTTTTAGTTGCAACGCAAACCGAAGTCCGCCTGTGGTAAATTCAATTCACCCTCGGGGGAACTCGCTCACCCTTCAATTATACCAAGTGAGACAGAATTAGCAGGAGCAGAATGTATATTTAATCAAAACTGTTTCTATTTTGAATTATCCAATTCATATATTAACATTGTTAAACCAATTCTGAACGGGCCAGTGTTTCAGTTGTGCACTGTTTCATTAGTTCTGAAATTTTGAACTAACGTTTGCTTTATCCGCTGAAACTTATGGTTTACGCTTTACCGAAATCCCCACTTAGACATCCCCAGTGGTGGGAATTCAGGGTCTGTAGATGGCTGTAAAACAAGTACCTAGTAGTTTCGTAGGTCAGCTTGCTTATTCTGTTATGTATGTCTGTTTGCAGCAATATTGGAAGATCAGTAGCGCGACTTTTTAACAAATAAATTAATTCCATTTTATTTCGCAACTATTTGTTTGTAATAGTTTATTTTTTCACAAAAAAACTTACTTCTATTCTAATGTATCTTTGAAGTCCAAGGTCGAATATCGATTAAATTTACAGGGGACCACCTTGAAGCTGTACTGAACCTCCCAAATAAGAATTTACCAAATCATTTTATAAATGACGGAGTAATCGCGTAACAAACATACAAAATTATTATTGTTATAAAAATGTATTAAATGTAAATGTATTATTGTTATAAAATTATCAGTATACGTATAAAATTGTTATTGTTATGGGCTGGCGTATTGCTTACCATCAGGCAAACGACCAGCTCGTCTCGTCATCCAGTTACATAAAAAAAATTGAGAACCTCTTCCTTTTTTGAAGTCGGTTTAAATGAGTAGAAAGTGCCGAATTTTCTCCAAAGGTTGACGTGATTTTAACGTGCTACCGTAACCGGTGGCGCCATGACGATAGCTTCAATATTTTCCATTTGTAGTCAAATTGCTCTGCGCATGGTTTATTTGGAGAAATATACTCGTAACTATTCAATTGCTTCATCGAACTAACAAACTGCATGCGAAACTACGAGTAAGTCGCTTTTAGTAAGAAACTTTGTTTTATTTTACTTTTCTGACTTCAGCCATTTCGAAATTATACAGATGGGTTAAATAAACATTTGTAGGAGGGTTAGATTATCTATCTAAATTAGGTAGTTTCTAAAAATCGCTCTACAAACATTTTTCTTGTCTAAAAATATTGCAATACATCCGGTAAATGTAAAGTAACGCATGCAGCGTTACTGTCAATACTTTTTGAAGTAGGATGTCAAAGCATCACAATAGTTCCAAACATTGAGGTTTCCTCAATGGTTCCAAACAATTACGCTTATTATACCTACCACCGATACGCTATATTTCGTGCATATTAGATGTCATACACGTAATCGGATAGTATCGATAGGGTGATAACACGTATCCACTCCAATAGTACAGGCAGGTACAAGCAGACAATCAACGGCACGTGCAGATTTTCCCATAGGATCTTGTGACATGTAAATGCATTTCTGGGGGGTTCGTCTTGGAAAGCTCTTAGCGTTGAGCAACCTACCACTTATGAATAGAGCTGAATCCATCTCGTGTGTCGAACTTTCATTTCGAAGCTTTCAAATTGTCGTGTCGATTTGGACTGCAATTCGGGATTTTGTAGCGAATGCCGTTTTATTTGCATTAATATTACTTATTGGCTGTTGCTCTTCATAAACGTAGTAAAATAATTTATCCTACTTCCGATCATTTTCCGGCCCAACCTAATCATACCCGCTCTTATCCCGTTACCGTCCCGCTTTAATTACGTTACCGTTCCACTCTATCACGTTACTGTCCCGTTACCGTCCCGTATCTATCCTATCATCATACTGCTCTGGTCCCGTTTTATCCCTATCACGTCCCCCTCTTATCCCATTACCGTCATACTCCCGTCCAGTTACCGTCCCCCTCCTATCCCGTTACCATCCCCTTCCTATCCTGATATCGTCCCTCTTCGGTCCCGATTCACCTCATAATTAAAGTTCCTTATGGGGTAGATCCTTATGTTGTAGGTTTTTTAGTTAAAAAAAAACAACATTTTTTCGTTTTTCTTTTTGTGACATTATTCGGGGATGAGTTACAAAAAGAGTGAAAACGACTTTTTTTGCTTTGTCTGTGTACCAAGTTTCTTCGCCATAGTTTCATAAACAAAGATTCTATATAAAGTGTATCACCCTGTTTCACCCCGTTTGGGGTAGATTTTTAAAAACCCTTTCTTAGTACACCCCTTCGTTACAAAAGGAACATACCCTTCATCAATAGTGTTTCTGGGATTAGCGGTTTAACTTGCCTTATAAATGTATTACTTATTAGATTTAGAACGAGACACTTTTGAATAGATGTCGTACATAGTAGACGACAGACGTCAAATATCAATATTTCAATTTCGTTTTATCATCGCATTATTACTTTTAATAAAAGATTAAGACTCGTAATGCAGTTTTCATTACTTATGGTAAAAGCGAGACGTTGGAATAAACATTCATTTAATAAGAGATAAGCGGCTAAGTTCAAGCAAACTTGTATAATGTTTCATATATTAGCGCAGGAAACACGACATTACATTTATTTACAACTGGATAACATTTTACGAGTAACGGATGGGTAAGTAACTAGAAGGCATCCGACCAACGTATCCAAGCGCCAAAACCTTGCGTGCGTGTCACGGAGCTACTTACTGCTGTTGATTAAAAAAACGCATTTCTCAAAAGCGATAAAGCAGCGAACTGCGTCTGTAAACATATTTGACACGTGTACAACAGATATAGACTACACAAGTGGTGTGGATAAGTTGTTTCCGCTATCCTAGAGTGACTTGTCAAGCAATTTTTTTAATGCTCGTCGATTAGATCTGTAGTCCTTAAAAGAAGTCAAGGAAGAGTATAAGGGCAGCAGATGTTTTGTTTATGTTCCGATATGTTTGCGTGTCTCCGTTTTAAATTAGAGCTACTTCAAACACCACATTTATTTTGTCTAAGTTTTAAGTATGGGCTGTGTGAATATCGTAGCTTTTATATTAGGTAAATTATGCTAAAAAGGGAATTTGTCAAGTTGACACAGGAACGGCCACAGTAGTCGTACCTGCTGCATGCTTAATGAGGTTGTCAGGTAAAATAACCACTAAGTGAAGTTATCAGAACTTCACTTAGTGGTTTATTTTAGATACTGCGGAACCCTCTCAGTCAGCAGCTGTTTTCGCAATAGTGGTCTACCAAAACTGTTAAAAATATAACAATAATACTTATTTGAAGTAGGAAAGGTGACAGAATGAAAAATGCACTTTTAAATACTAAGTTTTGATTAAGATTAGAAGTGAGTTTTATGTAGTTTGCCGTCTCGTGTTAAATGTTCCGAACAATAATTAGCAAAAAGATTATGTAAGGTGACAAGCATATTTTAGACTCTATTAAAAAGGAACAAGGTATTAAGACGGTGTAATATTTTCGGTTACAGAGCACCCAGTGATTAATAGCTTTGACGATGAAAAAAATAGTGTTTTGTTTTTAGATAATGAGCGTTAACTTGATAAATAATTAATAGTATAAGTTAGGGCATGAGATGCAGCAGGCGATAAGCTTAGTTTTGATAAATTAATAAAGGTTTTAGGGTATGATTTTAAATATTCAAGAATATAGAGTAGATAAAGCTAGATAGAGTAGGTTTACCAAATTATTTTACTGGCTGGCTTTTTGTTGACACTTTATCATAATCTAGATATTTATTTAGGTGTAGTAGGTATAGCTTGTTGCATGACTAAGAACTAAAAACGGTCTATTCTATATCGCAAAATATATAGTAGTAGTATTATACATGTGTACATAGCAACTAATACCTACTACTTGCAACTTGTTTCATTACAATAAACATTTAAAACGAAAGGGTGTACAAGGCGTTATTGCAACAGATAGTTTTGATAAGGCTGCTTGACACATAACGATTGCGTGGCTTTATCCATATCAAAACCTTGCCTCGGAGCCAGCATCGGACAATTAAGGCCCGTTCTCATGTGGATGATAGATAAGGCCCGGTATTGTCTCCGTCAAAGGCCTACTATAGGAAGGACGTTATAAAAGCCATGGCACAGACGGATCATTTAGAATTCAAATAGAGACTGCCAAAATGCGATAAATACAGCTAGACCTACAATATGAGGTAAGGAACTTAGGTATAGTCATTCAAAAATATAAACTGTGACAGAAACTAATCTTTTAGAACAACAATTTCCAAAGAATCTTCAATCTTTTAAAAAGTTTCTTCATTTCAAACTAAGGAATAACGGAGGTATTCAATTACAACATGTAGGTTTTGTGGGTACGTATGCTTAGTTAAACAATTTGGATTATTCCTTTTCCTCCAATAACCTGTTCTCGAAAAATAAATTTTCGTTCATTGATTCCTGTTTCCTCCACGACATATTTAAATATAAATATTATTACATTCCTTTTTCTTCCAAAAGTTGTTAAGTACAGTCAGCTAAAAAATCTTGAGGCGGCATAAACTAATTTGTTTAGATATAAAAGCTGATTTCCAGTCTCATGATGCAGCCTTCGGAGTGCACATCACATAATATGTGATAAATTTGAACTTCGACTATTCAAAAATATGTCCAACAGTTGCTTAAAAAATTATACATAATTACAAATAATACATTGCCAAATTTCTTTAAAGTACTTAGTATAGTTGACTTTGTTTCTCATGGTTCTTAAGGTACTTATAGCTAATCTACAGTTATCAATTAATATTTGTGAAATAGGTTATGTACTTCCATCATACATAATGTACATATATCTATGTATTATATGTACATTATGTATGATGTATATTATGTACATTAAATATGATATTCAAAACCCTTGAGTCAATGTTGCAAATTATTTTATCATAGTAATGGTAAAATTATTGTACAAGTTGGGAAATGTGTATAAGCTTAAAGTAGATAAGTACTTACTAGGATCATCAACGAATATAACTCCGTGGGCGCTCTGGGCCCAGCCACAGCGCTATTTTCGTTATTGTCACTCATTTTAAGTCACTCCACTATCACAAAAACATAAGTAACAAGAATTTTCTAAAATCATCCGTTTATAAAATTTCTGATTAATCCATACACGCACGCGCACGTTGGGAGAGACCTAGTTTAACTGACAAAAAATTGCATTTACTCAGGATGAAACACTAATAATGATCATGCATACCTATAATAAAAAAGTTATAAGAAAATTAAAACTGCCATCGCATAATGATACGGTTTCTATTGTTAACAGTACCTGATTTAGATTTTGGAGGAGAGGCGGAATTAAAATTATACCTACATACCTACTGGCCGTGGTTGTAATACCACCCACCGAACAAAGCCATTCCGTCAAGCGACCTAGTGGTGTTTCGGGATGATGTTCGGTGAACCATCGGGTAGACGGGTCTGAGCAACCGCTCAACTGCCGCCTCTCTCTAGATCTATGTGTTCCATCTTAGGCCACATCATCGCTTCACATCAGGCGAGATAGTGGCCAAACATAGATCTATAAAGTATAAAAAAAAACAATATTCTAATAAAATTCGGAGGTGACAGGAATTGTTAACCAACAAAAAATTGTTAAATTTATAACCCAATATCTCTACCTCTAACAAGCATTTTGAGACTACTCTACGAGAACTAAATGAGAGGATGGAAGGAAGGATGCGTGTATGTACGAGAGTGTCACATCACATTTAAAATTAAAATTGCGGTTTACTGGACAGGGAAAGGCATTCTCGTCAGAGTCAAGCGACTGACGATCTACAGAAGATATCGTGCTTTTCTCTTGCTCCACCGTACCAGATCTTTGAAAGGCAAGCCTTGACTCTCGATGTCGGGCCAAAAATGAACTTGTATTTTAGGTGCACGAGATGAACATGTCAAAGACCAATGTATCGAGGACCAATAGCACTAGAGACAACACGTCGAGGATGACGTGGTGGATACTTATAATAAATAATTACAATAAATCATTTATTTCAGGCAATAACACAGTTAGCAAAGTTATAGTGCCAGAGGCAAATTAAAATATTTACTTACAGACTAACTTACATACAATTTATAAAACACTCACCCGTAACTTCATTCACGCTGACTTAATAAAATAGAGGTTATATCTTTCAGGGATAGTGCAGCTTTTTTATCAGTGAAAGAATTTTTAGAATCAGATCAGTAGTTCCAGAGATTACATTCTACAAACATACAAGAATTTTTGACCGAAGACCACACGCCAGGACTGAGGAGATGGCATGAACTGCCTGCAAATAGATCAGGCTAGGGTTTCAGGCAAATTACAGAAAAAGTAATTGCCTAGCTGTGGGGTCCAGATTAATTTAAAATTAATAATTGAAACATCACTGTCTCAAATGTAAAATTGACAACTAACACGTTATCTTTTACAGAAATCTAACCCCAACAAATGTCTATTATGAACAAAAATGGCGCCAGTGCGCGTCGGACCACGCACTGGGAAGACACGATAAACGTTGCCGGCCAATTCAGCTCGTGCCTATTCTACAGGCGAATTCAATTAACTGTACAAGGCACGAGAGTAATAAATTCTCTAAACAATCAGAATTCGAGCCCTGGTAATATGTCCGTCCGCTTGCATACGCATTGCGGCCGTGGCTCTGTTTAATCAACGGATAAACACGCTGTAGGTACCCGCCGACGTCCCATGTGGACACATGTATCTATGTGCTGAGCGAGCCTTTTTTTTCGCCAACCGTAAAAAGGGTTATGTGTTGTTGCTGGAAAGCTTACTTTTTGGCTAACTTTTATTTGGAGAGCTAGTTAATTAATGCGAATTACAAATGGACGAGGACTCCTATATCGTTTATGTTATGATCACGGCACGCATAAACCTTGTCCTATGAAACATTTTGTACAAGAATACCTACCATTATATATTTGTCTAAGGTATGATCGTTTAAATTCTTTGTATTATGGCATGTTAAAACAAACAAAATAAAGGCTTCAGAAAGCAGGAAGGCGCCTGGCTTACTTCGGGGGAGTCGCGTTCATTGCAGGGGGTAAAAGAAACTAAGCGCATCTTAGTAGAACTGGTAAAACGAAATAGCTATAACACACTTTAACGAACCCACGCAGTTAGCACTTTACGTATTTATATAAGTAGGTAAATATATATCACATGTTTTCGCCGGATATAGGTAGTGTATAAATTGTTACGAAAGGATTATTTAAGTAAGAGGATTAGACCGGTTCTCCTAATTTATATCCATACTACGAGTGGGGATAGAGCGAGTTTCTTTGTTTTTCTTACGGATATAACCCATTTTTAAATGTCTTTATGGAAATTCGTTTGTACGTTTACACATCGTCGCTTCGTCGGCGACAGGCGCATGGGTTGTATAGACGAGACGGACGCGCGCTGTCTGCGTCTATTCTATTGTTTGTGGGGTCGCGACCCGCAGCCTCTCCCTTCATTATTCAACACATCCGAGCCCGTCGCGGAAAAACCTCCTTAACCGCTAATTTAGGTTTAATTAACCTTTATTCGAGTTGTATCCGAGACGCCGCGACCGCGACAAGCGTATCGCTCCACCGATTCCGTTATCTGATCCATCGTAAAAATTAATTACGTACACATGTTCATAAATATCTAAACTGTTAGCATTTACGGCTAACGTTCGCCTCGACGGTTCACGCGAACGCTCACGCACCTACGGTTGCGCCCGCGTAATTAGTAAGCTGAGCAAGAACTAAACATGTCAACCACTACTTTATTTAGTGTGAGTTTTTTTGTTACTTCCTGTCGTGAGAGTGAGACGCGTGAGCGCTCTCTTCTATTCCAAAAATGCGAAATTGACTCAAATTGCTTGTTGTTAACGATGACAGATGTCTTGGCGCCAGACCTTGTAACGAGCCCGATTTAAACAGAACCTTGGGCCAGGACGCATAAGGATCAGTTTGGTGCGTTTATCATCCAAAATCTCTCCAGCCGACTGATCGGATGTGTTGATACCATACCAATGCTATGGATATGCAATTAGTGACAAAGTTTTTCTATTGAAAAATGAGATGTTGACTCTATATTTTTAACAACTGCCTTTACAGCTACTAATATTTTTCGTAGTTAGTTGTACGTTTTAGAACTTTAGTGAAGCTTTCCTCACCTTTGAATAATATTAGGTACCTAATTGTAGTTTTGTTTTTAATGTCTTTATAACTCCTTCGTCTTGTAATTTAATAGTAGGCATAATAAAACTTATCTAGAAATTATGCAATTAGGACTTCGTATGCAGGTTTATAAACAGTAATTTATGTTTATCATTGACGGCAAGTTTAATTACTATCATAAAAGTGTAAATAAATATAGAGTTAATTCTATAATAAGTAAGTATATTTTTAATTTATATACGACGTTGGTTAGCTACAACTTTTTCATCAGCGCGCACTTTGTGGGTAGGTAGGTACTAGGTATGTCATAATCACGCTCGTAAAGTTTTAGATTGATATGTTTTTAAATATTTTTTTGTTCCTTTCAAGTACCTATTATCAATGAAAGCTACAAATAAGGCTAGAAGTTAATTATAGCTGGACAGACAATCTTTATTAATGATAGATCCCTTCTGTAAAACTAGCCGTTTTACAGACGGGATGGGGCACTTATCATAAGTTATTATTGCGGCCCTTATTATAAAACTATAAAGTGCTTTAACTAGGTATAGTTAAAATATATCAATGTGCTTTGGTCCCTTTTCAACTGAGTAATGAGACGAGCAAATTGTTAATCTGATGCTAAGAGCTACACTTGCCCATAAAATTGCAGTGTCACCCAGAACTTTTGTTTTGATACCATACAAAGTAGTGCGCAGCACTGCATTGCGCTCATCACCCCGAGACATCAGCAAGGTAATTATGTATCTTTTATTTAAATTAATTTCAATAAGAAGTAGCAAGCGAAATTACTGGGCATATGAGACTTAATATCTGATGTCTCGGGGTGATAAGCGCAATGCAGTGCTTCGCAGTGCTTTTTATAATATTAAAAGTTCTGGGATACAGTGCAGTGCCAATTGTTATGTTCATGTGTGGTGTTTAGGTACTATCAGGCGAACGACTTGCTCGTCTCATCTATTAGATCCATAAAGAAAACAACGTGTTCAAGATATTATTATTTTTGAAGAGTAGGTCCCTACATTTTAATAGTACATTATGGTACTAGTGTGTAATGTTGGTGATTACCGCTGAGGCGCCATTGAGACCCGAGCCGTTAGGTGAGGGTCTTAAGAGAGCCGAGGACGGTTATCATCAATACACACGTGAATCGTACGACGTTTTTCAACACACTTGTGAATAAAATAGCAATAAAAACTCATTTTCGACAGTGAAAACGAGTTGTGAAAAATGATTCGCTATGGCGGGAAAAATTAATCAGTTTTCCTATGCGCGCGCATTGCGATCAGCCACAGACTAAAGGGATGAGGTTTTGTTATTTTCCGCGCATAGGGTTTGCGCCTATTCTGCCACGTACAAAATGGGGAATTTAAAGTTTTCTTTTATTACAGAGAAAACAAAATTTATATATGAGTGAAAGTTTTATTAATAAACACGTACGAGTTAAGACTATCTAGTTAAATAAGTAGTTGCATGAAATGAGCAAGCAATAGGAACATTAATTTATTTGTTCTATTAAACACGATCTTTTTTTGAATAAGAACTTTTTTAAGAAAAAAGCACCTCAACCAATAAAATAAAAAAAAAAACTATAACTCACTAGTGAGTTATAGCAATGAAAAAGTCACAGTTTGATTATGAGTGTCATTCTATGCCTAATTGCGGTGGTGACCATAGAGCCACTTTATGAGCAAGTGTGTTGAAAAATAATTTTACTTTGTTAAAATCTTTCTTACAATAACTTTCGTTTACTACAAAAGCAATTAAATAAAGCAAATTATTCTCTTTTAGTTAAAAATATGTTTTAAGTTACACTATCTTTTTAAATGTCTCTCTTAGAGAAACTTTTTATTTTTTATTTTTTTGAATTATGTATATTAATACCTACTTAAAACTTATAACTTACAACCTTTTTATAACCTGAAATGTCTGTTATAATATATGTTTATATTGAGTAGAGATTTATTATAAGTCAATTTACGAAACGTGCATTAATTTTTGTTGTAGGTTCCTATTAGTAGTGCCTATTAGTCTGCGCTGTAATTTACTCTAGTTCTAGTTCTCTGTCGATGTCGGTAAAAGGGGCGCCACCTAGCGATCGGCATCCGAACTAACACCGTAACTGTGAAATGGCATTTTCCTGAACAAAGGCATGGTTCTAACCGTGAATGAAACCCTTACTCTACTAAAATGAAAAGTAAAATTTCATTGAACCAGAGTTATGGTTTGGACGACTACTACCTAAGTAGGTAGATACCCAATCTAAAACGTTGCCAGTTTTAATCACAGTTATTTTATTTAGGTAGGTATGAACATTTGCTAATAACCTGACTATAATAATATATTGTATTCCTGAATAATTAGTAGAGTAAAATATAAGACATTTCAAACCAAATGTTTGACCTCATAGTGAGTGCGTTGAAGTCTTTTGTTTAAACAAAATAAAATGTTTACCTACTCTAGCCTATGTCATATTATAGATAACTATAATGAGTTTAGTGTATTTTTTATTGTAAACAAATATTTGTTATTTAGTATCATGGTATCTATTTCTACAACTGTTCATGTATACGCCTATAATATATATCTACATCCGTCTCTCTCTCATCGAACAAAGCCATTTCCTATGTCTACACAGGTGGTAAAGCCTATAAAGTCGATTCTTAAGTCTGCGCCGACCGCGTTGTTTGTTCGTAAATCTGACGAGGTGAAACAACTTGTCCTCGGCCGAGCCATTTTTTGCCACTAGAGATTTGTTTGCCTGCGGTACAGGGCTGGCAGACTGTCTCGACGGAAACCCATAAACATGATCAAGTCGGCCCGACTCTGCCGCTTTTTTCCAGCGCCCCACCCTGGCGTGGGCGGCCGTTATCTCATAGGCGGAGTCTATCTGAATGGTGGGGATGGCTCATATCCAATCGGATACCGTAAAAACATCCGCCGTTTTGAAAAGGAGAGGAAATTCTGACTGCGATTGGGCGAGACGAGTCGGTCACGCCTCTAAGGCGGGGCTTAATTGGCCGTCTCCTACGGCGGAGGGGCGTCAAGCGTCGTACGCGCGCCAGTCGGTGTTGAACCTTGAACGTGTGAAGAAGGTACAGGCCGGTCGTATAGCGAGGGTCCGGCATGCGAGACGCACGCGCACCGGCCCTCTGACGCGAGGGAATGGCAGTGCGCCGAACAATTGCCGCGCACACAACAAACTGTGATATATTACATTAACTTCTTACTCTAGAATTAGAAATTACTTTAGGGCAATAATACGTCCGTGCTATATAAGACTTATAAAGACAGTGATTTGTGTGAAGCCGCCCATATGATCGTCCCGATGGCAGCGTACGCACAATTCGGCTACTCATACCCGCCCGCCTCGCAGGTTAGTAAAGTTATTCATTAATCACAATTATGCAACTTATACGTTATATTTTGAAGCATCAAGTACTAGGTGTTGTTTTCGTACTGGGGTCAGCATAGGTAGGTTACAGGAGTCTTAAAAACTACACGCTGATACAAAGGTTATGAGATATTTGATATATTTATTTCCAGTAATTATCGCCATAAGGTAGGTAGGTTCACGTATTAGCTACGTATTAATTATTCAATGTCAAGATAAGAACCTGTATTTTAATATGTCAACATCAACATGTTGAAAGTGTTCTACATGCATATTTCTACCAATCGATACCAGAGAATTCACAACATTGAGAGACTACAACTCATATATATAATAGGCTTAGGTGCTATATTGTCTTTTATCTAAATAAAATATAGTTATGAATGTGCAGAATTTAGGCCTACATGAGTAATATAAGTAGGTACCTATACAATAGCAAATATGTAAGTATATTAATCAACCAGGTTGTTTTATTTTAATGCATAATTTCTCTATTAAGTATTTTATGTCTAATAGTGACAAAACGTAGTGGCACTTAGTGTAAAATAAGTATTTAGTAATATCATGCATAGTGAGAAACGTTAAGTAAAGACATATGGTACCAACCCTTAAATAATATAGGTACCTACATAGGTATGTATGAGGTTCTGCTGATTTTAAATGTACATATAAAATACGTCAGATCCTCATCACAGTTTACCACCTAGCTGGTATTTATTTCAATATTTAGTTGCAGTTGTACACCTTGAAAAGTTTTAATAAAGAAATACACAACTCTTGAGAATATTTTTATTCACTTTTATAATGATTATAATTACCGCGATTTATATTTTTAACAGCTTAAATAAATCCCTAAGGAAATGCACTATAGAACTACCTACCAGTCCTTATAGCGATCAGAGTGAACCTGAACGGCTGCTAATAATATCATTCATTTAGGCCTAAATAAGTATACGCGCTATGTGTATTTATGAACTATAAAAATGAACTTTTCAATCACTTCTTTAATGTTTTTTATAAACCTGTTCAAAGTGATATTAAATAATAGAATATCTGTGGCACGAAACATGTCCCGAGTTGAGAAGACGCAGAAGATTCGTCCGCAGTTCTCGGCTCTACCATACTGTAAACCTACGAGTGAGTAGGTTTATAACTCAAACCATCCCGGCATTATGTTTTGTATAAAAAATCTTGAGATATGCACTGTCCACTTTCTTTCACGACCTGGAATATCGTCTGACGGGATCTGTACTCCTCCAAATTCCTCCTATTTGTTCCGGTAACAGAATTACTGAAAAATAAATCCATTTGTTCGGTACACCAGAACAACTTGAAACTTACCGAATCAGCGCTATCTGCATGAGTTAACTTCAATGATATCTTAGACATTTGTTTAAAATAAATGATCACATAGGTACACCACCTCTGTTTATCAATCAACAACAAAATAAAAAATAAATATATTTAAACATATATACGCCATAATAAAAACTACAGTCAGCCATATGTATTTCTGTAGACTCAAAAAAGGTATGTATTCCCGACAAATTATCTTTTTCTAGAACTAGGGTCGTATCTACTATATGTTGAGGAGATAAAAGCTAAATAAATGACTAATTAGGTGTAATTATACAAGTATGGTTGCTGTAGTTTCAAGTTTTATAGCGTAGATGTTTATAATCATTGCGGCATTATAAGGATAATTACGGTTTGACATTTTGATCACCTGTACTTACAAATTAAATATATCACTATAAAATATGCTTGTATGAGTATCCTGCTAGACTATGCCACGTTAAGTTTACATATAAAGTTCAGTTTGGGTCATTTAAAGAGCATAACAAATACATTTCAAATTGTTTTCGTGAAGTTGTTGATAACATTCGTATGAGCTTTATAGTGCGCATTGGTATTTTACAGATGCCTTCATCAGAACGAGCATTAACATTTAGATGTAATATTTGTATATTAAATGAAATGATCAGTTCGAACTGTGTTTTATTCACACACTAATCCTTTCGGAAATATAAATCATAAATGTAGTTCAATACATAAACTGTTGGGTAAAGCTGCTCATTTATATTCAACATACCTACATTTATATAAATATATTTACAATGCACAAATCATAGTTATGTTAATTGCACAAATCTTGGTCATAAGAAAAACATTAAAATAAATAAAAAGGTTTTACCGATGGGCTAAAACTTAGTAAGATACGGTAAGATAGGGTACTTAAAATACAATAACTAATTGCTATATAATACTAGAAACACACATAAAATACTAGCTGCGCCCTGCGGTTTCACCCACGGTTTTCCGGGATAAAAAGTAGCCTATGTGTTTATCCAGGGAATAAGCTATCTCCATACCAAATTTCATCAAAATCTATTCAGTAGTTTTTGTGTGAAAGAGTAACAAAGGTACATCCATACATCCATTCTTACAAACTTTCGCGTTTATAATATTAATAGGATATATATATATATATATATATATATACATATATCACTATAAAAATAATATATATCTATCACTATAATATATCACTATGTACTATAACCAATTATTTTTTTAATTACCCTATTTGATCCCACTGCTGGGCAAAGGTCTACTATATCTAATAATTTTATTTTTTATATACATATAAAAAGAAAATGATTAGATCACTAAATGTTTCCCGTTGTTACTGTTTCGCCTTAACATTGGACTGCTGTAGTTCTACTTCAAGCCACTTGGCAGCGAACCGAAATAATGCGATGGCGGCGCCAGAGTGTCGTCGACGCAAGTAGCGTCTCGCACTATAGATTGCCATATCTACCAAGGAACTTAAGAAGTCATTCTATACGGTCTTTAACTCCTACATTTGGAAACGTTGGTGCATAATAAAATCGCTGAGAAAAGATGACAAATTCCAGAGTGTCTTGTCTAGATTTAGATAATTCGGGTCGTGACCCTTTATTGTGATTTGTCACGCTTGTTGTATTAATTATCATCATCATCGTCATCAGTTCTTATTAAGGGTAATTTCTAAAATACCTAAAATCTCTTATTTTTTAAGTCCTGGGTGTCTGATAAATCCAATCATTAAAACTAAAAACGTTTTTTCTACGACTAGAAAATTCTTTAGATTGAGGAATTCATTAAACTGAAAGTTTTACTTATTATGTTGAAAAAACAGATATAAAACTTACAGGAACCTGGTCTTGTTAAAAATGATGCATTTTTTAAAAGTATACCTACGTAATTTTAACAAAGAAGAGTAGAAGCATAAAATATTGTTAAAATAATTTAATTAATAACAGCTAAAGAAGGAACTGTTTATGTTGATACTTTTAAAAATCTTAATCAATACGAAAACGCGCATAATATCTTAATTAACAACCAACCAATAAATGTTGAAAAGGAATAAAAATTAAAAAATTCCAAACTACCATATCCTATCCTGCTAATCCTAATAATAGCACAGTTTTGAATGTGTGTATATGTGCGTGTATGTGTGTTTGGAAAACGAACAGTCATTTCTTGGGAAACGTTAGAAGAAATCGCGCGGGTATCGGCTAGTAGTTTTTAAAATAATTCACTATATTTTATCCATACAATTTTTAGGTTTAATCAATTGAACTAATGCATTTTTACCAATATCAACAAAGAATAAGATCAGTTTTAGAGATTAAAGAATAGAAGCCCAAAAGTAGCACCTAATGTTATCAACATTTCTCACTTCAGTGAGACACCTCCTTAGTTCTATATCAAAGAACGGAGCCGCAAAAAAATATTTTTGTTTTCTCCTCGTACCAGTAGTTACATATATATTAAGGAAATTAAATAAGCATAATTAGAATATAACATTTTACCATCACAATTACCGTGATATTACAATAACACAAATTTTGGCGTAAGTCGCTCCTGTTTTTTACTCTTGGGCTATACTGACCTGCGTTGCACCACCACGATCACAGATAGCGAGGGTTGAAATCTGGCACCAGTTCATTTTGCAGGCAAAAAACAGATGGCGCCACAATCGTTGAATGGAATCAGATATCACTTTAAGAGCAGGTAGTGATGACCCTCGCATTAAATGTTCTTTTTTATATTCGTTACACATTTAACAAGAAGTGAAGCTGGTGTCCTCATAAAACTAAAACTTAAGTATTTTGATCTTGGCAGATAATATTTAGCAAAGTAAAAAAGTGTAGTGCGCATTTGTTATAAACTTATTTATTTGTTTTTGTGTGAAACTAAGTAGTTTATTAGGTGCGTATTTTTTAAATGTATAAACCAAATCAACTCATATGAAAAGCGAAAGTCTCAGTTCTAAAGCGGTGTGCAGAAACATTCTGTTTTGCGTTGGATTCCGTTGCAATTGGTTCACTTTATTTCTTTGGTGCTATTATGGCGATGTCTAAACGCGTTAATAATTTTGTGATGCAGCCAATGAATCCGTAAAATGTACAATCCACATTTTATCCTAGGTTAGGTGAGGCAAGATTTTAAAGTATGTAGCTGAATACAAAATATATGTTAATAATTATTCTGTTGGGTCACTTCCTAGAAAGTACAAACACAGAAACTAATTTATACGAATATTTATTTTCTAATCTATTCACCATAATACATAAGCCATAAATCTTATGCAATTAAGCAGTCTTTAGCATATTTAAGTAGTAAACCTTATATGAACTAGACGTGATGATGGCAGATCTATAGATTTCACTAACAATTAGGAATTAACAATCAATGACACCTCCAAACAAAAGAAGTATTGAAAACAAGAAGCAGTAGGTAATCATCTGCAAATCGGATACCTAATAAATAGCAGAACTGCATAAGTGTATGTACAAATAACAATTATGTATGTATCCTAGTCGTGTTTCGGGATGATGTTCGGTGAACCATCGGGGAAACGGGTCTGAGCAGCCGCTCATCTGCCGTCTCTCTCTAGATCTATGTGCTCCATCTTAGGCCACATCATCGCTTCACATCAGGTGTTATAGTGGCCAAACATAGATCTATTAGGCGTAAAAAAAAAACCTACTATTATTATAAACGCGAAAGTTTGTAAGAATGGATCTAAGGATGTTCCTTTGTTACTCTTTCACGCAAAATCTACTCAATGGATTTTGATGAAATTTGGTATAGAGATAGCTTATAACCTGGATTAACATATAGGCTACTTTTTATCTCGGGAAACCGCAGGGCGCAGCTAGTAATACATAATAACATCAGTAATCTGCTATTCTTACTCGGCGCTAAAACACGTCAACCTCAGAATAGATAAATAGTAAAACTAGGTACTGACCTTAATCACACACATGTGCATTACAAAACGGGGAATAAAATAACAATCGATTACAAACAGTGCCTAGTTTTTATTGAACATATTGTACGTAAAACCATTACCTATGTGCATTTTTTTCATTTTGTGCGAGTGCAATCTCGCTACAATTTTCCGTCTAATTGACTGAGTGCAATAGACCATTCAAGTGGACTCGATAGCAGTAAATGGTTAATGTGGTCCTGATACGGGCCCCTAGCTGGAAAATCAAACAAACAACAAAGAAAATTGCATTCGTTTGCATTCGATTGCCAACCCGGGTGTGTTTACACTTTTTTATTAGATTGTTTCTTTTGCTTATCACCGCAGTATACTAGCTATGGTGTATTGATTTTCCTACAAAAAGCCGTGTTCAAAGATGTTTTCCACTTTGACTTATCAATTGTCGGCTTGTATGTACCATCAATAATTATCGGGCTCGAGCTTTGATCACAATATAACGTAGGTATGACTCGAGGTTAAGCAACGTTCGCAGCGGCCACAACTTGGATGGGTGACCGTTTGTGAGGTATTTTATTTTGTAAATTCAAATGAAAGTTTCAGCTTTTTTAAGTCTCATCTGCAAAAAGTTGCTTTGGAAACGACCCACCACACCTTTGCACACAGCTATTCAACTGCCAAGCAGTAGTGTGCAAACACTACTGAGTTCCGGTTTGAAGTGCACTGCTCCAGGTGAAAATACTGGAAATTAAGAGACTTAAGAGGTATTGTCTCACAATGCCGAGCGCTTCCAGTTAGTTACAAAAAATGTATAGTACGAAGCGCCATTGTTAAGACGAATTACAAGTGCGCTGTTGACACAATGCCTGAAAATTTTAGTACATATTTTTGTAGGTATTTGTAACATATTTGCTACGTATCATTCCACAATATTCTAGATTAGACGTACCTATTTCGTAATAAAATGTGTCTAATGTAGCATTCTCGTTTAAATCTTTGGAGTATGGCTCATAAACCCAGAAATTGAGGCGCAATATCATTAAATCGATTTTTAATGTAAGTTGTTATCAAATTTGTAGATTGATGTTATCAAAAAACTACACGCAAATCATTTTAAATCTACATTTATACAACACACATGTAACTAATAATTTTAGTTCTGTAATCGCTTCATGGAACATGTTGTTGTATTAATTGCTTTTGATGATCTATTGAAAGTACCTATAAAATACATATAATATATAGTAACTTATACGATCCTACATCTATAATCATGTTGTGTTTTGAAATCGATTAATAAATCTTTAAACCGAAAAGTATATCAAAAAACGAAAATGCTATTCAGATTCAGATCCACGTAGAAAACGACAGTCATCTTGAGATTGAACGTCCAGTGCGAGTATGCCTTCGTTGTAATTTCCGCTTGCTTATGGTTGTTCCAATGTCTTTCCACCAAGTAAATTGTATTATAATAAACTTGTAGTCATCAATTACATTACCCTTGATAAATACGTTAATGAGCAAAAAACATGCTAAGAAAAGAGTTCAACGCGTTGTCATTTTAAAATAATTAGAGACGACATATTTTTTTGGAGTTAGTATAAGAAACAGTGATATTGTAAAACACATTTATGGGTAGCAATAGAAAGGTTACGTGTAGTGCGTTTCATCTTCTTCTTCTCTTGTGTGAGTGTGTGGGCAATCCTGGTGTCGGAGTTTTTAGACCGCCCGAAGGCCAACGATATGGCCTAACGACTGTTGTCCTAAGACAACAACCGGGACCGACGGCTTAACATGCCCTCCGAAGCACGGTAGCGCTCAGATGTAAATACCACACAAACGGTCACCCATCCAACTTGTGACCGCTGCGAACGTTGTTTAACCTAGCAGATGTGTTACGAACAACTAAGCAAGCTACGCTACGAGTGCTACTGTGCGTACGAGTGCATTTAATAATATCACTTGAGGTAGTTTGGAGACGATATTATACATTTATTCGTTCAGAACTAACTCCGTAAATCTCAATCGTCCGCCATTTTATGCATAAACATGTATAACTAGAAAACACAATCAAAGGTCGTCGGTTGCGACGAATAATTAACATCATTCCGACCGAATTTTGTACGAATGGCAATATCGTGCGTAAAGTGGATCCATTTATCTGGAAATCCGGTGGGAGGTCACGGCAAAAGTCCACAATAAAAGCTGGGTCCGGTAGCACAGTTTAATTGAGTCCTCCGACCTCATAATCCGCGCCTCCGCTCCACCCGCTAAATGTTATTTATAAGCCAAACTCCGATGCCCGCCGGCGCGGCGCACCTACGGTCCGTATACATTTTAGCCTATTGCACCCCATTCTGACCGCCACTGCCGTGTTTCAGCAACGCGTCATTACTTTTACTGTTTTTCTTCGCGCTCGCTCTAAGCTGGTAATTAATTTGTGGCGATTATTGCTATTGCCTCGACGCTTGTTATTAAACTTGTCGATAATTTAACTTGGAACATGAGTCTTAAATTGGCGCGTCGTGCCTGATTGAATTTTAAATATACCTAAGTTTTGATTGGTCTTTATCGGTTTTGATTCTATTAATGCTCTTTCATTGTGAGAAATGTACGGCTCGCACAACGACCGCCCACGATTTCATATACAAGTAAGTTTAAATTCAAAATTTTCTTTATTTGTAGACATAAATGTAGCTGTTAATTTAAATGTAAGCTGGTGCAGCCCAAAAGTTCAGAAATTCAACACAGTTCGTAGTTTCTATAATTGAAACATCAGCGTGATTTGTGTTTTGTATTACAAAAAACTAAAACTGTTGAAAAATGTTTCTTTATTTATTCAAAGTTGACACAAGGCAGCTGAATGAAATGACGTAACTTTGATTTAGTTATCAAGGCATTTAACAGAGAAAATAGCGCTTGGTTAGCGTAAAATGCATAAAAAAGTATTTAATATGTATTTGACATTTTAACTTTGTACTTACCCGTTATTTTATGAAATGTACATTAACATTAACATATTTTTACGGTCTGTCGGTTGCGAACGTTGCAGAATTAATGTCCAATGGTCGGCGATTAAACATGTGGCGAGTCCATTGCTCGCATGGCAAGAGCCATAAATGAAGTACCCTCTGAGTATTAACTACTGGGAATTTGGCCATTGGAATTATCGACACAATCCGCTTGACGATAATTGAATGGAAGCGCGTTAAATAACCATTAATTGTTGTTGCGGGTGCAATTGATATTTATCAAACGTGGGACCTGTGGTCCCAAGGTGGCTGGTGCCGATGCCGTAGCCGTCGGCCCATCTTTAATATGAAATGCGCCACGTCGACACTCGACTCGACGCGTGTGCCGCACCGAGGCGACGGCTTCACCATGCACGCACGGCTCACGGTGCGAACTCGTTTTTCGTGACAACGTGCGTCACGCACTTACCTCATTTCAATTTTAGTACAAGAATCGAGCTAGTGTATATCGTTTTGGTCGTATCTTCCCTTTGGCAAACGTTTTACAATCATATCAAAAGTTAGCAAACACAGCTCGCTCGACATCGAGACGCCTAGTCTGACACCACACTTTATACCCACACGACATATTCCCGGTACTTCGTTGTAGACACATTATGCAAGACGGTTCGCTGTTCGTCTATACTGCACTTTCAGCACCAGACATATTATTATTATGTCGGTGTATTGTAATGCACACTCGGCGTCGCATTATTGTGATGTCGAACGGCGTTTGCGTCAAAATAAAAAGATTTAACTATGTTAAAGTGATTATTAGCTATAGAACTATGGATGTATATATGTGTTATGTTCACTATGTTCGCTGAGTGGAAGGTAGAGGTACATTATGAGTAGGTTTTATAAACTTACGAGATTCTCAGTTGTATTTATACTCTGTTATAAGATGGATGTATCGTGGGATTCGGTGCGAAGACAATTTTTCCTGGGCATCGCTGTAAAGCACCACATGACTTTTTCAAGGAATGGCGCATGAAGATTTATGTTTATGACACGCATAATAGTGGCGTCAATTGAATGCTGGCGGCGAAGGAGACTCCTTATGTGCTGTCTCGATGTGAAAATATTATCTGATATTTTCACTCTTCACTTCAATATCTCAAATGAGCAATTTTTTATTATGTAAGTAAAGCTACCAGGCACGCTGAGTGGTTTGGACAATACGCTGAACATACCAATAAAGACTGTAGTTTTTATGAGTAAGACTTCAATACAAAAAAGTTTCCGTCAAGTAAAAGCCAAGTTCTCCTGTTGATGATGACGATAATTGTGTATACGGATGGACATACGATAATAACGCCTCAACACTATATAGGAATAATGTCATAAGCGATTATTAAGCTGGAATGCCAAGAATAATGAAGTGTAAAACTGTAGTGAATATCATATTAACTCGGTAGTGAGAGATAACACAGAGATTTATTTGGTGCGTCAGAATAAACATGTAGAGTCCCTATCTTTAGCCGATCTCCGCATACTCTCAAATTTAAATACGACTCCCGTTCGTCGTCTCGTCTCAAAAGAAACAAGAGTGGCGTTTACGGGCCAATCATTATAATGATCGGTTATCGATTTGCTGTATGGCGTGCTCTTCTAAAGGACCAGAATTTAGTGCGTCCGATTACGCCTCTTGGCCGCTGGCTATTCCGTAATCTATTCCTACCGTCGTCGTCACGATATCGACTTATCTTCGTCGTTCGCTCTTATAATTTTGGAAAATTCATATAATAACATCTGATAACAATCTAATTATTATAATGTCCTCTTTAACATATCCCGTTGGCCGAGGCAAAATTAGAGCGAGCCGGGTCTTCGAGACGGGATAATGCGTTTGTTAATGTAATGGAAATTATGAGATCATCTTTATGCCTCCTAACTGTGCTTTTAAAATAAACACCTTAATTCAGGCTCGCTGTCCTCTTGGCCAGACCGATTACACAGTGATCTTTATAAACTTGTACTTGAAATGAGACGCTTATTGCGACTGCATTAAAAAAATGCAATGAAAACTTAACATACCTACCTACTTTCTTCTTGTACTATGAAAATTCTACGAAACCTTAATTTAACTTAGTCATCATTTAGGTACAATCTAAATAACTATAAAAAGCTGCTTAATTCTAAGATATGATTAACAAATACATGATATATGCTGAATTGTAAGAATATTCAATTGAATTGCAATTCTAAAATCTAATCAAAAATTTAATTTGCGGAAAATACGTTTGTATAATTGACATACACCTAATAATTATAATGTAAATTTGTATATGAAATAGTTTGTTTCAGAAATTCAAGGACATGAGACAACATATTTCATTCAACATAAATTCATATTCACCAACCCGTTCTGGGCCAGCGTGGTGCATTATGGCCCATACACTTTTTATGGGAAAAGGCCCATGTCCCAGCAGTGGTAACGTAATGGGCTAATGATGTTTATGCCAGATAGTTTGTTTATTGTTGCTATAATTTGGTTCAAAAATTTAAATAAAATGAAATAGTGATAATAATAATACCTGCTGTCGTGTTTCACGCATCTCACTTTCACGTCTTCCCGGGTATCTACGAGTTTAGGGCTTTAGGGGATCTATATTAATAAAGGTAGAGGCCTTTGCCCTGCAGTAGGACGAACCAAGCTAATAATAATAATAATTATGATTAAATAATAATAATAATACTAATAAATGTGTCATCATCATCATCAGCCCATAACGTTCCCACTGCTAGGACACGGGTATTCTCTCATAGAGAGAGTGTGGGCCATAATCCACCACGCTGGCCCAGTGCGGGTTGGTGGATGTCACATGTCCTTGAATTTTTGTGATAAATTCTTGGACATATCAGTTTCCTCACGATGTTTTCCTTCACCGTTTTTAGAGCTAGTGTTAAATCCGCACACAACTTAAGAAAGTCAGTGGTGCGGGCCCAGCGGGATTCGAACTCAGATGCGTCGGATTGAAAGTCGCACGTTCTCCCTCTGAGCCACACTCGCTCTCAAAAATAAATGTGTACTAAAGTGTTATGTTTTTAAACTGTCATGGTCCTGACAAATCTATGAGCTCCATCTAGTGTGGTAGTTGCCAAACACTTGAAGTGATAACAAACCGCCTACCTTTCAGAGTTGAAAACTTTGTAAATAAGTTATTTTATTATACTCCACTCTTAAGAAAGTAGGTAATTGTTTATCATTTCCCTTGGTCTAATAAATCAAAAGAAAGAAAGGATTCATCCATCCATCCAATTTGTTCATGGCAACAAATCCGAATAAGATAGTTTAACCTCAAAATAAACTCACAGAATGATCCGTTAGTTCAATTTAAACTGGTAAAAGACACCTTTACCGTCTCATAAAGATAGTATCTAATTATGTTGTTACCTAGTATCAAGTGGAGTGGATGCAATGACTACTTTGGTATTCACTATCAGGATATAATCATATATTTATAACACCTAAACTTGGCTATTACGATCGTAGACAGCGACTCCATGTTAGGGCTGCTCGGTCGGCGAGTCATATGTTCAGGTTGAGACTAAGAAAAATTGGCTTTTGACTGAATTGCGTATACGCTTTAAATTTACTTTATACTAGCTGTGGTCACTTGTGTTCCGGGTTGTTAACATGACAAATAAAAAATAATTAACTTTATTGAAATTTCCGCCATGGCAGCCCTATTATA
Organism: Petrophora chlorosata; assembly: GCA_951640565.1. NCBI lineage: Eukaryota > Metazoa > Arthropoda > Insecta > Lepidoptera > Geometridae > Petrophora > Petrophora chlorosata. Next base: position 15,644,000 of record OX621188.1, on the reverse strand, counting down.
GCTATTATACTATAGCTATTCTGTTCCGTTTGTAGTCTAGATTATTATGCGATGAAACATTTTAGGTGTCCATTCACTGAACCAGCGCATGGCTATTGGCTAAGGAGTCGAAAGGTAACATAATATGCTAGTAGGTATATTGACAATTAATGAGATTTCAAAAGATTTCAAACAAGTCTACTATTTATGACATACGTTTCTCTGCATCGTACCTGAATCGTCCAATGTGTCTACTGAGCTACAATAATTTATCAGCTATGACGGGAAAGCGATTGGACACATTGGACATACACGAACCGGAGCCGCTGTCCGAACCTCATCAAATATTGACGATGGCCTGAAAGCTCCCCCTGTTGCCTACATCATCTACCCACACATGGAATACGTATTTACCAGTCGCATCTTAAATGTGGCCACGCCCAATTCTATCGTGTTATATTCGTGCATAGACAATGAATCGAGCAGGTACGAGCATAATTATACATAGACCACTGCATTGATTTATTACTGTGTCGTATAATACTTGAACTTACTGGTCACTTATATTATCAATCAAAAGCTTTGAGGATTCTAGTCCTCTATATTGTTAGTAAGCGGTCATGCGCGTACAATTGTCACCTAAAAAGCAAAGTAACTAAGGATTAAAAAAACAACAATCCATTGAAATATTGGCGCAATTGAATTATTTAGCAGAACGGTAACGATTTGCACCGAATCACGTTCGCTTTTACGTTTCGTCCGAAATACGAAAAACCGTCTGTCGTCCAAAAATAAAGGGACTGTGTGATATGGCACGATACTGTAATAATTGACTATACGTGCTCTCCGCACATAACGTTGCTATAAAAAATTCAATATCATCAGCCGTTTCGACGGAAAATCTAAAACAAATATGGCCGCATTGTCCGTTTTGCACTACGTCACGCGATAAACTGCAGGGCAATCTTTATATACTTACACTTAAAAACAACGGTTAGAATTTTATCGCGTCGCTTTACGTTTGCATTGCATTGCATCGCTTGGTTTGGGCCATGTAGAGCCAGCTTACGCTTACGAAGTAGAAATATTGCACAACGCTTTGCGTGTCCAACGCTTCGCTTCACGTTAGTTCTTCTACCAAAAACTTAGGGACAATAAAAAGCAATTTAGCAAACTTATGAAAAGTTTGATTTGGATTGATCCGTAATATCAATATTAAACTGTTGATACGCTATCCTTACCCTAAATTTAGGTATATGTCTCGTAACTCACAGTGTTTATAAATACTACTCAGCAACGTAGCCCAGCACTCGTAATAACTCAGTGCGCTATTCGCAACCCCTATACTTGAAAACATCTGATATCGCCCACATAAAACATTAATCCGTACCCCCTTTCTTTACTTAACACTCTTCATTTGACAGATTGGACTAAATTACTGAAGGCTTTTTGTATTTAATTTAAGGGTTAATACGAAGTATAGGCGTATTTTTGCTTTAAGCGTTGTTTGCCCTGTCGTCCTCTAGAGATCGGTTTCCGTCCAAGTAGTTTTTATTGGAAGTTTTGTTGACCGAGCTAGTCAAGCGTTCTTAGAGCTTCACCCTCTTTGTACACAGCGACATAACATAATATCGCTTATATTTGATTTGATTGCCCTTCAATGTGGCGAAAGAAGCTATGTTATTATTGCAGATCGCACCCTTGCGTTTATTAGCTTACCCCTAACGATTACTTAATAAAATGAGCACATAAAGAAGATAATTTAAATTTATGCTATAGCTTATTTTACGGTGAAATGAGTTATTTCAGCCTCCGCACGTAATTACGTTATTAAAAGACGACAAATTTTATATTTCTGGTTCGCTAAATAACATCATTACGGTATCATTACCTATGTAGGTTATAGTAGTCATACACATCAAATCTAGTGAATATACATAAACATTTCAAATTAACAGGTGCATGACTAATAGCTAGGTAATTTATTGCGCCGACAAAGCGCGTTCGGAATGTGTTCTATAGCTCATTTAATGTCGTATGCATGTATCTGCAGGATAATATCACTCAAAGACAATCACGCTGGCTATTATGCGGCGAGGCGTTATCTGGTCGCGAGTGATTGATATCGGAATCACAATTTCATACGTAGGTAAATATCGGTGTCGCGATCCATAATGACGCGAAGTGTGTACCTATAGGTGTTATCGCTCGGTATCCCTAATTACGGGGACTCACGCAAGTAATTCCGATAGTAGTGTTTGTACTGGTTCGGCCGCTGCGGCCAATCGCAGCCGGCGCTTTGTAATTGTAACTCAAATTTATCGTGCCGAGTGGTTCGGATCACTGAGTATTGACTCCAATTTCAACTGGCTCCGTTCACACAGGTCTATGCTTCTTTTGTTTTCTCCGAGTTCAAAGAATGAAGCTTAAAACATGATTTGAAAAAACTTACATAACGGAAATCTCGTTATTGTTAGCCGTCCATAGATTAACAATACAACTGGACCTCAACAATTTTAATGGTTGCCGTGAAATAAATGAAATTTGACGTGATACTGAACAGAATCCGTTTTTGTTGAGTGAGGATAAACAGTAACAGTGACGAATTTATTAATATTTTGTACTTTATTTGTATAAAAGTAAACAATATAAAAATAAAGAAAAAAAAATATTTTTTATTTTTTATAAGCAAATTCTGGTACCTATAAAGTTACTAGGTTTAACTAAATAAAAATCTTTATTATGATTTTCGTACTAAACCTGCGTAAAATCAATAAAAAAAAACTTACTACTACGGAATAAAATCAAACAAATTTGTTTTTTTTTGTTTACAAAAATGATAATATCGATTTTTATGAATTTGTAGCAAAATTTTTCCATTATACTCGTATTTTCACAAAAATATTCTTATTAATAAGTCACGATTTTTGTATGAAAATTATAATAAATCGGTTATTGTCAAGATGTAAAAACCTAAGAAAATGTTGTGTTCCTTATCAGCAGCAGAATTATATTTTTTTATATGAAAACAAAATTTGGACTTAGGTACTCTCGATATTGGGCAGAAAACGGAATAAGTAATAAGTTTTAAAATCTGCAGATGGATTTCTAAGAACAAATTATTCTATCTTATACGGTTAGAGTAGTTGTCATAGAGATTCTTTCAAAAAGTCATATAATACTATATATTACGTTGCACCATTGCCTGTTCAAAATGAAAAACTTATACTTAACCTGCAAATAGGTGGTGCTCTTATAAGAGTGCGGAACGTCGTTAAATTTATGCACAAGTGACATGTAAAATTGAAGACAAAGACCAACAAACCTACAATAGAAGACCGTCCCTTGAACCTCGCTCTGTTTAAAGAAAACAAGTTGACGCACTCAAACGGAGCGTTGGAGGTGAAGTAGGGTCCCATGTGTGCACAGTATCTTATGCTATTATTTCTAAGTCAACCTAGCCTCAATGTTTGACCAAATCTGTTGACGTCCCGTTCCCTTTAATCTTTTACCGACAAAACTGCTTTCCTATTTATTAAATAAAGATTTAATATTTGGTATATCAAGTAGGCTTCACGATTGCTTTGAAGAAGCTTTTCATCTCTTAGTGGTTATCATAACGTCTTCATCTGTATAGATACCTACCTACGTTAGCGTGGCCACCAACAGTACTTCGTCTTTGCAGCACTTTCCTAAATAACTATGTAATAGCGTTCATTATACCGTAGCAATATGAGATTATAAAGTTTGTCGTACCCACGACGGAACAGGGAAGGTATGCGTTTGGGTTAAGAGGTAGTTTGTTTGTTGTGCACATTTCTATATTCCCATCTAGCATTAAAATGGCTGAATTCAAAATTTAAATATTTTCAATTATAAGGTTCGATGATGTGATGATACAAACTCATTTAGTTTAGGTAATTAAATAATCACTATCACTACATAGTAAAAAACAAAGTCGCTTTCTCTGTCCCTATGTCCTTATGTCCCTGTATGTATGCTTAAATCTTTAAAACTACGCATCGGATTTTGATGCGGTTTTTTATAATAGATAGAGTGATTGAAGAGGAAGGTTTATATGTATAATAACCGTGCGAAGCCGGTGCGGGTCGCTAGTTAAAAATAAAAACATAAATTTTACCTTTCTCGAAAATTTATTTAAAAAGATTAGCAGGCGTTGTACAAAAAATATTGTCACATTAAGACGCCTCGGATACAAAACAGAAATAATTTAAATAGCGATAAAGTACCTCTACTTTGCTGATTGTAATAAGTATGTTTACTAATTATTTCATGGAAATAATTCGAGAGTGTGCCCAGTCGCACGGAGCGATGAGCTCGTCACAAGATGCTTAGATAAAACGGATGCCCCTGATATTATCTTACCACTGCCCTAGAAATGGAATTAATTTGCATTCGTTTAAAAATAAACCCACAAAAAGTCGTTCCACTTGTTAAGCGTGTGTGCTGTGCTATCCAATCAACCGCATAATAATCTTTTAACTGTAAATAAAATTGATTTTTTAAAATTATATGAAGAAATAATTGAATAAGAGGACTTAAGTTAACGGCATAGACACATTGTGAATGTTAAGCAATTGGGGATACAATTTTAAAATGTTTCGCTATGAAGCCCTATATGCGTTCGCGCGGCGTTCATGTGACTTATGCTGGCTGGCACGCAGCGGAGACGCGGTGCTCGCGTTGCGTGGTCGTCGCGTTTGCGTCCTACTAGCGCACGCTCGGAAAACGCTTGCATTTGAGGGCTAAATTATATGGATTTCTAGTACCTACTCTAACCTAAGTCGGTTTCTAAGAGTCGTTTGGTCCTTATAACAAACATGATCTATAGAGACCATAAAAAGAAAACGTTTTTACTCCTAGTTTCAGTTTCGACCAAGTTTTGTATGTAACCGGTATATAAAAAAAAAATTTGGAATTCCAGTTGCTCGTCGGCAGCAGCGGGGCGGGCGCCGGCGGCGCGGCCACCTCGCCGGACGGCGGGTCGAGCTCGGCGCCGCCGCTGTCCCCGGGTGGCTCGGCCGTGGCCGGCGGCGCGCTGTCACCCGGCGCCGGCAGTCACGCCAGCACGCCGGCTGCCTCCTGCTGCGACACCCCCCGCCCTATCATCACCGACCCCGTCTCCGGTCAGACGGTCTGCTCCTGCCAGTACGACGGTGCGCGGCTGGCGCTCAGCTCGTACCCGCGCCTCTCCAGTGCGGCCGTCGGAGTCTACGGCACCCCCTACCCGTCCACAGATCAAAACCCCTACCCTAGCATTGGCGTAGACAGCTCGGCATTTTATTCACCACTGGTACGTACCAAACATATTTTTAAATATTATGATCCTACACAGGATCGCAGACCTAAAGCAGGTAGTATCATAATAATATGTGAGAAATGCATGGGCCCTGCACGCTTGAACTGCTCATACCCTGATGAAAGTGCATGCTTAACTTACCCAGAGTCTTGCTTTCATATGACCGACAGCTTTAATGTACGCGTAGTAGGTATACCATCATATTCCAATTAATTCTATATTCCAAGAGCTGGATTACTGAAGTTTTAACTAAAATTACATTAAAACAAAACAAATGAAGTCACTCAGACCAAATGCACCAATTTGATAAAGGTAAGTAGGTACTAGTGTTTCAAAGCAGTGTGCAGCCTAAATGTTCCACACATACTTCACCTTCATTTCTATACATGTATATTATCACATGTTACGAAACCCTGGCGTTGAATTAAGCTGTTTGTTGACAGTCTAGGGATTGCTACTTGAACATAGTCTTAAGTGTCAGGTCTTTAGGGCTTAGATCCTGCTAGCCTGACACCATAACAATAAGTTAACGATGTAGGTACGATGCAGCAAGTCTTTGATGGAGATATTCAGGCGTGATTAAATAGAAAACTCGTAGTTTCGGAAAGTTATTACATAATTATAAGTTAATTAGCATATTAGTGTGAACATTTGCCCACGGCTCAGCTTATAATCGTAATAGTATTTTTTTGTCATATCACGATACATTCAAATGGAGCTACTCTTTTTAGATTGTATTCTAAGATTTCTAAGAATATAATCATCAGCTTTAGTACGTTTTTATTACTAGGACTAGTGTAAAAAGCCAAAGGCTACGACGAGTGTCTTATGGTGGATGTCACATTTCTTCGAATTTCGTGGTTTTTAACCAAGCTCGATTTTGTGTAGGTATTGTGTTCCTTTACCGTATTAGAGCGTGTATTGAACTGTTTTCAATACACGCTCTATTGCTTGATTGGCAGGGCTGAGCTGGGATTTGAACTCCGGCATATCAAAAATTGAAGATTGCACATACCTACCTATTTGAATACCTCAGCAGAAAATTTGTGTAGTGTGTATACTAAGTAGGTAATCATGCAGAAAACTGCATTTGTCTTTGAAATCATAAGGAGGTATAAACTGTTTAGAGACGTTTTTTGAAGTCTTTTTGAAAACATGATCAACCATACCTACTATGTAAATGGTGAACAGACCTGGCTAGATTTTCTCTAAACGAAGCGAATAGCAGACTGCAAATTGGTACGAATGGGTCGTTTGCCGTTTGTCCGTATACGAGGCAAGGTTTATCGCTCTCGCTGCGATACAACGTGTTTGGCTTTTCTGGCTTGGCGTGCGAGCCATCGCCGAACCGGTCCGAGCGCGCTCAGCCAGAAAACCACCGACACCTCGCAGACCGCCGCCGCCGCCCTGTCACGAAACATTAATATTTAAACTCAAAAATAAATTCGAAAAGCGACCGCCATTATTATCGCAATTACATTTTAACCGACTCCAGCATTGAAGAATACTTTACCACATTGCAAATGACACAAAATTTCTCGCTAAACACCTTCACGTTTCTCTTCTAAGGTTTAAATGATGAAAAACGATGCGAGCGTATTCATGATTTGCGATACAAATTCGAGTTGCGGTTTCGAAGAATGGTTGGAACTACTGTTCGGTTTAACACCTTGTCTGGGAACCGACAGACAAATGAGCGGTCGGTGTAAGCGGCACCCGGTAATCCCTTTATGGGCCTATACTTGCTAAAGAATCGAATAGCCGCGCTACTGTTCATTTTCAACAAGCTGCTAAGGCTGAGCTTTCATGGCATAATCCTTCATTAAATCTGTATGCCGCATTTTCCCCCTTTATTCTTTTTTGAACGTTATCGCCGATTTCCGTAAAGCATATGTGATATCCAATAATCCGAGAAATACTACTGCATGAAACGATGATCCTTTTTCAACAGGAAGTTTCAGGTCTTTAACAAATATCGCGGTCATGCCAAAAAAGTTGTTGCTTTTTCAAAGAAAAGTTGCAAATTATTTTCAAATGTTATGCATTTATATTAAAAAGCTATATAAGTACAATCATCTCGTAATTACAACTTCAGGTGGTAATGGCTGCTCGTGTAGGTAATTGTGGATGCATCACAAATCGCCGGCAGTGAGATCTCTATCTGTCATTGTATTAAACGAAGTTCGTTGTAGCTACTCTGTGACTCGGTGCATGTTTAATAACAGGTGTGTAAATGTATGTATACTGTCATTGTGCGCCTGTGGTCATACCTAGCTCACGACAAGCCCGGCCGGTTCCGTGCAAGCGACAATTTAGCGAACAATGACGACGCTCTACCACAAATACACTCGTGTCTGTTTCTACCCATGTAAGTCTTCCTTCCACTACATTGGATTTTATTCTCTATCGATGTTGATACAAGGTGTAGTTTCGCTTAGTTGGCTTGACAGCCATTGTGGGTGAAAATATTCAACTGCCATTTTTGAACACGGTCGACTCCGGTGGCGCCGTCTGTTCGAGTCGCGACTTACTAACAATACCCCCAGCGCCATCTTTTATCTATTGTACGCCTTTGATAATCAATAAAGGGGATTGTTTGGTGTAACCGCGTTTTAATGACATCACGTAAACTCGTTGATGCTATAATTTGTTAACGCCATATTTTATGTAAATGTTTCAATAAAAGGTGTCATTTAGGATTCTCGCTGCGATTAACAGGTTTGCTCGATTCTTTGTACGAGTATAATTTAATGAAAATGCAGTTTCCTAGTGATTTACCATTAGTTAAATACCTACAAGTAAGACAGAGCAGATCGGTTGGTGTCTCATTCACCACGAAGGTTGAGGGTTTAATTTCCGCTACGGTACATAATTTTGACCAAAGAAAATACAATTTAAGTATCTGTTTTGTGTCTGGGTGTTCTGGGGTCATGGTGCCTGTGGGTCCTGGTTCTCTAGATTCTGGGAACCCTAGCTAGGGTCCAGGATGTATTTGATTGTTATTTTTATTTAAAGAGCGTTGCTCAATTAAATATAACGACAAATGGAGCTTATTATTTTTATAATTCAAGCGACCGGCAGCCAATCTCGTCGGCTGCCATAAAATCTTTCATCGCAGTAAGTGCGACATGTGCACTCGCATGCGTCCTGCGCTACACATAATAATATCTCACGCGTTTATTGCAAACGGAAACCTCCACTAACCCTTCTCCCGTACTGCATTACGCCCAATTGATAGACATAACGACGCCGACTCCAAAATTAACCACGAACATCCGAGAAAAGCGCAACTATACCGCCCCTGATGTTCGCTCTGACCCAAAAACGATCTTTTTTACGAACCTTAACTTAAAAGCTCTATTCTACTTCGTTTCATTATCACGACCGAATTAAAAGTTCGATAAGAAAACGGGAAACGAAAAAAGAAAGAACGAGACGATCTCGGCCGACTATAAAAACGTAACAAAACGCCAATTTAAATACATCACCAATCTTAAGTCAAAGAGAATAAGTTTAGAAAAAGGAGAGCAGAAATTCAATTAAAAAAGGGCGCTGGAGCGAGAGGCGTGATGCGCAGGAGCCGAGCGCCCGATCGAGAGGGAAAAAATAAATAAAAGTGAAGAGAAATCAGGCGAATTGAGAATAGCCATTAAGGTGTTAATGAGGGTCTTATTAAGCCGTCTTCTCCCAGTGGGTGGTCTGTCCTTAGTGCTTACTTTGTTCATTAATCACGTCGGATTAAGTCCCGACCTAATTATTGTCAAATCTGTTTCAAAGCAACTACAATGATGCTAGCTAAATATTACGTGTATGATACAGTTGATATGAGGTATTAGTATTTTTTGTAATTATTATTCCCTGGCAGACAACAATGAGATGACAATATACATCACGTGTCATACATTATCAGCCTCTGTGGTGTAGTGGTTGAGCAAGTTGGCTCAAATCTCTATACACCACTGAGGTTACGGGTTCGATCCCCGCGACGGGACAAATGTTTGTGCACAGAAAAAAAAACAGCGCAAGCATTTGTTTTGTGTCTCGGTGTTGTTGGTCCTCATAGTTTCTGGTTCCCTAGATACAGGGAATCCTAGTTAGGGGCCAAGATCTATGTATGTGATCGTTGGGCGTTATTTTGTTATTTTATTATGAACACCCAAAATTATCCTTATTAATATTAGTAGGTGTAAAATATGTTTTTACAGATAGGTCTACTACATACACCTACGATATTTTTACGCGTTAATTATAAAGCTTCGATTTTAAATTAGATTTAAATATTGGGGAGACGGGTCTGAGCAGCCGCTCAACTGCCGTCACCCTCAAGATCTATGTGCTCCATCTTAGGCCACTTCATCGCTTCACATGAGGTGAGATAGTAACCAAACATAGATCTACTAAAGGTAAAAAAAAATACTAGTATAGGTATAAAATCAACACAATAAATAATTGTGAGACTAGATACATTATGATACAAATTATTGTGTATACATGTGCATGGTACCTATCTTACGCGAAAACTTTATCATCTATCCTAACGTAATCACCGAACTCAAAATTATTATTTTGAATCCCGACATGTTAAAACATAAGTTGGTTATAAATTCAAGATAATTTATATAGATAAGCTATCTTTAGATTCGGTACTCTTTAGTCGCCGATAAAATTATAATAAAATTCAAGCTTGATGGTTTTTGTTTAGATTAGAGTTAGTGACTTTAATAATATTGACTTAACATACATAATAAACCTTCAGAGTTTATTTTTACATTTATTACCGGAATGCATCCCACTTGTATCTTTTCTTGCAAATGGTAGCCATTATGGTATTAGTGAGACGTTTTTATTCATGTATTTTGCGATGATGGAATAGGTAGTTGATGTAGTTTAAAATAAGTAAACCCAACTATAAATTGACATCAGCGGCAGCCAGCGCCGAGTTTAATGACAGAACCAACTCGTTCTTCTAGTAAATTAGAATTTTTATAATGTCTCTGCTATTAGTGCGCCCGCTGTATGAGCATATCACGCAGGCGCGATAAGTAACATGTGTTATTTTTTCTCTATATTTGTAATAACAGCGTGTCTATGTAAGTGTTACGGTATATACATAATATCAACCGCCATTGCTTTAATGATGCAACAGAGCCGGTGAAACGTGGGTGGGCTTATCTATAGGTACATCGACGATTTGACATAAATGCGTTATACTTAGATTACCTATGTGACAACCGATAAAATGTTGTAAAGCGCCGCCTCGCAGTGATTGACATGGCGCATGTTTACACTACGATACCCTGACGTAGGTACACCTTCTGTATCAGCCGCCTTATCTAGCAGATATTTTAACGATACCGTACACTCAAAAGATGGACGCTCCGCGGCTGAATATTCGTCGACGTGACAGCCGGTCGTGTTTATCATAATTCGTAAACAATGACCGGCAGGTCTCCCGCAACCCTCGTCTCACCTCGAAAGCGTTAATTGCTCCGCAAATATACTCATCTTCGCACTAAGCGTTTACTTGCTGACTTTAATGAGTGGGCAAACAGAGCGCGGCGGTGGCGGTCAGCCGCGGGCCTCGGGTCCACCGCTAATAAATCTTCGGATTTTCCCCGATTTCCCGGCGTCCCGTGGAGGCTTGCACCCTTCGTCTATTCCCGCGCCACTCTTATAAATTACCAACACGCTTTCACTATAAATCAAACAATGGTCGAGCCAAATGCATTTGCTATTGTTTGAATACACTTCAAACACCGCTATCGAAACCTAAGCCCATACCTACTGATGCACGGCTGATGCATATTTCATTTGTGGTTAATTTTCTGCGTTGCAAATCCAGCAGACATTAGTCAGCAATTCTGACTAGTTCAGGAAATGTGCAACATCCCTTTGGCCTGGTCCGGAAATAGTGGATATTGAGACTGTTCCGCCCGATGACACACACGATTAACCCCGACCGAAAAGATTGACCAAAGGAAACGGTCTAATGCGTGATAATTGAAAGTTTCACAAAGATACGTGGGGTGGCTTGCGCGTTGCTCTGTTAAATAATTTGAAAACATTTATTAAGCGATCTGCAGCCACTTAACTGCATAAAGGTGCTTATTTGACCGTTATCTTGACCGGAAATGAAAAAAACGTGATCCACGCGTAATTTTTGTCCGCGTTACTTGCTTCACCCGACGGGCTAAGCATTAGCCGAATAAAAAGAAGGTGTCGATTTAACTGGAGATAGCTTTGTAACTGCCCTATTATACAATTTAAGTTTAAACACACTGTAGTTTTATGTTAGATTAACATTTGCATTTAAGTTTGTAGTTTAGTACGTGGCAAGCTAGAGAATAATATTTAAAATTCCCAACTACACTACAATTTAATTTGCCATGTAGCGTATAGCACTGAGCAAATAGAACCAATTTATTTTAAAATAATAACATCTAATTTAAGATTATTATCATAAGTTTAATCTTCTCAAAAGGTATCTTCTAAGACTTCATAAAAAGTAATAGTAATGCGAAAATCATATTATATACTACATTTTTATAAAAGTACAAAACAAGTTTTAACTAGTAGAAGAAATACTTGTAAAAAATAAGGTAGATGAAAATCTAATAATCCATAGATGGGATCACAAAATGAAAAGACGTCAAATGGCATGAAAGGGCAAAATTCAATAACGTTTATAATATTATGACACTATTTTATCACTAAGTTCTGGTGCGAAGGGACCACCGGGAGTAGAGAGGCGCTAATTCAAAACTGGATAAATGATATGTCACGTGCAACAATAGGCCAATGAAGACGTCGCTGTGTGCAAAGTTCCACTGTAGGTTATATTGTTATATTCAGCGGAAAATAATCGGGAGAAACGCTTTACAGTTGGTAAATTTGGAGAGTTTTTTTACGAGTTATTGTAGCGATTCGGACAGATGTCACGGGCAGGGAATCCGCGACAACAAAAGCGCCCCGGGGGCGCATTGTCGCCGCCCCCCGACCCCGCGCAGCCGCCATTAACGCTGACGCCTCTAACATTCTCTATTAAAATAATACATATTATTCAATTTATTTATAGCTATATTCACTGTATAATAGTTGTTGCTCTAAATGGTTTTTAATGTCCTTATTTTATAAGTAATTTATACGCGTCGAGCTTTACAGCTGCGTTTCACCCTCCGATGATAGCCATTAGCAAGACATCAGATAATACAATAAATGCGGGCCCCGGAAACTGTTATTAAGACAGTGTCAGGAACTTGTTTATTATGATTCTAATATGTCTAATAAGGATTCGAATATTTATCGAAAGATTTTACTCGGATAATGTGTGCTCTCCAATATTTTTTATTGCGATCGGAATTTAATTAAACCACCAGGCGACTGTTTTACTTTTAGTACTTTAATACGCGGGGGGCCCAACCGTGAGCGTCCACGGTTAATGAATGATAGCGTTCACCTAATTGTGTTTTTGAAACAGATTTAGCGGTGTTCAAAGTTAGTGTATCGGGATTAAGAGCGAGGCGAGAGTGCGGTCGCGAATAGGGATGAGAACGAACTTTTTGAAAAATGTCGATGGTCTAGTTGATTTTTTTTATGGAATTGAGTGTTGAGATGAGCTAGTCGTTCGCCTGATGGTAAGCGCCACGCCTGCCCATAACAAGCAACAAGGTTTTCAGCACTTTCTTATTTATTGATCTTTAATATCGATTCTATGAATTACGTTAAAGGAATATCTAAGCAACCTACTGGTTATATTTATTGGCAAATTTGGCAAGTAAAATATTGATCGGTAAAGTGGTCAAACAAAGATCTAAGAATAAATAAAAAATAAAATCACAACATGTTGATCTTTGCCAAAACTCAACTTAGACTCAGGCATCATATTTCCATTATTCCATAGTTATTTATTTCTTTTAAATAAAATATTTGTATTACTGTAAATAAACCAAGGTATCGGCATTTTTTTGTTCATGTGTTATGAATGTGTGCTTGTTTTTACTACGTATGAATATGAACATTCACGATTGTGTTTTATGTGAATTAATGTTTAAAAATTATTTAAGTAATTCTTGTAAAAGCTCTCCCTTACAAGCACAAATAAACGAATGAAAAACCGCGGGTGTTTTTAATATTTGAATTAATCAGAACTTTGCATACATCTTTACTAATATTATAAACGCAAAAGTTTGAATGTATGAATGTATGGATCTTTGTTACTATTTTACGCAAAAACCACCGATTTTGATGATATTTCGTATTTAGGTACTTTAGGACTTGGAATAGCACATACGCTACCCCGGGCTTATTATCCCGGGAAACAGCGGGTGGAACGATATAATATCGATATAATAGCGTGGAGTAACGTTAAATAAAAAGCTTGTCGTAAAGTCAGACGGATTAAGCTTTTCAATTCTTAGAAAACAATTATTCATCGTACATTCATAAAATAATACTTTGATTTGATTAAAGATGCATTCATGGTTATCGACACGATATTAAAATTTTTGTGAAACCTCTATGGCAACGCGATGCAGCTGGGCCACGCGCGGCGGCCGGCCGGGTGGCTGCCGACCGGGCCGGGCGGCGACGCAGACGACCGGCAACCGGCGTGCGGCGACCGCAGCCCAACCGAATCAATCACGAAAGCTCAATAATTGATCGCCCTCGGTGCTCGGCGACTCTACTCGCAGTCTCCCCCGACCTAATTACCTCTCTCACCCTCCACACGCTCACGGCTCATTAAGAACCGTCTGTTGTTTGTTCTCCTAATTAAAGCGGAGCTTTATCGGTCTCGGGGCCTGTCTAATTGATATCATTGCGAGCGTTTACGATCATTGAATTACGTCGGCCACGATCGGTTACCGTCGGGTACGGTAGTTAAACGTGACCGCACATTGTCTGCGTCTCGGCTCCAATTGACTTGTTTAATCCTGGTTTATTGTTTATTTATCTATGGTAGGCCGCCTGAAAATCGCACCTCCAATTTACGCTTTGCCGTAAACACCTACGCCGTTAACGTAAGTTTTTGGTGTTCGCTTATTGTAAATAATATTATGTTCTAAGAAAGTGGTAATAAACCGATCTCACTAATAATACCTAGCCCATGGTTCAATATCAAATTACAAGTAACCAATCGGCAATTCAACAAGCAGTTGTAAAAATCTGATTAGGGACACAAAATATCACGCATAATAAAACAGTATTAACTCGATACTGAAGTCCATACGAAATATGGTCCTCGAAGTGGAAAATAACCAATTTCGTTTAAATCACAATCTAGCAATTCTTTGATACCCGTGAAATTGCCGTAACGAAATAAATGTTAAGTAAAACGTAAAATAAAATTATTGTGCCTCCACAAACAAATAATTGGAACGGGAACGTACCTAAACCGCCCGCGCCCGCGCCCGTAGCCGCTCGTTTTATGGCTTATTTGGGGGAAAGCTTTATTGAACTTAGCCACGTTGTCTTCTTGTCGCGCGAATACAACTCCTAACGCGAATTATGTAAGATCCCGAATCGCCTGCCTGCCCTGGATTGCGTCACCACCGTGCGCCATGAAATGACTTTTTCGTTTGTATTCGCTCTTTATCCACTTAGAGTCATTCTTTTTCCACTTGCCACAATTCACTTTTAGATTCTGCCTGCCACTAGTATTTCCGAGCGTTATTATTTTACAACATGAATTATGTAAGTACAATTTCGTTTTATACGAAGCTTTTCAATATATACCTAGGTTAGGTATATATTGAAAAGCTTAGTATCTAGAAACTTGATACATGTTTACAGCACACTCATAACAATATAGTATCGTCATACAACTTTGGTAGCCAAATGGCAAGTACTGAACGTAACGCATGCCTGGCGTAGTGACCTCTACGAATAGAGCGTATGTCACTGCTCTATTCGTAGAGGCTCTACGAGCTACGAGGTAATGCACTTTATGGTGCAGAAAATGGTATTAGGCAATGCAACAGCGGGAGCAAAACGATGCCTTTAACGTTGGTTAGGTAGCCAGAAAGCTGAGTCGTGGTATGATGAAGTATCGTCGATTTGGCACCGCGGCGGGCCGCCGCGGCGCCTCGGGCGGGGCCGGGACGCCGCGCTAGGTCAATAAGCGGTCTCCAGCCACCGATGGGGTACGAATTTATGAACCGTCAAATAACTTATCACCAGTTTAATGCAATGAAATAAACGAGCCTTATTTATGAACCGCACAGATCACTCGAACGTGAACTTTGTCTTTTTTGTTTCTGGGGTCGCGGGCGTACTAGTTTGCTTTTATTTATGGATCTAGCGGCGCGTGTGAATAACGTTAATAGTGGGGCTGGCCCCTTTTCGCTACTGTTTATATTTATTTGGGGTTGGTGCAATGAGTCTATCTGGCGCGCTGACTCGCGAACTCTGTGGAGAATTGATTAAAATGTTGTTAGATTCAGTCTTACGGAAAAAGGGGATGAATTGGCTGGGATAAGATTTCTGATAGATAATAAATGGGCACTCATTTGCGCATCGTAACTTATAAAACTAAAACAAAGGGTGAATGAATATTTGTATCAATTAATATATATAACAAACTTTTATTATTGTCTGAGTACGTAACGTGCATTCAATATGGATTCCGCGCCCGCGGCTGTAACACCACTCACCAAACAAAGCCAAGCCGTCCCCACCTAGTAGCGACCTAGTCATGTTTCTTAATGATGTTCGGTAAACCATCAAGGAGACAAGTCCGAGCAGTCACTCTACAGCCGTCTTCCTTTAGGTGCCTGCAGATACTACTACCATACTTTCTATCTCCTCTTTGACAGCTCGGACAACACCCAGACACGAAACTTTTCTGTGCACAATCGTTTGTTTTGTCGCAGGAATCGAACCCGCAACCTTAGTGGTGTATGAGATTTGAGCCAACCTGCCTTACTACACCACAGAGGCTGTTAATAGGGTGTTATTTGAGACTACCTTTTAAAATGACCAACACAAAAACACATGATGATGTCATTAATGTTCCCGCGGCACGTGCGCTCAGAGAGTTCCTCAGTCCGCTAATGCAGGGGGCGAGACCATCATCACTCATAGTTAGTGAACCTCCGGCCCCCAGACCTTACTACCCTGTCACAACCAGGAAAAGGAACAATTTTTATCTGAGATCCGCAAAAGAGTTGCGATAGCGAATTTGTCACTGACTTACTTGCGGGGGATGAGGAAGCTATGTTAACAATGATGATAGATATTATTGACAGAGTAATTTTTTATACTTACGATTTGTATTGGAAAATATGATGCTAGGCGAGTTCTTCGGGCTATATCATAAATAATATCGTAAATCATTCATATTTATATATATACTATACCTACAAATAAACTGTAAGTAAGCTAATTACCTACATTGAAGATAAGGAAAATAGGCTTTACTCCATTTCAAGAGCATGTTTTTTAGAATTTTTAAGTTTGTTTGTTTGTACGTGTATTACCTAAGATTCTAAAACTACTGAATGGATTATAATGTGGTGCTCAGTGTTTAGTAGCATAAGTCACAACTATGCTATATTAAAATCGGTTGGGTGCCTACGAAGAAACAGCTTGACCTCTTCGTAATACGCGCTCTCATAAACTAGGGAGGTCTTGCTAAAATTGGCTTGGAGAAAGGATGACTATGGACACAGAATAATTAATGGGCTTCTTCTGTCGTCCACGAGAACGAAGTCACGGGAAAAGGCTAGTGTAGAATAAATACTTTGAATTCGACTGACAAAGTAACAAAATAGTTAAAAATATTCATTAAATCGTTCTTTCATAATTCGACGTTTAACTTGTACTCTGCAAGAGGCTGCCTTGGTAAATACCATACCTTTGCCAGATATTCAACCGCTGAGTAGTAGTGTGCAAATATTAAGTATGATTCGGTTTTAAGGGCAGTGTTTCAGTTGAAATCACTGGGCATTATGAGAGTGAAGAGTTATTGTCTCAGGGTGAAGACCTCAGTGCTGTGCTGCGCAGGATTTTGCAAATCAAAGTTCTGGGTGATTAAATGAAATTGGTTGCTGACAGACATGAAATAATGTTATTTTTATTGGTAAGTTCGCTTTCCATGTAAGAGGAGACAAAAAATGCTATGGACGAGCAATGGACCTACTTTTCGAGCTTGAGAGATGAAATAACTTATTTAGTCATCCTTTATTATCCCTCTCTCTCTCTATTACTCCAATTAGCGCGGGAACACGTTACAATTTCAAACTCCAAATCAAAGGCTAGTTCATATAAAATCGCGTTTAACCGATACTTTTATCTTTCCTGGCCGAAAACGTTCGATGGCGTGATCGGAAATGAGGCAGCCTGTAGGCATAGGTATTATACTAATAAATCTATT
Organism: Petrophora chlorosata; assembly: GCA_951640565.1. NCBI lineage: Eukaryota > Metazoa > Arthropoda > Insecta > Lepidoptera > Geometridae > Petrophora > Petrophora chlorosata. The sequence goes on along the minus strand of OX621188.1, from coordinate 15,626,331 downwards.
GGTTCAAACAACATCCATATTTGTTAATTCTGTTTTAACCCTCTAAGGTATAAAAGATTAAGATGTTTTTAAATACAGTTCTCGAAAAGTTCATGTGAATTAAAAGAACAATCATGAATTAATGACCATTTTATAAAGTTATTCTAGTTGTGATTAAGAAATCAGTTAAAACGCGTACATTAGTTACAAGCAATAGCTAGTTAAGAGGATTCATTTACTTTTATTAACATAATTTATTTCAATCATTGCATTGTAATGGGATTCCCGTTCATGTTCTAATGTAAATATTAGTCGTATTCTCATCCATAATTAAAAGCAAATAAGTGTTATGTGTGCTTAATTCAAAACAAATTTATTTTCTAGCGCTGTGATTGTAAATTTTACCTGGTATTAACTATTGACAGATTGACGATATTGATAAGATTGACGTCATACTTTGGGGTCAGTTTTAGAAATTTATTGGCATAAGAATATATTAATTCTATAGCGTAATTAAAAAGAGCCCATGTCGAATATACGGTTGACACTCACTCACATCATAATTTTAACCAACATCAAGTGTATTAATAGTTTAATTGAGTAACCCTTAAGTTAAAAAAATATTATAATTTTAATTTAATTTGATTTGTATTATGTGTTTGCGACGTTTAAAAGTGCATTTTTGTGCCTATTTATTAGACTTTGACTTTGAATAGATAAGTCTAGGTTAACTAGGTAATTGTAGTATGTATACTCGTATAACCAAAAGTAGGGGAGTATTTGCAAAATGAACTACTTATTACAGTAAACTGTCCTATCTTTTATTTTACTCTTAATAGATCTATGTTTGGCCACTATCTCGCCTGATGTGAAGCGATGATGTGGCCTAAGATGGAGCACATGATCTAGAGAGAGACGGCAGTCGAGCGGCTGCTCAGACCCGTCTCCCCGATGGTTCACCAAACATCATCCCGAAACACGACTAGGTTTCTTGACGGCATGGCTTTGTTCGGTGGGTGGTATTACAACCACGGCCAGAGCCTACTACTCTAAAGCGCGTAAGCGGGTTTCATCACGATGTTTTCCTTCACCGTTTTAGAGCGAGCGTGCAAAATCTGCACTTAACTATAAGTCATTGGTGCAGGGCCGAGTCGGGATTCGAACCCAGGTGCGTCTGATCGAAAGGCGCATGAGTTCCCGCTGAGCCACACTCGCTCTAAAAACATCACAATATATTGATCACAAGCCGCGCTACTTCTGTCACGTCGCTATTGTAAAAGCATTTTAGCAACAACTTAAACTACAGCGCCTTACAAGAATTCAATAATGAAAAAAAAAACTGTTAGTTTAATTAATAAAACAAATCTGAGCATTCCTACTAAAATGTCTAATTATTAGGAACGGATACAAATAAACACTTTTATTCCTCTTTTATTGAGTGTTTTGAGCTAAATGGAATCCTAATTAGGTCCCTTTATTTTTGCCTTTTTCTTTAATGTATTTGTCAACTGGAACGAGCATGCACTAATGCATCTACATACAATAGCAAAAAACGAGTTTAATGGAGAAGCTGAAAACATAACAGAACCTATTCTAAAGTCGTCCGACAAATTATTTTGCTTATAGACGCGACAAAAAGCAATCGCCATTATAATTTTCCCGGACATTATTTTTAGTTAAATTTCCTTCTACAGCTTACTAAATCAAATGATAATAAAATAAGTAATGAGGGTAGGAAAATCTTCAATGCAAACAGACACTTTTCTTACTTAACACTAGGGGAACAAATGAGCTTGCCTTTTTATTCAGTTGTATCGGGTGTCAACCAGTGCCTCCGCACGTATCATAATGCTTTTCATTTTATTATTATCAGACGAGCCGGGTCGAATGCATCCCTCACCCCACTTGGTTAGGGATGTTACTCCCGAGGCGCCCTAGAATCGTTCACACTTTTAATTTAGTTGCTCCTAATGTATGCGAATAACTCTGCAGAGGGTACGTCGCACTCACTCGCTAGCTGTTAAACAACTATCACGCAGTGGGTGCGCACTCGCGTCAGGCCTTAATAGTTTTCCCCTCTGCATCCATACATTATGCAAATACGCTAGTGATATGTCAGCCCGTACACTTGGGACTTTTATTGTTGTTCGTGAGTTTATTCCCTTTTATTAAGTTAACTTTAATTAAATTCGAGCGCGCGTATTTGTAAGGCCGATTGACTGAGTGGTATTACGCGTTGAGATTTATCAGCTTACATACGAGCTTAGCGATGTAGAGTGCTAGTTTTAATTGCTAAATGCGCTTTGAAGATAAGCCTGTGTCTTTTTGGTGCTAACTAGGTAATGTTGTGTGCATTCTACTTTAAACACTTGCATTCACATAGATAACTGAGACAAAGTTAATTTATAAAATTGAAAAGGTCCATGAATCTTTAGCCAAATATAAAAATACATAGATACAATTTCTAAACTTTATTAGTCTAGTCAATGAAAAGTCCAAGAATTTGATATTATTATTGTAACACATCCATACTTAAAAATAAACTGAAGAGAACTATATCAAATGATAACAAAACTCTTCTCATGATATTGTAAGGACGTGTTCCCTTATTGTGCGGTGCGATGTTTCAGAGCAACCCTTACGCCCTGAAGGAGGGCGGCGGAGAGATGTCAGCGTGGACGTCGGCCGGCCTGCAGCCCTCCGGCGGCTACTACCCCTACGACCCGACACTCGCAGCCTACGGGTAAGTCCCCAGAGCCCACAGACCCCTGAGGTCCAAAACGCCCGCGCCACTTTAGATAAAGCCCGCGCAGCCCGGATTAACATAATACCTTCCTATCGAGACTTATCTCTCTAATAGATTGCACTGCGAAAGGCTCATGTTTGTATTTGGCGACTCGCTTTGACTTTAATAAATTTTGTTTGTTGTGCACATGTATCCCCTTTTCTATTTGTAAATGGGACTGTTTATTGAATTCTGCCACTTTCCGCTGAGTCATACTTCGTTCACTTTTTTAATACATCCAGTTGGATCAGTTCGGTTGAGTTTCATATTATAATCGATGTCAAGGTACGGTGAACGCATTTGATCGTGAAATCGCTATAAGCATCGACGAGCCGAATATGAGGGGCTTTTGACGCATCTAAAGGTGTCATATTTCTAACGTGGGCCTGTCAATTTTTTTTATCCAGCGTGAAATTAACATCACACCGATCGACTTAAACACACACTTTAATTTTTTTCGATTTCTTCTCGGCGGAGTCTCCTTGCAGCTGTTTTTGTTTGTTGATAAATTTATCGGGTTATGCAGCAATGCACATACGGATATCTTGCGGTTCTATTATCGTTAGTGACGTTTATTTGACTCCATCGAATGTGCACCATAACATTGCAGTCTCGATTTCAACTGTGGTTGATACAGTTAATAATTTTCCCGAAATGTTCCAAATGAAACGCGGTCTAAACGGTCGACAATAAGGGCATACACACACGTAGCGGTGCGCTAGGTAGTGCGTGTCGGCCGCAAGGGACAAATGACCGAGTAACCACTCCCGGTTGCTCGCCGTCTCATTCTGACACATCTCCACTCGCGAGTTTGACAGAGACGAATGACTCCACATCCATACGCGCTAGCTCCTGATTAATTCACAGTTTTTCTCTGAAACACGATCGCATTGCACGACGCGTTGCGTTGACGTTTTTGGCACACTTATATCAACCCGTTAGACGTGTCGACGGGACAAGGGTGGCCTCTTCAATTTTACTACAGCTAGGTACATCTCAACATTTTAAATTGTAAAATGAATTCGACGAAATACGACGACTCAGTGTTTTAAAATTTAAACATTAAATCGTCGTATACATCGACAAGTCCGTCATAAGAATGTCATAACAATGTATTATGCAGACGCATCAATTAAATATACGTTTCACGGCGCACTCGAAATTTATCCATCCATGAATCACGTTGAACTGCCTGAAAATAAAAACAAATCATGGCACATCAAAGCGAAGTTATGCTGACAATTCGGTTGCGCTCGACTTAATATATCGCAGGCGGTGCGTTATAATCTAAAAATAATTAGAGGCGACATTAGTTTTTATGCGTAAAAAAGACGCAGCAGTAGAGACGGCGGCGAGCACGGAAATACTCCGTGATATATAGCGTCTCCGGCGTCACACACTATTGTTCTCTATTCCACAGCGATTATAGGGTGATCTATAACACTACAACTTACGATATATTAATTGTTTAACCGTTTGCTGCCATCACAACAAGAAAAAATATGAGACAAAATAAAATATTCGCGTTTAACAAGTTGTCAAGTGGTCGCCATCAACTAAACATTCATTTATTTACAAGTGTAATTACACATGGTTTGCTAACAAAATTGTTGTAGGTAAATTCACTTCAAAAGAAAAACTTCATAAGAGGGCTATAAAACGTTGAAAGCGCTTCAGGGGCCGCAATAAGTTAGGCACGCCGAATAAATAACCTTGCAAAAGGACAAGAACGGTGAAAAGCGTAAATAAGCAACAAAAGTTGGCCGCGAGTGTAGGCGCATTCGAGTTAAGTACCGTTGGCGTATTATTTTGAACAGCCTGTAATCTGCCACGCCCGCCGCGCGCCGAAATGAAAAATTACTCAGCTATTTTTAACACAAGTCCCGAGCACAGAAAACGTACAAAAATTAGAGAAACGAGAGGAGGGAGCACTTGTACCGCACCATTGAGATCAAAACACGCAGGAAATTACCAAGCCCCAAGCGTGCGACGCTCTGAAGGGAATTATTTGTGTGCCAACGATTTGGGTTGTTACTTTTTAAATAAACCAAGTAGCATCGCTTGTTAACGAGACGTGCCATTCAAACGACACTTACCATTTCGAGACTCATTTATTTGCTAACGACCCTTCAACTTCGAGACTTAGAGAACGGAATGTGTTGTTTATTATGAATAGAAGAGAATGCACTATTATAAAACTATTAGCAAATCCTACTAAAAGCATATATGGAGGATATCTGTTACTCTATCACGCAAATTATTGAATCGATTTTTATGAAATTTTGTATGCAGGTCATTCACTGCAGTGGTCATGCAGTAATTACACTTGTAAATAAACTTGAGATCCTGAAATTGTAATATGATAGGTAACTATTTATCCCGTAAAATAGCCCACTTAGGTAAAACCGTGGGGCGCCGCTAGTTTAACCTGTGGTACCTACGTCAAAATGATCGTAAATAAGCAATATTTCAAACTGGAACATTATTTTGCGATGTAAGAGTAGAAAAGAGATGTATATATGTAAGTTTCTATATGTAGAGTTCATGAGTTGATACTGTACCTAATATTAGCATGCAGTAGAAGCAAAGTCCTGTAGAGATACACCGTGAATAAAATTCAGATGCAAAAGAAAAAAAATTGAATAATCCAGTACAAAATTTTACTGAAGGACATCATAATTTAAAAACACATCTCAATTGAGATAATACATTTTTCATCATGTCATTATTAATTGTTTGCCAGAATGATGTCGGGCCTTCACTCAGTTAAAGTAATTAGTGTTACTAATTACCTGTGTTGTATCGCAATCTGATTGAGTGTCTGCCAACATCCGTCATACGTCAATATTGAAGATAAACGACAAATGCAATTACAAAAACGTTTGTGCGATAATGTTGTACGCTAACAATACAATGAGCGAACACGACACTAGTTTTTTGCTTTATCTTCTGCTCTCGTGTTAAGAAATAGTCATGGCGTCACTATTTATACATCTGCATTAAAGAAAAGTAATATTTATTTTATTTTACAAATAATTATTTATCTGCATTAAATAGATTATTATAATCATAATTTTTATTCATAAATCCTATTTGCAAGTCAATATTTGTAATATTAATTTTAATTAAGAATAAATATTTTGTAACAAAAAACCCCGATCTATCTTTGAAGTCCAAGGTCGAATATCGATGAAACTTATATGGGATCATTTTGAAGCTATACTGAACCCAATAATAATTACAAATCCGTTTGTAAATGACGGAGTTCTACTGTAACAAACATAAAAAAACGAATTGAGAACCTCATGCTTTTTGAGGATAAATTCATCCCAAAAGAATGAATTAAGTTTTAACAATTATACATTAATAGCTGCGCCCGCGGTTCCATCCGCAGTTTCCCGGGATAAACACTAGCTTATGTGCCAAGTCCTAAAGTTCCTAGGTACATACCAAATTTCATCAAAATCGGTTCGGTAGATTTTGCGTGAAAGAGTAACAAAGATCCATGCATACAAAGTTTCGCGTTTATAATATTAGTAAGGATGAATTTTTAATTACTGTAGAAGGTGTGGTCGACAGTAATTGTCAATTTGCGAATGCAGCGTATAGGATGGCACATCTTGTTACTTTTAGAAATAAAAAGTTTGACGTTACTCAACTTCTATTTGAAACTTTAACTTTTTTGAACTCTATCGTACGTGAAAATCTGAAATTTAATAAAAGAAAATTTTGCGAACTGTGGAAATACGTATCAAATCTTGGAAGATTAATTTGAATGTGTTATTCTATAGAGCGAGTGTAGCTGAGTGGACGCACGGTGCGACTTCCGATTCGATGCACCCGAGTTCGAATCTTGCTGGCCGCACCACTAAATTTCTTAAGTTTTGTGCGGATTCAACACTCGCTCTATAAACGGTGAAGGAAAACATGGTGGGGAAACCGGCATGCTCGAGAAATAATCACAAAAATTCAAGGACATGTGACATCCACCGACCCGCACTGGGCCAGCGTGGCGAATTATGGCCCATACTCTCTCTTTGAAAAAAGGCCCGTATCTCAGCAGTGGGAACCCGATGGGCCAATGATGATTCTATTGATCGCTAAATTACTACACGTTTGCGTAGGTACCTATCTTTATTAATATAGATACCAGCCCAAATAAACTTTTTTGTTTGTGTATATATATTTAAGTAGGTAGATGGCGGTTGAAAAACTACAAAAGCAGTTGAAATGGGTTTTTGAATAGTTAAATATTATCTACGGTCGTCATTTTAATATTGTCTTACAAAACACATTTACGATTGAGAAAAGCGTTGTTTGAAATTCTATAATAAACAACGTCACTTTTTACTACTATTTCAACAGTGGTCGAGAGTAAAAATACTTTATATCTTCAGGACAATAAACAGACCACACTTTAGTGTCGCCTATTGTGACAGTGCGGAGCGACAACAAAATAAACGCAACAGCGTCGCTTTTGAAACGCCTACTCGTCTCGCACTCGAGTTGCGAATCCTAATTCTACTACGAGGCAAGTCCCCCTCAGGGAGGGGGGGGTATTACTTATATACGTGTGTTACATAGCAGTTCGGTTTACGGGGGAGGGCACGTAAAGGCCGCAATTCCCCCAAGCGGGCAGATCGTAAACCTCCGATACCGCGAATTGAATACTGTGCAAGCTCAAATATGTACGACGGTTGTAGAAGTATTACCGCCCGCCCAATGCGACACTTTTTCGAAACAAGAGGTCCTTTTGTAATATTGTTCTATCACTCTATAATTGTTTTTAAGTCATTTCACGAAACTTTATTGTACGACATGACACGATATGTACCTATATAACTTACTACTATTTCATAATATTTACCTACTAATGTAGGTAATTAATTATTATCAGACACACTACACATCGATAGGTGAAGTTTTCTGACCAGCGAAAATACTTTTCTTTTAAAATAAAATAAACCATAAATTATTTGTAATTTAAGATGAACATTATTTTTATCTCAATGCTAGGATTAATGCTTTTATCCCTAAATTAACAAAGATACAAAGTGTTTCCGCCCATGAAAGTATTAACGAGCTCCTAACGCCCTAACCAAACGCACACGTTCTGACAGGCCGGGCGCGACTGAGTAACCTGTCTAAATTAATTAACTAAGCTTTAAGCGAGAACCAGTCAGCGCTTTGTAGCTGAAAACTAACCGGGTGTCGACGACTCAATAAAGCATTAAAGCGCTTTGTTTTTCGTGAGACTCGCTCGCACCCGCCGCGCCGCCGCGCCGCCGTCGCCGCCGCTAACCGCCGCCGCCGCGCCGTAGGTTTCTGAAGAGCTTATTCGTGTTAAACTAATGCGGTTCGGTTTCAGCGGCTTTGTATGGATGCGCATTTGACATTAGAGTATTAATATCTTCAATCTGATTTTGTCTAAAAGGAATCCCACTGTGATTTAAACAGTTTCGTAAGGGAAAGTAAATAATAGTTTTAAATGAAACTGAAACTAAATCCGAGTTAACTTGCTTACCAGAGGGATGTTGACTTATTTTTTTATTGAAAACAGAGGAGTGTTATGATACGCCTCGACCGTGGTTAAGGAGACGGGCGCACGGCGACTAGCAATACCGGTGTGGTCCGTCGGCGAGCAAGATGGCGTCGGAATCAATGTGCGCCGAGAACGCCCACGCTGCCCACGCCTGCGCTGCATCGCACCGCCCTGCACTTGCACCCGAAGTGCATCGGCCCGCCCTCCACTACTTTCAGATAAACAATAGCATCGCACCAACATATTGTCTAAATATACAATATACCATTGTAAAAATACATGAACCAACTTCACATCCCAATACTGGTTATACCTCTTAAACCAATTTTCATAGAACAGAGTGAATCAAGCTTACTGACAAAAACGAGAACAGCGACTGTTCTATAAATCGTGTTCACGTCAAACATTTCACTTAAATAAAACGAACCGATTCTCGTTCGATAATAAACCGTGTGCAGTGCTCCGAACATCTGCATTTGCGTGAACATTTTTGTACAAAAAGCCATTTTTTAACTATTTTCACGCGCAAAACCTATTTATTGGGCCCCTCAGACCGCGCCTTTGTCATGTCGATGAGAAAACCGAAGTCAGGTACGACGCCGGGGGGAGGCGGAACGTTTCGCCACAATTACGCTCAGAATGCGGATGCAAATGGGACCGTCGCGTCGTAGGCCCTAAAAAGTATACCGAATGTCGTTCGGTGCCGCGATAGCTTTATTTTTGCTGCCGTTACGAGAAATCTATTGCCCCTAATAAAACGCCTATCTGTTACGAATTTAAAAGCCAATTTATTACTCGCTGTAAGCAAACCGACGCATAGGCGAAACAGCCATACTGAAATACATTATTCTAATAATTCTAGTAATAATTTGCAAGATTTATCTACTTTGATATCATTATAAAGACGATCTGAACGTCGACGTCAATATAAGCGTTCAGGATAGTAAATAATAATGACATATAAATATTTCAACATAAGATGATCAGAAGTATGACTCATAAAAATGTGGTGAGATTCAATTCGAACAATCTGCGACAGCTTAGCGTGCTGAGGTCGGAAGCGTCTATCCCACTAGGTATATGTAAGTATAAACATGTTTGTCGGCAGATACGGCGCCGGGTACGATTTAGCAGCACGACGGAAAAATGCAACGAGGGAGTCTACCGCTACGCTCAAGGCGTGGCTTAATGAGCACAAGAAGAACCCATATCCGACAAAAGGGGAGAAGATTATGCTTGCAATCATCACGAAGATGACACTGACGCAGGTGTCAACTTGGTTCGCGAACGCGCGCCGCCGGCTTAAGAAGGAGAATAAGATGACATGGGAGCCCAAAAACAAGACCGACGACGACGATGACACGATGCTCTCAGACGAGGAGAAGGACAAAGACGAACAAGACGACAAAATGAAAACACACAAAGGTTTGTTGAGTTTTTTTTCCTTTTGACATCTGACAGTCAGTCTTTTTCAATAAAGCACTCCCCTCCAATAATAAAGCTTGACTGTCCGTTGTCCATTTAATTGCAATGCTTTAGGTGTGAAAGTAATTTTGTATTATCCCTCATTGCAATGCGAATGTTAAACGTGACTATAGTATTATTGTGTACTGTTTTTTATAATGAATGCGACTGCGAACGCGACGATATTTAATGTGGCTTCGTTAATTGTCTTTAGCTCCGGGTAGTGCGTGTTATTTCATGTACGAATTGTTGTAAACCATTTAAAATTGCTTTAATTTTGTCGGTGTATAAATCGTGGAGTGAATTGGCATAACGCGGCTAAGGGCCTGAGGGTGTACGAGATCGGGAGGCGAGAGCGGGCGGCGGCGGGCAGCGGCGGCGGCGGGCGGCGTGGGCGGGCGGGAGAGGAGAGGAGCGGGTCTCAGGCGTGTAACTGTGCGTAACCGCTCCTCGCTCCCGGATTTCCTATTCGTAGTAAAGTGGGCGGCGCCCGGGCCAAATTTCATATAACGCGTCTTTCGTTCGTCGCTACAGCGGGCCGAGGCTCGGAGGTCGCGTTCGCCGTGTCTGACGATCTGCCCTACTTCATGTTCTTGCCAAAGGATTTGTCGAGTTCGTGGATCGTTTCTTTTATGAGGATATTCCGTCGGAACGTAAGTAAGTACGGTTTTGGGGATTTATAATGTGTTCCAATTGAATGTGGAACCTTTTTCCGGTGCGGTCTTTGTCGTCGTTATTTATTTGTTGTGCTCGACTTTTTTCATCGAACATCGCAATACATACACGATTTTCATTAATATGAATGAATAAGTCCCACTTATAAGTCGGTGTCGGGTTCGCGGGAATGCATTTTATATGTTAATGGAAGCTGCGGACGCTATAAGTGCAATAATAAAATCCAGATGCGTATTAGGCGCGGAACGTGAGAGTGTCGAGTGGAAACGCGAGTGTTAGTCTCGCTTGTCAACAACATAAATTATAAGTAGGCATTGTTGTTATAAAGATGGTTTGGAACATGAGTGTTTTCATTGCAAAGTTCACGGTGCTAATGGAAGGCGGCGGCGAGGGCGTCACGGGTGACGCGCGGCATACGCTCGCGTAATGAACCTCCCTATTGTTGGGACAGAAGTGTACTTAATTCGTGGTTTCTATGACGCGCGCCGCTGCCGCCACTCCGCCACTCGGGGCGCGGGCTCGGGGCATGAAACATTGTTAATAAACTGCTGGCTGAGACCTCTTGAGCATGAGGCCGCACTTCAATGATGTTCACGTGTAGCATACAGACTAAAAGTAATGGAGTGGTACTTCAACTTTTTCTTTTTTATTAATGATACAGTTCAACTTAGGAATAACAATGAAAATCTGAACACGGGTTTCGTTCAATTGGGTTAAGATTTTATAAATATAATTAAAAAAACAGGCTTAAGGCATAAAACCAAATGTATTGTTACATACTTAGGTTCTAGTTAAAAACGCATTGTAAAATACTATAGTAAGCGGACCTGAACTTAAAGTTTCATCAATATCATATATCAATCAAAGCAATTATATCTAATCACAAATAGGAATCTAATAGAATCAGGCGTGACGTTGCGGAAATTCATCTCAAATCTGAAACGCAATGAAAACAAATAGAAAATTAGGCGACGCAACTTGAATATATATTATTTATCAACAATATCATTATATCTTAAATGTTTTTCGACATCGAAAATCACATTCTTGCCTAATGCATATTGTAAGCATACAGTAAGGTTACTCTTAGTTTTGTCTTAATTCAAATAATAATAACAAAGATTATCTTTTATAATATATATAATATATTTATAATTTTTATAATATATATAATATATTTTTATAAAAAAAACATCGTATGCCAGTGGTTTAAAAACAAATTAAGAGTGTCTCAATCCCATAAATTTAAAACATTAAAAGATTTTGCGAAAAACGAATAAACCACAAATAAAAACATAAAAATCTTGAAAATAATGCCTAGACCGGCATAAAACATATTTCCTCTGGCACCACTTCTTTCTTTTTTTATTTTTACCCCTAGCAACCTTCTCTGCGACAAAAGTCGCAAGACATTGTGCGCGGGATTACCGGCACGCGCCCCCGCGGCGACTTCCGCGCCAGACAAACGCAGGGGAGTATGATATCTAATTCTATATTATTATAAGTAGCTCTTTCACTTTCAAGATCTTAAGCTATTATGAATAATAAAATTGAAAAGCTAAAATGTAGGGTCGAAATTAATCCTCTTTATGAGTAGCAAAAATATTTTTTTTTTTACACTAATTAATAAAATTATGTTATAAATATGTGAAATATAATTAACAGATAAGACGGTAAAAAATGTGTGCAATAATTCGACCACCAAGGTACCTGCCGAGGTAGCTCAGTTGGTTTAGAGCATTTCCTGTACTGAACGGAAAAGGTTCAAACCTCGCGTGCGGCAAAATATTTTGCATACCTAAAAAAAATTTTACTACAACCAAGGAGGCGTTATTACTGAGAAACAAAAAAACACTAATTATATAATTAACAAATTTTCAACGGTTACTTATGCTACATTCATCCTAACCCGACTAAAAAGTATCTACAGAGAGTACCTACAGAATAACTAAGATAGTTAAATAGATTGAAATCTTTACTAAAAACACCACAATACAATACACAGGATCTGTACATACAAGGTTTTTCCGGAAAGAATAAATACAACCACTGGCTGGGACTGAACCCGCACCTCAATGTTCCGTCAGTGCGGGAAGTGCTTTGCCGGGAAGTGAAAAAAGGTTCACTCCAATCTCAAAAGATGACGTACACGTCACCCTTAAGACGATAAAATGACGAAAAAAAAATTCGACACTCGAGTTGGTGACCACCGTAGCTCAATTGGGCAGAGCACTTCCCGCGCTGAGGAAAGATTGAGATGCGGGTTCAAGTCCCAGCCGGTGGCTGTATTTTTTTTTCTAAAATTTCTTATTTGATGTTTTCGCTCGGCATTCGTTTATTATTTTATTTATTTATTTATTACAAACTAGTACGGCCTTAACCAATTCCACTCATTCGCACATAATTTACAATATTTGGAAAGAAACCAAAATTAATAATACAACAAGTTATGCTTAATAAATATGTTGCAATTGAAGTAAATAATGAAAAGAAGGTGTCAAAAATTCTCGATATTAATTACATAAATAATAGCATTGCTAAAAAAATATAAAATTGAACAAATTAAAAAGATATATAAGATAAAATTATAGATGCTTCATATAAATATAATAAGAACAGCACCGAGTAGGTAACAATATCGCAAAAAGTAAACCAAACAAAAATTGTCATCATCGTCATTATGTTTTTATAATGACAACCTTAATTAAAGACAATAATTTCGATCCACTTAAAGTAATAAACCATTAATATAATATTTCATTTAACTATGTTAGTTAATCAAAACGTTCACTAACATTGTTCTTAGCCTAACAAAGTTCCTTAACAACCGAGCAAATAAACCATAACATTTCTCACTAGCAATACATAACCATTCTTTAACAAAAACGTCAATGTTAGCGACGTGTAATATATCATTTTAAGTCACGGCAAACAAAGCCAATATAAAAGCTTTCACACGCGATCCCTAGACCGAAGTCGGCAAACAAACATCCAGAACTATCCCGCGCTAAGCCACTCATGAATAAAAGCTTCATTTTCGGACCCCACCAATAAATGTTAATTTTTGTCGTGAGCGCACGCATCGCAAACAAAATATTAATCCGGCGCGCGTTAATGGAAAACGAGTAGACGTTATACAAACAAGTGAGCATCGTGCGAGAGGAGGGCTTAGCAGTTCTCCTGCGAAGTAATAAATTGCAGTGACCTCGGCAGTAAAGTGCAGGCCTGCAGTGAGTGCACGCGGTCGGGGGTGCGCTGGGGACGCTCGCCGCCGCCGCGCCGGTGCCGCACGGCGCCCGCAGCCGTATTGCTAGCACCAAATATACATTATTTGTGGCAACTATCTGCCGAAGCAATCAATCACACGGCGCAAGCTATCAATAAAACATTCCGTATTATATTGGCAAACTTCTTTTATACATTCCAAATACTAGCCAGAAAGTAGTTTGCGTTAATTACCAGAAAAAGCCTTTTTATTTTCCAAAGTTTTATACGTTTGACCTCAATATAATGTGATGGTATGCGAGGAAAGGTGGTCACGTTTTATTGCTCTTAACAATAAATTAGCCAAAAAGTACCTTTTTAAACGTAGTGACGGCAGGTGTACTAGAAACTAGCCTGATGGTATGCTTGCACAAGCTTCATGTGTCCCAGCTGCCAGATGCCCAAGTGTCGTACGCCTATATGTTCTAAATAATGGAGGCATGGAGCCAAGGTAAAGGTTGCAAGTAGGATACAAAATCATTTTCGGTACCAAATGAATTCAAGTACTTATTCGAATTTGTATTACGAATTTACGAATAGATTGGTTGATGGGGTTTTCATTATAGAACAATGGGAACGTTTGAAAACTTGGAGTCACTTTAAACTCAAATGCAGTAAAATATTGCAACGGTTTTACGTCTTTCGTCCATATTCGATTACTAAGTCAGATTAATTGTACAGTGACACTACATGGAAACCACTTAGTCGTAGGTTCGATTGGAGGGGTCCAGTTTTCATTCATTTTGTCAGAAAGGCACTATAGCGTGTTTCCATTCGCCGCATAATCGCCAGAGTTCAGATAAATCTATAGTTTGCATATCCGGGGGAAATAGTCCAACTAGGAGTGCATCCGATAAATATTTATGGACGGATTTCCTTTAACAAACGCGTGGGTGGCTAAGACTTTAACAATTTATTAATTTGCCCGCGTTTTTGGTGATTTTTTTGTCAAGAGTTTCTTTTGCGTGTAGATTTTTATAATATTTTGTTTAACCGTAAAAAATAACAGAATTTCGAGGTTAATTGGAAGTTAATGCTTTCCAGCATAAAGTTGTACCTACTTACCTATAAAATTGTTTGTGCAATAAAGAATTTTCTATCTCCAGTCTCCACTCCGCAACCCCGATTTCAAAAGAAATTAACTCAACGGACTCTCGAAACATATTTCCAACATAAAACATAACGAAATTATCCAATTTTAGCTTATCTCCCGCCATTGTGGGCGTTTATTAGATTAATACAATGAAAATTAAAACAATTTGCCGGATAAATATCTTCGCGCGGAGTATCAGTGGCGTCCCTATTTATCCCTAGTGAAGGGCAACGCGGATAACCCCTCTTAAAAGCTAGGAGCAGTCAGCATTAAATGGAATAAAGCGAATGAAGTCGAGCGGTCGCACCCCGCTCCCCTCGACTCCTGGGGCCCAACGCCCCGCGCCCCGCTCGTCTCTCGCAGGCCTCTGAATTTCATTAGTCCCACCCCCGCGCCCTTAGAAAGCCACTTTACAACAGAAAATGGCATTATGATAATACTTAGAGCGTTATAAAATTCGCTGAATAAACATTTTTGTGTAATTGTACAATAACAGCATTTTTCTCCTGATGAAAATGGGTACTAGGATAATTAATAGAAACAATGAACAATTTATTGTCGTTGAATTATAATTTTGTCCTGGAAATTATATGGATATTTCCAAGACTTTTCAATTGTCCTCTATGTACCTTTTGACGTAATGTATAAGTTATGTAGATATGCATGATATTATCTGATATCATATCATACCTTATGCACGTATACGTAAAAATATAAAAGTAGGTACCTGCGACATTACGATTCGCTTAGTACCTAGTACCTATATAAAAAAGATACTCGCATTATCCGAGAGCGGAGTTCCCGAGCGCGGACAGCGTGCGTAGAGTGCGCGCGGTGTGGTGTGCGGTGGTGCGGCGTGATGCCGCGGGGCGCTTCGGAAAATGCGAAATAAATGCTCGGCTTAAACACGAAAGGGATCGCAGGGCATCGTGCCCGCGGCGGGGGACTCGCGCCCCAAAGTGGTATTTTCACTTCGCTAATCGGATAACCACTTAACGAATGGGTCACTGCACGCCAAACGTATTTTCACACGACTTTTCTGGGGTTAGCTCGGAGATTTCACATCTTACTAGCTAAAACTTACGTCGAGTCCGTAATGCCCGCGCCGCCATCGCCCGTGTCCGATCCGCTATCGATTTTTTCGAAATACATTTTAAGCCCTCGTTTATTGTCGTCGCTTTGTTACGGCGGCTATTGCGACTAATCTGATTGCGACGACGCGTGCACACGCGTACTTCGCCGATCGGACACAAAATATGATCGATGAATACGATTATCTTTACAGATGAGGAGCGAAAGGGTGACGACATGCTGCAGGGCATGCACCACCAGATGCTCGGTTACGGTATAAAGGAGGAGGCGAAGCGGGGCGCGGGCGACTGCGGCGTGCCAATTCCGGCATCCAAGCCGAAGATCTGGTCGCTGGCGGACACGGCCGCGTGCAAGACGCCGCCACCGGCCGCGCAACCGTGGCCGCACTCGCAGCATGCGTACGGCGGCGGCGGGGTGGAGCGCGCGACGGCCGCGGACAGCGCCGGCGGGGCCAACGGGTTTGCGCTGCCGGCCACGGCGGCCGCCAGCCCGGCCAGCGGCGCGTACGGCCGCTACGGCGGGTTCCCAGGCGCACAGTACGGCGCACAGCACCCGTGCGTGCACCCGGCCGCGTTCCCCGACGTGCAGACCGATACGCCACCGCAGACGCCGCCCAATATGAAGGTGCCGAGCGTGGCCAACCCGCTCGGCAGCGGCGGCGGCGCCGGCTACTGCTTCCCGCGGCACCAGCAGTCGCCGCACCGCGACGCCTACCACAACCCGCACCACGCACCCAACAACCACCAGCCCAATCAGCCGCATCATAACGAGGGATCTGCCGCCTTCAAACCCTTCTATAAAAGGTTATTATCTTTTTATAACAAATTAACCTCATAATTTGGAACTTACCTCGTTTACTCGTTACCCCGTAATTTTCTTGACCAACTCTCAAACAGCATTACCGCCAAACTTACCTTCCTAACCAGTTTGTCTGGGGATGATAAAATCATAAGAAAAAGTTTAAATATGTACTTACCTACTATTGTAACTCATTCACGCCTCATAACGACTGATATTTGGCACAGGGATAGATTGTGGTCGAGATTACGCGCGGCGAACGTAGGATACTTTCCTTTCCGGAAAAGAAAATAGTTTTTTACAGCAGTTTTTTCCTTACTGTGAAGCCAATTCTACGTGCACGAAGTCATGGTTTAATTTTTCGTGGTTTACACAAGCTAAATATGAAATGCAAGTATTGTTTTGTTTAAGCGTGACATCAGAAGTAAGGTACCTACTTTCCATGTTTACCTAGGATTTCATAGTTTGAATTCACGCAGAAAATGGCGGCTCAGAGGCCTGATTCACGACTTTGAATATAAATCAAATAGTTGCTCCCCGCGGTTTTACCTGCTGTTTCCCGGGATAAAAGTAGCATATGTCTTTTTCCTGGACCTATAGTACTTATATACCAAATGTCATCAAAATCTGTTCAGTAGTTTTTGCGTGATTGAATAACAAACCATCAATCCATCCATCCATTCTCACAAACTTTCGCATTTATTAAATTAGTAGGAAGTGATTTGCCAACGTACCTCAAACTTACACTTCCAGTTATAATAATTTAAATACTTACACTGCGCAATACTACTGTATAATTTAATAATCAGCAATAAGTCAATTCGTATGAAACACCCCGCACACTGAATAATGATAGACATTAGGATTGGAGTGCTTTTCACTTAAATAGGCTTCTGAAGCGCTAAAGTTTAAATAATGTTGACAAAGTGGCAAGTTCTTAGTTTATGCTTCTATTAATATAGACTTAATATTTATTATTCGTGTAATTAAGCAGTCGCATGCGGAAAGATTCTGTCACTAGGGATGTTTCCGCAAAAAGTGATCAACGCCGACGCTTAACACTCAATTACAATAACCGATAAATGCTCCAGAGATGGCTAAAGGAGCCATTAAACCCCGTACCATCTTAGCCATAATTCGAGAAAACGTTTTGAAAACTTACTAAGATTACAGAACTATCCAACTCTCTCACACACTCACTCTCAAGAGAAGGCCCGTGTCTTAGCTCCTATTCTCACTATAAAACAAAAATCCATACAGCGAAGACGCTACTGTACTCTAGAGTAGAGACATCTACAGAGTGAAAAGGCCATAAACCGAGTTGCGGTTTAGTAGTGGAGGCTCGCGCCGGGGTGTCATGTCGGTAATTGAAAACAATGGAGTCGCTCCAAGCGGAAGGGCGACGCGCCTCGAGGGCGGCCAGATTGCAATCTTACGTCATTTGTCATTGTCAGGCGACGCGGTGCGAACGCCTACATGCGTCGCACCGGCCGAATTATTTCTCACTGTGCCCGAGAATTAGCCACTTTTTTCCTCTAAACTATAACGTTCCATTCCATTGCTGAAAAAAGGTCCTTCTCATTTCCTTTCACTAGTCGCGATGTGCTGCATGGAACAAACAGGTTGGTAAGCCATTGTCATTGTCAATCTATATTCTGGAAAGATAAGCACAAATCCTTATACGTTTAGAATTCAATGGCCGATTACAGAGTGTTTAAATATTTTAAGCAATATTTATGTATTATATCATTTTAAGAAATATTTAACTTTAAAAATGAGAAAAGAAGCTATAGAATTTCGGGAAGACCCATATGTCCAGCTGTAAAATAGAACATTTAAAGTTATTAGAACTATACTATTTATATCTATAGCAAACAAATACTGACCTATTAGGAACAGACTAATTGCTAAACACATTTTTAATAAATAGCTTTGCTAGCTCAAATATATGAAACGAGGGCTGAAATAAATTTAAAAAATTATACTTCTAATAATTAACTAAAAATATGTTATAATAAACTAATGAATATAACTATGTATATCGCGTTATTAGTCGCCTTTATCTGAAAAGAGTTTATTAATATTTTCGTCTTCATGTAGGTAGGTATGTTAATTAAACATGTGTAACCATAATCTCCTCATCTGTCATATCGTGAACTGATATAAGGGCTCAGTTGAATTATAGTTTTATCTCAAGCCATTTTTATTTATGTCTAACATGTAATAGCGTGTGAAGACGGCTTCTATTAGTTCGGGCCGGCCGGCGGCCGCTACCATCGCATTCTTCTAAGAGTCGTCGTTGGTTTTCTGAGAAGAAGCAGTGGCATTCGCCATCCGGCTCTCATTACAATAAATCGAGACCTTGACGTTGCCGCACAGGACGGCATCGCTAAGAATTTTGTTTTAGCCAAACGCTCACAAATTCACTTCTATAAACCTTTTGTATTATTTTGGTTTTCACGCCTTTTTGTCCCTCGAATTCTTTGACGCGAAAATAACTCCTTATCGCGGCATTCCTTTTAAAGTAGCCCAAAAAGAACGGATTTAAATCGACAGTTTTTGTGTTCGACTTAAATAACATGCCTGCCGTGTTTTAATTTATTATTTTTCTAAATAAAATCGCTACTAAAATCAGGGTGTTGTGTAAATATAGATATTTTTAGTAAATTAATACACAGTATGAACAAGATACACATCCCGTTTCTAAAGTTATTTCTGACATTAGTGACCATGATAGTAAAAAAACTTATATATAGTTTTCAAATGAGTTCACTATTATTTCTATTGAATTAGAAATGTCACCATGCATTGCCCGGACGTAATCTTACGAGTCGTAGATTGAAATCGTCGTAACACAAACGGCAATTGTTTGTAAGACTGAAAACATAATATGTGGGGCACAATGAGTATTGTCATAGAGGCGTCAAAGGGCTTAGGACGCTGCGCGGCGGCTGGGTGTCGTGCGCTTCTCCGGACGGCGATAACGCTGCGACCACGGGATGCGTGGGCGCGGAATCTCAATGGATCCTCTTCATTCACAACACTACCTCCGCATTAAAAGCTGCTTTCCTTTTTTTCGACGACCCTAATCTTACCTCTTATCTCTCGATCCTGACTCGGGTCCTCTGTTTCATTCAGGCCCAGGTCGCTCGGACAACCTGTTTGACTTCTTTTTTCATTGACGCCGCTACAAACTTTAGATGACCGCGGCCGAGGTCGAATTTTTATTTCTTTCACATTTCGGTTTTCCGGTCCGGGCGATTCGTTAATAAATTCTCAGATAATGAGACTGAACGTTTCGTCACCTCATCTCGATTGGTTTATATTTTTTTACTTTTTTGGTTTATATGTGTGAACGCGGCGGCGGGCGATGCCGCGATAGAATCGGAACAGCTATCGGGATGGGCCTTTTTTTCTTAATTTAAATACCGCTATTCTTTTTGAGAGACATTTTTATTGTTCAGAATGGATTAAAATGATACATCCTTCACAAGCAGCAATATATGATTAAGATTTAATAATGTGATTAAATTACAATAAAATATGTCTTTGAACAAGTGTAGCGTGGCTATTCTATTGGCTTAGGAAGTAAGTAATCAATCAATCAATCAATGCTGAGCGGTTTTAATACATTCGTTTAGACTGTAATGAGCGTCGATGGCATGTATAAATGACAATAACCATCCATTTTGATTTAAAGATATTCTGTTAATCATGACTCGATGTTTGTTCCAGGTAAAGCTCGTGAAACCTGGGTCGCTGCTAAAGCACCCAACTGCAACTAAGGGACTGTCAAACCAAACTTCTCAGTGGCACAGTGTTTCATTTACTTTATAAATGTTAGGTCATCGCAAGCAAGTAGACGAATAGAACTTTGGCTGACTATACATATTACTAGGTCAAATAAAACTTTGTAACTATTTAATTTCGTATATAAATTTATTTGTACATCGCATAGTATAATTTTAAATTTTCTAAAATAAAATGCACAGATAAATTACGATTGTATAAAATATTAAGTACTTAAATTTCGTTTGATGTTTTTATTTCGATTACGATTGTCCCTAGTACTTAATTAATCAAACGAGATAAGGTATGGAATCGACGTTGCTCAGTATTTTTATAGATGTAAGAAAATATTGGAATTCAAATTTATTTACAAATCATGAGGAGCGTATATGTGTAAAATTTAAAAACCTGTATTGGTTCAGTAGGTAACTGTAATTATAACGACTGCAAAAAATATGACACATTTATGTATGTTTAAGTAAGGATCTTTTATTGATTTGTTGTTTATTAAGTTCTTCCAATATTATTTTAATATCAATCCCTTGGAGCAATAAGTTATTTGTTAGTCAGGTGCCAGACTTCATTAGGCTTAAGCACGAAGACATACACTAGTACTTACGAGTTAACATGAAGTACATTCACGGATGTTAGAATTGAAAAACTTTTGGTATCACGCGCATAAACGAAACATACTATTGTTTAATTTTTGTTAAAATCTAAAGTCGACGCGTCGATTTGGTTATTGTTATTGTCTCTGTACATAAAATGTTTTGTAGATTTTCTATTTTAGTTTCACATGAATTGTACAAAGTATTTAATATGGTTTCGCCACATGCGATGTTGTTGATAAAAACTTCGGAACGAACTTATAAATATTGTTTAAAAGTATTATTAGTATACCTGTACATACATATATTCTGAATATTTTATTTTATTAGGAGTGCAAACATTTTTGGAGATGTAAGAAACGCATTTATTGAATCGAAGGCACGTTACATTGATTTTATTTATTTTATATTGGACTTGTGCAACTAAACAAATATATTTTTAAACATTGATCCCGTACCGATTTCTAAGAATATTAGAGAGATTACTTCTGAATTACTGTAATAATTTTGAAGATTGTATCAGCTGATGTTTTATGGTCAAGTTTATAAACAAGTGCAGTACCTACCTATAAATTCAGTAAGACCCTTCAACATTTAACAAAATCGAATGTTTTGATGATCTATCTGATGTAACACTTTGTTTATTAAAAAAATATACATCCTGCCCCTGCTACCAGTGCGTACTGGTCCGTCAAGCGCCAATCGTTAATCGTGTTGAGCTCAAATTAAGGTATAGCTTAACTGCGTCTAATGAGATTAATGAAATGTGGTCTTATTATTGTCGATTCAAGCAAGAAATCGAATTAATCTCATTAATTTACACCAAAATACGACAACTACAGGTTGAGATAAACTTTCATGGAACAATATATGGCATCACAAGACATTGTCGCAAGGTATCTACCCCTACCCTGAGCTCAATACGATATACGATTGGCGCTTGAGGGACCACGGTACCACAAGGTACGGGGACTGAACGCGATATTCGATAAATGTCGTGGTCATCCAAAACTATATGAATTGTGTCTTACAGCTAGTCCGGGATGAAGGTAACTGGGAATGAATAGATATGTTAAATAAACGAATGTATATATTTACAGCAATTGATAAAATATAGGTAATGTAAGGATATAATTTATTAAGCCGATTAAGCCTTCGAAGAACATTAATAATAAGATTGTCAGATAATAGTACTCAGATTTTACAGATGTTTAGTGTTAATAAACAACTTATTATTATTCTAAGAAGAATTAATTTATTATATTAAAATTTTGATACAAGACCAAGCTGGTCTTCACACTGAAAGTCTATTGTAATAAATTAACTATGATAAATTAATTATTATTTATATATATACATATATATATATATTATTAATTATTATAGTAATTATTAATTTTTAATATTTATTCATATCGAACACCTTTGTTGTTTGTACTGAGCATTATTATCAAACAATCTTATTTATCTTATGTATTCAAGGATTCGATATCGATTCAAAGTTTATGCGTCCGTTGTGTTATACCTATTCGAATCGATGTCGCATCTTTAAACTTCTACCACAATAGCAATAAAAACAACAATGTTTAAGTGTTCCTTTCTCCGGTCACAAGATACTACAAAAGGAGGCTTTTAAAGAATTAAAATAAAAATAAGTATCGAAATAACTTCAAATAAACGAAACTCTTTTAATGTGACCAAATCGAATACATTCGCTTAATATTAAATGTTCTATATAGATATTTATAGAATATATTATAACTATTAATTATTAATATGAGTAAAATTATGTAACGATTGTAATTAAATCTTTATTTCAATGAATACGGTTTTATTTCAACCTTGTGATGTTCCTGCTATCACAATTATTTATCGTCTTACTACTGCAGCATACATTTTCAAAATTATCACTCCTAATTTGAGGCACAGAAGGCTTAATAGTCTGAGGTAGTTAATTAAAATTTAGTTTTTAGAAAATAGCGTCAAATTAATGATATTTATAAGCTTAGCAAAGTGCAGGCTGATTACTCCTACATATAAGTGAAATTCGATAAAATTCGTAGCAATAAAAGTTACCTACGTTTCATTTACCAAAGACCTCTTCAAATCCCAACCTGGGCCGGTAAATGAGACCATGAACTCAAAGTAATGGAAAAAAGAAGGGAATAAATCGAGTTAACTAAATGGTTCAGTCTCGAGAAGCGTACAAACAAAATGGGGAGAGTCGATAATGACCCGGCAAAAGTCGTCGGTTACCCGACTAGGGTTTCTCCCTTTACCTTCCAACTCTTAAACAACGCTTAAGGGCTAATAAAAGAGCACTCTTTTCAACTTTTTAAGAGGCATTCAATCCCCAAATTTAATTTAAAGGGTTTAAAAAAGTAAGAGTAAATAAAGACACTGATAAAGTTTTACTAAGCTACACCTACCTATTGAGAGATAAAGTTGACGTGCTGCGTCTGATAATCAAGTTAAGATACTGTGATCATGAAATTAAAAACGATAATCACAATGTTAGTGATACATATTATAATTTTTTTTCAATATTTACACATTGTTTACTTAGATAGATTCCGTTTGAGAATATTAAGAGTAAAAAAAAATCCATGGTAATTACGAACACGAGTGAAGGAGCTCTCGCATTGATAACCCTGGTGGAAAGTCGAATCCCAATTTCAGTTATAGCACAGACTATTTATGATACTAATATCAAAAATGTTGTTAGTTGTTACTACATTCTAGAACATTTTCGCCCAAGATCAAACAATTCGAGGACATCATTCATTAGAAAGTTGTCTGGTAGAGATCGCTTTAAGCGTTAAGAGCGCCCATTGTACTACCATACTAAGGGAATTTGTTTTATTACACGATAGGAAGGAGGAGGGTAGGCCCAGCAGTAGGACAAACCAGACAGAAAAATGAATAATAATTACTTCTATTTGTAAATTGGTACAGTATAGACTTGTATATCTGATTTGTGTATTTGGTGATCCAACAATGTGCTCTAGGCCCGCGTGGCGTGTAATATGGCTTGTAATTTATCTTAAACAAATTCGATGTCGCAGCAGTTGGTACGTAATGGTTGATAACAAATAAACGAATTGGCATGGTTCAAACATTGATCCAGTATTGGCAACTTATGGGAAAATATATTGTTATCTAATTTATACATAGCTACTCAGCTATTAAATATCCCATAAATCACTACATAGTATAAAACAAAGTCGCTTTCTCTGTCCCTATATCTCTGTATGCTTAAATCTTTAAAACTACGCAACGGATTATGATGCGGTTTTTTTTATTAGATAGAGTGCTTGAAGAGGAAGGTTTATATGTATAATAACCGTGCGAAGCCGGGGCGGGTCGCTAGTATACTATATAGGTACTACGACACCCTTGTTACCAAGAAGTCAGTATGCTTTGGTGGTAGTATATTATTTGACAAGGAATATAATGAATAAATAAAAGAGCAGATTATAGAACATAACACAACCACACTAATTAAAATAAGTAAATAAATAAATTACATAAAGAACTATTTTAAGTACATTGTACAAAAGCAAGCTTAACCTTAGGAAGAGTGTTCTACAAGCAATCACTTGAGGAAAGGGATCTGTCTTGAATAAATTAGTTTCAGTGTACGGTTACGGTTTGAATAAAAAATTTGCAACAATAATCATAAATATATACTCCAAAATAAATGTCAATAACTAAATATATAATAAGCCACCTTCTGATGGGTTATGGGTTACTACACTCACCTAGAAAATGCCCAGGTTTCAGAGTTTCCCATAAAACTGACCTAAATCATATATAATAAACTTATATGAAGTAGCTATATTTACCCGTAGTAAGATACTAGAAAGGTCTAATAATTCAGCAAAGAATTACAGACGATTAAAGCGTACATAATAAAATAATTACATATAATAATAACGCCAATCACATGTGTACATACATAGATCTTGGGACCTAACTAGGATTCCCAGAGAACCAGAATCTAAAAGGACCATGATTCCACAACATGAAACCAATGGTTGCACTATTTTTCCTGTGTAGTTTGCCCATAGCGGGAATCGAAACAATATTATAGTTAGAATATTGTAAAATTCTCTTATTTGCATAGTTTTAATCATACAGTTTCTACTATTTGTAAGTCGACCCTATTAAATGATGCCTAGCCCCACTGTCCATCAAGGACCATTTCAAGGCATCATTTAATAGGGTCGACTTACAAATAGTAGAAACTGTATGATTAAAACTATGCAAATAAGAGAATTTTACAATATTCTAACTATAATATTGTTTCGATTCCCGCTATGGGCAAACTACACAGGAAAAATAGTGCAACCATTGGTTTCATGTTGTGGAATCATGGTCCTTGATCGTAAAATTCTCTTATTTGCATAGTTTTAATCATACAGTTTCTACTATTTGTAAGTCGACCCTATTAAATGATGCCTAGCCCCACTGTATCCCACGAATGTTTTTCTGTGGTATCATGCCATTTGATCTACTTAAGAACTTAGTCATACATTATGCCTAAGTTCTTAAGTACCCATCAGGTATGTCCTTCGTCGGCTGTACAGCGGTGACGTATGACTAGCCACCTGGTTGCATTCCGTTCTCGTACTCTATTGTGAATCTGAAATAGAAAAGAATAGTGATTTCTTAGATTCTGTTTTTATGGTTTGAAAGTTCCAATAGCACACTAAAGTTGTAGGTAGTTAAGACGATACAAGTTGGGACATCCACGAACCCGTGTGCGTGGTGGATTAAGGCCTATACTCTCTATGAGGGAATGCTCGAGTCCCAGCAGTGAGAACGCGATGGGCTGATGATGAGAGCATGGGTCATAATCCACCACGCTGGCCCAGTGCGAGTTGGTGGATGTCACATGTCACACACAAATTCTTGGTAATTCAGTTTCCTCACGATGTTTTCCTTCACCGTTTTTAGAGCGAGTGTTAAATCCGCACATAACTTAAGAAAGTCAGTGGTGCGGGGCCAGCGAGATTCGAACTCGGGTGCGTCGGGTCGAAAGTCGCACGTTTTCCCACTGAGCTACACTCGCTCTGATTATTTGATACTTTTATACCTCAACGTAAGTCTTTACAAATAGATCGTAGCATCAATCGCAATATTTTTCCATATTTGCAGTGATATGGATCGTAAACGGTACCTACTCATTTGGCGACAAACAAAACCAACCGATTGCTTTAGTTAATCAAATCCGTTACTATAGCAATTGAACCCGCAATAAAACCGCCAGTGGTCATAAAACGGTCATAAACATTGACAACACAAATAGCAGCTAATAATGTAGGGAACCAATCAGGCCGCGGCCGTGCGACACCAATAATATTTTATACGTACCTTTATACGGAGATCAGAGAGCATTGCAGATGATTGCCGCAATAAAAATGTTTGCTGAAGGCACTGATTTTAATTAATTGGCTTTCAGCTCGAATTAAAACACAATACATGTTCTGGAACGGTGCGTTAATGCAGCGTCGGTTTTTAAAACATATTTTTGTGAGAGCAAGGACCGGATTAAAAAAGCATCGGTCATGATACCTGTCAGGAACTGCAGTAAATAGTTTGAGAGTCGTTTTCCCAAAGTGCGCGAAACCTGGAAGTCAGTGAAGGCTTTTGGATAGACGTTAACTAGTTTCTACCGCGCCACGCCAGATGGCACACCTGGTCGCGTAATAGCTCAGTGGCTGTATGAGTTTTAAATTTTTTAAATATAAAATATATATTTATTTATATGTATATAATTATTGGCTCTTTAATAAAAGATAATTGTTGAAATGTGTTAATGTGAGCTAGTGTTTAGTTTCGTTCCAGTTACTGATGAAGTTCCTACTCCTGATCGAATTAACTTTTTTTTTAATTTAATCGAGTTACGAGACGAGCTGGTCGTTCACCTGATGGTAAGCAATACGCTTGCCCATAACAGTAACAGCACCACCCAGAACTTTGATTTGCAATATCCTGCGCGGCGCTGCATTGCGCTCGTCACCGTGAAACAATTAGCTGTTAAGTCTCATAATGCCCAGTAATTTCGCTGTCTACAATGCCAAGGTAAATCCAAAAAACTACATAAAGGAATACAATACACCTTAACCTTCGAAAAAAATGCTGGTTCACCAATTAGGGTTATTAACCGCTATAATAACAAAATAATGAGCAAATCGGCGCGGCAGTGGCAGTGGCGGTGGGTGCAAATGAATATCCGAATAAGCGCGAGTAACTTGGAATAAGTGGTTTTTTCCCTATAAGTACCTACTTGTGTGAGCATGCTTTTTTTTCTTTCTCTGTACTGTACCTATTGTTGATGATACGTGATCTGAATTGTATATTTGACTTGCCTTGTGTAATGTACTTTGTTATAGGTATGACTAATAAAAATCTATGCCTTTTGTGCTTGAGGTCTGGTGTCAATCCTGCCATTAGCGGACAGGCTCCTCTCGGATCTTTCTCTTGACTTGAGCGCGGTTGCTAAGTCCCGCCGTGTTCGCGTCAGCTCTTTCGTTTTCAGCAGTTCCCACCTGAACAACACGGTTTGAACACCGTTCGTTATGCGCATGATGGGTAATAAAATTATCTTGTTAGAATATACCACATCATGTATGCTCAATAAATACTGGTATATATCTGCTATTAGGTGCTTCCTTCTCGATGTCTTCTTATGTTTGCAAAATAAAGATAAAAGCTGAACTGCAACCGCATTTTTAAAAATATATTTTTAAAGCATTGCAAGCATGCATTTTTAAAGTAGCTAACTGAAAAGGGCGTTGCATAGAAGTGATTAAAATAAGCTCACAGGTGCAATCACCGCACCTGCTGCCACACTAAGGTGTTGCACCTAATCACTTCAGATTTCCGTACGAAGGGGCAAATTTATTCATAACTTCACATTTATCACCGCGGGCCTCTCCGAATAGTTTTTCACATGTATGAGAAAATTGCCGAGCCGAAATTCTATCACGTCGGTGCCCGAGGAGGGAGAGCCGTTAGAATTTTGTGCACCTTGCCGAAACCAATAAATCAAACTATTGCGTAATATTGCCTCTATATGCATGGAGATCACTACGGACCTTCGCTTTTATTTATTACGGCACTAAACAGATTTTTATGAACGATTTATGGGTCGGACTCTTTTAGCTTGTTCAGACATTGATTCGCATTTAAACTCGATAATACAAAGGTTGAACGACCAGCAAACGCCGATTGCACAGGAAATCATGCCCATCTGTAGGTATTTACATCGAAATTTGCTCTAGATTTTTATCTTGGATAGTTTAATTTAGTTAACGCATTAGTTATCGATCAATTTGTTGCTTTTAATTTTATCTGCGAGTGTTTATTACGTCCACAGATTAAACATAAAACGAACTTTTATATAATATATTGGAGTTGTTTACAAATCGAGATAATAATAATTTATTGTGACAGGGTGTAAGACGTCATGTTATTTAGTAAAATAAGCGTCAATAAATCTCTGTGACTTCGATAAATAGGATTGTGTGGTGGTTCACGCCGATAACAAACTAGCGGCTACCAGATGTGTGCCGGAGGATATCGGCACATCGATCGTTCCTACGAGATGAGATCGCCGGCATTCCTCGTTCCCGACATCGGAGATAACTGAAAACATTACGTTTAACTATTTATCTACGGCTATTCGTCTACGCTCGGTTCCATGCATCTCGTTTTAATTCAAAACAATCATACCTATTTATAGAGATAGATAACAAATAAGCAATAATATCATCCGGCTCCATACCTACTAACCTTTGTTTGTGAATTATATTGGCAACTGTGAGATAAAGCCGCACATGCTGTTTTCACACAGTGGCAACTGTTCCTCGTTCGTTTTAATTACTCTCATTAGCTAAATTAGTCAAACGAATCAATTGGTTCGTTTAAAATTTACCTACATATCCGTTTATAGCTGGGAGATAATAGTGGTATCAGTTCTTTGATTTCTTGACTTTGTTGTTTTTGTACTCTTTACCTGCCTTCTTCATAAGGGCTTAGATAGCAACATAGAGAAAGAAGTGTAGAGTAAGTAAAAGGAACTAAGAGGTTCTTGATTGTTTGTCAACTGACGTAGGTTTATCTTAAATTTATATTTGGAGCTTGCTCCAAATAGGTATAAATATAAATATAAAGGCATTCGGTTACGCTGTTAACGTGTTATGTGCAGAATAAATTATTAAATTGAATTAATGCAAATTCAAATCAATAAAGCCATAAAGTACCTAAGAAGTACAAAAGATTTACTTGAAATTCGCTGGGATCCAATGCCCAAGTTGGAAATACTTCCACGACGCATAATCTGAAGGAAAATCAATGGGACATTCCTACACGGCCGCTGAGGGTTCGAATTGAGGAACTTTGGAGTCCTTTAAATGAGTTCACCTTCTGACGTGATTCGCTCTGATATTGGTTGGTATCTTCATTATATTACTATGTAGGCACTTCTTATTAGCTGTAAAGGTGATAAAAGCTTACATTATCTGAAGCTACGCATAATCGATATTCTTATTATAAGATTTAGTTATTGGAATTATTAGTAAAACTATAGAACGGCGGCGTGTAGAGTGAATTAAAAGTGGTAAGTAATCAATGTAACTAAAATTATGTATATAATATTAAAATTATAGGCTATGTTTTATTAGAATTAGATTTCAGTCATAAAGAATAACATATTAGACATATTATAAAATAATAAAACTATCATACCCCACAGAACTGCATGCTAAAATATTGGAATGAGTAATTCAATTAAATAAATCGAAAATATTGTACGTTGTCACGACGGAGTGTAGTTAATCTCGATGGTAATAAACAAAGTGATGTAGTAAAAACACACACTGATTTAGTTTTCACATTAACAAAAGCGGACAAGACAATATAAAACAACATAAATCGGATCCCGCCGCGTGAACTCCGAGTGCGCCTCACTCAAGCGCCGCGAACATAACCGCACCAAATACTTTATTGCGCTCATCGGAACATCTCTGGGAACACGTCGCTGCGTCGATGAAGTACGGCGCCGCGTAGCTGTCAATTTTGCGGTATAAAATTCCTCCTCGGACATGACAAAGGCAGCTGTCATCGTGTAGCTCGAAGGGTCGCCACATCCCCCGAGGCTAAGCCCTCCTCGTCCTATGGAGACACGCACGTCGTCCGAAACTTGCCTAATCCGCACCTACTCCACACATAAACCCATCTAATTGTTAATAAAAGGACGTTTTCGGAAGCGTGCGGTTACATCACGATGGACTCTCTTGGTCTAATTGATTTTTACGGCTCTACTAATTTAATGCGACTTTATGGAGTTAATCGGTGCTAAATATTGTTTAGCGCTAATTTATGTGGAGCCGGATTTGGTTATCATTAGTGTGTAGGGAGGCGATCGCTCGTCACCTCTTTGTTTCAAACCCTCAATGTCATTAAGGATTGTCTTCCTATCTCCTTTATCAGAATAGCTGCATTTAGGGGAACTCATAAGAATCAACATTGCAAAACCTGTAACGGTGATCAAAGCTTATTTTCTATAAGGCCACCAGTTGTAGGTAGATCTACATTTCGTGTATGTCTGAGTGCAATAAAATAATTTAAATAGAATATGAAGTAGACACAAAAAGAGTTAAGTGCATAATAAATCTCAAAAAAAGTATGTACAATCTTGAAACATTCACAATAATTACGTTGCTAGTACTAAGTTAAATAAAATATGTCTAGTTATGATTTTAAGTGAAATAAAAACGCACAATACTATAACTTAATAACCATCAATCTCCCAAAATAAACATACCTACAACAAAATCACAACAGACTGTTCAACAGCAGGTCGACATTAGAAATATTCCAACATTCATTTCTATTTCGAAATCATCTTAATAACGGGACCAATATTTTTTGTAAAATGTCTTATTTTCTAGTGAATAAGAATTTGTTGGGACTCCTTGAACGTGTACAACATAATGTTATTATAATTTATGTCATACTAAGCAGGTGAAGATATACGGGCGAGTCATTCGTTTTATTAAACATGTTTGCTAAGTCGATTTTGTTATTTTTTTGTCGCTCGGTCTGTGAGCATCTATCACACAGCGTGAGGCGCTTTCTTGCGCAGCTCTTTATTATGGCACCACTGATTTCCGGACAGTGGTCTCTCACACTTGCCCTTTTATTTCTCACTCGTATTATAGATTTGACCATTTTAACAAGGTTTAGTCAACCTAAAATTGAATTGTGATGAAAGTTAGATAAAAAGGTACGAGTTATAGGTAAAAAAACAGCACTTTATATTCAAGTTTATATAAAATGTGATTCCAAAATAAAGCAATGGATATTTTTTGATAGACGACAGCTTTTATTTAAAACACTAAAAACGAATTTAATTTAACTCAGATATTGTAAACTGCGCAATGTCAGTAACAAAGCGGAGGACTTTCAAACAGAAGAAAACAAAGCTTTACATCTTTACATAATAAGAGAAACATATGCGCAAAACGCGGACATCAGGGCCATCCATTATGCAATGTCGCCGGCAGACCGACCACCTCCACTTTGTATTAAGTCAACAAATCCAAAAACCATTCAAGAGACATTTGTTTCCATGCATAATAACATGTAAATTCTTTATTATATACACAGACTCGAGAGTAGGTTCTCGTGACTACTTTCCATTTGAGGATTCCACGCTTAAAATGCTACAGTTTAATTGTCATGAATAATCAACGAAGCTTTAATTTTGCGCAGACCCTTGAGGTTTAGTGTCGCGTCGATTTTATTTCAGAAAGATTTGTTTTTATTACTAGGAGCTGTCGGTTGTTACTGGTTTACCTCAATAAGTGTAATAGTGCACTGTATTATATGATAATTACAGTCCGTTTTGTTATTGGATCAAAATAATTTTAGCAAGAGGTAACAAAAGAGGCGTAGCGTTCTTTATCATGACACTGGGAAACACGTAGGACGCAGGACGCTTTGAAATTATCTTGATTTTGTTTGACAGCTCAGCAGTAGAAATTTTAAAAATTCCGTTTTACCAAACTAAGGAAAACACAAAAAAACACTAAACAGGACTAAGGGAAAAAGTGTTGAGATTCAACTACGAAAATAATATGGAGTAGTCGCGTCGCGCCGCGCCGCTCTGAGCACCGAGTCGCGTAGTCAGCGTAAGTACACTTGGAGCGCGGTCCGTCCCCGAGAGTTTTACAGATTTTAATTTTCCTTTTGTCTTTATGGATCACGAAATGTTTTGTGTACTCATGCCCCGGGAGGCCGGGGCTAAGACCCCCCGCCGCGGCTTCCTTCCTACATCGCCTCACAACAAAAACGCTTGTTATAAAAATGCACGACGAACAAAAACGCTTACGTCGGGTGACAAGTGGCCTTTGTTTATAATATTTGTTGATTTGTTCAACTTGTTTATGAATGTCCATAACACCAGATGATGACTGGGCTCTTTCGGAGCTTATGTGTAGGTAAGCCGAGTCGACTACATGCAAACAAACAGTCATCCGATATCTTTGTGGTAGGTTTGTGGCATTAAAGCCCGCTGAAAATAATGATATTGACAACTTATGCTAATGTGAAGTAAGCACTACGTAGGTAGTGCTTACTTTTCAATAGGCGTGTAAGTAATGTTGGCAAATCGTATGAATTACCTTCGAACATTGAAAATTAATTTATTAAATTGTCAATAAAATAACGTTAGGATATAATTTATGTAGGTAAAATACTTTTTATACGAAGAGTAATTATAGTTTTTTTTGAGTAATTACAATAAATGAATGAGAAACTGAATATGGTATCATATTCAGTTTCATTTAGCACCTGGGTTCGATTCCCGAGTCGGCTCTGCTCCAATGACTTATAGTTAAGTGCAGATTTTGTACGCTCGCTCTAAAACAGTGAAGATAAACATCGTGATGAAACCCGCTTACGCGCTTTGGAATGGTAGGCTCTGGCCGTGGTTGTAATACCACCCACCGAACAAAGCCATACCGTTAAGCGACCCAGTCGTGTTTCGGGATGATGTTCGGTGAACCATCGGGGAGACGGGTCTCAGCAGCCGCTCAACTGCCGTCTCTCTCTAGATCTATGTGCTCCATCTTAGGCCACATCGTCGCTTCACATCAAACGAGATAGTGGCCAAACATAGATCTATTAAGTGTAAAAAAAAAATTTTTTAATATCGTTTAACTTTTACCGAAAGTTTCATCGTTACAGCTTCTTTTACTATTTATGAATATTGATACGTTTTTATGTAGGACCTACATACATTATTTAATTTGATATCACCACAGACAAGTGACATTTATTAATTCAATATTCAAATATTTTTTTTTAATCAAACTTAATTTTGGACTAGGCAATTACCTAAAAATACACCAATCACCGAACGTAACTCTTAAGTGAACTGTTTAAAAATATATGAGCTTTTGATCTTGGCAATGCGCCCTATGTCTGCCGCATTAGCATCATAAAAACATATTTCGTTACCGTGTAAACACTCCATGAAAATAAAAGCAATATTTCATTTTCGCGAATGAATTTAATACTATGTAGTAAAATGTTGACAATGTTTTACAGCTCGGAACAAACACGTTGTTAAAGTTGTATGGACGGCAAGCAGAACACATTCACAGCATCAGAGAACTTTATTAGCTGACACCTCAGAATAAAACGGCGTCATTATCGAGATATCATACTAATACAGAATGTTAAATTTATCAAATATACGGTATTTGGATGAAAACATACAAGTTGACAACATGTGTAGTTGCTATCTACGCGGAGTGATCGGACGCCCCGGGGCGCGGGCCCGGCTCGCCTGCATTACTCACCGTGACCTAATGGGCGGAGATAAATCATGCGTAGGTATATCTAAAAAAGATACAAAACAAACCCAGAAACGGGCCAATGTTGAATAAACAAAATTCATGGAAATGGGGACAAATCTGACAATGGCCGGTGCCGGTGGTCCGCGGATATGCCAGCCGTATTTGCGAACCTGGCATAATGATGTCATGTAAACCTAATAGGTGACCCGGAACATTTATCTTTTGTGCATTGTCCATTTTAGATTTAAATATCAATAACTTTGACAGCAATAGTTGTAAAGTTTCTAAATCATAAAAAGGAGCCAGTATACATAATATATTAGGTGCGACTATCATCAATAATATGAGCTTCGTCCCAATCTTAAATCATTTTGACTCAATCACAAATTCAAACAACTTACTGTGATACCCCATATAAATAGTAAATAAACTTGTATTTCAATAATAAAAAAAAAATGCAATGTCATTTAACGACTATGCAAACGAAAGATAAGGGCCAACGGCAGCCGACGAAATAAAGATATGAATTCTCTAATGCGATTAAACGAAAAGTGCAACAAATTAAATTCTCCCACGCAGAACGTCCCTCGAATAAAGAAAGACATTACGCCGATCCCAAATAGAAGTAATTCATAAAAGTGAGCAAGCCCTTTGATATGAAAATACGAGTAATCCACGGCACGCGCCCCGGCCCGACTCGGGAGGTGACCTATGCTTGTTTGTTTGCCTTCCTCGATATCATGTTGTTATTTATTTATCATAACTTGGGACTTTTCAATACGCCCGTCCTAATTTATTAATCCTCCGCTCTTAAGCCATTATAAATTATAATTTATCCCGAGATTAATGAATATAAGTGTGTTATAATCATTGTGAGGTATTTTTAAAATATACTCCTTGAATTTTTGGAATGTTTGTACGAGCGGTCTCTGCTGGAGATATGTGATGCCTCTTCATAATCGTGTACCTTCGGAGATGGTTACATCATGTAGCTAATAAAAAATACATAAAGATTGTATCGATAAGGCAACTATAATTTAATGACAATGTCGAAGAATTTTTTTGTAATGTTGTTTCATGTTGTTGGGTTATATCATTATTTGTCTAATGAAAGTTATGTTTATCATCATCACTACTACAACTACTACAAGCCCATTTCATTTCCGTTGCTGGTACACTGGTTCTTTTTGCACAGTTAATGTTAAAATTAAGAAACGAGTTTGTAGTAAAATTCTCCGGTTTATTCTGTATTTCTAGGTAGCTTTAAAGTAAATGAGTTTAACTCTCTAAAGCTAAAGAAACAGAGTTTCACAACATGAAAGTTTATAAGATTCGTTAAAACAATAATCGATACACATATTATTATAACAGTGAAGGGGCTGGGCTATTCTTTTAAAAGGGTATTATTAAAAGTCATTTGGAAAAAGAAAAATAATCAACATCAAAACGAGATTGTTTGTTCTTTTTCAATGTTTTGAATTAAGCATCCGATGATTGAGCGTTGCAATCGCGGTGAAAGCATTTATTAATTTTATTTTAAATTGATTCAGATTGTAAACCCATTTTTTGTGCTACGTTTAACCTCGTGATTGAATGAAGTTATTATTGCTACTAAAAGATTTTATACTGACGTTGTTAGTATAATAATAAATCAAAAGATTTTTGAGTGGATTTATGGATCCAGTAAAGCCGGTCGTACTGCTGATTGTGAGTACCACTTGCCTGTCCATGACAATTGTTACAGTGCCACCCGCAACTTCGAATTGTGTCTCTCTCTCTCGTTACCCTAGAATCTAAAACATCATTTATTGAATGTTTTTATAAGGCACAAAACAGAAATCTCTACGAATAAATCCGATATGTTTAGAAATTGATATACTTAGGTGGATTTATAGTATCTGTGCCTATATTTTGATTTACCACACGTATAAAAACTAATGCTAATGTTTTAGGTATATCAATAAATTAGGTTGATGAATTTTTGTGCCAAAACTCAAAGCTTAGCATTAGTTTACTTCAGCAATACGCTTTTAGTCTGACCAGGTCAAACTTGCGTTGCCTCGGGGCTTGCTCCATCGCTAACTACCGTCTTCTATAATACTCTATATTCACATATGATCCCCACTGTACCACTAACCCAATGAAATAAAAACAGAAATATATTTATAGGCCATTAATGCCGATGTACCTCAGGGGTTTGTAACTTCGCAATTTTTATGCTGCTAGTTAATGACCCGCTCATACCCGAGTATGCACATATAGCGTAGTAGTGGACAAATTGCCGCTTACATACACATTCAACAGCTTTTCAGTAGAGCAAAAAACAAAACACAACTCACGACTATTTATACTACTTTTCGAGATTAATATTAATCAGTATCTTGAACACACAAAAATTGAACGAAAAATGAACAAACAAGCCATTTTGGTGCGTTTTACCTCATTTTTATTAATATTTGTTATGTAACGTGAGACTGATGAAATACAATGCACTAAGTCCACTAGTTTGGAGCATTCGTAGACTCCATAGCTGGCCAAAATATCATCCTCAAATAGTAAGACCTTGGAACCTTATGATAAACGGTCACCCATCCAAGTGGTAACCGCGCTGAACGCGGTGAACATATCAAATCTGTTACGTACGGCTAGGCGAGCTGCGCTATATGACAACAGTTACAGTAAACAGAAGGTGGCCAAATGTAGATCTTTGAAAGAAGTGAAATTAACTCAAACGTATAATGCTTAAAGCATTTATCAATATTGCCATCTGCCGTCATTTAACATCGCTTTGGCTAACGAAGTCGTCATTTTAGTTTGTGTTCGACCTGTAATGTTTAGACTAGATTATTTCACTCGCCTTGTCAAATCACCAGGGGCTATGAAGTAGGCTCCACCAGAAGTCTCACTCGTAGCCCTTTCATTTCGCTTCAGTTACTCGACCCTCGCTCCTTTGCGGAGGATGCCGGCTCGCTTCGCTTTCCACCTCTCCCCTGCGTTCCACTCTGCTTATTAGGCTCACTTCAATCAGAACCTCCTTCTCAGTTGCTGCTCCGCGCTTTGTATAAACACTCTAGCGGTAAGAGCGAATCGGACCACGGAGAAGTGCGCTACTGTTACAGATTTTACATAACGGCTCGAAATTTTACGTTAGGTACTACTTTGGGGTAGCAGAATAGTCCAACTCATTGACCATCTAGCTGATCGTTATATATCTGTTTTACATAACAGTGCTTTAAAAATGAACGGTTTTGTAAAACAGCGGATTATACAATCCAACTGCGACAGATATGCAAAACTAAAGGATGGTGGCCATATTCTGAAATATTAGCTTTAACGTTGCTAAGAGCCGAGGCAGTCGTCAAACTCGTTTGCATTCCACCTAAAAGCCTTAGGTCCTATCGAGACAATCATCATTAATTTCCGTAATGAGAGTTGGAGCTACACGGTCCGTTCGTGTCGGTTCTAGTAAACATGACGCGCGCTCCACTATCGCACCACGATCAATGATGTATCGAGATGTAGATTTCATTACGCGCGGACGATGGACAGAGATATACCCACTGGAAGAGACATACTGTTCACAGCCTCCGTGATTTAGTAGGTTAATCGCAGCACAGCATGTACCGGCAAATAAAATTATGTGTACCCAAATAAATGCGAAAGTATTAATTATGCGTCACTGTGTAGCTTGATACGTGTGATCGTTTGTCTATACATTTCTGGTTTATAGCTCTGGTTTTGAAGGCGATTGAAATTATTACCGTTTGTATGCTGCAAGATCAGACTCGTAGATTCACTTAAATTTAAACAAATACCCTACTTTTTTCCACCTGTAAATGTAGCTACTAAATCAATCAATGACATGACAACAATGTTAGTTTCATAGTCGAAGTTTAATTTTTTTCAAAGCTTTATCCGTGTCTTATCTAGTATTTGCTTTAAGTCCACGTAAGGGTTCATGGGTGGGTGTCCTTGACTTTGCCAGTCATCGATCATCAGACTCGTTAGCTGCACCTACCTACATGCTCATAATATGATGAACAAACCACATAAATGATGCTTATGGTTTTATCACATACCCACCTATTACTAAAATTAGCAAACGATAGGTAGGTACTAAGTATATAATCATCTTTTGATATACCAGTAAAAATATATGAAGTATTATTTCCAATACAAAATTATCAGATAACCCGAATAAGTCTTCAAAAAATAGTATTTACGATCTTATGAATATTTATCCCAAAACAGATGTATATAAATGCACTACCTATTTGTTTTGCTATCAGGAACCAAATGTCTTCTTTGAATATTTTAAACAAATTTTATGATTACATTACATTGATTACATTTTTATTTTAAGTAACTGTCAATTAATTCTTGCTAATATGTTCAGGAACCCATTGAAGATTTCAAAATTAGTGATGTAATAAAATAAAACTGGAGAGGCAGTTTAATTCTAGAGTTAACTTTGAGAAACAATTATAAAAATTTACGATAAAATAAAAGTATGGTAGTTGAGCAAAATAATAAGCTTACGTTTTGAAATATGTTATCAATGTCAAACGAAATTGTGGTTGGTTCGTCGGTCCCAGAGAAAGCGCCTACGAGCGTGCCACGGCAAGATAGTGACAAGCATTGAGTCTTTTCACTTTACAGCAGGCGCTCTATAACACAGCTTTAAATAAAATGTGGTCTGAGCAATGCTCTTTTGTTTTATTTGCCTTAGTATTTTGATTATAGTTTGATATCGTGTTGTTGAGTGTTTGAATTTTGTTTGTATTATTTAATGCAAACTTGTACTAGACACTCGCACTTTATAATATAAAGAACGAATTTTAAATATTACTGTTGTAATAATAATGCTTAAAGAAAAACGAGGTATGCGGCCCCGCGGTTTCACTGGAGTGGAAAGTTTAATTCCGCCGAGAAAAAATAAAAAGTACCCTATGTCCTATGACAGGATCTAAACTACCTACTTACAAAATTTTGTCACAACCCGTTCAGTAGTTTTTGAGTAACAAATATCCGCAGTTCCATCATCACAAACTTTCGCATTTTTGTAATATTAACTCAACACCAGGGTTGGATAAATATCCACATGAGAGACGAAGCAGAATATTAAGTATTAATAATAAAAACACCTTTAATTTAAAGATACCTTCCAAGCTTAGATTTGAGTCACTGAGTTTTGACTGCAAAACAATGTTTCTAAAGATATTCTGCTTACATTTTTGTACTTAAATAATTTAAAATAATTAAACGACGTATCATTTTCAAACCAATATGGTACAGATTTATTTACATATATATGGTACAGTTACTCGCATCTTCGTACCAAATGTCTTCACGAACAAAAAACGAAATGATGCCCAAACATTTGCATTGTCAAAAGCTTGTTTATTTTAAACACAAAGGAGACAATAACTCGAAACAAATCACATAAAAAGTCACCGTAGGCTTTTATTTTACCTGGTGGTCGTGCGTAAAATGTTTGCATGATGTCTCACTTTCGGTCATAGTTTTTTTTGACGATGGTCATTTGGTCGTATAATGGGCAGCACACAGTTGGGTACGGTGTTGGAA
The DNA here is from genome assembly GCA_951640565.1 of Petrophora chlorosata. Classification (NCBI taxonomy): domain Eukaryota; kingdom Metazoa; phylum Arthropoda; class Insecta; order Lepidoptera; family Geometridae; genus Petrophora; species Petrophora chlorosata. The sequence continues at coordinate 15,586,784 of OX621188.1, read as the reverse complement.
CGTCAATAGAACCGGTGAACTGATTTCGGTATTATGATGTATACTCTCACAGCAGTGGTCGAGACACCTACCGCGTGGCCAACTCGCAACGCAACTGTCTGCCATGCGAATATTTTACCTCACAGCGTCTTCATTGACAATATTTTATCCAACCCTCATTTCACGGAATCCGGTCATATTACGGCAGACAACATTCGGACATGTAAGCAAACATCTTAATGTTTACTAATGAAACATTTCTAAATACATTGATTGATGATGTTCTTCTCGCACGGGTTTTGTGTAGCGTCGTATTATTCTATTCATAAGTCGCACTGCGGGAAGCTGGAACGTCAGCGTTGGTGGCTTCGCTATTGTTCCGTGTGGACACAATTCTGCAAACTTTTTTGCTGCGCATTTCGACAAATACTTTTTTATCCGCTTTCTTTTTAAGTGGATCATTCAAATTTTATGCGTATTTTAGACTGTATGGAGATGGATTTCCATTAGCAGTGAATGATTAAGAGGTCGTATGTCGAAGCGCGGATCTCACCGTCTCACTGCCGCCGCACAAGGCTAAGAGGAGCGTCAGCGCGGTCTCAGGGGACCGCCGCCACTGGGCCCCTCGACGCTGAAGTGTGGTGCACTGCTTGCAATTAACTCCTCTACCGAACATTATCTCGGCATTAGATCATCATAGCGGCAGCCACCTCCCTCCGGCAGAGACATCTGTATCAGCGCCATAGCACACGACGCCTTCCCTAATCGCTTCTAATGTTCACGCAACTACCCCACTCATGATAGCATTATCGGTAAACCGTCTGAAGTCAATTATGTTCCCCTGTTGCCATATTGATACTACCTCTGTACTATAGGAATCAATACATACGCAACCAAACGGCATAAAAACAAATACGAGCATAATTTCTGCCATCTCGCAAATAGGTGCGAGTTTTGTCAACAAACAAACAAGCGCTAACAAATTGAAATTCGTGTAAAACACTGTTACATGTATGGAATTGTCTATTTAAAAACTAACAAATAGCTGACTGGAATGGAGTTCGTAAGGAACAAAAGTGGCAACGTCAACGGCTGTGATTGCCAATATAAAAGTTAATCATGTTAGTGCGCCGCGCCGCGCCGGGGTGGCCGGGTGTCACGATATCATTGTCCCAGGTTCGACTCCCGGCGCCCCCCGCACGGATTCGTTGCTTATTTAATGCAACGATGCACACGTAAACATCTAAATAACTTTTGTGTGACACTTCTCCCCTACCCTCTAATTTTACTAAGTAGCCGTATCTTTACAAATTTATTGGGGAAGAAACATTCGAACCAATGTGTTTTAGAAGCAGATTTGTCTCAATTCAATTGGTGTGTAGGTAAAAATAAAATTAATTACAAATACGGTTTTATTTTGAAATCTGAAACAGCCAAAGATTTATATAAAAAAAAAACAGTTTATTTTAGTACGCTTTTGGTTATTTTTAATGCTCACTTTGCAACGGTCAAAAACTTAACAGTTACATTTAACAGTTTGTACACGTCTGGTGTGTTCCTTATAAAATTAAATTGTTAGTGACAAAATGTTATGTGATTTGTTATTGGAATGACCGGTGGTTTAAAGTATCAGTCATTGTTGTATACAGTTATTGGAAGATAGTTTATCGCAATGGATCATGGATCAATGCATGTAGATGGTTGGCAGCACGACGGCGACATGTGCCTCCCGGCGCGGCGCGGTGCGGCGGCCGCGCGACTCTGGCGACATGCAGCCAGCAGGCACAGATAGCGGCGGCAGCAGTGGATCGAAGCATCGGGACGTGAGTGCCTGCCCTAAGCTCGCACCCCATGGCTCCTGCCACTCTCCTGTCACAGCTTACGCAAACCGACTGACAGCCTCCCAATAATTCGCAACGAAAATGTGTTAATCGCACACTTTCACGGTATGCGACTCCAAATTAGATTAGCGCGATGACAATAGCGACATCTGTAGCTGAATGAGAGTCGTCATATTTTGACAGGTATCGTCACATGTCCGTACCCTCGTCTGCCCACATACACGTGTTAGCTCGTCCCACGCGAACTTATTCTCGTCGGACGTAACGTTCGATGTCAGCTTTTTTTCTTCTCTAAAGAGCTGATTTCACGCGGCGCGAACATTCATCCGATTGTCGTGAATTTCGTTATCTTGTAGTAGTGAGCGTGTGAGTTGATATTGAAAAAATAATACGTTTGGGATTTGACGGCTCCCCATGTGCGCACGGCAGCTTCCTTTTCACTGCAACGCTCCTATAAATGAAACGGGATGATAAATTTATTTAATGTATACAAATGTTTGGACATTTTTATTTTGCTGTCGTTAGACGTAGGTAACATAATTTAGTTCACCATATGTTAAGTCGTTACACCGTTTTGAGTAGGAAGTGGAAAAAATGCTTTACGACTTGTGAGAGAATCTATGACAAACCCGTCGTTTTCCGTGTATCATCCTGCCTGCTTCGATTAACAAACTTTTTCATTAGCTCGAAAAAATGGTTACAACAAATGAGCTTTTGCAATGGACCTGACAAAGACATTATACATTTATTAAAATTCAAGTAAATTTTGCAGCTATTAACTGAAACAGCTCTTTTGTGATAATAGGTAGGTATATTATGTTGTACTGTAAGCTTGGTGATATATCTTTTCGTTAGCAAGTGGGGCTCAATTAAAAATATGTTAGTTGGGTCTTTTGAAGTAGGTAAAAAAATGTTTATATAGCAAAAGTTGACACAATTATTAGATAACAACCACTTACATCAAATAATACTAACTATTACTTACGTACTTACATCATCCATATGACAAAAGGTAGGATTGCAGCAATGGTAAATCTTAAATTGAATCTACCCAGTTAAAGTTAGGTAGCTATCTATTGCAGATTGAACAATGGTAGGTAATAACTTGCGTGGTAGTGACGGGAGCTACATACTTTTGCCTATGTAAATGAATGATGGCCTCCGTAGAGTTAGTAAATAGAACAGAACTTTATCCTAGTAACTTGCACTGTGGTGTTGCTGTTGTAGTATTGTGAAACTACTCAGAGACATGAATGGCAGCTTTTTGTAGAGTTAGTACAAAACAACGGTCACATGGAACTGTTCCTATATAAGCTATTTTATACTGCAATTAAACTTAATAAAAAACACAGTGGCTACGAGAGCAGAAGTCATCATCGTCAACCAAATTTATCAATCAATCAATCAATCAAAAGTTCTTTATTCAATTTTGTCGTCACAGACGCACTTATGAACGTCAATTATTACAATGACTCTACCAACGTATCGTACCGTATTTAAAACTGTCATTGGTGCAGTGCCTGGGCTGGGATTCGTACTCTAATACGTAGCATTAAAAGTCACACGAGCTCCCACAGTGCCATGCATTCTTGCTCATTTATAATATTAGTGGGATTAATTTATCCATTAAATCAGATATCGCTGAAATAAAATTTGCCGGTTCATTAACGACCGCTTTAATTCGGAGTTTCCGTCTAATTGATCTCTGGCCGGGGTAATTATTCACAGGGGGTATATAAAGTAATTATTGCTGGGTAGCCCTTTTTCCTTGTCGCCATACCACTCCCCCTTCTCCACCTCCACCTCGGGTAGCTAATCACCGCCGCGCCCGGTGCCGATGACGTTTCGCAACTACGTCTTGGATCGCGATGACAGGATTTTAATATATTTTGTTGTTATATGTAAATTGACGCAGATGGCGTTAGCTGCAGATGATCCCCTATATAGTTTGTCGCTTGTCGGTTGTTTTTTACCGCTCCAGATGAGCGCTGGTCGTTTGTTTGGAGCTATGTTTATCTGTGGCGGTTTTGGATTGATTAGAAGACATTTGGAAGATGATGATTTTCATTGTAATAGCTGTTCCCCGCGGGTTTCCAGGATAACATTAAGTATCCTTTGTCCTCTTTCAGGACCTCAGGAAGCTAATACCTATTCAATTACATCAAAATCACACATTCACAGCCTCTGTGGTGTAGTGGTTGGGCAAGTTGGCTCCAATCTCATGCACCACACTGAGGTTGTGGGTTCGATTCCCGCTAATGGACAAATGTTTGTGCACAGAAAAAAAACCCAAGCATTTGTTTCGTATCTGGGTGTTGTGGGACCATGTTCCTCATAGTTCCTGGTTCTTTAGATACACGAAATCCTAGTTAGGGGCCAGGGGTTATGTATGTGATCGCAGGGCGTATAAAAAAACCGTTTAGTAGTTTTTGCGTGATCGAATATCAAACATCCATTCATCCAATCTCATAAACTTGTATTTATTATATTAGTACGATAGAATAGGAAGTCACATAGGTACAGCCAAAACACACTATTTAGTCGAAATATCGATGAATACCGATTTAAGTGTCATGTTATTTGATTCCCAGAAATACTCATGTGAAATAAGTTATTTATTTAATATAAAACCAGCTATAATGCAGGCCTTGAAACAATAAATAAACATTATCCTTAACTGTTAAAAAACCTACGCAGAATGTAAAGGAGATTTATACTTGTTAAGGCGAAGTTGTTCGTCTTCATAAGGCTTGACGTTTCATTTCTGTCTAGGCAGGCCGACAAGTGCTAACCCTCCTTCATGCCCCGCGCCCCGCGCCCCGCACCCCCTTTCCAGGGGCTCCCCTTGTTATGCATAAAATTTTGTCTTATTACTTCCAACTTTGCTATTATATTTGACGAGACGAAGTTGCCAAGTTATTTTGTTATTAAAATTTTTGGACGAAGACGGCGGCGAGATAAATCTAGTTCGAATGTAAATGGAATGCTTAATTTATAAAGCGAGAACTTATTTTGATTTGACAAAGCTTACGATGTACGGATCAATGTCGGGAATTGCGACGAGGCGATAGATTTTCTGATATTTGCTGTGACGCCGCCGACGACGGGGGGCGGCCGGTTCTTATACAGGCGGAAAAATGTTGATATCTACTTCATATCTGATTTGACTTTACTTCCATGTATCGGAATACCTCATGGCCGTTGGCCACCATAGCCGAATTCATAGTACTTTTTTTATTAATTGTCTAATCAATGCTTGATTTTTCAATCAAGCCTCTCGAAAATCTACGCCTGTGCTCCGTTTGGTAAATTGTTGTTCGATTTATTGCTGAAGCAACTGCATTACAGTTTCGGTAAGTTGTCTTCTAAATTCTGTTTGCTCCACTCCTCACAGTCTTGGTGACTTTTATTCTTGTTTTATTATCAACTAGTTATATATAACCCTAGACCTGATAATAGCATAATTCGTAATGTATCTCTCGATCATATAGATCAATCTTTTCAATGAAGCCCTTGGTGCTAACAATAAATTTAGCTTGAGTACGACACGCTTAATATATCACACGTACACGCTCGTAAGGCTAATTAAAGTGGCAGAAAATCCTTATTAGGTATTCTGGTGTAACATTTAGTTGTAGCGCTGCGGAGGCGAGCGGGCGGCGGCGGCGCGGCGGCTGTACCGAGCACGTAACATCTGTTCCTTTCGTCGCGACAAATTAACACGACTTGAGCAAACTCAGCCAATGCAACGACCCATTTCCAGCTTAAAACGAGCCCTAAAGCTTCCCTTAAGCGGGACGCCAGCTGCTCGCAACACTAAACTCCACGTTACAATGCTTTGTTTTAAAATTTGTAATCATTCTCACATTTTACGACGTCGAACGGTCCGTTTCGGAAAATTTGATACGACTATAAACCCTGTAATTGTGTTAGCATTCCAGTTAATTAAAAGTTATGAATTTAAAGGCGCACAGCTTTAGTACTCTTTGACGCTCGCCGTTTGAATATAGCAGTTGTACCTATATAAAAAGTGATGGATTTCTTTATCTATCTATATGTATGCGAGTTAAGACAACATTAAGGCACTGTTAATGAGCATATAAAAAGCAACATTATGAATAGTTTGTCTATTTGTTTTAATTGCTGTATAATATTTAACGAATAAAGAGGTTTTACTGAACTTTGTTTATATAACTCGGGCAGCGTTCATAAAGCTGCTGCGATAAATGCATACCCATATATCTTCATAATAAGCCACCGCTTGTCATAAAATTGTATTACGTCAATAAATTAAAAAAAATGGCAAGTCAAAACATTAGTTTCCCACAGCGATTAAACGGCTAGGAGCACAAAGGGCGAACTGAAAACACTATGCAGCAGTGAGTTATGAAAACAAATACACATTACGCGTACGTACCAAATCTCGTACAACTAATGACGCTAAAGGCGAGGGGTAAGAGTAACATTGTTAGCAGTCATACTCATAGTTGGGGTGTATGCGCCAAAAGTTGGCTATAGCGTCATAAATAGCGCCGCGGGGGGCCCGAGGCGGCAGCGGAACAATAACCACCACGTATGCGCGTGTTAACATTAGCCCCGTACTTAATTCCTTGTAGCCCTAAACTCGCTTAAGAGGGTAAGACTCCGTGACACCGTGTTAATTAAATAATTACTTTAAATAATAACTCCTCAGCCTTGACCTGTTTGTACCTCGAGAGGCTTACACGCTCTTAACCGACTGTGTTAAGTGTGAATAGATATATTCGTGAACCACTTGAGTTTAGCACTTAGGTAACTTTGTTTTACCAATTGGTTTGTGGCTTTTTAAATGGGCTGTCTTTATATTTGTAAATATTTATAGTACTTACTAGCTGCGCCCCGCCGTTTCGCCCGCGGTTTCCCGGGATAAAAACTAGCCTAAATCCTTTCCAGGACCTTAACTTTGACTTTTATAATTATTATGTATTTGGACTATCTATTTTGTTGATTAGTATTAATTTTACTTTGATAATATTATTTGATATTATTGTTATTTAATCTTATTCAATTGCTCTTATTGTATTGGTATTGTTGATTGGTTTAACTAGTGTATCCATACTGATTAATTAAATAAAATAAATAAATAGCCTTATGTACCTAAATATCAAATTTCATCAAAATCTGTTCAGCAGTTTATGCATGATTGAGTAACAAACATCCATCCATCCATATATCCAGCCATCCATCCATCCTCACAAACTTTCGCATTTATAGTATTAGTACGATTCAGAAGTGTTTAATTGGGCTGGATCTTTGTCTTTCTCCACACATTTTAGGGTTTCTGTAGTTGGGCAGAAATATTTTCAACGCAGTATCATCTGAATTCATGTCTCATACGTCTGTCTATAATTATGTATATGATGTCATGGGCTTTATGCGGCCAAACTATAAGAGCTATAGATAATAAAATGACGCAAATTATGTAACTATGTAGTTTATAAACCGAAATATAAATAACATACCTACAAGAAAAAATTAGAAACCTTTTGCAGTACACTCCATGCACCAGGACCAACAGTTAGCCAATTTTAGATAAACTTAAGAAATAATATTGGCCCCTAACTAGGATTCCTTGTATCTAGGGAAGTAGGGATTATGAGGACCTCAATAACCAAAGACGATACAAATTGCGCATTGTTTTTCTGTGCACAAACATTTGTCCTGTCGCAGGAATCGAACCCGCAACCTCATAAGCACAGAACACTTATTAGCACAAGCTATAGGTGCCTCTTTTATGACCGTAATGACCTTGTCGATATACAGAACAATACGTAAGTAACTTACATAGTACCGCCTACAGTTAAAACAAAGGAGAGACTAACACGCCTTATCCAATCAATCCATTACGTAGTTTAACTATAATCTAACATACTTTACCGTACGAATTTCCAAAGCCTTCATTTTGATCGTAAGTCGCAATTTAAGGTACTTAGGTACTTTAAATTGCGACTTACGATCAAAATGAAGGCTTTGGAAATTCGTTTGGTTTAAGAAAATCGTACATGTAATCTTTATATTTTATTATATTCCCAAAAAAGATTTTCTTTTCCGTCGTTTTACAAATCAAAACATCTTTTGGTGGTCCTAAGTAAAGATACATTTTGGTCTGGAAAAGAATTAAGCTGTAGTAACTATTGTTGGAAACGATAGTAAACATCGTGAGGAAACCGGTTCAAGAATTGATCACAAAAATTCAAGGACATGTGACATCCACCAACCCGCACTGGGCCAGCGTGGTGGATTATGGCCCATACTCTCTCAGTGAGAGGAGGCCCGCGTCCCAGCAGTGGGAACGTAATGGGTTGATGATGATGAACTATTGTTGGAAAAGCCTTAATTTTTTGAAACTATTGATAAGTCGTTAAGTAATGTATCAGTACTTATTGTAGGTATGGCCAGGAATTAAAGCCCTTATTTTTAAGACTATTGAGAAATCGTTAAGTAATGCATTAGTATTCTCTGTAGGCATACTTATATCACTTATGTTGAATGTCAGAGCAGAGATGCTGGTATTCGTATACTGATTTCAGGTTTAATTATATCTGAAATTTGTGCATTTATATTTATGAGATCTCTGTATTTGTATATACTTATAGAACGATGTTTGAGCAACACAAAAGCAAGCGACACAATACAAAAATATGCTATCCGCCAAATACTACTGCGCAATTAAATAAGAGCATTTTTTGCATGGCTCCTCGAATTTATAATCATTTGCCCAAAGACATTCGAAGTTGCTCAAACAGCGGCACATTCAAATTTAAATTGAAAAAATTGTTGATTGATAAATGTTATTATAATACTAATGAATTTTTAAATGACAAGTTTAATTGATTTATTATTTGATTATATTTAATAATTTGACGTTATATAATTATGACATTAATTAAAATTTAAGTCTATAATCTGACAATTTGAATTTAATTTAATTACATATAAATATATTTTTTTTTAATGTTAATATTGCACACCATTGTTATGGTAGAATGTTAGGAATTATCTTTATTTGTCATCTTTGTGCACAACATTCCAGCAATAAAGAAATTTTGAATTTTTGAAAACATCACTAAGGATCCTTCTGGCATACTCTGGGTAATCTTCTAACTTACACTTTTAAAGCCGTTCTTCTATAGCGAGCGAGAGACTGCACCCACAAAACGTTTAAAGGTTCGGTGATCACTTCATTTCTCGAAGTCCAAGAGTAACTTAGGTTACATTTTGACAGTAATATTAATTATACGAGCAACACAAATGTTTTTCAATTAAAAGTAATAAAAACTATGATTGCGCTATTTTATGTGATAATGCTATTTAATTACGATCTTTTTGTTATTTGTTATTATATTTAAAATATTTAGTGTGTGCAGTGCAGATCAAATGCATACTTAATTGTTAAGGATGTGCAAACAGTGGATGATCTTCTTTTATGGTAGCGTAACTTTAAGACCTGCGGCAGGTCTAGCGTGGCGTAAGCGTCTAGCTTTACATAATGAGTTAATTAAGTGCGTTAGTGTGTAACGACAATAATTTTAGGTATTTTCAAGTTTTATAAAAGCATATGCATGGCATACATGGCATAGCCTATAAAAAAATAAAAAAAACATCGATATAACAAAACATGTCTAAGAACCCCCACTAGAAAATCTGCTTTCAAATAAAAAAGCCGCATCCAAATTGGTTCACCCATTTAAGAGCTTTACGTTTAAGTTTAAAGTCAAACTTATAACGCCCCTCCTTTTTGCGTCGGGGATTAAAAATACTATTAACTACAGGACTGTTAAACAGGTAATTGACCGATTGGGCCCAGTACCTACTCAGACCATTGATTGGGACTAGCCGACTAAAGTAAATAAGATATTTTTAAATCAAATCTCATATAAATTTTAAACTACATAGCGATGTCACCAAATGAAAATTGCAGAGTGAAACGAGCAAAAAAAAAGAGTTCCGATTGTGCACGTTACTAGGGTTCACTACTTGACTTCCAATGTCATGTGCCTGATGGCTATTTCCCCGAAGTCATTAGCTCAAGCGTCCGAATTGCTGATATTCCATATCATCAATGTACCTCAATTTTGACTATCCATTAGTTCGAGCGTCCGTTACACCGAAATGCCATTGCAACAATAGTCCTATCCTTCGAATGTCTATTGGCTCGACGTGCCAGTCGAAAACCATTGTACATAAATAAAATATTCAAGAAGAGTAAAAGAGTACCATACATAAATATATACATACATATAAACACATTCGAATTGAATTTGAAATAAAAAATATTTTGATTTATTAAAGTTACATTGTTTTTATTTTCAATAACCTAGTGACAGCCCAATAGAAATTTGAACTGTATCTATTAAGTTTGCATTCCGGTTGTTTGTTATTCATTTGGTTTAATCAATGTTAAATTTATTATCATTAGGTGTATCGTTCGTACGTATACATTCCTCAGAAAGTACGGCAATGGAAGGTTAAGCCAATTTTCTCCGGTCTAGTCAACTGTTATTGCCTGCTCATAACACTTTTGCTTCAGTAGAAAGCCGGCTTAAATAGTCACAGAAGGTCACAAGTCAAAAATTCTGTAATGTTTTCGTCGTAATGCCTACGGCTTACCGATGTCCGCAACATAAGTATTCTTTTATTTTGGTATATGTTTACATGTGCCCGCCTAAAGGAAAAGATCTGACATAGCTTCTAAACAAAATAATGTACCTATAGGTACTTACATTTTGGGACAAATTTTCCGTCTTGACTTCTGAAGTTTTAATTCGTGACGTCCGTAGCCTTTGCTACGGACTTTCTGTTGAAGGAAAAAATAATCGGAGTAAAAAAGAATTCTTATTGTAGCAAGTTTTGCTCATATACAGGGTGTGGAAAATTTTTGGTACCTTTCCTTTGCAGTGGGGTAGTTTTATTCTTAGGAAACATAGGGCGCCTTTTAGATAAAATGAAATATGCGTTTTTGAATTTTGTCAAAAACTTACGATACGTAATCCACGACGCTGGCTGGCCGAATGTGGGCTGGTAAAGTCCTTAAACTTTGTAATTCTTCAACATGTCGTTTATAGGAAGTTTGAATTCACTGTTATTAGAATTTTAATAGAATGTAATGTTCTTGTCATTATTTATACGAATGACGTAACTGAAGTCGTTCGCCTGATTGTAAGCAACACGCCTGCCCATAACAGTTATGTACGTGTAGGTGCTTTGCTGAAAATAATCATTGTCTTATCCCCTCGAAATTTAACGGAAACCAATAACAAAAGTTTCACATCAAAGGGATACTTACATTCACATACATATTTGTAATAATTACTTAGGTCGGTAAACGGAACAAAAACGTGATAACTTTACTAACTAAACATTCGTTGTAAAAAATATGGCCGGCTTTTATTTTATAGGCGTTAAAATAAAAACGTAATAACACTTCAATCTCGGTTTTCATAAAATTTGAATGCTCTCTGCATAATACAGCCAGGCTGGTGTTATTTGTTCATTAAGGCGGGGCGAAGCGAGCACCAGAGCTATGTAAAGCCTACCCTCGAGCACCTACTCTATTGACTTTCTTCCGTCACTTTCTTATCGAGTTATGATAAATTGCTTCAACTACAAAACGAATGCGACCCTGTAACAAGTGCGTAAGCGTACACTTTCCTACGCAGCCACTCGTGAGCATAATTCGTTTCACCGCATCGACGTCACTTCTTAAATAATAAAGGCTCTTTGTAAAACTTTCCCTCCTTGAGCGTTCTAAAGCTTTTCGGTATCCAGTAATTAATATTCATGGAGGCTCGTGCCGGAGGGGCCGTGTAATTAATAAACTTATATGATACTTTTGTTTACAGTGTCATTCCTGAAGCAGGGGAGTTCAGAGCGATGCTCTTGTTTGTACCGGCGGGCGCTCAGCTCCCCTCCTTTGTATAACGCCGGTGTCTAGGCGCTCGCGTAAAACCGTGGCGGACAGCCCTAGGAAACTTAGCATCTCTCCATTCAACTCGAGAGCCCTTAATACAAATTAATGCTTCATATCAATGAGAGACAGGTATCGTTTAATTTAATTTGAAGGCCCAAGTAATTCGACTAAACTTCTGTAATAAAATAATCGAGCATTGACCGTGGTTGCTGATAAACGAGTGGGCGTGGGCCGGGATCGAACGCGCGACCGGACACAGCTCCGCATGTTAATACACGTAAACCAAGATAATCCATAAAACTCACAAAAGGTGCCGAGTTGTCTTCAAGACCCGCTCGGCCGGTTGCACGAAATGTTTAACCGTTGTTTAACTTTAAGTAAGACATTTTAAAAAACGTACCTACAAGTAAATTCAAACAAAAATAATTGTACATAAGTAAAAATCGTTACCAAAGTAGAAAAACAATTTAAAATCCAGAGCTTGTGATAAATTAGGTCCCTACTTGGATAAAACATCGAATGCATAGTATGTCGTGCCCAGTTGTCATGTAACTGTAGTTTGAAATGTTGCAAAAATGTAATAGACGTTCATCCGTGAAACGCATTCCCCTCGAAGCACTTAAGCACTTAGCGCAAACATATCGATTCTCATTGTGCGGCACCGACGCCCCCGGGACGCGGGTACAATGTAAAAACGCGTCGCAGAGCCACGCGGGCACGCCACATCACTCACTTATTTTGTCCTCTCGTGTGACTGACAACCGAGCAACGAACATTAGCAAACGCCGGTTAAACCTCGGTTAAATTCGTGGAGAGCCAGCCCTCACTTGGTAATATTATAACGTGTAGTGTAAAAGAGCCGGCGTTATCTTCCACACAGGCCCGATTCCTGACCAGTTTAATGGGAAAAGCATGTTAGAATTAAACTAAACAAAGACGACGCATCAATTAGGGACTCTTCTTGTTTTTATTCCTTTTTCCAAAAAAGGGCTTACTTTTTAAAGCTTGTCGACCGTGTTGCGTTCGAGTCCGTTCGTTATTTTTTATTGCCTTATTTGATTGAATCAATCTCAATGATTCTTGTATGGTTTTCAATTAAGTTGATAAAAGATAAATAGGTGCAAACATTTACTTAAGTGAATCTTTGTGAGTCCCATGTAATTTATTATTTACGAGATTCTTGTGAAACAGAAGGTCAGAAAGTAGCCCAGCAATGGTCTAACTATGCCATAAAAATGGCAATTTACATAAGCGAATTTATGGCCTATAATCGAAATCTGAAAATGCACGCACGCACGACCACATAGCGATATTTTAGGACTAATATAAACTATCAAAAACGTTCTGTAAATCAAATGTACCTATTAAAAGGACCAACTAATGACTGCGTGTATGTACACTATTAGTTATTCAATAATGGGCATTAAGCATGTTAAAAAGTTATATATTGTATGTAAAGAAGTTGTGCCAAAATAAGAAGGAATGTAAAACTTGTTAATAAACTAATGTTTCATTCATTAAAAAGGCAGCGTAATTAAAAATATTGATAAAGAGAGAGTAGGAGACACGTAATACACATCTCATATATAAAACCAGTCGCCATCGTCGGTCACGACGTGGATGGAGGACATCATCATCATAATTATAAATGTTTTCAGTGAATTGTTGATGAAGTAACTATCAAACATGATGCCGCACATGCAATGCAAAGGCTTGACGCAGCATTCATCAGGAATTTGATCATACTAAAAAATGAAGCGCAATAAACCCAAGACGATAACTCCCCGTAATTAAGACGAGGTAAATATATGGAACGCATTGACGGATCGTAAAGCTAAAGGATTCAAAACAACAAAATGCAAGGTACTGTTTACGACGGCGACCGAACCGCTTTTATTGTTGTTGTAAAATTCACGATCCATTATTAATTATTACAGACATCATTAATCTACTAATCTATTTAAGGGCGTGCGATAAGAATCTCATTTAAAGTATTGAATGAAGAGTGTCTGTAGTGGACTCGAGATAGGCTTAAATTAACGTGAAAGCTTAGAACATAACGCGAGCTTCGATAGCAAACTAAAATAGCACGAGCTCTCTTTTCAATAAAGTTCAAATTAGTTTTGGGACGTTGCAGTAGATGAGGCGTTTAGTGACTATTAAAGATGTGGCTGATTTATTACAGGTCGGTGTTTAAACGACAAATGCATCGAAACAGATAGGAGCGACATGTCCGACATTGGAGGACCGATGTTGACCACTATACTCGTAGAGTACACAACGCGTTACATGCTGAGGATTCATCGTGAGATATTAGAAATGTTGTCGTAATATGCAAAGTCACTGTACCTATAGAAGTTTTGTTTTCAATATCAATGTAAAATCAGTGACGATTGTTGAATATTTAATTTATATCACAAAACAAAAAAAAATACATGAAAAATTATGTATTGCTTATTGCAGTGCTATTGATCAATCATATTTTTTATATCATAATACATTGTCTACAGTGTTAAGCGTGGAAGTATCCATTTTCTTTGTAACTTATTTAAATCTTACCAATATTTTTAATCTCGTGTACAGCAGACTCAAACGGAGACCGGATGGAGATTCTTCAAAACATAATCTTTACAACAAAACTGTGATCGGATCATACCTTAACGAACCAACAGGAACACAGAGATAGATTTAAGTAGCTCTGATTATAATAAAGGATAAAACGAATTCGACGTCAACTTATCAATCGACTAACTGGATGCTTTGTTACTTTGTGGGACAATGGATAGGAGCTAGGTTTCTTGTCTTTGGAATGAAAGTACAGTAATTAATGGCTCTGATAATATCTCACAAAAAGTATGCGCATAGATTTATAGACCAACTTAGAAAGTTGACATTTTAGCAAACTGTTCCAAAATAGTTGCATGAAGTAGCTACCTAACACTCGTATCTCTGTGCATGTAAGAAACAGTTTCACAAATCGCTTACATTCGTATTCGGATCCGAGTTTCAAGAGACACGGTAGCGGGAGGTAAACTAGCTTTGGATAAATTCACACCTCTGAATCAAACATGTAGGTAGTGTATTTTATTAGGTAGCAAACCGAGTTGGCTAGACTTGCAGAAACTATTGTGTTGCGAACTACTACAGGGTATTGCGCGGATGAAATTGTTGTTCACCTCACACCTATATGTGTACCTGGGGTGACAGGGGATTCGGAAGGGAAGTGGGGAAATGGAAGCAACGCGCATTGCTTGCTTCGCTATTCTGCACCACCACATAGTTTTGTTCGCAAGCTCCCGCCGGGCCTCGAGCGCACTCCTTAAGGTGCAGCACTCACTAATTGGACATATGATTTCAGCCAATAGATAAAACAATGGAATAAAAAACTGCGTGTTGCTGACCGATTTTTTTCCGAACCGACCAATTTTTTTAAGGTATAATACTTATAAAAATTACATCGAGAAAGCATTACTTACAACAAAATAAACCTACAGTTGAATTTCTATGATACCTATATCTACTAGAATAAATATTTTGAGGAATAAGGCAAAGAGTGAAATATGTTTACGTCGTATGGCATGGTAGGTAATATGATGTCGTCATTAGGACTGTTGTTATTTTTTTAATATGGGCTGGCCTTAATTTTTGACTTTTGGAGAGGAGAAATTAATGAAAGCGTATTTTGTATTTGGAGATTTGTATGATCGAAGCTTAAGCTCTTTAAAATTGATCAGAGGTTAAACGAAGCTGCGCGAGTAGTAATGAATCCGAAATAAATACGCAATAATAAATAATCACAAATATAGATCCTGACCTCTTACTAGAATTTCCTGTGTCTAGAAAGCCAGGTACTACGAGGACCATGGTTCCTCAACACCCAGACAGGAAATAAATGCTAGCGCTTATTTATTTTTGTATGCACAAACATTTGTCCTGTCGCGGGAATCGAACCCGCAAGCACATATTTTTTTCATTTGACTGAGTGATGAGATGAGCTAGTCGTTCGCCTGATGGTAACCACCATGTCTGCCCATAACAATTGCAGTGCCACCCAGAACATTTAATACCATAAAAAGCATTGCGTAGCACTGCATTGCGCTCATCACCCCGACACGTTAGATATTAAATCTTATTTGCCCAGTAATTTCGCTGGCTACAATGCCCTTCAAAGCAAAACACAGTGATGCCTGCACTTACTGCTTGGCGGCAAAATAACTGGCAAAGCTGTGGTACCTACCCCGACGGCCTTCCGCATACGAGAGACCTACCACGAGTAAAATCAATGTTATGGTGCATGTGATTTGAGCCAACCTGCCCAACCACTACACTACAGAAGTTGTCAATCTCAAGGCATACTTGCCCTTAAACGAAACTCGGCGGAAGTTCATTCGCGCAGGTCCTTGTTAGCTGCCGCCGACGCCGCGTTGCAGCTTAGAGCAATTTGCAAGAGTTCATACCGCGTCGGAGCTGTTTGTTCCACGGTTTTATTAAAAGCTCTCGCCGTTTGTGCAAATGCAAATTGTTTCTGATATTAAAATCACTGGCGACTAATATGAAACGCGAAAATGGGACCCAATTTTGAAAGTGATCGATCGTTTTGGAATTCTACGTTAGCCCTAGGATAACAAATGTAAAACAAACTGTGTTTCGACAAGTGTTGTGAATACGGGTGTTAATGGTTTGTAACGGTTTGAAGAAATTACCTACTATGTCTGCAGTCATTAATACCTTAGAATTATTTCTTTCGACAACGTGCTCTTGCTGTAACTACCACAATTGACATTATACATGGTTAGCCTCAAACACTCGGTTAGGAACTAATACATAGTTTGACTGCGAAACAAGAGTGTGAAACCGATTGCTCATGCTTGACGGAGCGCTATCCTCTCTTCAGACAACAATGAACTATATATGCATTGAGATTAGATAAAAATTGGTGTAGCAGGATCCATTTGGTGCCACATGTGGGATGTACACACCGAGACGAGAACTTTTCAGATTCGCAATCACGCTGCGTGAAAGTTTGCAGTAAGTATTAAGTTTAACGTGAACCGAGGTAGTTTCACATCCTACCTACTATAGTGATTCTCTGTGATTGCACTTTTGTGGCCTTAGTTCAAAAGCTTCCAACTTCTTGTGATTCAACGTGCGTTATTGAGAAAAACACTCGCCTATGTCGCAGTTAAATTGTATAACCCACTGTTTTACAAAGCCGTAAGTCGTTTTTCAAAACAGTGATGTTTTAACATAATACAAAACAGGGTACCATAACGTAATAGGGTGAAACAGTCGATGTTATGTTGTTTTCCAAAATGACAAAACCTTAATACGCGGGATCGTATAATTTATTCAATGCTACTGGTAAACGTTTAGCGGTTTTGTAAAACTGCGTGTAATGAATGACACGTTACATTGTAAATTTTAGTTTCTAGTCAAATTGGGGCTGCTAAGAATTTTACATAACGGCTAGAGATTTACATTCCTGTTGTCGAACGCAACGCAAATTAACGCAATATCAATCTAGCTGTTAGCTGTTTTACATAACAGTGTTATTTATAATATGACTAGCGCTTTTTGTAAAACAGCGGATTATATAATCCAATTAACTACGAAACCTACAACAGTTCGTCGTACCTAATAAATGTTTTAGCGCTATCTTTGATTTCAAAAGTTGTGTATAGGCATACAGTGACTGGTACTAGGTAAGTATATGTTTTCTCTGTCCTAGAGTAATACTTATACTGATAATAATATTCGATAGAAATAACTTTCTAATAAAATCTCGATCAATGATTTAGTCACCTTCCATTAGAGATTCAGTCCATTTCACAGAATACCGACTATACGGTGTAAGGCTTTGTCTCGATTAACTCGGGGTTTGTTCCCGCGGCGTCTGTCTGTGAAACTTTTCAATTGTTCAGCACAGTTGCAATATGAAGCCGCGCTTATTACGCTCTACCCTTTTTCCTTGCTATTGCGTGGAAAATGAAAGAAACGAAAGTAGGCGAGAAAATTTTACTAAGTCACCTTTATCTATGCATAATGTTTTAGGACCTTATTATTAATTAAGCTAACTATTAGCTCTCAGAGTTTCTCCACATCATGTCCCTGAAAGAGATAAAATGGAAATATTTTATATATATTTATATTTTATATAATGGTATATATTGACTCTAATCATAATTGTGCACAAAAAAAGCGCATGCATTTGTTTTGTGTCTGGGTGTTGTAGGACGTAGGTCGCCTTACTGTTCGTAACAGATTTTGTAGGTTAAGCAACGTTCTCAGCGGTCACAAATTGGATGGGTGATCGTTTGTGTGGTATTTATATACAAGCGCTACCGTGCTTCAGAGAGCACTTTAACGCGTCGGTCCCGGTTATTCTCTTAGCACAACAGTAGTTAGGTCATGTCAGAGGCCTTCGGGCGGTATACAATTCTGACATCAGGGTTGGCCATACACCCATAGGTACGAGAAGAAAAGGAGACTTCTAGTAATGGGTCAAGATCTATGTTTGTGACTGTTGGGCGTATTTATTTATAATCCCTGGTAACGGTAAAATAAGACATGTCCATAACACCGCTTTACAGTTTTGGCCAGTTTGAGCTGGATTATCATTAATTCCGCAAGAGTAGTTTAATACGAGTATACAACTTCGAGTAGACATACTTTATCTGAGCTATACAATGACAAAGTATATACTTTATCTTTGCGACTGTACGAGAGTCGATTTGTTACTTCTTCTTCATTTGATTATGTCTTTTAAACGTTGCTAGACGTTTTTCTGCCAGCGTCAAAATTGCGTAGTATAAAAATGTGAGAACATAGAAAATCATTTTAAGATATATAAACATAAAGATTATTATGTCTTAATAAAATTACACAAAACATCTATAAATGAAGTTAAGACAAGAGAGGAAATCTAAGCCTAAGCCGAGCAGCAAGCCACGTAGCTAGCGAAATAACTGGGTATTTGAGACCTCGGGGTGATAAGCGCAGTCCAGTGCTACGCAGTGCTTTTTAAGGTCTTAAAAGGGTTCTGGGAGGCACTGCAATTATTATGGGCAGACGCTTACCATCACGCGAACGGCTTGCTCGTCTCATCACTCAGTATCATAAAAAAACTAAATTTAACAGATCGAGGGATTTCAGGATATATATCTACATATTATATATTAAATAAATTATATTGGGAAAAAGACAAATTAGGGCAGGACAGCAGTAGAAAATATCTCTTTTATACCGCCTACTTTTACAAATATCGTCGGATTTAACTGCTGGGACTCGTGCCTTCCCTCGTAGAGAGAGGATGGGCCATAATCCATCACGCTGATCCAGTGCGGATTGGTGGATGTCACATGTCCAAAGTCATGCTTGCACACTACTGCTTGGCGGCAAAATAACTGGCAAAGCTGTAGGACCTATCCAGATGGCCTCCCGACATGGCATACGAAATACCTACAACGAGTGACTACCTCTTACATACACAGAGACCTCTTACGTATACAGAATTCTGCTGTCTCATACAGCACAAATGTCTAGTAAAATTCTAAATTAGAAATAACTATGACCTATTGATCCTATTTCTATTTCTGGAGTTCATAAGTTAGTAAAAAGAATAGCAGAGCTAATGCTGTAGTGTCAGTTAATAAGTGATGAAACTTGAACAACGAGGAGTTAATAAGTAAGGCCATTCTTCATAGGACCCCTGCAATTTGACCAGTACTTTATACACGCAAATACTGGAGCCGGCGGTGTACCCAACAATTTGCTTAACAGTTCTCTATTGTTTAGGGGTGTCTGCACCCTGCTATTAGACGGTGCTTTTGCTATTTTTGATTTAATTCAACACGAATTTTAAAATTAAACCAGCTCAGTTAATATGTTACTGCAAAAGCCCGTATATTGGTAAATCTTAGGTTTTACTAGTAAATTCTAGAATTTACCAACATGGGTTGGTAAATAGCTATTACTATTTTCGTTTGAAACATGCTTAATTTTTCCAATGACGGTTGGTAGATGTTGGTTTTGAAAATAAAACAATAAGTAGGTATTATTTTTCGGTTACAACTAGAATTTACTACTGATATAAGATGAATCGCGTACCAAATGTCGAAATTCGACACAGAACCAAAGTCGAGGATGTCGGTACGCGAATCACCAAGCTTAAGTGGAGATGGGCGGGACATGTGGCTAGGCGGGACCAGGGCAGTGACCGAGTGGTGGCCAACAGAAGGTTACCGATCTAGGGGCAGACCATCACAGATGGATCGACGACGTGGCCAGGGTTGTTGGGAAGATGTGGTTAAGAAAGGCGCAAGACCGGAAAGGGTGGCGTGATGGAGAGGAGGCCTATACTCAACAGTGGGATAAAAAGGGCTGAAAAAGAAAGAAAAGATAAGATGAATAACAGTTAAAGCTAAGTCAAACTATGTAGATAAAACGCGTTTTATCAAAATGAAAATTCATCTTCTGGCGCTTCGCCGGCCGCTGCCGCGGCACGGCTCGCGCGTTGTGGTGGTCGCAAGTAACCTAACGCTCCTCCTCGCTTCGCTAGTCGTCGCACCTACATCTGACTTTGCCTTAGATAAGTAGATGCCCGTGAATACTAGGCGATGTGCCGACACGTCAAGACCTGACTGTTTTTTTAACATTAACCGTGTCTCTGGGGTAAAACCTAAGATATACCGAGTGAATACTGGTAAAAGTTCGAAATTAACGATGATCGTAGAATATTTCGGACTTGTACATAAAGAATTGGTAAATCTTAGGTATTACTGGAAGATCTTAGAATTGACCGTAGTTCTAGC
Organism: Petrophora chlorosata; assembly: GCA_951640565.1. NCBI lineage: Eukaryota > Metazoa > Arthropoda > Insecta > Lepidoptera > Geometridae > Petrophora > Petrophora chlorosata. The sequence continues at coordinate 15,566,205 of OX621188.1, read as the reverse complement.
TTTAACAGTAACATATATATAGATATAGTGATAATATTTTAACTATTAATTGTTACACTTACTATTTTGCAAGTAGGTATGTAGATAGATATGCAGAGATACTTAATATGCTTCGGTAATAATAGAAAGAACGTCGGTACTAGCATAGGAATAGAAAATACAGTCATCATCATCATCACCCCATTACGTTCCCACTGTTGGGACTTGGGCGTTCCCTCGTAGAGAGAGTTTGGGCTATTATCCAACACGCTGGCTCAGTGCGGGTTGATAGATGTCACATATCCTGGATTTTTTGTGATAAATTCTTGGACATGCCGGTTTTTTCACGATGTTTTCCTTCACCGTTTTTAGAGCGAGTGTCAAATTCGAAAGTCAGTGGTCAGTGGGATTCGAACTCGGGTGCGTCGGATCGAAAATCGCACGTGCTCCCACTGAGCTACACTCGCTTTGGACTAGCATAGGAATAGACAATACAGTAAAAGTTATTGTTTATTCCTATGGTACTACCACAGGTACAAATGAGAACATAATGAACTTATACCTACATAACTTCATAGTTTGTGTCTGTGTGTCTTTGTTACCATATAACTTCTACTTCTGCCTAGCGATTTTATTCCCGGCTTCAGCCGGGGTCCGCTTTCCTACTCCTCTTTCTCCGCTAGACCTTAGTTACCATATAACTTCATAACAACTGAATGGATTTTGATGAAGTTCGGTATGTAGGAACTTATATAAGGTCCTGGAATAGGACATAGGATTTTTACTTTTCATCCCCAAAAACAAGCAGTTTCCGAGGGAGCAACTATAAATACTACGCGGGTGAAAGCTAGTACCTATATCAGTATAAAAAACAAGAATCAGGAAGGCTCGAAAGACAAAGAAGAAAGTGACTTAATAACAATGTGGTAACATTTTGGTTCAGTTTTATCTCAACCCCAATCGAATCTTACCAAATTCTAGAGAATCAATACTTTCAGTTCATTTGCTCCGTTTCATCTATTTTCAAGACACTCTGTCTGGAGATGAACGCCGCTCTGAGTATCAAATATATTTTAAATATAGAAGACCCTTGAAGGGTATGTAAAAATATAAAATAATTATATTATTCAGTAAAATCCTATTTATTAGTATATTTAACTAAAACGAACTAGGTATTTCATGATTCCACAGACATTTTTCCCCGTGTCTATGCCGCCTGCGTTGTTTAGCTAGACCAACCAGTAACAAGTAGAATTTTCTCAAACTGTTCAGACATGAACTGAATTGTTGGATAGGATGGAAAAGTTTGGTAAAACCAACGAGGACTAATCTCAGCAGTGGGTGGAGACGATTTTGATTTTTGTCAGCACTTAGTACTAAGACTAGAAAATAATTCCTATAGCAAAATAATTATATGAAATTGACAACGCCAATTCGTACTCCTTAAACCAACTAATAGTAATGTAAATAGTCTACTAGTCAACCTGACTAAATAGAGCAATCTAATAATGCTCCTACACATTGGAAAGAACTAGTTTTTTAAAAGCGGAGCTAGACTTGACTAAGCCTTTACGAAAATGTCGTACAACATTGTTTTAGCAGCGAGTCTTTACAGCTTCATTCCATTAATAGTCACCAGTTTTCCTTCCATTACGAAGCGCAATAAAAATCCAATTTTAAAAAATTAAACTTCAATTTGACGGCGTGTGTGTGACGAATGAAAATCGAGCAAAGAGGGTCGACAACCCCTTCTTTTAGAGTCAACGCATTAGCGCAACAATCTGTGTTCAAAATTATGGTGACAGACACTTTTATAGCGAGCGACGCCATAATATTATATTATGAAAAGTAAATTAATTTATTATCTTTTTAATAAACGATAGCCTAATTTTTAAATTAGTCGGTTACGTGTCGAGTTCCATCAGTGCCATCATTTATTAAATATCAACAGAGCTTTTTTATGATACACGGTTAAAAATATCTGACATTGATATTAATAAACCTTCGCAACTTATAATTTTCTTGGCAGTTTGGAGCTCATCATACGCTCGCAACTTAAAAACACCAATTAAACTATATTACGTATGCGAATGATTACACTTCGCTAGTATACATTCGTAAGTACTTCTTGCATTTTTCGGAAAACAAAATAAATAATCGCGTTTAGATTTAAATATTTAAACTTAACTGAATATGTATAAGGAAAAAATGTCTGTAATATATAATAAATGCATCCTATTTCAACAAATATTTTTTATTTTCTTTGTTTGTAAATATTGCAAGCTTATCATCATAGATGTCCAAAAATATTTAAGATTCCATTATTTGCTTTAAATTGTAATGATTTCACCCGTCTCCCCTGCCGGCACTTCATCGCAATAAACAACCGCACTGGCTAATAAAACTTCACTCCTAATTCTCACACGAGCGTAAACCAATTGGATCGAAGTAATTTACGAGTTAAATCTAAAAATATGTCTTTTCTATGGCGTCCCGGCCTCGTCACAGATGGCTACACAATAATATCGGCCTGAGATCCCTTCAGAGGGGTGCGGCTCTTATTTTATAAAGTTTGAGTAAGATTTTAAAAGGCTGAGCGCGACTTTTGGAAAATTTGGAAAGAAAACGCGTGGATATTGTTTCGGAGACTAGAAAATTTTGTTAGCTTCTCCCCTCACTATTGACTGTTGAGTAATACCATGATGCGTAATCATGTTATATTCTTTGTATGTTTGTATTTTTTACACAAATTGTATATAAATAAATAAAGCAAGCAAATTATTTAATTTATTTTATGATCAAAAAATGACTCGATACCACACTGCACCATGTGCGCCAGCCATGCGCAGTAATTTAAAAACTTCAGGTTTTAAAACTTGAGTTTGATGTCAAAGAAAAAGCGTTAAATAAGATTACACCATCGGTTCCGTCTGATCCGCAAACCTATAAAACTTTATATTATCAGGATACTTTTATCTCTTCGCAGCGGCATATTCCCTGGGTACAATAAGGATCACTTTGCACAAACGGATAATTCGGTATTGTAGCATTACGTGACCCCCAAACGATGTTCGCGACGTGTTTCTACTATTGCCTTAGGCCTCCCCTCTTCACCATGCCACTGAGAAGTATCACTACGATTTTATATTACGAAAACGAATGTGGCTAAGAAAGTACCAGACAGGGCGGTTTCTGATAACATTTTACTTTCTGTAAAAGAAAATGGTAAACAATCATCATCATCGGTGCTATGTTCATATTCAAGTTTGGAGGTCAGTAGGCACATACTTTGATGTCATCCAACCATTTACGTCGTGGACGTCCTGGGCTTTTCTTCCCCGGAATCTTGCCCTTGCCCTTTTATTGACTCTGATTCCATTCATGCATATGTGGTATATGGTAAACAATGGCGATATAAAATAGACGTTATTATCTAATTTTTCGTTTTGAAAGCTCAGTATTAGATTTTAAACCAGTTTGACTTACACCCAGCGCTCTCTTTGCACAATAGTTTTTCGGTATAAAAAGTAGCCTATGCCCTATTCCGGTATCTAAATTACAAACCAAATTTCATCAAAATCCGTTCATTTGTTATGGAGTTAAAACACACATACACACACCGTATCACCCTATCACACGCACACTCACACACCTGCTTTCGAATGTATAATATTAGTGATAGTGCAGTGATGACATGCCATTTGGGTAGTGCACCGCCAGTCCGCTATAAATGTTGATTTTAACGCATCGTTATAACAAAACATTAACACACATCACACAACACACACACTACATACTACATAAGTACATAAGTGACTACATAAGTGAGTCTACCTCCGAAACCTGCTATAGTGCTTCTAAACCATGTCCTTCGTGTACCTACTATTATACTAAGAGGCTTTTACACCAACTTATCTATAACTATTAGTTAGCCTAATGTGATCTGTAAATCTACTTGATTGCAATATCTTTTTAACCGACTTCAAAAGTAAGTAGGTGGATCTCAATATGTTTTTAGTTTATATTTTTTACCTCAGAACTCCGTCATTTGTTTACTGATTTGGAAAATTATTTTTACGTTGGGTACAGCTTCAACAAGATCTCATATAAATTTTATCGATATTTGACCTTGAACTTTGAAGGTACATTAGAATTGATGTTGGTTTTTTTTTGTTAAAATAAAATGTATTACCGTCGTACTGCCAACTCTGAAAGTTTCCAGTGTCTACTCTGAAAACACATCGTTATTCGACACGCGTCCTCTGGCGGAGCCTCATCCCGCCCTCTGCGCCGATGGTCTTTGTCATTATCATCGCTTTTTGCCTCACATAACTGTCCGCAACCTCGAGGATGCCCGAGCATTGTGCGGACAATATCTACCTCCCGTTTTATGTACTGACAACGGACTAAAAATGCCTTCTTACTGCGGATAATAAAACTATTGCAAATGAATGAAATACTCGTAATCTATCCCTATGTAACGCCTAAAAGTCATATTTCAATTGTTTTATTTATCTCTGTTGGCTATTGGCACCAATTGAAATGGTAATATTTATAAATTATAAGTTATAACTAACTGATTCCCGCGACTTCGTCCACGTGGAAATAGGGTTACAGCAATTATCTATACCCTTTGTGCAAATTTAGAGTGCACAGCAGTCAAGCTGTGTGTGTAATTCACGTTGTCTAATACCAAACAAAATAAGTGAAACTTTTTAGTGCTGTAAGATTTATTAGTATTCACGCGATTTTTAATAGACGTTAACAGTTGAATGTACTCATATTTGTCTAAACAAATACCTTAGATAGAGTAATAATAACAATAACTATCAAAGCACCCGGGTAATAATTTAACCCTTTCAAATTACCCTTACCTGAAATGAAACCATTTTCATTTTTGATAATATATATTTGACTGAAGGCATAATTCAAAGCGTTTACTGGGCTCTTACTTGCACTTAACGACTTATCGCGCGTACACGTGAAAAGATAATATAATTTTTATGTTTCCTCAACTGTTAGTCTACCTAATGATACTATTTTATGACTCACAGTAACAATAAATTACGCTTTTGATTTATTAGTAGAAACGATATTAAAATAAAAAATACTGCATGCATATGACGAAAATCACAACATTGAAATAGAGATGTGTTAAATAAATTATCTACTAATAAATCTGCGAATATCTATTTGCGTTTTACATTCTTTTAGCACTCGTCTTATAATCTTATCTGTAGTAAGGTTGTATTTTATTTTCAAAACAATAACTGTGTGACTTAAATGACTTAATTAGAGAATAAACAATCATCATCAGCCCGTTATGTTCCCATTTCTGGCGCACGGGATCTTCTTACAGCGGCACCATAATCCACCACGCTTGCCCAGTGCGCGTTGATGGATGTCACATTTTCTTGATTTTGTGATTCTTTGAGATGTTTTCCTTCTTCGTATTCAGAGTGAGTGTTAAAGAAAGTAATAAGTTCAGATAAGGATATGGTAAAATGAAATACGAGTACTTTAACATGAAAGACCGTTGTGACCGAGTTGATTAACTGCAGTACCACACTGGCAGCGATGGGCTAAGGGCAAGACGAGAAGTAGATGGGTCTAATAACTTGCTATTAAGAGGGAATGGCCTGCAACTACAGCCCTGATTCCCTCACAGAGACTGCAAGAAAGCAGGCACGATTTGCGACGCTAGGACACGTATCTATATCTGTTTCCATGCTAGTCCGGAGAGCGGAACATCCCACAGTCTCTGTGAAGCCAAAACTTTCAGCAACTCGTTATTTGGGTATGCGATAAATACTATGCAGCCCATCGCTGCCAGTATGGTACTGCAACATCAACTCGGTCATCACGGTCTTTTATGTTCCAGAAGAGCCGGTCGAATTTCGCGTCACGCCAGCCTTAACCATATCTACGAAGTATTTGCATATCGTCACGGTTGGTCTATAGTGTTTTTGAACTTTCTAAAAATATTTTCTTCTACTTTTATTTCTCTATAAAAAAAATATGCATACTTAGTTCAGATTTATAATTTGTTAAAAAACGCAAAACTCAATATTTAGCCTATTGACGATTTTCTTACCCATCTCTTATATTGACCTACAGCTAGTATGGATATAAGGATTCCTTGTTGACTCTGGAACACAGCACTGCCGGTTGTAAGACGGGAAAGAGGGGATGACGGTAGTTTTGAAGTCGTAAAGATGGCGGCCGACCGTTTTAGATCTTTCTTTATTTCTCGAGTTCTTTTTCTTCTTCTTTGAGATTCGCGCCACTTCTTTGTTTATTATCTTATGAAAATCTTTTATATTTTTGGTATATTTTTATTATTATGGCATTTATTTTGCTACAGTACAGATTTCAAAAGACACCTCACGCAGTAGAATTGGACGAGATGATGATGGATGAGATCGAACTCGAGAAATGAACAAAAATCTACAACGGTCGGCCACCATCTTTTTGACGTCACAACTAACCCCGTCCCCACTTCCTCGTCTTACAACTGGTAGTTCTGTGTGACAACAAAGAATCCATACCAGTTGTATCTAGAGAGATGGCTACGAGTTTTCTTCAAAATGCTTGGTTTCCTTCGTACTATCGATCTTCGTACTGTCGATTTATCTCTCTGTAACAATATGTTTCAGTGACAAAATGATTCAGAGTCCCAATGAGCATCCAACCATTGAATTGGGCTACAAATTCGGAGCATAAGTTTTTTTTAATGTAATTGTATGACGAGACGAGCTGGTCGTTTGCCTGATGGTAAGCAATACGCCAGCCCATAACAATAACAGCACCACCCAGAACTTTGTTTTGCAAAATCCTGCGCGGCGCTGCACCGCGCTTGTCACCCTGAGACAGTTAGCTGTTGAGTCTCAGTCTAATTTCGCTGGCAACAATGCCCTTCAAACCGGAACACAGTAATGCTTGCGTACTACTGCTTGGCGGCTGAATAACTGGCAAAGCGGTGTTACCCACCCAGACGGCCTCTCGCATACGAGAAACCTACCACCAGTAAAATGTACTAGTACCAGTAAAATGTACTAGCACCAGTATGCGTCTGTGTTGTTTTGGGGAACCGCCTTTCCGAGTAAAGGTATACATAGAAGTGCTAAAATGTTATCTTTGCTGCCTTTTTTCCACACTTCTACTTCTTGGTGTAATTATTAATGAGTAGAGGTAGTTTATTTTGCTCTGAGATTTAACAAGTCACTTGAATCAAAATATAATAAAAGGCCATACATCAGTATCAGGGGCGCAACCGTAACCGACATAGTTTACAGGCAAAATACCACGATCCGTGTAAAACTTATTCCCAACGGCGTGACATGTTTATTTCCCAACACTGAAAGCTTTGCTGGGAAAGGAGTAAAATGAAAAGTAGACATGGGTCCGATAAATAATTGAAGGCTCGATAGAGCATCGGGAATTTCAGGTCGAGGCTTCGGCGCAATCTAGAGGGAGCCATCCTTCAAAACACCCTCCTTACCTACTGAATTATTCCGCAATAACACACTTGTTATAGACGTTTCTCGTCGAGTGATACTTTTATGATTTACTCCAACTTTTATTGGCACTTAAAGGAAGTATACGATTTATTTCCCGTTCAATATAAGGTGCGGAGTATATCATTTTTTGGAGTCGGCGCTAAATCTTGTAGGGAGTTCGAACGTTTGGGCGTCACACACCATTTATATTTGGGGCGTTACGATGTTTCATAGATTTGCAGACCTGTTACTAATACCATACCCTACGCCAACGAGCTGAGTTCAAACGGCAGTTTAAAACTTAATTGGTTTCGAATTCTGGTTTATGAAATACTTCATTGTATTTAATTAGAAATATTGTCAGATTATATTCATCACCTAGAGTAGCACTGCATTTAGCCAGTAGTGATCCTTAACCAATGTATCATAATAATTTTAATTTATTACGTAGTTCAGCTTTATTATGATTATGTACTGGATGCCGACAGCAATAAAAGGCACCTAATGAAGTTTCTTATTAATATTTTAATTTAAATGATTCTCATACACATATTAAATTATCGCTCGGGGCACAGATACCGTAAGTGAAATTGGAATTGTATTTCGCACACCGAAAAACCTCGTTATTGTAATTAATAGCTCGACTTAGGTCGTTTCGTAATATAATTATAAAAGTTTCTTGAACCATAATTTAATTTAAAACAAATTGCCGTAGGTACATACCTACGTATATAAGTCTATGTGTGAGTTAAATATGCCAAATAGAGAAACAGCAAATTTTTTTAATTTTGCAATACATTTATTGGATGAATCTATGCAAACACGATAAACAACCAAATACAAAAAAGGTGATAATGTGATATTACCAGTTTATGTATCGAACAATCGACTTCCTAATCCAATTTAAAAATAGCAGTGAAACTCAAACATCCTAACGTTAAGCGCAGTCAAGTATATTGTTCGCTACGCCAGTCGACCGCACATAAAAAAGAGGTACTTAAACGAGCAAATATTGTTGTAGTGCCAAAGGAGGTGAAGGTAATTATAATTATTATTGTAAAAGGCTAAGGCTAGGTAATGACTGAAAATTGAGAGTTTGGTTTTATTACCACAAAATCTTAGGACCTTTTCCGTTTATGAGAAAATTAGAAATAAACCTTAATTAACTATATCATTTACAAACTTTAAGGCCGACGAGTTTCAAATTACATTAGATAGGTGCCTACGTCATAAAGCATGTTAATATTTCGAAGCGTCCTCATCACAAGTCACGTGTTCTGCCTTTCGTGTCATGCTGCATATCGTGAACGGATCTGATCAGAAATTATACGAGAACATTAAAGTGCTGTACACTATGGTTTATTGACGTCACTTCCGCGGCAATAAAATCGACTTGTCTCGAAAATGCATAATTTGTACGACAGTCACGCGCATTACGCTACTAAACGGTGTCTTTGAGAACACATTTCACACTAAACTCCCCGGGGCTGCGTTTCGATCGCAGATAACGCTCTGTTTTATGCGTTCGAATTATCATCGTCAAACTGCTTGTTTATGATCGCGGGAATATTAATATTTCTTTATATCAAACTTGCACGCACCGATTGCGACCCTCCGATACGGATAAATAATTCTAATAAAACCGATTTCAATGTCTTTGTATCGTTCTACATCGCGACATAAACGACGATTACCGTCTAGCGGATGGAGGACGGGTTAATATTCCATCTGAACATAAAACGTCCCGAGACGTTGTTTTTTTGTTAAGCGGTTTCTTTTGTGACAAAAACATTTCTAGCGAATCCATTAATTAGTGAGATATACGACACACCCGCAGCCTTTGCGCTCAATTATAGCCAGTCCTTTGACGCTTGATTAATTCCGACACAAAACTGACCTATTACAGTTTATCGATTAAGATCTAATCGATTCAAAGCGCCGCGGTACCCATATGCCGGTCGGGATAAAAGCTTCAAATTCCCCAAATGCCGACCGAGAAAAACAATAACCGAGGAGTGGAAAGACGGAACGGGGGCAGTGTCACGTAATAGGTTCAGCTTCCGGTGCGTTTATCAAAAAATTTATTCGGACATTCCTGGCGCGCCGGCGCTGCGCTTGCCCGCGTGGGATGTGTTGGCATTTAATTTATCTATAACGCTGAAAATGCCGGAGACGGCCGCGTAACCGTTATTGCAGGGGTGTTCTCACCACTACTGGCAGGCCACGCACTTCCGCTATGTCAATGATTTATGGACGCTTACGGCATTTGCGGCGTTAACTGTGTGTTGTCCGGTCCATTGTTGTCCCGCCGCCCAATATGGACGAGCGGATAATTCTTGAAATATGTGCTAGAGTCGCTCCACCTAACTTTTTTAATTTCGTCTTAATGCAAGGGGTCAACGCTTTGTCGTATAATCTCTCGCTGTTGCCTATAAGATGACATTGATTTGTTTCGTCATTGTGTTCCTATTGTATAAAGTATTATCTCGTTTAAAAAGAGATTGATAGCATCACTATTGATTGTGTGCTGCCGGAAATAGTATCTATTTAGTCTTTAATTTATTGGTTTAATGTTTATGGTAGATACAAAAAACCTTTTAAGATATAAAAAAGTTAAGCGCACAAATACCCTTTTGTTGGTAAATAACTGTTTATATTTATTTTTTTATTTGACCTATGGCGATATTAAGATTTAACAATGTGTTGTTACTCATAAATGCTAATACGCTATGCGTTTAAAACATATTGTAATAAAATATATCTAGCCTCATATTGTAAGGATTATGCTAAAACTAATAATTAATAACTTTGTGAAATAATGATGAACAAGATATTTAACTGTTTGCTTTTTTTTTCTTTCTTTGGTGTATCTCGCAATCATGGAGAAAGATTTTTTAAATTTTCTCAAATACTTACTTGTTTCGATGAAACATTTTTGATGGGAAATAGGATCGATTAAGCCTCTGTAGTTTTTTTTAAGAAATAACATTTTTCTGGCTACACGTACATATATCCTTTTTTTTTAATCATTTCCTAACAGTGTGATAAAATTTAAGCGAGAAATGTTAGATGAAGAAGAAGCCTCGTTAATAAGATATGTACTGTAAAACATTTCTTTTGCTAAGAAATTTAAATTTTACCTTTATTTACATTGCCGATTTTGATCGTCAATTTAATCATTATATTCGTTGCATTTCCTTAATAATAATACCTTTTATGTGGTATGTAGCATACCGATCTGTTAGCTTGTTTTTCCCATTATTGTTGTGCTTTGTGTAATTTTAATAAGAATTTCAATAAAAATTTAACAAACATAAAACTCAATTCTTATGTTTTGTTTTGACATTTGACGTGATGTTGTCACTGACAACTCAGTTTGTTTTTGTTCCCTTTTACGCTACTTAAATTTGGCCTATCACGCGCACAACTGCGTGGGTTAACAACAAATATTAAATTTGGGCGCGTAAAATTTTGCGTAATTTAATTACAAATTTCATTAATTCTATTAGTTTTTGTTTATAGATTCAGTTCTTAGTTTTGTCACCTATTTTGTTATTTTAAGTTTAAATTTATAAACCGTAAAATATTTAATATAATTTTTTATAGTTTTCGTATCTAAGACCTGTTTTTAAACTTCAGGGGGTGTATGGCAGGGCGCTTTGTTGCGTTAGCTGCTGACTTCTGCTACCGTCCATTGGCTCGTTCTTCCAGGACGAAACGCAAGTTTTGCACTAATTAGTATGGTCGCATAATCGGCTAACATTATATAAATTCAGACCAGCCAAATGAGCATCGCCCCACTCCTTTTATTTTATTGTTTAAATTTTGTGTGTATAATAAAAGAACTTGACCCTTCCTATTGGCTTTATTTTTAACAACAAATTAAATTTATTACAGTACCTTAACCAAGAAAAGAAAACAATAATCACATGTTTTACTATTGTTGAAAATTAATATAGGGCTAAACGCCACAAGCTCAGCGTGCTGCACATATAGTTGGAGCCAACGACCGGTTCAGACCTGGGTAGGGACGCGAGCTGATGTTTTGATACAGAGGCAGAAAGCATTCTGGAGTAGCACAAAGAGCTTAGACATTTCTATGTTAAGGAGTGGCAAAGAATCATACCCATTGCCCGATGGAAAACGCGCACCGTCACTTATGAACATGGGCATTTGCAACACCAAAAGCATTGCCGATGCGTTGCCGACCCTATGAGGAGGGGAGGAAGTAGAGTCAGGGGGCAAGGGGCTGGCCTTTTGCAACAGTGCCGAAACAAGTCGAAGCAAATATATGGTGGTAGGCTATAAAAACGCGCTACTTCATGCGCATTCCCATGCGAACAACTTAGGGTTACAGTGATATCCCTAAGTGAGTCCCTAGTAAGTACCTACATACAATTGCTTCTTGTATATTCTGGTTAATTTTGCCAATGAATTTACAATAGAAATCTCGTCGATCAAATAACGTAAGCATACTTTTCGATTTGCTCTCTATATCTTCCTGTACCTAGGGAACCAGGAATTACCTATTATTATGTTATTTTTAATCACCTTCGAATTTTGTAATATCAGAGAGATTGAGTTATCATACTAATCAGTTATAATCATAACATAACATTCCTATTAAGTTCAGTATGTGAACTTCAAACATTCTCACGCTGCCCTGTCGTCATTGTCGTCAGTACATCAACACACCATTTTTATGACGCGCCTACTCCACTTGACTACAATATTTGAACATCGTAGAATAATAATTGGAATGCATTGTTACTTTATTAAGCAGTACTTGTTAGCATGTTGATTGATGTGTGACTTTTTATAGCAATCTAAATACCTTTAGGCCCTTCTGCGAGCTCTCAATTTCATGTATTTTAAAAATTAAAGGAATTATTATATCAAAACGAAACGGGTAGTGAACAATTATCCAAGTTGCTGTCTCGCTCAATGCTTGTTTTACATTTACATCTGCGAATGTAAACCAAGACACAGAATAACTATTTAAAATTACAAGCAACCAAGAACACCACCTTAGTGTTTGGTGTTTTTTGGGTTACTTATCAAAATTTATTGCGAGACCTCTCATTTTATCATCATCGTTATCCACAGCCTTTCACGTTCCTCTGAGTATAGGACTCTCCGATATTATGCCATTCGCCTCGGTTCTGTGCCATTTGTGTCCAGGTTTGACCCGCCATTTTTGCTATGTCGTCGACCCATTTTGCTTTCGAAAGTTCATCAACGCTACGCTTGCCCTGTATTGGCCACCATTACCATCAGTTAGTACCTTACTGCACTGGTCGTCACTAGGCCTGGCCAGGTGTCCCTCATAGACCTCTCATTTACTTGAACGTAAAAGGTCAAATTTTTCAATAAAATAAAATATATCGAAAATGGCCGTTTGAAGTGAGACAGTAGCTGGACGCATAAAATTGAATACAAAAGGCGATGACTGAACCAAAAGTGTAATCATCATTGTCTGATGACGCTACTTTCCAACTTATTTTACTGGGTGGTAGGTATCTCGTATGTGAGAGACCGTCTGGGTGGGTACCACCGCTTTGCCAGTTATTCAGCCGCCAAGCAGTAGTGCGCAAGCATTACTGTCCAGTGTGTTCCAGTTTGAAGGGAATTGTAGCCACCGAAATAACTGGGCTTTATGAGGCTTAACTGTTAATTATGTCAGGGTGACGAGCACAGTGCAGCGCCGCCCAGGCTTTAGCAAAAGAAAGTTCTGGGTGGTGCTGTTATTGTTGTGGGCTTGCGTATGGCTTACAATCAGGCAAACGACCAACTCGTCTCGTCACTCAGATACACAAAAAAAGACCAAGCAGCATTTTGAGCATTATGACACTGATAAATGTATTGTCTCAGGGCGACGAGTTCAGTGCCGCGCAGGATTTTGCAAATAAAGTTCTTGGTAGTAGTGCAACTGCACGGGCTGGTGTTGCTTATCGTCGGGTAAACGACCTGCTAGTCTCGTCACTCAATTTCATAAAAAATATCAGCATCAGCTCATTACGAACCTTCTGCTGATACACGGGCCTTCTCAGAAAAATATAGAGCCATAATTCAGCAACAATTCAGGCCAAGAATTTTGCGTTTTGTGTCGATTGCGCCTTGATACATTTCAAGCTATGATGTATGTGCGTGGCAAGGCTATAACATAACTTCTAAATACACCACGGCTCGCAACCTCTCCACTGGACTATCGTGCCAACTACCGTACCTAGATACTACTTAAGATAAATATAACGTTTATTTAAGTTTTAATAATAATTTAAATAACATATATTATTATACATAAACAAAAGAATATATGCAAGCGACGGTATATCGCTCAAAACTATTATTAACTATGTTTAATTTTTCGTTAGCCTGCAATAAAAGGCACAAAAACGTCCAAACATTTCGAGTGCCAATTAAATCGCAACAAACATCCTGTAAGCCGAGATTATCGTATCGTAACAAGCATCACAAACCTGCCCACTTCTCTCACACTGAATAAATTAAATAAAAACCAAAAATAAAATAAATTAGAAATTGTTACACAGCTGAGGTTGCGCACTGTCCTGGCTCATTAACTCGGCGCATAAGAGCGGAACCCGGTAACGAGAGACCACGCGAGAAAATGTATAAAGTTTATTCATAATTCATGTTATCCTCAACACTTTAAGATAAGAGAATAGCGCTTTAAAAATCACCACCAAAACAGAAACGTTATATTATTAACATTTTTATTTAAACTTATCTCTGTGTGCTTTTGCAATTAAACCTTACGATTAGATTATGCAGCATTCATGAGTTTTTTAATTATTTAAATAGACACCATCACCAACAATAAAATGTTATTATTTTAAGTAAAATCTGCGTAAACTTTTCCACCAAGTACTGTTATAGGCGTTTACACGAATTTGGTGTTAGATATTAAAATGTTTTTATGTCTTTCAAAGTTAAGCATTAGCAAGCTGTTAAACTGCGTGCTATAACTGAACTGGACACAAAACTACTTGATGTTTAAGCAAAATATTTCTTTCTTATAAAGTTAACGGTCATAAAAAACAAGTACTAATTCTTCAAAGTCCTTTATTTTTTTAAACTTAGTAGGTAGGTATTTATTTTAAAGATTTTACAACACTTTACCCTATCTTAGCTTTCCCTACTTCCTAGAATAGCGGCAGCAATGCAAGAATCAATTATAATTGATATAGTGCAATCAGAATATTTAATTTTATAAACACAGCAAAACTTTGCTGTACCCTAATGTATGCCTATATTATAGCAGCGCTCCCATTCTGTGCTCAAGTACGCCCTTTTGTCACTATATATTTATATAGTTTGTAATACAAGGAGAGCAACATTTCTGCACGCTAGTGTTTGAATCTGAAGTAACTGTATAAGTCCATATACCTACTGCTTTATCTATAGTAGATCTATGTATAACGCCCTAGTTTTATAACTACCTCCGGTAGATTTTAAAGTAACAACATTTGTAGGTACATGTACATGTTGAATATTGAATGAATTATAAACAAAAATATGCAACAAATGCGCTTGTTCGCGTTGGTTTGTGTGTGTTCCAGTTTGTTTTGATGGCGCGAGGATGCAGCGCAAGACAATGATCGGACAAATAGGGGTTTGTCACGCAACGCCAGCCTAATCGCCGATCTGGGATGTACTGGAGCGCTACCCAACAACTCTTATTTATGCCTCGCAGATATCGAACGACAGTTTTTATTACCAAACGATGCCTTTTATATTTCAAATGTTCTGTTATTCGGTACGCTTGGTTGATGATTATATTGATGAAAGTGGGATTATAATTTTCATATTCATAAATTATAGGTAATTTTACCACATCCAGTACCTATGCTTGAAAATAGGGACAGTATTATAATTTAATTGGTGAGCTAGGCTTAGGTTCGGTACGCATCGCAGAAACCCTGACACCGTTAAGAAATGTATCTCGTTTAGTTTACGTAATCCTTTAGTATTATAGTTATTAGGTATCACTGTACACCGCGCCCTCGGTTTATGTCACGTTACTCCTCTTCATTCTAAGGTTGTAGGAATAGATCGCTTTAAGCTATGCGACCGTCCATTGTTACACCATTGTAAACATTTAACTTGTACTAAATATTATCTTTAAGTTGAATAATAAAGTATTTATCTAACTAATTACGTTTTAATTGGGCGACTGCCTGCGCAGCGTGTCCGAGCACTCGCGGCGTGTCCGCGATAACGCGCGTAGTGTTAAGTATAAGACACTGAATGATCAACTGATCAAGAACTATAGTTGTAGGTCTCTTCTGCGAGAGTCCACCTTGGGTACCTTAAGTACCGTACCTTTGGGCCACGCTAAGCAGTATTGTGCAAACATTACTATGTTCCAGTTTGAAGCGAAAATACTTACTATTGTCTAGCGCAGCGCGGTGTTGCACAAGATTTTGCCATTCAAATTTATTTCGCTACAACTGTTATTTTAGGCAGGCGTGTTGATTACCATCGGGTGAACGATCTACTCATCTCGTCACTCAGCTGTAATAAAATCTATACTAGCTTCTCTCAATGAAGCTCACCTCGATATTTAGATTTTTACATATACCTATAGTCCTATATTCATAGAACTGAAGAATGCTACGTTAGTCGGCGGTATACGTACGGATCGGATATATATCATACGTTTTGTCTTGGTATCGCTTGAGGAAACATTGTCCCCGAGGTCGCCATACACATAAGACCACAAAATAATATACAGTAACGTGACATTGTTACCAGTATGTAGGTACATATCGATGTATGTACTTAGGTTGATACCTGCAGTGATGGTTCTGAAGAATCGTTTGTTGCTGGTATGCGTTACCGCGAAGCCTGAATAGTGTGCAACATCCTGGTTTCAAAAAAGATTATATAAAGGATGAGAGAAGTTGCGGTTTCGTAGAGCGAGACATTTAAAAAGGATGCGTTGAAAAAAGAGTATCATACCTACTGTACAAAAATTGTATGTAACTTTAATGCCAACTTTTAACCAGTAAAACCATACAGTACCTATATGCAATGTATCCTAGCTAATTGACATAGCCTGAAAAGGCGGAAACTACTTGTTATAAAGGTATCTGAGTAGGTCTCATGTCACTCATGTCTTGACAAATAAAGTGTGATATTAGATTTGGGAGCGCACATTTTGTTATTAGAAATACACAATACATAGTACAAGTTCGATTGTATCAACCCATCTCTGTATGAATAGAATAAATAAACCGCTTAAAATCTTTGATTTGACGAAGAATAAACTTGAGTCTCCACAAACTAGTATCCTACTCATATTATAAATGCAAAAGTGTCTATTAATAATAATAGCGAAATATTTTTGAAACAGATTCATTTTCCCTTACTTGACAGGATTATGTCACGAATCGGCTTACATAGCTATGCACTGACTGCAGTTACTGATGAAATGTTGACCCAGCAGATATATTCAGTGTTCCATGTTCAGTGGCTTTATTAGCAACGAATCAAACTAGTTAGTGCAGAAACTGCAACGCGGTGGGATTGCGCGAATTCGGTTATAGACATCGCAAACGTTTGAAATCATTTTTCGTTTTACGTGTGTAACATTTATTAGTGTAATTGTGGATAAAATAGCGGTTTAAAATTTATACGGTATCGTGTAGTAGTAATATTTGAACTTATGATTCACGAGCTCTAACATGCATGTGATGACTCAAAAACAGACAGTTCTCTTCGGTCTCCATTGACAAAATTAAGGGTACTTAAGAACCTAAACTGAATCACTCAAAATATTTATAATGAATCGTAAAGATGTATCCGCGGCGGAGAATCTCCGCGGCGTCGCTCGTGGTAGACTTAATGCATGATTACTCGTTCCTCCCACCGAGCGAGCGGCTATCATTGGCTCTCTCGGAGCGGTCGCCGCCTCCACTCCTGCGCACACTCTGCTTCAAAACAACTCCATCCACTCAATAAACAAGTCTTGAAGTCCATTGTCTTTGCACCATTATGCCGTCACGTCGAAATGTTACGCGTTGCCGTCATAGATCTGTTAGAAATAAATTACAAAACCGTCACTGACTCCGCTTTAGCTTCTCATTAGTATCCCTCATAAAGTAAATAAACCTGCCTTAAAAACGTGAACCGAGCACTGATTTAACAATAGCTACTTTTAGATGTCAGTAGTTGAAGTCGATAGTATCAGTATTCTGCTATTACTAACTAGTAAGTACGTCTCCAGCCTCCACCTACATAAATGTAGAGGCATCATTAACGCAAATTATAAATTGTTACAGCAGCTCTTAAGATCCCAATCGGGGAGATCTTGGTTCAAACATGCGATGCTTTCGCATTTACTGAGCTCGTTAACCGATTGTCGACGCATTGAGGAGCATCAAGGGCATGCAAGTGCGGTTGGCCGGTGTAGCGCATGTCACGAGCGTGAAATGTGGCGCCGGCGAGAGGACGTTAGAGGGTATCCGCGGGAGGAAGGAGGAGGGTTGGAGGGGAGCGAGGGGAGGGAGACGAGAGGTAGCGCCTCCGCGGAAACAAAACCACCGTTTGCTGCCGACGCTCGCGCTTCTCCTATGGCAAAAAGTCGAAGACCGAACGAGGCGACAACCACGGCGGCTCGCCTCCACGTTGCCGCGGATAAAATCGACATAGAATTAAAGAAAAATACAAAAATCACTCATTGTTCTCATAAAATGAATGTGCTGGAAGTTGAATGTGAGGTTTTTTGTGAAAATATTCTCATACTTTTAAATGGGATCTCGTGTGGCGCCTCTTAATGATTCCTCCTTTTTGCGTCGGCGCGCTGCAGCCTGACGCCGGGCGCTCGGCAACGCTAGGCTTTTGGTGTGTCGGCGCATGTCACCACTTAAACCTTTTTGTTCCGCTGTTTCCGATGTAAATTAAACATTTTAGGCGGCATTGTTTCAGAAACGCATAAGAAGAATTCTTATTGCAGGCGCCTTTTTCTGTATATTATTATAATCGTTTACAATGGTTTTCAGTTAGGGATTAATGATTATACTTTAAAGCCAGTGGGTAGGTAGACTGTACTAGTTATATTTACCATTACCAGAAATCATTACTTTGAAAACTAGGGATCCTATGGACTTTTGTACATACAACTTTTGTACGTATATGGAACCATAGGAAAGATGTACCACTCGCCATAATATTGAGTAATTTATTATTGTGGTAAAATCATGCTATCAGACATTCTGCGCTCACTCGCCCTGCGCTTAGTACAGATGGCAGCGCATGCGCCTTCGAAAGTAGGAATAAATAATAAGCGGCGTGCGAGCCCAGAAATCGTGACACCTACTCTTTCGCTAATGGAGCGCAGACGCTACGTACTGTGTATTCTAATCAAGATCGTTCGTTAAGCTCTCTTCTGCCTTTTTACCGATCATACACAACACATCCGGCAAACGTTTATCTGCTTACATTACATTCGGATCTGTACTGCGTGCCTAAATTTGTGTTCAAGATTTTAAGCTGGATTTTTTATGCGAATAATTCTTTTTTTACTATAATTCGTTTTTACTTATGCATAACGACCATAATACTACCATGGCCCGAGTGGCTAAGCGGAAACGCGTGAGACTTTCGATCCGAAGCATCGACTTCGAGTCCCGCTGGCCTTGCACCAATGATTTTTTTAAGTTTATTGCGTTTAAAAC
This sequence comes from Petrophora chlorosata, assembly GCA_951640565.1. Taxonomy (NCBI): domain Eukaryota; kingdom Metazoa; phylum Arthropoda; class Insecta; order Lepidoptera; family Geometridae; genus Petrophora; species Petrophora chlorosata. Next base: position 15,547,028 of record OX621188.1, on the reverse strand, counting down.
ACTTGCTTTAAAACAGTGAAGGAAACATCATGAGGAAACTGAGATGTCTAAGAATCTCAAATTTTAAGAAAATGTGAAATCCACATATCCTCACTGGGTTGATTATATTCCCTACTCTCTCTATGGGAGAAGGCCCGCCGTATCTCAGCAATGGGAACGTAGCTGATGATAATAATCACCATTACTTTATCAATCGCCCTTTGATTACAGTGCGGGCGAGTGCAATAACAATAATTATTACCTATACCTACCAATAATGTACAGTCGAAGATGGAAATAGCTGAAAATTTAAAAATATTCATAAACCTGTAATGTTGTCGAAGTGTAATGTATGAAAAACGGAAGCTGTAGCAAGTTATGTCGCTGACTGTCCATTTGACAAAACTTTAATGTGCCGCCACATATCCCCAGTTTTGTCAAAAGCAATCAATAAAGATCGACATAATGGAAGTGTATCAGGTCATAAAGTATAAATATTTCGCAACTCTGTCATGTGAGGTATCTAATATTTGTAGTGACTTGTAGAAAATAGTCGATAGAATCTTACAGAATATATCAATAAACAACTTTTTACGAACCAAACGTTTTTGGTATAATTATAATGATCTATTGGTAAATTTAAACCAAAATAAATAAATAAATATATAAATAAATTTAAAAATAAATATAATTATATATAATTTATATATAAATTTAAATTTATATATAAATAAATAATAAAAAAATATAATATATAAATATTTAAATATGTTTTTATATTATACATACATTTAAATTTATATATATTTATACTATATTTAAATTTTAACCTGAGATGAGACTGCCTTTACAAGGCGTTTAAGCAAATATCTTATATGGGTTTAGAAAAAAGCGTTAAATAATTTAGACAAGGGCATGCCTTTTTCAGTGACATATTCTGCTTATATCCGGTATGTCAATAATTGGTCATAGTACTTAGGTATCTGCTGTTACCGGTATGCTATAGGTATATTACCAGCAAAATTAATCTGTGTGTTTTAATACGATAACAAACTTAGGTACCCACTTGTCCTAGTCCCATAAGGTATCTTCATGTGATGGGAGTGGAAAAATCGCATTCACAAGGAACACTAGTCGCGCAGCAGTCACAAAAACAAAGTATTTGTTTTATCAAACAAAAAACCGACATCAATGTATCTTCAAAGTCCAAGGTCAAACATCGATGAAATTCATATGGGACCACTTCGGAGCTATACTGAACCCAACGCAAAAAGAATTTTCCAAATCGATTGATGAATAACAGAGTTCTGAGGTTACAAACATTAAAAAAATATATAATACAATTGAATACAGAACCTTCTCCTTTTTTGAAGTCGGTTAAAAATAGACAGCTATCAACGAACGAGAACGAGACTAGTCATCAAATCTCCAACGACCCTTATAACAAGTTCCAGTATATTACTTTACTCTATGAACGAGTTTAGTAAACTATGATAGTTTTCATAGTTTAAGGTTACATACGAATTCCAAGAAGGAATTTCAGAAATATTATCGTTTATGGTCATTATATAGGTACTAATGGCTTGAAGTCAATCTCAAACTATGTAGATTTGTTTTAAATGTGGGCATCGCAAGCATTTCTTTACTATCATATCGATACATTTTCATTCATTCGAGAGGCCCCACAGGAGGACAGTTACAGTAGGAACCGACTTATCTTAAATTGATGGAGCTAATCTTTAACCGGTGCTTTGTCGTTTGTCGTTAGATGCATCAATATTTGTTTAGAGGTAAAAAGGTAGTTCCATTCAAGATAGCTTAGATTCTTTTTGTAAAATAAGAACTGTTTAAAAGATTTAATTCATTTATTTAACTTTTTTTTGTTGTTGTGTTTCTGTGAATGTTGTTTTAAATAAGTAAAATAAATACTATTTCCCTGTGAACGTTTTGTATCTCCAACGGGTCCCTTCAGTCTAATCACACAATCACAATTTTTCTCCCTGTATATTATAATGTAATATATGGGCCTAAGACAAGCACTACAAAACCACATGACTGCGCACACCGGGTCTCCTCACTCACGGCACATTACAATGAATATAAACAATCTTTCAAGGGAAAATAGGCAGACTAACTCTCCGTGTACTCCATGCCCAAGATTTTATCAAGATCTTACATAATATTATGAACAATCATTGATACTATATTTTCTAACCTTAAAAGTACCTGTGTGAAGCGGGGGCCGAACAAAGTTAGTCTTTCTAAGGTTCCGTTCCCAAAGGGTAAAACGGGACCCTATTACTAAGACTCCGATGTCCGTCCGTCTGTCTGTCTATCTGTCACCAGGCTGTATTTCATGAAACGTGATAGTCAGACTGTTGAAATTTTCACAGATGATGTATTTCTGTTGCCGGTATAGGCAAATAACAAAATAACTAAAAAACAGAATAAAATAAATGTTTAAGGAGGCTCCCATACAACAAACGTGACTTTTTGCCGTTTTAATAGATAATGGTACGGAACCCTTCGTGCGCGAGTTCGACTCGTACTTGGCCAGTTTTTAGCTATAGTTTCGACAAGTGATATCATTTTCAATCTTTTTGCATGACTCTACTTGTATATTCAATATTTAGCTACCCTATTTTCGTGTTACATTATGTTCCGTTGTCATTTTCCGTTGCGTGACACAGTAGAGTAAGTCAAACCAAAAGTTTGACTTGTTGCCCTAATTTGATTTCATTGTATTTTTTTTGTTTGAGGTTTTATGTGAATATAGTTTTGATTTATATAGTCTACTCGCCCTTCTTACATTAGTAATTTCGACGTTAACCAAGAGTCTTAGCCGTTTCTATAATTATCAAGTATATTACGTAATTAAAACAATTGAATTTTCGAAACTTATATAAATTATGTGGACTACGTAATGTGATTTTGATTTTTGTTATATATTATTTCAAGCAGCCATGAAAAAAGACACATTATATTCAATGGTTATATATAATGTATTTAATGACTGGTATGTTTCAAATAACTAATATAACTCCTAAATGCAGTAAAACTTATGGTGAACAAACATATAGGTATTTGTTTCGGTACAAACTAAAAGTATCCCTTACCTAGTTATACTTTGTTCACATCCTAGGTGCAATTATTTTTCCGTTTCTCTTTTTTCTTAGCATCTCCTTTTTATATCATTCATTCATCTTCTCTATTTGATACTAAAATAACTGTTTTGGTCCAAACTGAAAAGGACCGTCTGTGATGACAGGACGGACAGGTTTCAGTTATCGCTGAGAAAGGATTGCTTCGCGACGATATGTTAGAAGTACTCACAGTGCGGGATCGGAACGCCGGAAGAGATCAGAAACTATTGGTCGAGGAGTCATAATGTGTACCTACTTCACACCTAAAGGGACATCACAGAATCTTGCATAATAAAAAAACAATCATCAAAACAAACACAAAGTTTCTCTAAACTGCAAAGGACTACCGAAAGGGTGGGTTACAGCCATTATAATGTCGAAGTTCCTGCCGAAAGTGGCTGTTAAACTTCTTACTGTTGCCATTTTATTGCTCTGCCAATTCTCGGTTTAATGTGCGCCCAAAAAATGTTAACAAAAAATAGGCGCCATCAGAGAAAATCTCAGTCAAACGCACAGCAGTCGCATCCTTATTAAACCGTGTTGAATTTTTTTTTGTATAACTTTACGAAGCCCGGGTTTGTGTTAAAATACACACCTAAGTATCATTAGCTATAAACGCAGTCCGTTGTCTACCTTCGGAAGAAATAAGGGCAATAAAATGGGAAGATTGTAGCGATGAGCGGATATAGACAAATAAACTGTTTTAGCTCTGTTTCAAGCTTTGTACTAGAGCTTCATCAATCTTTAAATATTATACCTATTTAAAGTAGAGGAGAATATAGTAGGTACCAGGTTTGTTTATTTGACGTCTTAAAACTTTTAGCATCCACTTAGTTTTCATATTATGAAACCCGTTAATTAGAGCTATTCATTAAATATAAAATCCCGTCTCAATAAGGCGTAATCCCCTTAATGTTGTTTCCCCTTAATACTTTATAAATCCTGTGAGCTATCAAGGCGCTGCGCCTACGCAAACGAGCGATGCCAGTGACCCCCCCACCCGCGCCCCGCACCGCGCCAAGGGGCCAAGTTCACCGCGGCGCATTATTATGTTACCTTTGTTTTCAAATTTAATTGGCTCTTCAAAGATAACTTATCTTGATAATAAACGGAGTCCAATAAACCGGAGGTCTTGGGAACAACTGAGTATGCTTCAGATAAGATTGGGCTTGACTGAAGCCGTTAAGAGAGGTACCTGTTATACAACTGTTATAAGGATATCGCTTCCAAAAATGTTTTTAAATATCTGACTATTTATTATCAGTCTTTATCTTCTATAGTACTTACCTAATAAAGTGAAAATTTAGCTAAATATGTTTAGTTTATATTTTCGTAATACAATATTATAGTCGTATCTAATAATAAACTCGTGGTAGGTCTCTCGTATACGGGAGGTCGTCTTGGTAGGAACCACCGCTTTACCAGTTATGCTGCTGCTAAGCAGTAGTGCGCAAGCGTTACTGTGTCGGTTTGAAAGGCATTGTAGCCAGCGAAATTATAGAGCATATGTGACGAGCGCAATATAGTGCTACGCAGTGCTTTTCATGAAATTAAAAGTACTGGGTGGTTGAAATCTTTATGGGCAGGTGTGGCACTGACCAAAAGGCGAACCACTTGCTCGTATCATCATTCAGTTCCATCAATAAATGTTTTCACCTTTTTAATTATAATGTCGTTTTTATACAGAAATATAAAATACCACACACAGTAAAATAATAATAAAAAGTGAGAGACCATAATAATTATAGTTTATTCGGTAGATTATAATGAGCGAAGAAAAATTAAAATTGAAACGCATTTGGACACCATAAATTTATACGTTAAATATTGCTGTAAATCCAATATATTTTTGTTTCAGATCGATACGATAGGTATGTATTCACAGAGTTACAGAATATTGAAGTACAGTAAAACGCAATACCTCGCGCTAATCTTGAGCGGTCGGTTTATTACCGCACGAGTGGGTGTGACGTCATCGAACTCCTGTTGCTCTGCCACCATGAGCTCAGAGCGCACTTTACGTAGTTACTTACATTTTGTTTATTTATGTTTGTTTAAGTTTTTAGATGGTATAACTGGTTATGCTGAATTTGTATGGAGTGTCGGGGGTCTGGGCCCCCAACACTCCATACAAATTCGCCGAGCTAACTGTCTATTACTACCACAGAATAAATACTAAGGGACAGAAGCATCACTCCGCAAAGAAATTTAAACAAATAGCGACCCTTGCTATGACGCAATAAAATTCAATTCAGCTCGTGTAGCGCTGCATACTTACCAGTCATATTAACCTACAGAGCGCCTCTCTTTCTATCGCATAGCTCTTATCTCTTCTGACGCGGCACGTGTAACGACGTGCGACCCGCCCTCGTCGGGGTCCGGCTATGCACTTGTAGCTTCGTACCTACAGTGCGGAGTGCGCTAGGCCTGCTACTACTACTGGCGCACCGGCCTGTCCGCACACATTTTGTGTGTGCGTAATTATTGTAGGGATGAGCTAATACGAATCGAGCGCGACAAGGACAACGCTATACGTAAGCAACCTAAGTGATTCTCTTTCACACCTACTATCGCTTGGCTGGGAGACGCGAAAAATCACTAAATCTCCGATTCTTATTTGTGTTAGTGGTTTCTTTGCATCCATACACAGAACAATAACGAACCATTTTGTTTTAGGTATATTAATATTGTATCAAAGTCAATATATTAAATTTTAATGAAAAAACAGAGAGGTAGACCTCTGTCAGTCAGGTCAGGTCCTGATCAGCTCCACCGTCTTCAGCCGTTCTCCGCAGTCCTTTTTTTCTCAATATGTTTCGTACATATGTCAAAGTCAAATAGTCAGCCGGTTTGCTCTACCTCTGTAAAGAAGGTCGTCGTAGTCATCCAAAAAGGTCATAACAACCTCAAATAACTTCATTTGATCGCACATATAAAATAAACATTTGAATCTCACTCATTAGTCATTCGCAGCGAACGGTGACAACCTAGTGACGCAAGCACGACATTACCCAGAATTTTACCCATACGTTGCGGGTGACGACAAATTGGCGGGGGGGTGGGTAGTGTCGCTTCTTTACGTAAGTAATAGTTAGTTTTCTTTGGTATAACATTGGTTACAGGGGTAGATAAATTACATGAAAAAATATAGAATAATAATAACGTTTATTTAAAAAATATTTGGTTACAAAAACATAGTCTATCATTCCCCAAACTAGGTAAACCTGTATCTTGGGGACCTATGTATTATAAAATGTTTATCATTAATAAATATACTGTTAATGGATATAAACAAAAAAACTTCTTCTTCTGCATCGTATCAAAAAAAATAGCAAGATGTAGCTTCGTGGATGGCAAATTTGCAGTTATGGGTATATACGAAAAAGTAAATAGGTAATGTAAAGTAAATAAATAAATAAAGCCTAACCTTAACAGCCCTAAAATACAACACTTCCTATAGGTTTATTTACTTTGAGTCCCGCTTTATCGCATTATGCCATTTTTTTACAGATCGGCACCCAAATATTTACCTACCTATGTACCTACCTTAGTTGTTGTAGTGATGAATGTACTCGAACACTGAGGCACAATACAATATATAGGTAGCTATAAACTCTATTTTGTGAAAGATATAGAAAGATGTACTTACACTCTATTAAGTAAAAGTATTTCGATTTGACATGCAGTAAAGGGAAGCCAATTACGTCACCATGCGAAATCAGCGCAACATAGAAACAAGGGCGGGCGATATTTTTCTACCGATCTTTAAAATAATATTGCAGAGTAATTTGAAGAATAGGAAAATAAAATACAGTGACATAATTAAAGTTAAAACATCAATATATAAATAGGTACCGGTTCTCAGCTCATTCTTATTTTGGCAAGATCTGTATCTTAGTATATATAGGTATCTTAGTGTTATCCATTTAAATCTACTTTAAATATTAGTGTTTGTACGAAACAGTTGAGACTTGTTTCAATGACGAATATAATTATTTCATTGTACCTACCTAACGTAAATAAACGGCTTATATATAATAATCCGACTACTGTGCAGTGTATATAGTTATAACTAACATATTGTAAGGCAATTTAGTATTACCCAAGTAACTGTAGGTACAAACTAAGAACATATATAAATAAAAACAACATACACAAATGGAATCTGGATGGCTGGTGCTAGTCATACTCGTGAACGGGTGCTGCTTTCAGGAACTGTTCTGGTCTAGTCACTCCTAACTGCTACTGTCATATCTATTTATTTATTATTTATATTTTTGTTACTGATACTGTGACTATGGGACATCTCAGTCTCAGTTCTTGTTTGACATTCTGTTAATTTTAATTTATACCTACCTAATTGTTCATTGTTATATTTCGAGACATTTTTACAGAGTTGAAAAAAGAGACATCCGCGCAGAGTTTCTTGGTGCTATCTTCTCTAGCGGGCGTAGATGCAAAGCATTGGAAGAGTCAATTTTCGCATTTCTTTTCTGCACCCGGACTTCAATTTGAGCATAGGAAAGAAATGGTTAGACATACTTATCTTTTTTTCAAAGTCATGTAAACTTAAGTTAAAAAATTTAATATATTTTTAATTTGATTTGTAGATAGATAGATAAACACTTTAATATTCACCTTAAACATAGAAATAAAGTACAATGGGCGGTCTTATCGCTTAAAGCGACCTCTTCTAGACAACCTTTGGATGTAGAGGAATAACGAAACATAAACGGACGGTGGAGATAGAAACTATAATAGTATGTCTATTATAATTTCTTTGTTTCTGACGTTTAAAAGTGCATTTTGGTGCCTATTTAATAAATGATATTTGACTTTGACTTTGAAAACGGCACGGATGTCTGATCTGTGGACAGGCAGAGCAGACGGGGGGTTTAGGTAGTAGGTGGCTTAAGCCAAGTCTGGTCCTCCCTCCCCGGTTGTCTAAGAGATTCCCCAGTCAAGACAAAAAAAAGAAAACATATATAAATAAACAAGGAATATTATAAAAAAATTAAAGCGCAGGTACTTATCTATACTATTATAAAAATGGAAAAGAGCCAATTCTATACATTGAAGATATTTTTGCAAAACTAACTGGGATAGACTATTTAGAGGGTATACTGAACACGAATCTACGGTTTTTAGAATTTTAGTCTGTTTGTGTGTTTGTTACCTATAGACTCGAAAACTACCAAACGGATTTTAATGTGGTTTTCAGTGTTTGATAGCCTAAATCTTAACTTAAAATCTGGTGTATGATTCATTATGCTGTGACATTGCAATGCTGTGATATCTTTACATAAGTGCAGGAAAAGCTAATTTCCACATTTTTTGCATTCGTAACTGCAAACTAAATTCGACACAAGACTGTCAGTGTTCGGGTGGCCCAGTCGACTCAAAACTTACAAAATGCAGGTCCGTGGTTCGATACTCAAGCTGGTACCTTTTTGAATTTTTTGGGTTTTGTTTTAATAATAATGGGTGCGTAGAAAATGTGTACAGTAGTCCGTATACTACATCTATACATATAATAAAATCTTATAACTCAAAAAAAAAATTATATTTGAATAATAAAACAACCAGGGCCACTTAGAATGAGCAACAAAATATATAACAGTTTTTAACGTTTTTGTGTTTGATTGTTTGAACTGCTATAACTTAAATACTACTGACGGGATTTTGATAGTGTTTCCACGAACATGTTTAATTAAACCTTGATTCTAAGATAGCCTAACTAAATTTTGAAAAAATCTTAATCGGGGGTTAAATAGGGGGTAAAGTTACTATGAAAAAAGTTATTAGATTGTCACAGAATCTTGAAACTCAGAATTAATATTTTAGTATGAAAGTTTTCGTGAGTTTGATACATTATAAAAACTTATACTCTGAATTAATACTTACCTAGAATTACAAGAGAGAGCGAGTGTGGCTCAGTGGGAGAACGTGCGACTTCCGATCCGACGCACCTAAGTTCGAATCCCGCTGGCCCCGCACCACTGACTTTCTTAAGTTATGTGCGGATTTAACACTAGCTCTAAAAACGGTGAAGGAAAACATCGTGAGGAAACCGGTATGTCCATGAATTTATCACAAAAATTCAAGGACATGTGACATCCACCAACCCGCACTGGGCCAGCGTGGTGGATTATGGCCCATACTCTCTCGATGAGAGAAGGCCCGTGTCCCAGCAGTGGGAACTTGATGGGCTGATGTATGTATATGTATAGAATTACAAGGGGTTTGAGCATTTTTTTAATTATGCTTATGCTTGAAGCTTCTTTAAGCAGTGAGGACATAAAATTGGCATCTAAAGATTATGAAAACGGATGAAATACATACATGAAAAATGTAATTCACATTACCATATACTATTATTTCAGCGTTTTTAGTAAGTCTTAGAAAACAACCTGGTCGTTCGTCTGATCGTAAGCGCTACGCTTGCGATCAGGCGCCTTAACAATTGCAGTGCCACCCATAACCTTATACCATAAAAAGTACTGCATAGCACTGCATTACGCTCATTACCCCGAGACATCCGTTATTAAGTCTCATATGTCCAGTAATTTCGCTGGTTACAATGCCCTACGGGAACACAGCACACTACTATTTGGAAGAAAAATAATTGCCAAAGCGGTGTTAGCGATGATACCTACCCAGACGGCCTCCCGCATGCGAGAGACCTCCTACGAGTAAATGGTCGGTATGTACCTTTGAAGCGCCATGGCGAATTCTGGAAAAGTTTTAAAAGATCCGAAGAAGATTGTAGTCCAAGCGTGGTGATTAATCGTCATTAGTCCAAGTGAACGACGTAGGAAAATTTTGTAAATAACATGTGTTGTATATATGTATAATCTCACAAAAAAGTCTCTACGTCAACTTTAAACTATAGCCCACGCGAACGAAGTCGCGGGCAATAGCTAGTATTGTATATAATAGTTCCTATTACAAAATGAAATGTATATTACCTCAGTCAATACAAATGAAATGTAAAATGTTTAATTTATTATAAATTAATAAGATGAAGGAAAATGTTTTGAAGTATCAAGAAAGTCGACGTATACCTAATGCATGTTGGATTAGCACTAAGTATTGTAAAAAAAAGAACATGTTAATAATAAATACCTGAGTAATGACAATTTAAATTTATGATTGTAGAGTAATTAGTTGGAAATTAAAGAGGCTTTTTATTTTTATTGCCATATCTCTGACATATCAAATTTTATTCAAATTTTTATATAAAAATTTTATTGGACTTCCCTAGTGGTAATTTTATATTTTTTATTAAAGTACATAATTTTATTAGTTTGTATAATTAAAAGATAGTAGCGCTTGGGTTGTTTCTGTTATTTTTTGGAATTAAATGAAATTACTGTATAATACACAATATTATTATTTGTATTATATAATAATTATATACTGTATAATATATAATATATAATTAATGAATGAAATTACTGTTATTTATCTGGAATTTTTATATCAAATTTTTATTGGACTTCCCTAGAGATATTTATATATTTTTTATTAAAAAAGTACATAGTTTTATTAGTTTGTTAAATTAAAAAATAGTAGCGCTTGGGTTGTTACTGTTATTTATTTAATAAATAAATAATACAGTGCCAACACAGTTCTTAATTAATTTGACCAAAATAGGAACATTACATATTTGTCGCTAGCTGCGCCCCACGATTTCACCCGTAGTTTCCCGGGATAAAATGTAGCTTATGTTATGACATAAAGAACCTACGTTCCAAATTTCATAAAAATCCGTTGAGTGGTTTTTGCATGATTGAGTACCAAACATTCAGCCATCCATCTATTCTCACAAACTTTATAATATTATTATGATTATTAGGAAGTAAGGTGGGTTTAGTTTTTGATTTGATACTCTCGAAATTTACGGTGATGCCATAATAGGGTGCCACATTTTTAGACCCTTGTTCACAATGGTTAAACAAAACAATACGTAGGAATTGAGACACTTCTGTACATAGTACAAAACAAAGTCGTTTCCCACCTTCTGTACGCTTAGATCTTTTCTTTTTCATTTTCATTTATTCATTCAGATACAATCAACTTTTATTAGTACAATCAAATTAAAATTAAAATTGTGTTAGTAAATCTTAAAATAATTTTCAATAATTATAATAATTAAATTTATATTTTTTACTAGCTGTTGCCCGCGACTTCGTTCGCGTGGACTTCGTTTAACGCTGATGTAGAGACTTTTTTGTAGATTGTGTACAACACATGTTATTTGAAAAAGACACTGTACAGGGAGCAAACACGTAAAGACTTTGGGATCACGTCGTCCGTGAGAAGGTTTCGTACAGCTGTCTCTGTGAGAAATATCCTGTCCTCAGATCAACGGCCGTGGCCTAGAGAGTCTGGTCTTGCGACTTATTGATCGTCATTGCAAAGCTGACGCTCACACAAAACTGCACGCGTTTGAATGTGAACGGAAAGTGGTTCGAGATGAGAGAGATGAATATTAATATATGAAAACTGACTCACCAGCGCCACGGGCTATCAGTATACCTCAGTGAGGTTCAGTGCCTCAGTGAGGTTCGTCTCTAGCGACAGTATCTTCAGCCGAGATCCGTTACACAACTAACCTCCCCGAAGTTAACAACTTCGGCGGGGTCTAATTTCAAAAAAGCATAATTTTGTATTCCAAATTTTTAATCTAATAGAGTGCGCTGGATGTCCGGATGGACTCAAAGAGTTCAAAAACTCTACGGGGTACTGTAGTGAATTGCCACCATCCTCACCGTCGTCCTATACATCAACGTCCTGTTCAATGTCCCTCAAAACATTATAGGCTGGACTTCCACAGTTGCACTGGGCTCGAGAGCCCACAAAACACCAAAATTAAAGCGAACAAATGGCGCATACGTCGTGAGCATCACTTACGACTGCTTTTGCTAGTTTCGTCCCAATTTTGATCGTCATTCAGAAGGCGCCTTGCTTTGCAGGCTACGTGGAAAGTTGTGGAAAGTGTTTAATACCATCGTTGTTCTGAGGAACAGTTCACTGTTGTGAGAAACGCAAATGAGGTAGCGCCGCGGACAGACAGTGTGTATCAGCAACCGTAAATAGTAGCATTCATTGTTACTGGCATGGACGGTGTACATACATACTCCCAAAATCAGGTTCCTGATAGACACCCGATCCCCCACTAAGTCGTCGTTAACTGGATCAGTTTGTTTGTCGTTGAAGTCGTTGTTTGGCACTTCATCATACATTAAAGTTTTGGCAAAATCATCCTCTTGACAAAACCTAAAAACCGCCAGAATTGTGGTCTGATGAGGGTTTTCAAGAGGTTAGCTGAAGGATTCCGGGTCGAAAAAAAAATTCAATCACTTTGGAGGTAAACGACCATGTTTGAGTAAAGGACGGTGGCGTAACTTTACTCGTGATAGGTGTCTCGTATGCGGAAGGCTGTCTGGGTAGGTACCACCGTTTTGCCAGTTATTCGGCCTCCAAGCCGTAGTGCGCAAGCATTACTGTGTTTCCGTTTAAAGGGGATTGTAGCCAGCGTAATTACTGGGCATATGAGACTCAATATCTGCTGATGTCAAGACAATGACTCAGATCTGGGTGGCACTGCTATTGCTATGGGCAGACGTAGCCCGTACCATCAGGCGAACGACTTGCTAGTCTCATCACTCAGTACCATAAAAAAGCAGGTAACGTCAAACTAAACAAATTTAAAATAGATGTTTTATTTATATTCACCGTGTGTGGTGCACTACATAAAAAAATCGTTTGCATGTTTTAGCGACCCCTAGCGCCATCTAGTTTGAATTGCATAAATGAATTTTCAAAAGTTGAAATAATTATAGTTCTTTTCATGTAAAGTTTGCGAGTTGTTTTCTAAGAGTTACTAAAAACGCTGAAATTATATTTCTATCATGATATTTTTAATTTAAATATAACTTTACTTGTTTGCATTTAATTTATATTCATAGTGTAAACAGCGTTTTAAATTCATACTAATTTTACATTTTGTCTATCTTCCTCGCTTAAAGAAGTTAAATATAAAAAAATATTGTACCCGTATTCGTTAATTTTTAATTATATAAACTAATTCTGAGTTTCAAGATTTTAGGATAATCTACTAACTTTTTTCCATACTAACTTGGCCCCAATTTAACCCCCCCATAAGTAGATTTTTCAAAATGTCGATAGCGTATATTAAAATCAGAATTTAATTAAACATATTCGTGGAAACGTCATTAAAATCCCGTCATTGGTTTTTAAGTTATAGAAGTCCAAACAAACAAACAAACAAAAATTTTAAAAACTGTTTTAATATATTTAGTTATACATTTTATATCGCCCTGGCTGTTTTTTTTCGAATATCTTCCAAGTACAGATTTTTTGGGTTCTACGATTTTATTATATGTATAGACATAGATTAGGATTAGGAAAGGATTAGGAAGTTTGTTATGTGGCCTAGGACTCTACAAAGCATTTTTTAGAATACCATCATGTCAACCCATGTACAAACCAGTTTAAGCTGAGCCTTGTGCACAAAGGGTTCGGTATGTTCCGTGGTTCAACTTATAGTGGACATGTATATTTTTTCCTAAAATGCGTCATAACTTCAATATTACTGGACCGATTTTGATGAAACAAAGCCTATGTGTAGCGTCGGACTCCACAGAACATAATTCAAAAAACTGTATTCAAATTAGTGCCCTAGTTTCTGAGTTTATCCCGGACAGACAGACAGACAGACAGACAGACAGACAAAAATTTTAAAAATTGTATTTTTGGGTTCTGTTGCTACCATATACTCCTAAAAAAATAGATTTTCAAATATATCTTAAATGTACAGTAACCGCTTCGTTACAGTTTTATTATAAGTATAGATTCTGTGCTTTTATTTTTAAACGTAACTTTTAAATTACGCAACGGATTTAAACGCGGTTTTCATCAATAGACAGAATAATTGAAGATAAAGTTCTATATGTATAATACATGCATATAAACCTTCCTCTTCCGTGCGAAGCCGGGGCGGGTCGCTAGTCTCTTATAAGCTAGATACAACGTACCTAAAAAAAACAATCTGTAATTTAGTCATTTTCCCTACGCACAACTATATCTATAGTAAAGAGATCTCTAGAAATCAGACTTCATCATTTATTTGCAATATCAATATGGAATCATAGATCCATCACTGTGAGTACTGCGACGTAGCTCTCGTAGCAATAGGTTTGCTTACCACGGGCACTAAGACTAATTGACAAATGGTTTCTAATATTACCAATGGAACTATGGAGGTAATATTCATTACCATAGGTACTGGAGAGTGGAGAGCCATGTTAGCCGGAGTGGAATTTAGCTGAATGTGATTATAAATAAATATGTTTTGAAGGTTTGGATTTTTTTCGGACTTTTGATATATTCGGGTGCATCTACAATTTTAATGATCAACAAGAAGTTAATCAGATATGGGTTTTTAGTTACCTATTGAGTTAATATTGTTACCTTTTCATACTAATCTTCAGTATGTGATGAAGTTTTTTAGGAATATGAATAAACACGACACTTATATTAGAACTACTTACTGGTTTCACGTAGATACCTACCACTCACGCGAAATTTAAAAAAAAACACGCGAGCTCCACCGGGGTCCTATTAACCCGGGATAAAATGACAAAAATGTTTATCCTATCCTATGTCCTTTTCTGTTACCTATATATCAAAATCAGTTCATCATTTTTGGCGTGATTGAGTAACAAACATCCATCAATCAATCCATCCTCACAAACGTTCTCATTTAGTAGGAAGGAGGATATGAAGTAGAATTGTTGTCACATCCACTTTGTAGCGCCTATCTACATTTTTTTTTAAGTTGGGTAAATGTGGAATAATTGCCCAACTTTTTGAAATTTGCGATTTACCTACTGAAGATAGGTATTTAATAATCTGTTACTTTTGTGATCTGTTACTTATCGATAAACAAAATACTTAGAAAAGAATGTAGGTACTAAATACTTTACTTTTTTAGTTATCAAATAAATTCACAACCTCTGTAAATGAAGATAGATGCCCACTGTATGGGTCGCCCTAATAATATTTCGACTTATATAAAGATTTTTTTTATTTAACTTTTATCAACGTTATTTATATGGCACTTATTCAAATTAAATAATAAAAATCGTATCTCTCGAGCCGTTTTTATTTTCAATGTCCAAAACCGGGTGCTTTCCTAAAGGTATAATATTTTGAATGAGTAAAAGATACAAACAAAGATAAGATTAATCCATAATAACATATGTACTTACGTAATTAAAATTTGCATCGACATATTGTAACTTTTTCGGGATCATGTCATCAAATCGTTTTTTTAGAGTTCTGGATAGAATGCTGTAACGACGAGATATTTATTTTCTCTCAGCTCTTCGAAGGCTTTATTTAGAGCGTCTTCGGTACACGCGGCTCTGGGCCGAGCCTCTTGATTTACGCACGTACTTGCGTGGCATATATAGATAACGAAATCTATAATTATATACAATGGGGTATAGTTGCCCCAAGGGCAACTGTACACTCACGAAAACTAGGGCATTATATACACAAAAATAATAACACATACTTCATAACATCAAAAGATACGAGTGCTACAAAAAAGTACGCAACCCAAATCCACCAATCTTTTGGCGCGTAAATACTTGTTTGGCACATTACTTGACACGCATCTGATGAAGCGTAGTGCTCTGCACGGCCCGATAGGAGTATGGAAGTCTGCTTACATTTAAAGACATCGCTAAGACTGTATTGTATATATATGTCGAGATATGAATACCGAGGCATCAATCCCACCAGGGCATCAAACCCACTTTACCTTACGTACCTGCCTATCTGACAATAAGTGGCAAGTCAAAATGTTTGTCATTCATTCAGAACGTATGTCGTTTTGTCACTGTCTGCTATCATTATCAGCGCGATCGGTAAGTGTATCACATTTTACATAAATTTAAAACCCAAAATATACACTTCAGTGACCTAAATCCATTGTCATTCGATAATGACCAGCTAATTAATGTATGTGGTTGTCAATTGCTTGTCATGAGTTCAACTTGTCGTCTTTCGGTCATACACGGGTTTACTAATTACATTCGAACAAACCATTGTTTAAATGTTATGGATACAGTAATCAAAGTCATTGTTACATTACAAATTCGAAGCAAACACTTTGTCATACATAAAATTTCATTTTAATTTTTCCATAACACTTTTTTATGGAACTTAATGATGAGACGAGCAAGTCCTTTGCTCTATGGTAAGTGCCACGCCTGCCCAAAACAATTAAAGTGCGACCAAGAACGTGTAATACCATAAGCACTGCGTAGCGCTGCATTGCGCTCATCACCATCTAGGTATTTTGTCCAAGGTCAAGCGGTACTTCGCTCCTGGACAGCTTCTTAACCTCTACCAAGCACAAGTCCGTTCCTGCATGGAGTACTGCCAACTTTGGGACGGTTCAGCCAAGTACCAGCTTGAGGCTTTGGATTCGATCGAAAGACGTGCAAAAAGGCTCATCAATACAAAGCCTGGCACATCGACTCATTGACGTGAAGTTGCAAGCTTATCGGTATTCTACAGAATACCTACGCCACGGAGAATGCTCAAGAACTGCACAATCTGATCTCCCATCACCATTCTACCATCGGACAACTAGACGATCGGCACAACGGCATCCCTACATGGTAGAACTACCGCCTGTTCATACAAAACATTTTGGGTCATCTTTTTTAGTGCGAACTTCAAGGGAGTGGAATGCCTTGCCGTCGTCTGTGTTTCCACATAATTACAATCTGGGTGTGTTCAAATCTAGAGTGAACAAGTATTTACTGGGTAAGCGTGCTACATATTCGACCACATCGTCACTTCCCTACCAGGTGAGATTGTGGTCAAACACAGACCCAGTCTGTAGTAAAAAAAATGTAAGTGTAAAATGTAGTAAAATAAATCACCCTGAGATCAGATATTGAGTCTCATATATATGCCCAATAAGACTTACTGGGTCTAATTACCAACATATTGTCTGATTTTTGATAATTTTGGCGGACGGTCTGGACGCCATAGACACATTTTGTAAGTAACCTATTGATCAAATAATAATGTTTCCCTACACAGGAACAGATGAGGCCTCATTGATGCCCGATATATTTTTTTATTAAGTGTCTAAGCAAAGCGACGAGTAAGTCGTTAACCGGATGTTTAGCCCCTCCTGTCGGCGAGCCGGCTCCTGCAGCATCACCATTAAGCTTGAAAGAATATTGAAAGAATATTAACAAAGATTTTTCATAAAAACTTCACTACTCCATTTAACCCTGTTAGGGGTTAATTTTAGAAAAATCCTCGCTACGTACACTCTTACGTTACAAAAGCAAAATACTCTCCAAATTTCGTGTTTCAAATCATTTAGAATTTCGTAGTTCAAAAGTACAGCCCGACTCATATTTGTTTGATCATTCTGTAAGGACTTTTCTAACAAGTTCAGTGGGTTTGCGTGATGTCCGTCCGGACAGGACAGAGTCAAATATTGAAAAACCACTATTTTGAGTTCAGACATCTCTATATAGTCGATCCCAATTATTATTTTTTAAATATCTCCAACAAACAGACAACTTAGACCAGTTCCATAATAATATAGACTAGTCTTTCGTGGCGTGGTGCGCGAAATGTAGTTAGTGCTTGTTGTTTTATGGCTTTAGTTTTGTGGCCATTTTTTACAGATTACTATTTTATTTTTAATAAATCAGAATATGTAATCGTATTACATATTACATACATATTCCTCGTACTCATAGGACCAAAAACTTCCTGATACTAAGTACATTTCAGTTGGATTGGAGCAAAAATTGGTCATCATCTTGATTCCGCATTTTAGTACTTTCCCAAATTTCCCCAATCGTTTCGTTTCACCTATCTTCAATGCCAAACAAACGTCACACAGAAAGAGTACCCGGGGCCTTCCGGTTCGGGAACGGCGCGGGCTCTGTTGTATATTGTTTGCATTTGTATGAACCATGTCACACACGCCGTCTACCTAACGGCATCAAAAAGGGGGTGTTAATTGTATTTAAAAACATATGATCAATTTTTTTTCTAAGTCCTGAAATTATTTTTGACGTCATAACTTAGTAGTTGACACTTAGTACCTGAGATATATAAAGACTTTTATCGGTGACTGTAGAGAATTTTTCGTGGGCATTAATTCATGGATGCCGAGATGGGAAGGTGCCAAGATGGGAGTAAACTTATAAACCTAACATAACCTAACCTTTATTTAATTTTACAGTCGTCCCCAACTCTTGCAAATCACTAAAATTCACATCGTAATGATAAAAATCTATAAAAGTAATAAAAATCAAGGACAGGAATAGACAAGCACAAAAGTGATAAAACGTTGAAAATAAACACGGGGAAAAAATATCGGTTTACAAAATTTATTACCGGTTTTAGCAAAAGGTTTGCTGTTTACAAGACATCTTTTATTTAAATCTTAATTTATGATTCCTCGCACACAATCTTAAAGATAAGCTGACTCGAGAAGATAATAGTTGTTAGAAAAAGATTTTTAAACGCAATCAGTAAACAAATGTCGGTGATTATTGAATTGGGATTTTATCAGATGTTTTATCTAAAAAGATTTTTAAAGCCGTGTACCTACTGCCGTACCTACTACCGTACAATAAGATCTTACGCAACTTATGATGACAGTTGTAGTGGACAATGACATTGCATCTTTAGATAATCGCCGTACTATATTAGTATCGATATGTTGTTGCTATATGTCATCATATATTGGAATGGAAACATGGACTGCTCAGAGCGTGTGAGAGGATAGGTTTCGTTTCGGGTTCGGCGGCGTATGCGACACACCAAGTTGTTGTCATATTTCGTTGCATCACAGATACTATACAAAGAATGAAACTCTTACCAGCGTCTGTAAAAACACAGGAAACAAGACTAATTTAAAAACTAGGTACATCTGAGAGTTTGCCTTTTTGTTCTATACATTATAAAGAAACGTATACCAATGGTCAAAAGTGGTTCATTTTACTATTATCGAATAGTATGCGGTCCTCAGATTTTTAGTCTTAAAAATCAGTGCAGTGTTACATTCGTGAATGAGGTCATTAGGTTCAAGCGAACCTTCCGCTTGGAACAATGTGGGCATTGTTGCAACGATGATTTGCGGAACACATTTCGGTTAATGCTGATTACAAAATGGAACCGTCCCGGGTTTCCCGAGGTCGCACCACTGCCCTAAATACATAGCAATCGGGGTAATGCTATGTTTGCACACTTGCTTTTGTATTGCAAAAGTATCAATGTTTAGTTACTGGGAATTAAGGAAAAATGTAATTCGATGAATATTTTCGGAACAATAGACAAGCTTTTCTGGGATCTGAGTAAAAGGACAAGTATTACGTAAGTATTACTCTTTTATAATTTGAAAGGCAGTGTTTCAAGTAAAATGGCTGGGCATTGAGACTTTAGAGCCATTTTCTATGGGTGATGAGCGAAGTTTATTGTCGCGGCAGATTTTGCAAAACACAAAACAATGTACTGGGTGGCGATGACGCTGCAACTGTTATGGTCAGGCGCGTTGCTTATTATCAGGTGAACTAAGTCTCGTAAGGCTCAGTAATTTCGCTGGCTACAATGCCCTTCAAACCGGAACATAGTGATGCTTGCGCTACTGCTTGACTGTAGAATAACTGGCAAAGCGGTGGTACCAATCTATCAACTGACACCGTTTCTCGCATTCGAGAAACCCTAAATCCTACCACCTAGTAAGAAACCTACCACCTAGTGGAAACCTAACACCTATAATATAATTTAGTATACCTAGAATAGTTAGTATATCAATACATGTAGGTATGTACCCTTGAAGCCTGGCGTCGTTATTTTAAGCTAGACTCTATTATCTAAGATGCACCTGAAAATAAACATTCATGTTGCAAAGATATTTAAAGTAGAAGATATAGTTGATTAAAACTGGTTTCAGAATACATTGAATTTTAAACAAGGTTTATTGTAATGATATAAAGTTGTAAATTACCTAATTATACACATGCTCATGAAATAAAAATATACCCAGGAGATATGTGTTATGATCTAATCAGATATATGAAACAGCATGAGGTGTTTATTTTAAACTTAATTGAATAGTTCTCATCACACCCAATTAACCTGCTTCATTAGCAAAAACCGCATTCAAAAAAGTGTAAATGTAACATTTATGTAAATACTAGATTTTGTTCAATTTGGCGATGTCAATAAAAAACTTCATAAACGTTTTGCGTTTCATCATCTCTAACATACCATAATATTTAGTATTCTTTGAACATACCTACGCTCATCGTCAGCATTATTTTATGACGTTCAATGTAACCGACTGCAGGAGGTAAGGTAAGCCTTCTTTCTCAATCGTAATATCTATCAAATAGTTATGACTTTTTTTTCGTTGTAGATCACGGGTTCCAATCTAATAAACAAAATACCCAAATTTCCAACCCAGCCCTGCTAGGGCTGGATTTGAGATTACACTATTTTATGGCAGAATTCCAAGAAGAATATAACTTGTAAACCATTTTCTCTTTTAAAATAGGTAGAAAGACCTAAGATGTGAAGCCATTTAAAGCTCTTTACTGTGGAGACGACGGCAAAAGTATCATCAGCGGCATAGCCAGTCCTGTAGAGGGCCTCATCCTTTAAGACCTTCACGATGATATCGGCATGACCAAGATAGAAAAAGAGCTCACTGTGTGCCATTAATTTGGATGAGACAAAGAAGAAATATTTTTTTTAATTTTTTATTTATGTACCTGAATGACGAGACGAACTGGTCGTTTGCCTGATGGTAAGCAATACGCCAGCCCATAACAATTACAGCACCACCCAGAACTTTGTTTTGCAAAATCGTGCGCGGCGCTGTACTGCGCTCGTCACTCTGAGACAATTAGCTGTTGAGTCTCATAATGCCCAGTAATTTCGCTGGCTACAATGCCCTTCAAGCCGGAACACAGTAATGCTTGCGCACTACCGCTTGGCGGCTGAATAACTGGCAAAGCGGTGGTACCCACCCAGACGGCCTCTCACATACGAGATACCTACCACCAGAATGCTCCTAGATCAAGAGATGTTAAGCATTGTTCTAGTATACATCGCGTCAAACTTAATGGCGGCTGACAGATGCACCACGTGACCTGCGCAGTAGCAAAATCGCATACAAAATTTTATCTGCGCAGAACACGTGATGCGCCAGTCAGCCGCCATTAAGTTTGGCGCGAGGTATATATGTACAACCAATCCTGCAAATTCATTTTATGGGCAGATCGTCATCCACGCAACTTCCTATTAGATAACAATTCCAATGCACAAGAAGAGCAGCATCTGAACTGACCATTGTTCATTTGGAAATCCTCTAAAGATATTTTAATTTATGGATGATATTGTACTTTCAGCTCATGGCTAAAGCTATATAAGTGGCGAAAAACCTTTCTGTATTTACAATGTTACAAGTTAGAACGAACTTAAATTAACCATAGCTTATTTAATTTCAATTTCAATAATATTCAATTTTTATTTTTTTATAAAAATTATATAAATTCGTTATTCCGTGAAGATTTATTCATTTACTTAGGTGCTATTACTTTTTTATGGAACTAAGTGATGAGACGAACAAATCGTTCACCTGATGGTAAGCGCTACGTCTGCCCATAACAATTTCAGTGCCACCCAGAACTTATAATACCATAAAAAGCACTGCGCAGCACTCATTGCGCTCTCCCCTCGAAACATTAGATATTACTCCGCTTAGCTCAGCACCTTAGTGAGGTTTTTGCCACCGATGTTAGAGAGCCAGCTGGATCTAGCCTCGTTCTTGGCAGTTGGAAGATCACGAAATCTCTGCTTCCAGTCCGCAATCCTGTAATACCACGTTTTATTTATTGATTGCTAAAATGTTAATTTGACCTGCTTTAGACGGGTCATTTTGAATTTCTAAAACGTTATGAATATTTTGATTGTTAAAATACGAAACAGGTCGTTTAATTTTAACTGAATAATTTTAGTTCAAAAAGGTTACGTTAATTTAAACAAGTTGTGTTTTGATTTAGTTGTGCTTGTGAATATTAAAAGGTTGTCTGTCAGCCTTGGGCATTTTGTAGTTAGAAAATATATATCAAATACGTAATTTCAATTTTCAATAGTTTTCAAAGGTAATCATTTTTATAATAAGTTTTTATTTTGATAACGGCCTTTTTGTTTGTTGCTATACTGTACTAGAATGTCTTCGTTATTAAAGCTATTATCACACTTATACTTATACCTATTATAAATACGAAAGTTTGTATATACGTGTTACGTTAGTGTGTAAGTGTGTTTGTTCTTTCTTCATGCCTAACGGCTGAATGGATATGAGTGAAATTTGGAATGGAGATAGCTTATACCCTGGACATAGGTTACTTTTTTATCGCGGGAAACTGCGGGTGGATCGCGCGGCGCAGCTAGTTTTTAAATAAGAACAAATGTACTGGCCTTAGATACTTTATATCGGAGCTACTACTGCGACTAATTGAAATTGTTTTTAATTATTGATAGTATGAGATGTTCAAATAAGTTATAGAGAGTACCTATATAAAAGACATAACATAAAAAATGTAAAGGATTGTTTATTACTAGGTAAATCACGATGTAATTACTCGATGGGTTTGACTCATGGATGTTTTTCTATAACCATCAACCACCCTTACCTTTAATCCTTTCCGTTGAAAATCCGTATAGTTTTGCATTTTAGGATGAAAATAAAGTGTTTCTACTTTTAATTGATAGAACTTTCAATGAACGAGTTATTTTTGAAAATGGATTTTGCAGCATAAAAGGAATAAAAAAAGGTATGAGTAGATTTTTATAAAGTTTCTACACGCAAATCACATTTTCCTGGTTCTTATGTTTACTACTTTAGACAATTATTTACCTTTAGAAGAATTATACCTACTGACATGAATTATAAAATTAATATTGTGTAATCACTAATTGGCTATATGTATTTACATAGGTACTTAGATATTCATAAAACTCCTCATAAAATAAGACCGAAACAGTAAATACGTGCACGAGATATTCAAGGCCTTTTTCATAATAATATTCGATACACTTGAACGGGATCACTTAAACGTACCTAATTAAATACAATAATCTATGTTTAATGCAATAAATACGGTTCCTAGAGTCACAAAATATGCAGCTAATTACAAGTTTTATGAAATCGCATAATTAGTCGTTTAAAAATGAAGTATGATTAAAATAATGATTTTCTAGATTTTAATATTTATGTAGGAGTCAAGGAAATCTTTACATTTTTTTTTATTATACCATTGTGTCAAAATAAATATAAAAAGGTTTGTATGATGCGTTTGTGGGATCGCGAAAACCATGAACGTTATATAATATTTGAAAGCCAGTGATACTCCTCGTATGTCGCAGTCATAGAGCGATAAGCATTTTATTAGACGTGGTCAAGTATAGCCGACTGGGGGGTCAAAGGGTTGATATTGTCAGCATTGAGCAATAAGTACTTAGTGAATTATGCTAATAAAGACCTTGACTTTCCGATTAAATTCTTGGCTGGTATTGTATTATTAAAACCAATTTTTATAATTTTATATTTATATTGAGAAGGCCTCTTTACCTGGCTTTCATTAATTATAAGAAAGCTTTTGATAGCATATCCCATTACAGCATTTGGAAAACTCTACAGAACCAAAACAAAAGAAACTCGTCTTAACCACCTCCGGTTCGCAGATGACATCGTGCTTTTTTCAGAAAACGCCGAAGAACTTCAAACGATGATAGCAGAGCTTAACGATGTCAGCAATAGAATTGGATTACAAATGAACACAATACAAACTAAATTAATGACTAACCACATCAAAAAGCACATTGTAATAAACAACACAACCGTGGAATTCGTAGACGATTACATCTACCTAGGTAAACAAGTGTCCTTTCGGAAAAGTAACTACATAGAAGAAATAACCAGACGCATTGCCATTACCTGGAAGAAATACTGGGCAAACAAAGAAGTCATGAAGTCGGATATGCACTTAAAGTGGAAAAAGAGAGTAATGGACTCCTGCCTTCTACCATGTCTCACGTATGGTAGCCAAACATGGATATTCGACTCCACGGTCAGAAGAAAGCTCATGCCATGTCAAAGAGTTTTGGAACGTAGCTCGTTAAAAATCAAACTGAAGGATAGAGTAAAACTCCGCAAAGACATTTAAACAAATAGCGACTCTTGCTATGATGCAATAAAATTAAATTCAGCTCGCCTAGCGCTGCATACCTATCAGTCATATTAACCTACAGAGCGCCTCTCGTCCTATCGCATAGCTCTTATCTCTTCTGACGTGGCACGTGTAACGACGCGCG
Source organism: Petrophora chlorosata (assembly GCA_951640565.1). NCBI lineage: Eukaryota > Metazoa > Arthropoda > Insecta > Lepidoptera > Geometridae > Petrophora > Petrophora chlorosata. The sequence continues at coordinate 15,522,441 of OX621188.1, read as the reverse complement.
ACCCGCCGTCGGTGTCCGGCTATGTACTTGTAGCTTCGTACCTACAGTGCGGAGTGCGCTAGGCCTGGTAAACCACAGTGAAATCAGAAACAAAACCAAAGTGATACATTCTTTATCCTTCGCTCAGAGTTTAAAATGGAAATGGGCGGTACATGTAGCTCGGTACTCTAACAACAGGTGGACTAAGCCGGTAACGCTGTGGATCGGGCCTTGTGGATATAGACGCAGGGGAAGGCCGAAAGCGAGGTGGAAGAATGAAATAGAAAGTATCGCAGGAGAGAAGTGGACAAACGTTGCCACAGACAGAACTGCTTGGAATGCCCTGGAGGAGGCCTTTACCCGAAGAGGGGTCCACGTAACAAACTAGTAGATATAATTTAATAAATATAAAATATCTATATACATTATAATTTTAAATAAATGAATTAATTTTTTTGAGTATGCTTAAATAAATTGTTGTTAATTAGTATTTGAAAGATGAATTTAAAATTTAAAAAAATTGTAGTAGAAATATAATAATAATTGTACATATTAATTTAAGTCTTAAGTTATATAAAAAAGATACTATGTTTATAAATAATTTCTTTATATTGTTACTGGAATAAATGGGCTTTTATTTTTTATTTTGTTATTTATTTCTTCAAACCTCAAACGTTACACCTCTCTTTTTCTAACCACAGACCAAATAGGCTAATTCTAATGTAACCTCTATACTAATACAGGTATGGGGGGCAGTAACCCCCGCACCTTTACAACCAATATGATGCGCAGAGTTCCGTTGGAAAACGTAGCAGAATAATATTCACCAACGGGAAAAAGATGAAAAATTCAACTAAGAAGTCTTTTCTCACGACAGAAGCGTGTCAAATTCAGATGAAATACTTGACTGGTATCAGGGGCAGTACCTCCGAACCGTTACAATCAATATGATACACAGAGTTTTAGTGGAAAACGTAGCAGAAAAATATTCATTAACGGGAAAAAAGATGAAAAATTCAACTAAGAAATCATTTCTCACGACAGAAACGTGTCATATAATCTCTCGTTAGTTATTATTCATTCATTAATTTTAGTTTGATGTGTGGTACGGTTCAATGTATATTTAACAGCCCTTTTCACACAGGCTAATTCATACTTGACAAGTAACTGCTATCATTGTTATAAATCAATATTATATTTTTATTTTTTATTATTTTATAGGAATTGTTAGATAAAAATATGTACATTATGGGGAAAATGACACAGAAGAAAAATTAAAGAAATTTTCTAGTGATTTGTTTTATCAGGCCAAGGTAAGAATTATGAGAAGGTATGATGTTTAATATTTAACTGGAATCGTTAAAACTATGTATGGTGAAAATGTCACAGAAGAAAAATTCAAGGAATTTTCTTGTGATTGTACCTATATTTATTATTAACCATGTCGACCAGCAAAAATATTTTTGCGAATTTATGTATTCACTCTCTATGAAAGTACCTAGGCCTGTGTCCCAGCAGAGGGAACCTAATTGGCTGATGATGATGATGCACTAATTTTGATGAAATAGCTAAAACCAAAAGGCGACATTGCCGAGCATAGCATCTCTGCCGTGGCAAAATTACAGCTTCTTTGCTGTGGCGTTTGATGCTTTTTTGCTGTGGCAACATTGCAGATTCTTTGTTGCGGCACCTTGGACGCCTCTTTATTGTGGCAAAATTTCAGCTTCTTTGTTATGTCAATATTACAGATTCTTTGTTACGGCACCTTCAACGCCCTGTTTGTTGTGGCAAAATTGCAGCTTCTTTGTTGTGTCAACATTACAGATTCTTTGTTACGGCACCTTCGACGCCCTGTTCGTTGTGGCAAAATTGCAGCTTCATTGTTGTAGCAACATTGCAACTTCTTCGATGTAGCAACATTGCAGCTTTTTTGTTGTGACGCCTCTTATTGTGTCAACATTGTAGCTCCTAAGGAATGTAATGAAATCAGGCGTGATGTTGCGAAAATTCATCTCAAAACTGATACGCAATGAAAATATGTAGTAAGTATAATCCCGCTGAATATTATGTAGGTTGTTGTTAGAATAATATGTATAATATGTATGGGGGTTGATAGCAAATGTAAAATGAATTTATACTAAAATATATATATAAAAAATCCCTCCGCTTATGTAAATTCAATAATAAATATGGTAATGAGTTTAATATTGTTTATAGAAAAGTGTATAATGTATTAATTTAGTAAATAATAAATAATGTTTAATAAAGAAAGCCCTAAACGCTCTTGCGCGCTAAACTGGATGAAAGATACAGACAACAAGTAGGTAGTAAGTATACATTTTATCAAAAAAACCGACTTCAATGTATCTTTGTAGTCCTAGGTCAATTATCGATGAAATTTATATGGGACTACTCCGTAGCTATGCTGAACTGAATATAAAAATAATTTTTGAAATCGGTCGACAGTTGGCTGACAAATCAGTGAACATACATAAAAAAATTATATAGGTACAGTGGAACATAAAACCTTCCTCCTCCTTTTTGCTCCGACTTCAGTCGGTTAAAAATAATTTACAAAGAGCAGTGAGCCACTCGCGCACGTTTTAAACCGGAGAAGTATCGACGGGAGCACAGAAGCAAACAAGCCCCGAGACAGCGGACCGTTTAATCAGTCTGTGCTGCAGACACGGCCCGGGCGGGGAGGGGGTGGTCTACCTTCTACTAAATGACCATCCCTCTACTCTGTTAACCCGTGCCACCGTATCCACAAACAGTATACTCGGTGAGTGCGGCAAACAGTAGAACTGCGGCTCTATTAGACCTGTCAAATAGCACTCCTGAAAAATGTTATGCTTCCCTAGTGCCCAGTGCTTAATATTTATATGCCACAAACCAATTATACCAAATTACTTGCTTTCAAGATTTTCTAAACCCTCTTCAAACTCTCTCACATTCTTTTTAGATTTCCGTCCTGGGCCTCAATTCACTATGACAACTTGGCGATTCCTTGCTTCGAAATCACGTCGATTCCTTCATTAATAAACCACATCTCTATGACGCATTCAAATCAAATCAAATCAAAATCTCTTTAATCATTTTGGCATCACAGACGCACTTATGAACGTCAAATTATCACAATGACTCTACCACCGTATCGGAAAAAGAACCACTACTCAGAAGATACGGCAAGAAACTGAGGGGCATTTTTTTTTAGACATATATATGATATGATTCTCTATCGAGCATACAAATTTTGCATCACAATCGCCAAGTTGTCATAGTGAATTGAGGCCCAGGTCACAATACAGTTGTTGGTCAAAATTACTGATGACATTAGTTTTGGCAAGAAAAACGGCTACATAACTAAGTAGGTATAAAACATTGTTAGACTGCAGCAATGCTTTTAATTTTGATGTTCTCTTGCTTCTTCTTGTCTCTTGTGGGTGTGTGGCCCTACCTTTCTTACTGTATTCCGCTCCATTAACATGTATCTCCAACGACTCTAACGACAGTTGATTGGTTACCTGTACGGAAGGAGGCATCAGTTCGCTTTAAAAGAAATTTGTCTGCTTCATGTAAAACTTTCGCTAGCTTAGCAAGGCGGCGTTCTATCTTTTACGTAACTTTTTCATTTTCTCAATCGATCTCAAAAATCGATTTGTATTGCTTTGCTGTTCTAATTCGTATCTATTTCTTGAGTTCATCGCAAATAGTGCATAATAAGGCAGGGTACTTGCAGGGAGCGATACTGTAGGCAATAAAGAATTTTTAAAGAAATAAATCCAAAGAGGATAACGTGTAACAACATATCTTTGTCATCATTTTTGTAGTGCCTATCGTAGTAGCCAATAAATAGGTAAACAAATAAATACGCTCAACGATTGCAAACATAGATCCTGGCCTCTAAGTAGGATCCTGGTAGATCCTGGCTTTATACTGTGATCAAATTCAAGATGACCAAATTTCATACCTATTTTAAAATGTTTTTTTGAACAACAAAACAGGTTCAAAAGTTTATATTAATAATAATAGCTAATGGAAGAACAATGGACCTTTTTGAATACATTTTTCTTAAATATTTTTTTTCGAGTGTCCATTTCACCTCCTGCATTTACCTGCCGGGTTATCCACTATTTACTGGACACACTGTATATTTTTTATGCATATCATCACCTTACAGTTTCTTTAATCTCTCTATCCAATTAGCCTGGATTAGCTCGATTTAAGCGGGTATTGTTATTATGTCTCTATTTTATGTATCTATCTATTTACTTGACCTCTTTTCCTATCTCTCCTCAAGATACCCTCAGAGACATTTTTGGGTAAATTGCATCACATATACCCAATAAACACATTATGTCACATTCAATGTAAATTGGTTGTAAGTGACACTTCTTACTTGCAGAAAATGTTTAATAGCAGGCTGATTATGATGACGTTCATCAAAAACTAAAAACATTACCTCCATAGTAACATGAAATTCCATTAATTTACAATACTCAGCCTAGCTAAGTCTACTTCTCTCACAGTAAGGTCCGGGGCGGCGTCCACGTCCGTCCGCTCTAACGCGGCCAAGGTCTGTGGCATTAGCCCCCGTGTTATTTCCGCGCCCTCGCCCGCTGGGGCGCCGGGCGGGAACTCTCCGCCCGCCCGGATTCATTTCTGGTTTTCGCTACTCTTTTGTCTTAAACTGCTTTTGGAACTTGTCCTCTCCCTCTACCAAGAAAATAGCCTGCTCATAGCTTTGATTCAATCGTGCTAATACAAATAAATAATCAACAACAAATAAAAGATTATGATATAACCATAGAATTTCTATGGATAAAACGTAGTTATACAATACCTAATACGCTGAAAAAGGACATTGTAATTGTACTTTATCGGTTTCTATTCGCTGGACATAAATGTTAACTGCATGCCGTTCGTTAATGGATTAATTTTATTCGTTTAATGGTTATATTTTATACCACTGGTTGACTTTTATGGAATTTAATTACTGCGGGCGATGCAAGAGTAAGTATAAACAGGTGTGTCGATTACTGTTTAGTCAATATCGAACAATAATAAAAAAAACATAGCATTGGCTCGGATCGATAATATTTATACCGTGAGCTATTCATTGATTCTCGCAAATGGATCGTGTAAACGAGCTTGAGTAATACCTATGTGTTTTTTTTAATAATCATCATCATCATCATCAGCCCATCACGTTCCCACTGCTGGGACTCGGGCCTTTTCTCATAGAGAGAGAATGGGCCATAATCCACCACGCTGGCCCAGTGCGGGTTGGTGGATGTCACATGTCCTTAAATTTTTGTGATTAATTCTTGGACTTGCCGGTTTCCTCACGATGTTTTCCTTCACCGTTTTCAGAACGAGTGTTAAATCCGCACATAACTTAAGAAAGTCAGTGGTGCGAGGCCAGCGGGATTCGAACTTGGGTACGTCGGATCGAAAGTCGCACATTCTCCCACTGAGCCACACTCGCTCTTCATTTTTAATAATAATCAACTCTAATCATCTTCCCATAATATGACTACCTTAGGGGCTAGACACTTAGTGGTGAACATTACAACAAGTCGAACTATATTACGTTAACTACTGAGAAAAGTTCTCCAATACGATTTAGGTTGCAATTATTTATTCAACATGTTTTATCCAATAAGTTTATTCAATCGCTGAAGTTCTAATAATAAATGATGGGCTCCTCATTGAAATGATATTCTCCACCCGTAGCCGAGATCAAAAGCCGATTGATGTACCCACACGAGGGTACATTCTCGCATATCTGTAGGTAAATCTATAGGTAAGTATTTACTGGCAATAACCCCGCCGCCGCACCCCGCACCCCGCGCAAACAACCGTACACCCACGGACTCTCGGTCTACTCATTTCGTATGCAATTTTATTCATTATTTGTAATCTACTTCAATCGAATAGGGTCTCAGTATAAATCACTTTTAGGATTTGCTCAGTAGGACGTATGTAGATGACGCTTTTAGTGTGATATTTAAATGCGATGTGTCTTTGTGCCGATAGGTGCGATGCGCTAATAAAGCCAGCCTTCCACGAACTCGGTATGTATGAGACGGCAACGTCAGAAACTCATTTGACTAAAACAAATAACCGCTCGCTTTGCTTTTCTTATGCGCACGACTTTCAAGATGCCGATGTCGATGCGTCTCAACGTTTCATTTCGATCTGTCATCGAGGTTATAGCCTCGCTGTAGGCACTTGGGTATACCTAAGCCCATTGCTCATACAACACTCCTATGCGAATTCCAGATGTAAACACATCTATGCTGGGATCAAAGGAAAATATTTCATAGTTGAAAGATTTAAGGCTGTACCTATATAGGTACGTATACCTAGCTGGTATTCAAAGTTTTGAATGGCAAATTCGGCGTAGTAATACCTAATACCTGTATGTAATAAGTATTTATATTTCATAATTATTCGTTAATTAAAATCATTTCAATCGTACTTTTTATTTCTGACTACTATGAAAAGCAGAACTTGTACCTATCGGTAGGAGAACTAGGGAATCTAGGGATGTAGGTACTAGTACATCCCGAGTACCCGTTGAGCCATGAAGAAGTAACAAACATTTATTTATTTATTTATTTATTAAGACACATTATAACACCTTGACAGGACATCCCAATACGATGCTATAACAAACTATATATTAAAATTATTTTCAATAGATTTTTGTGCTATTTCTATAAATTATTGACATAATTATTAACATAGCTACCTACACACTCACACATACATACTCACTCACAAACTTACCAATGCACTTATAATATTAGTGTCTTAGAGTATATAGTTATATATACTCTAAGATGAGTGTGCTAATTAGGATAGGTTTCATCAACCTACTTTGATTTTGCGCATACATTAATTTTACTCTCATATGTGAAATACAGTTGGCAAGTATCATTTAAAAAGTTCATAGATTCGCAAAAAAAACTACTAGCAAGGTATTTTTCAAACTTCTATAAGAACACGGGATATTTACCAGCAAAGCCGTGGGGCAAATGCTAGTAAGTTACATTACCTAATGTAATCCAAATGTTATACAATTATTTATAGAAAATCATGAGCAAACTGGTGAGAGTTAGGTATAAATTAGATTAGCTGCGCCCTGCGGCTTCACCCGCAGTTTCTCGATATAAAAAGTAGCCTATATGTTAATCCAGAGCTATCTCCATTACGAATTTCATTCAAATCCGTTGGGTTGAGCCGTTACAGCGAGCGTGAAGAAGCAACAAACTACTTACACACTCACTCACAAACTTTTGCATTTATAATATTATTGTTGTTATTTGATGGATGTATTTAAGAGGCAACATTAAACAACAACAGCATTTTTGTGTAAACTGTAGATGTTTTAAGGGGGTAGTGAAATAAGTGGAAAATCACTAAGCACTATTTCAGAGGTTACTCTACCTTTTAATACTTCAAGTCTTGGCGCTTGGTTTTTGACTTTTAAATCTTGACTCTACCTTGTCTACCATGTTCCATGGCTACACACGGCAAATAGAGGAATTTAGGGGATAGGTATCACTTTGCCCCCAGGAGAATGTCGGGGTAGGTAGAGCCACCTTATTACGAGCCAGACACCAGGCCGCTCCTGCAGACTTGTTATTATTTTTAATCTGAGTTTTAAGACAAAGGACTCCGAAACTTCGCACGAATAAAAAAGTTCTGCAGTTTATTTTGGCATCTCAGTGTCCAAAAATATTTACCTACGCATTACTAATTTTATTTTCATTGGACTGTAGTGTCAAAAAAGTTAAGATGGACTAGGTACTTGTGTTTTAAGAATGCATTAGGTATGTAACAAAATCAACTGTTGTAATGAGTCAAAGGATTAGGGTCAGATATTATTGATGGCTGGCAGCGGACAGAAGCGGAGTGAGTAACGGGCATGTGACGGCAGCGAAGGCGCCGCGATGAGTGAGTTCAGCGTTCAGCGTGGCGTCGCCGCGCGCCGCTCCGCGCAATTGGTCGCTCACCACCGTCCCGCCCAGGGGAGGGGGCAACGCACACAATCTCACACTCACCTAAGATAATTTATTTTATGTTATACCGTTTGAATATTTTATATCTGTGTGAGTTTTTTCGGTCGGTATGCGTTCAGTGTGAAATATTCGCGCGATAAGAAAGAAGAGGGGAACAGATCGATCGAGGACGTTGCGCTTTTTATTTCGATACTTTGTTGTATTGTTGTCATAGTTTAATATCTTTAAATTACAAAAATTCATACACAAAATCCATACACACCAAAAAACTAGCCAAGTGATTTGTTTCATATTTTCTTTGTTGATATCGTTAATATATTTTACCTTCCATATTTTGCGATAAAATTTTTTTTTCTTTCTTAGTAGCTTACCTATTGTAGTAAGAATCAGAATAATCGTTATTGTATAAGTTTGTATTACCTTTGAATTCTGTGGTATTAGGTACAATGCAATAAAAACATAAACTCTCATTATTTTTGCGTTATTCCTCTACCTGCACGATTATCTGTAAGAGATCGCTTCTAGCGATAAGACCGCCAATTGTTACATTATAAATATGCTTTTATTGTAATACTTTTTAATTATATGTTTGTGTTTCTATAAAGAGTTATTTTATTTAATTTTTTATTAACTCTATCTACATACATAAATTAACATGTACACATGACGAAACATGAACTCTACATACAGGTAGAGTTCAAGTTTTCTACAAAAACTATTCCCATAGAGTGAACTCTCACCTTCATACCTATTCACATGATCGTGTCTATTATTGTAATACCTACCTATATTATTTCATTTGAGAATAATTAATTATCCCCCGTTTGCAGTAATTTAAAGTAAAATACTCTACGTCAATTTCATGTCAAAATCTAGAATGTTAATTGTGGCTTCAGTAGTCAAGAGGGCAATAGTCTGGCTTGTAAGTACTCAGTAGGTACCTACCTACAGACACAGTTGAGAGAAACACATTCAAAAGACCGTTTAATACTGTCACCGCTAACACGTTTCCACCGCTAAAGCGACCCCAGTAATATAAGCTTTCGAGTACACAAACGGCCATAAATGCTAACTTTAGAGACGGTCTCATGTAGCTACCAGACTACATTTCAAATGGTAGGAAAATAAAAATTACAAATGTCGTGGTTACCTTTAATCAAATGCAAAGCTATCATTAAGTCGACGCTTCAGCAAACTCGCTCGTCGTGCGCATCGTCACTGTTAATTATCACAATATATATGTATAAAATAAAATAAAAGAGACCGCTTCATACCAATACTAATATAAAAAATACGAGAAAAGAAAGAGAAGCTTTAAAAAAGAAAGGAGTGCATCTACCCCCACCTCCGGTAGCCCCCACCGCGGCGGGCCGCCCCTGCGACGGGCGCCACCCACCGCACCGCAAAAATCGAGAGCGTCGACGGCGGCGCGGGGTCAAACGGCGACGCGAGCGTGAAAAGAAGGAGCGGTGTGCGAGCAACACGCACACAGCAGCGAGTGTGCGTGTGCGCGCCGAGAGGGACGGCCGACGTGAGAGCGGGACGGCGGCGCCAATTACTATCACCTGGCGGGCAGCTACCGCATTACCCACTGCCGCCGCGCGCGCGACCACGCGCCCGCTGCACCACGCGGCCGCTCCGCTCCTGTGCCACCGACTCTGCACCGCAATCGATATTCGCACCGCCGCGGCCTGCCGCCGACGCGAGTGCACCGCGCTCCACCAGCTCAGCTCCTCCCGGGTGCTCCGCCACCGCCGCCCTCCTGGAACTAGCGCGCCCCAACATGCAACTGTGAAGTGTGTGCGGACAGTGACTTGGACTTTTGAGAACTGTGTTTTATAAAGTTTCTTCAAGTTGGCGGTGAAAAATGACGTCGCAATTTGCCTTCAGAGGATCTCCCCCGAACCAGGTTAGTCTCAAACTTGAAAGTTTTAATAGTTAACTTTGTTTTCTAATAAAACTTATATAGATAGACCTAGCGAGTTTTATTATAGTCTTTGATATTTTTCTAACGAAGATTATGATAAATACCTAAGTAACGTGGTATGTTTCCGTGGTTAATACTTATTTATCAAAGTTGGTAAGCAAACATACCATTCACATTCAAGATAAACATTAGAGTAGACCAACCAACTACCAGCACCATGTTTTCATATCAGTGGACATCGCTTTCTTTGAAGCAAACATGCAATATAAATATTTATAAGTAGGTTAGCATAATTATAAATAGTGGCACCTCTTCAATGTGAATGAATGAACCATAAACAATCGGAAACCAATTCGATTAGCCGATACAAATGTGATTGTGTAGGTACTCTACCACAATTAAATCGAGAGAGTTTGACAAAGCGCTACCCATCATCAACAAGTTGTAAAATTGCTAACTGCTATATCAACTTGTATTCATAAATAAACTAAATCTAATTTTAATAGATGATGACGAACCTTGGTTTGTCATATATAAAATTAAATTAATTTCATGGTAATGCAAAAATGTCTCGTAAAAACAAACTAAATGAACTACGCTGAAAAACATTGAGTTTGATCGAAAGTAGTACCGTGGAATATAAATATATTTAATTTATTTTTAATAATAAAAAGAGGCTACCAATAATAAAACTATATATTATATCAGCAATAACAAAATAAATGGAACATTAATAAATAACAATGCAGTAATCTCAAATTAAAATAATATAAACTGAAGAACTAACAACTAAAATAACAAGTGAACAGTCAGTTTTATCTACTTACTCTACATAATGTAGAGCAAATAATTGTCCAACACTTTGAAATACTTGCAATACGAGAGTCGCTATACAATATATGTACCTACATATAATATTTGTGAAAAGTACAAAACTATTTAATAACCTTTAACACCGTTAAATTTGAATCAGATTAACATGAAATAACTTGTGTTGTGATTAATATATTTACTTATGAAAACAGTATTTCAATAAATAGTTTTATATGCATTTTCATGTGTGGCTAATCGATACTAGAGTAAAATGAGTAGATTTACGTAAATACCACTTATATAAAAAATACGTTTAGGTGTATATTGGTGGTGTATTATATAATATACTAGCGACCCGCCCCGGCTTTGCACGGTTATTATACATATAAACCTTCCTCTTCAATCACTCGATCTATTAAAAAAAACCGCATCAAAATCCGTTGCGTAGTTTTAAAGATTTAAGCATACATAGGGATATAGGGATATAGGGACAGAGAAAGTGACTTTGTTTTATATTATGTTAAAAATCGTCACGATTTTTAAACCTATTAAATATTTTATAAATTAATTCGTTTTGTAAAAATAAGGGAGTAGAAAGAGGGAAGGAAGACCTTTGCCCTGCAGTGAGACGATACATGCTAAAAATATGATAATAAAATCAAATGTAAACAAAATCAGTCGCTGTGTACCCTTTTGTCTACCATCTACCTACTTACAAATAGTAATTTAAAGTATAGAAGTGGCCATAGATTTATGTTTATATACTCATCCGTCCGGAGGCTCGGCCCCGAAATCGGGACGGATTGGAAAATAAGTTTTATCGGCCCTCTTGATTTGTTTACTAGAACGTATGGCACAAATTTTGTGTCATCGGCTCCGGCAAAATATTCCCCAGTGCCGGGGAGTTTGGGAAAAAAGTTGCATCGTCCCCGGTGATATTCATGTTAGACTGCAAGTACCGGAGTGGGCCACCGGGGTGCAAAACAAATCGTGAGCTGTCACCGCGCCGTAACTTCTTGATGACTAACTCTTCTGGCTATACTTTTTAAAGCTCAAATTCACATATCATGTGTGGTAGATCTAGCAAAACAGTGACGCTTAATTTTTTTTTAAATTTGTGGTGCTTTTAAAAAATCGCAACGTGGACTGCATCACCCTTATTTTAACGATCAATTCAATATCCGTTTAACTCAACTCACAACATCAGATATGATTGTCAATTTAAATTAAACAAAAAAAAAATAACATCAAAACCTTAGATGAAAACGTGAGAGAAGTGCGGGCGAGAGCAGGATTTCAAAAACAGTTGAAAACACAAAAGAAAAATTAAGAAAAAGAAAATGCTTGGTACATTATAATATATGGAACGAATATAGGACACCTTTTTGTTTTTTCAATAATAACCTAGAACAGAAATGTAGAGCATAGTCAATCACATATTAAGTTATTAAAAACTAATTCAAATTGTTATGAGATTTTAAAAAGTAACAACGATTGAGTAACTACGTTTACTTTCATTATTTACTAGCCGGTACCCGCGGGTCCGTCTTTTTGCTACGATTTATAGTTGATCCTTAAAACGCTATTAGGTTTTCCGGAATATAAAGTATCCTATGTCCTATTTTAGGACTTGTACCACAGAATACTAAGGGACAGAAGCTTCACTCAGCAAAGGAATTTAAACAAATAGCAACTCCTGCTATGACGCAATAAAATTCAATTCAGCTCGCGTAGCGCTGCATACCTACCAGTCATATTAACCTACAGAGCGCCTCTCTTTCTATCGCATAGCTCTTATCTCTTCTGACGCGGCACGTGTAACGACGCGCGACCCGCCGTCGGTGTCCAGCTATGTACTTGTAGCTTCGTACCTACAGTGCGGAGTGCGCTAGGCCTGCCTGTACCCACATACCAAATGTAATTAAAGTCCGATCGGTTATGAAGTTAAGTTAGAACAAACACAGACACTTTCGCATATATAGTAAGGATAGCATAGGAAGTAAGATTTATTCACAGTTCAGTCAGGTTCGCAGTGCTCAAGAATATTTTCAAACAGCTCCATAAAACTACATATGGAATATATAATAAATATAGGAAGAATACATAGGAATACAATGCACACGCGTTTTAAAAGTCGAACCAAAATATGCAGTATGTACCTTTCACACATTTTCGATTCGGAGACAATTTATAAAATGAATTATGGTGAACCTAATACTACAAAAATGATCCTTGTTTTAATGGATGCACATCGGAAGCAGTGCACGACCCGCCTTACCTTCATTTAATTTATCTAATTTTTAATACTAATGTCAAAAGTTGCAGGCATGACAATAAAAGCAGATTTGAACAAACATTTGTTTAATTTGGTAAAAAATATCCCAACGAAGACAAGACACCGATTATAAATCAACACCGTACCTATTTCTACAAATACTCGCTTAGACAATAATCCAAGGCCTTTATAGTTTAATAGATTCAAGAAAATAGATTAGTTGTTTAGATGTTATGGTACCATAATCTCTCTACCAAATCTTCCTAGTGCTAATATGCAGGTAACCTGATCTTTGATTTCGTATGTCAGGCCATCCCTTTCTAATATGCAAAGGTTAAGGGTCATACACATCGAAAAGGTTGAAAACTCAACTTACACGAAATGGTAAGTATGACGACACAGCTACCTCTTTCATCTCTTTCTTTACGATGATTCAGCGAGTTTCTAAGATGCAGCGTAATAAAAATCTTCGGAACATTGTTGTACATAACATGGCAAATAAAAAACATGTAGTAAGTCACCTTTTCTTACTAATTTTGCACTAATTCCTTAGTAATAATATTCGATAAAAACCTTATTAACTTCATTATCTTATTACAAAAGTATGACATTATCTATGAAGTGCATATGATTAATTTACGAATTATTAGATCCACTGTCGCCCTTATTTGTTATTCGATAACAGTTTATTAAATTTCATATTTGTTTTATTAATATCGAACTGTATGAATTTATCTAATAATTTAACGCAATAAGTTATAATTAAAATGGTGAATTGTAGTAGGCTCGACTGTTAATAAAGATAATATTGTAGAGGTAGAATGATTCGGTCAGCGAGCGAGTGCGTGCGGTGCTCGATCTACTTTCGCTATCTCGCTTGATAAGGGACTCACTCCCTCTACAAGGAGGGGATTATCCTCATTATTTCTCAGTTTCGGAGCTTATGTCTCGCCAACAGACGGCCACTCCACATTATATTAACAGGTTTCAAAAAGTTCAATCGCCATTCTTGCAATTATTATTCCTTTTGGCTTTTTCTTTTTCACATGAACTCGTAATAAAATTTGCCTTTAAGTAGGTACGCTGACTTATTAAGAACTCTTTTTTTGAATCGCAGAAAGGTTCCATTGCTTTCATGGTACGTTTTTATTTAAATAGCAATTAAGAACAAGAATGGGCTGTAAACGTTTATGCTGCGTTGTAGCGTACGTTTTAAGAGCCCAGGCTCACTAAACCTCGAGTGGCATCATTTTACTTACGTAAATAAACAACTACGCTCTATTAAAGTTGTAGTATTGTACAAGTGCCTTTAACATACTCTTCTCAACTTCAACGAATGTGATCGGAATGATTTGAACTGTTCCGAATAGAGTAATATTTACTCATTGGTTCATCAACTCGCTCATCACGAACTGTGCAAACTAAAACCTATGTAACTAATTGACAAAATCGTAAAATAAATTAAGAATGATACGAAAACTTGAAGGTAAAATATAATTTTACACCAGACGTCAAAGAGAAATTCTTAGCCGAATAATGTCTAAAAAAATCAAATGGATATCATAACTTTAAAACCCAGATATCACTCATGCCTCCACTTAATTAGATAAATACAGCAATAGAATTATAAAAAGAACTTCCAAATCAAGTTGGATATACCTACTAGATCGTTAGCAGCTTCAGTAAACCTCGATACAAATGAATTTAGAATCTCCGCCGCTTCACTAGAGTGCAGCATTGTTTGTTTACCGTGTCTGCTGCTATCTAGCCCTATTTGTAAGGGTAAAATTGAAATGAAAGTCTAATAGTGGTCGATCACGAATAAGTTAAACAATTCATGGGTTTGAATAAATTTACGAAACAGACAGTCTTGGCGACACATTAATATATTTTATGCCCAACAAGGGTTTCCAGATTCAACCATGTGATCCGCAAAAGAACGTAAGACTAAGTTTTGTTTTTGATATATTTATTCGCATGATTAATTTCATTTTTACACTACTTCAAAATAACGTTATTGATTATATTGTCATTTACATCCTCAGCGCTCTTGAATCGCAGTCCACGATATGCGCATAATTGGTTAGTTTAAATGCGCATCATTTACTCCAATCCATAATTAAACGAGTCATGACATTGTACTTGATATTTACCCTAATTTATATGTATATACGTTTTGGTATAACAAACAAGGTGGAACAAAAGACGACAGAGTTATTGTTATTTGGGTCGTGTGAGACTCGTCAAGTCGTCCAGTCTCGTCTCGGGTTTCGTTCCGAGTGTAGAGTTGCAGATTAATATTTTTGTGACTCGCGAGAGCAGGGCTGCCAACTGCTCAAATAGTACCTAATATGCTTTTTATAAACTATCTCACCATTCGCCTTACCCAATTTGTGTAGATCGTTACAAAGAGACCTCAATCGTAGCATAAATCACAATATTCACAATTTATGAGGTGCTTTGATTTATGAGGTGTCTACCCCGAGATAACGATATTTAGTGTCGTGAACCCGTAACCTCATTAGATCAGAACTTTAGGTATTTTATACATTGTAGTTAATCGGAAGGCACCGTGCGGTTGAAACACAATCGATTGTGGAGATAATTAGGACGAAGTTGACTAACCGAATCTGATACATTGAAGCAAGTCGCTTCAAAGTTAAGTTACGCTTGTATGCGAGACTTACATTCTAGAAGGCGGGACGAGCTAGTAAAGGAGAAGTGTTCAAAGGTGCGAGGGAGTACAAAGGTGCTAGTCGCAGTGAAATAGGTTGATACGCTTTTAGCTCTCGGTGCTCTCGCTCCGTGCGAGCTGCGAGCCCGGCGCACGACTCGGCACACATAAACTGGAAACAAAGCTCAACACCATTAATTTAACTCCATAATGAGCCATGAACAATCATCGTCATTTTTGCAGTTTGCATTCGACCGTAACTTACTGACGACCCCTTTTTCTCCAATCGGTAAAGCGACTTTTGGGTGCCACTTTTGACTTTAATTACGCCTACCTGCCTAATAAAAACGCAATGTTTAAAGTAAAATGTCGTTCAGGTGAGCTATTGTTCGTGGTAATGAACCAGCGTTCCAATCTTATAGCGGCGAGGCAGTGTTTGTGCTTATAAATAGAACCTGATATTACATTCTGATTTTATGGTAATGATCATAAAGTGGACTAATTAGTGGTTAGCATTAGCACTTTGTTAATAATAGCTAATGATGTAATGCGTGCTCAAACATCAGGTTAAACATAAAGAAAAAATTCACACGAAATAATTGTTAAGAAAAATTAAGAGGACACTTTTACGCTCAAGAAATGGAGCATATTTTCTTTTACATACCTACGGACTTGTACCGTAAACTTGACACCACATCGCTGCGCCCGAAGCGATTCCCGATCGCGCCCGTGAGCATCCACCGCGCGACATCAGATAGGTGAATGAAACCTCTCTTCTCAGAAACTTTTATTAATTTCTCCGAAATTGAGTGCGATGTCCCGGGTTTACTACATTTTGTAGTCTCTCGTTACGGCACCGGCGACGAATTATCGTGATAGTGTTTCCCAACACCAAAGCGCAAGCGCAACCGGATTCGGGCGAGCATGTGTGCGTGTCTCGAACGCTTCGCAAGAGAAACAACCTCAATCCATTTTGAGAATTTTGATTTATTTGAGAGTTCTTTAGAATAAATACCTATCTTCTTACAATACAGTTCAGTGTCCATACTTATAACTTTTATGTGAAGTCACTCAGATGTAACAGCGAGACACATTACATTACATACAGTGTTTTGAGGATAATAATAATAAAACTTATTCGCGTTCAAATATGGCAATGAAAGAGACCGTGTTAGCGAGTTATATTGGAATATCTATACGAGAATATAATAATTCTTGGGGCATAGTGCATTCATTATAATGTTTTATGTCTCACACCAACAGCCGATTTTAGGGTCCGAAAACGAAGACAAAATGTTGAAACGAACTCGTTTTTCTCACAAAACCAATACATTTTTATTTAACTGTTCGATTACAAGGCTGTCAAGACGACTCGTTTTCAACGCTGTGAATAATTTATTCAAATCTTATCATAATGGCAACATTTAGTACCTAGAGACCATGTAATCGTAAAAGTCTTATATCTTTTTACGAGACCTTAATACAAAATGAAAAATAACGATATACAGGGTGTAATGGCCAACGGTTCAAAGATAAATACATTGCATTATCATGCTTGTTAGTTAGGATAGCATGCTTGCTTTAGAAGTGTGTGTTTTTTCAGTTTATTTGTTATACTGAACTTACCTTGTCTATAATTATTAAGGCATTTACTACACATACTTCTTATATTTATCACCCATGATTGGCGTTTTTGCGATCGAGTATCAAAGTCTCTCGTTTTAGCGATTGCTATTTTTAAAATGCGCGATCAACATTTTCTATTGCGGCTACTAAATAGCGCGATAGCGCGTTTTAGCGATTCATACTTCTAACATTCGCGATGGGTATTAATTGATCGAGGCACAAGTCGCTGTATCTGACTTTCTAAAATCGCTTCGAAAAATGCTAAAAGAAAAACGTGTGCGGAAAAACGGTTTTTACCTAAAATATTTTAAGGGACATAAAAACGTGTCACGTTACCGGTATAATTCTTTCCCGAAACGCATGACGCAAATTGAAGAAATTGCTTTTACTTAGTTAAAAAGTTAATAGATAAGTAATTAATAGATATAATTAGGATAATACACTTTTTATAGATCTTATCAACCAACATGTACTGTTGATGTGTTGACGTATGTCATCAATCAAAGTACTTGCAAGGAGACAAAAAACTATCAGTAGACATCATAGAAACGCCATCAGACTAAATAAACGGCAAACAGCTGTATTACACGAATAAACAGCAATTTGGTTGCGTCGAGACTACAGATCTTTCAGTGGCGGGTCTAATCAGAGCCGGGGGATAGTCGTGAAACTTTACTGCCAACATTGTGAAGTTAAAATACACATGTATGACAATTAGTGGGTGTGTAGCGCCCACGGCCGGGCCGCGAGACGGATAAAGTGCTCACATATCATTAGTTCACACCTCGTCGCCTCGGAATCGTCCGCGACTGCGAGCGTCTTTCTTGTTACTTACGAGTACGCTTCACACAGTTGACGAAAATGGTGAACGTTGAAAGAAATAAGTAATGGCTATGTTGATAAGTGTTACTATTGTTAAGTGTTACCATATTAAGTCGTCTTGTAAACGCTTCGTAGTATATTAGACACACCACACAGCACACCGAGGTTAACTGGAAGATAATGCTCACTAGCATTAAGTTCGCCTATGTACTTACAAATTTGTTTGTGCAATAAAGAATTTTCTATCTATCTATCTATTAGAAATAACCGCCTCCATCAGGACCTGAAAGTAGACCTCGTCGCTAGTGTAAACAAAACGTTTGCCGGAGCTCATGAATTTACGCTTCACCATCACGTGAACGTCGAGGCTATCCAATTCACCGACAACACAGACCTAGTGTGAAGACTAAAAAGGACAAAACCATTTAAGTCAGTTTCGTGAAGTGTCAGTGAACTGTAGTATAAACAGTTAGTGCTTCTCGTAAAGAACACAAGAACATAGTGGCTTCGCCATAACAGAGACAATAAGAAAAGTGTTGATGGACAAATTCTTAGTTTAATTATACTTAGCAGTTTAAGTTAAATTTAAATGACTTATTAGGCTAGATTGTAATTCTAATAGCGGGTCTTTATTTAAATCAAATTATAATATAAAAAGTAAGTCATTTGTGCTGTAACTTACATTGTTTTAAGTGAGGCACAGCTTTTCGCCCTGCGCTGCGGCTCAAATCTGTTCTATCCAAAGTTTCGTCTAAAACGGCTCTTAAAAAAACCATAGAAACATACGTGCGAGAAAATTGAAGACTGTATAGTTTTTTTCAAAATGCAGTTTTGACTAGATTTCGATTTTACTGAAATTGCGAGAACTAAAACTAGTACTTATGCTATTAATTATTTTGTGATATAGGTAGGTACCTTCCATAACTTCATTTATAATATCGGTGGACTACGATTTGTAGTTTTATGTAGCTTCATTAGTTTTACAAGCTATTTACAACCAACTTTGTCATATTTTTACCCACGACAGAACGGTAAAGTAGTTTGTATATTATATTTGCGTTTACGGTAATAGGTAGTTTGTATATTTGTGTACAAGCCTTTTCGTAGATAGATGGGAACATAGAAACATGTTCCCGTCTATCTACGAAAAGGCTTAACCTATTTTTATGCGATTTTTGGTAGTACCTTTTAAATTTATCTGAAATGGTTCTTAGATAGAATACATTGTGACAATGCCAATCCACTAGGGGGCACTGTAGTAGATATAACAGTGTTCGTGTGTGCACTTCTGTTCTCATTTATAATTTTATATACGTAATGGCGGAACTGATTTCGATGCGGTTTTCGGTTGTCCCTATGAAATTTATTCGAAATTGTCTGCTACATATTCTTTCCGCTCGTGTGTCACTAAAATTTAAATAGTTTTCACTTGACACTTTCTATGGCCCATAAAAAAGAAATGAAATGCATTATGAAGTTTCACTGCTATTTACAAAATAATTTTCCTAAATTACTAAAGGTACCTACTAAGTATTTTTAATTATAATAATATTCTCGTTACCTTTGTAATTAAGGTTTTGGTATGAAGGTTTTGCAATTCAATACGCTGTTTTTGAAACCAACGAGCGAATAATTTTTTTGAGAGGCAAAGAGAAAGAGGCTCGAGACAAATCTCTTCACAGTTCGACTCATTAATTGCAAGTTCTATTTGGTCACCGAACGATGCGATACGTTTACAATTAGGTATGTTAATTAAACCCTGTACAATTTTATTGGGATCAATGAAAACTGTATTTTGATAATAGCACATTAATATCGCGCGGTAATTTCGTACAGGGTTATTTTGGTAACACAGTTGTCGATTAGTGGGTAACGACAGGGCGCGGGCTATAAAGGCCGGTGCGGGAAATGCACGGGATGTTTTGAATCGCCACCGCTTTAATGGTCACTGTATTAACCGATAATTCAAATTTCGATAGCTTCGTACCCCAACTCGTAATTCCAAACACAACCTGACACAACACTCGATGCGCAAATGAATGCACATTGCTGGCTGGGATGCTGCTGCTTCAATTTACACTTTCAAATATGATTACTGTTTATTACCTACCTAGTATTAGCTTTAGCTTATATTATTGCTATCCTTTCTGTAATTAAACATCATTTACATACGTAAACAATAGAGTTTTATGAAACAATGATATTTATAGGCCTAAGTAAATTGCCATTAAATTTTCTTAACAAACCGCCACTTACTTGACTCTAATAGGTACGGGCTATAATAGAAAAAACATCATTAAGTTATGGAACTCGTAAAAGTAAATGACTCGTATCAAAAATATGAAATACAATTTTGCTTCCTAATGAACACGGTGGGATTGGTACGTTTAATTCTAATTTCGGCTTTAGTGGATGTAGGAACGTTTGCGATCAAGTCACGGGAGTGTTAAGCAGAATAATGGTCAAGTTATTAATAGACAGAGCCCGTAGCGCAAGCACATGTTGGTGCCGTAACGAAGGCCTATAAATCTCGGCGTACAATCTGAAACAACTTCATTAGCGAAATCAACGCTCCGTTTGCGCCGATGTGAATGATTAAAGACGAATATGAGTAGGGTAACTGAATCAGATAATGAGTTATTATCGCGTTCGATTGTTAATTCAAAGTAAGCGGGTAGGTAGAAGCCGTCGACCACATTTACGAGTGCGATGGAGTGTGTCGACGGGCTCTCCGGTTGCTTTCGAAAGAGTTGCAATTTTATGAATGAGTTGTTTGAATGAAACACAATAAAAATAAGTTTCCTGCGAACCGAGGCGGAAAGTTCGCAGCAGAGACGGGGCTGTACGTGTCCGAATCGACTTTTAAAGTGCATAATATTTGGTTTGGCGCTAAAGATTTCACCTCCCCATAAAACATTTTAATAATACATACTGACGATCGATTTACAGTGCGGCCGCAAGTATTATTATGTTGTTCGATTTCTGTAAAGTTATTTTTGTTTGCCATTCTGTTCGGTATCCAGGTACATGGTCCTAATTTAAATGTTTCTAATAGTTTATATAATGCTTAATAGAAGTTCAATTAAATAAATCCCTATTGACTGAACTTGTCTGAACTAGGTGCTGGCTGGTTTACAAGTTGGATTTCTATACACTACTATAATATACAATATAGTAGACCTTATTACGTAGGCAACCCAAGTGGAAAGTGTCTTTCAAGGCTATAATGGAGACACATCCACATTAATAAGTAGGTACTCTTGATAAACTTCAGTATAGATAGTATTTAAATATATTATTGAACAAATAAATAAAATAAAAAACCAAAAGATCACATACATAGGTCTTGGCCCCTAACTAGGATTTCCTATATCTAGGGAAACAGGAACTACGAGGACCATGGTCCCATAACACTCAGACACGAAACGAAAATGCTTGCGCTTTTTTTGTGTGCACAAACATTTGTCCAGTCGCGGGAATTAAACCCGCAACCTCAGTGGTGTATGATGAGATATAAGCCAACCTGCCCAACCACTACACCACAGAGGCTGACATAATTACTTATTAGTAAGTATCTTCTCTCTTCTATCTTCTATTTATTCAATTAGAACTGTAATGTTTTGATGTATCTGCGCACATATCTAACGCACGTATAGCTCCTAATCGCATTATCAATTTACAGAATTTAAATAGCTAACCAGTTCATAATCTTGTTGTGTAAGTAGGTATTGTCACTGTTATCAAAATTATAATGAATATTCATGCTCTAGTTTATGCTCAAATAAAACAACTTAAAACAAGCCTTCGAGAATATTCCGTTTATATTAACGATTTCACTTTTTATATTTGACTTTTTTACACATTTTTACTTAGCCATAGCAGTGAAAGGCGGCTTAGTCAAAAAGAAAGAGGATAGTATTGTGCCGACCAAGAAGCTAACATAATTATTACCAACGGAATACTTAAAATAAAAGGCCAGAGGAAACAATTTAGATATATATAGAATCAATTCAATAACAAAATTGAATTGTTTAATGCATATTATACTCAGGCAGTAGGTTTCACTCAGTACTCATACTTCAGTACTAATTTTATGAGGATTTGAAGTATCAGGCCAGACGGCGGTTGTAAAAGTGTCAAGCATGAGTGAAGTGACGTTAATTTTGTCCATTATCATTACAGTTGCATAATTTAACTTGACGTTACTGCCGTAGGGAGTTTTCAAATTAAAAGCCGCCGATCCTTTTCAATATTTATTCTTCCTTAATTCTATCGTAATTAGAAAAGGTGTGAATTTCTTTAGGGGGCATTATGCATTTCGAATTTTCGAGGGTGGGCCGGTTTTGACTTATCTGATCGGATATCTCGACACAGGATGCGGCCGGATAGACACTCGCTCACTTCTCGATCCACCATGTAATTGTCCAATTAAAGTCACAATTTTATGTAAATATCTTAACGAAATTACAGAAACTTACCTTTTTATTGTGTTCCGTTTCGGGTCAGGTGTTTAAGTTATAATTTGTTGTATTTTAGAACGCGTTATTAATAAATTGATCGGAAACGAAATTGTAGAGGTTCCATTTAACTGTACTTTTAGTCACTAAAAAAGCAATTTATATTGTAACTACGTACAATATTGAAAATAGACCGCTAAGAGTCGACAAAACATTCTGTAACATTGTTTCGTTCTTAACTCCTCAATTCCTGTAATAACAAAAACTTAAAAAACGAATGAATAGATAATTAGTTCTAAGAGTTGTTCACGCGAGCTATATGAAGGCATGTCGGTAATTAAGAGCAGACCGAATCACACGATATGTTCATTGTCTGAAATAGATCAAATTGATAGCGAATAACTTATATATCCATTTGACTGACATTGTAAGATTTTTATTAGTAAAAAATGCAAATCTCTCACACATGGAGCCAGATTATGATGTATTATGATAATTTTTATGGAATCAGCATGGAGCTAAATATAAGATTGTATTACCACAGTACATGATTTAATAATAAAAAAACCGTTCAGCTCTAATGAGTATGAGCGACATGGTAAAAGAACTGAGTGTAGTTAGCAATTTCTTGTAAAACCAGAGTGACGTTATCGCCACTATCGCCGCGGGCGAGCGCAGGAATATACTAGTTATGTTAATTATTGTTAAAAACTAAAACACACAGACATTTTCTAATAGCTATTATTTATGTCTGTTGTTAAACAAATGATGTTAATAATCTAATTCACGGAATGAAATCCCAACTAATTAAAAAATCATGCTTGTAATGATTAACACGCGTTTCAAGATCGGAGTTAGGCAAGGCAATCAAATGCGTGACGCTCGTGCAGTTTCTTACCTACTAATCACAAGGATGTTTAAATAATGTTGTTAATATATAGTATAGTTAGCAGAAAAGTTACTTTAAAGATACATTTTGTGCAGCATTCACCAACATATATTGTAAACATTATTTAATTATCTGGGAGAAGTCACTGCCTTCTGAAATACAGTTTCGACTAGTTCGGGAGCTTATAGAGTCAATATTAACCTTTACAATGCCTTATGTCAATAAATGATTTAATCTTTTATGATTTCATTGCGAAGATTTATGTGAGAAAGTTACATACATTTATGTCCATTCATATACACATATGTATGTAATGACATATACGTACCTATATCTGTGAATAATATCAAATTATTATACTGATGCCGATTAATATTCAGTGAATTTTTGTCGAATGTCACATCGCTGGTGGTAGATAGAGGATTAACTGTAAGTGCCGGACACAAATTAATAGTGATAGAAACACACTTGCCAGATCATTCGGTCGCCTAAAAACGAATACACTCAAAGTTTCTTATTGTTATGTTTTGATGGAAATTGGTTAACGTAAATTAACTTTACTTACCGTTAACTAACTTTAAAGTTAGTTAACTTTAATTAGTGCAGTGTGAAATAGATATTAGTGACGACATAACAAAAATTCCAATCGAAATGACAAATGTGCTTTGTCTGCTAGGGGATTAATAATTATAAAGTACAGGTATTCGTATCGTAAACTTAATACTTTAATGATGTCTCTAAAGGGCCGACTCTGTAAAAAAACAAGTCCTCGCGATACCTGAGGCGACCATCGCTCGCCGTCACCACGTTTTAGTCAAGCGAACGACATGTCACCGATATTTTTTGCCCGACTGATGTCTTTAACGAAATTCATGTCATTGGGTCCGATTTCTCTAAGATTAACTTTTTTACATTATTTAACAAATAGATCGGGACCCCTTATACGCTCGAATATTCAGTTACATGGTTTAACACTTAAAAGGGCTTAACGACTCTAACACATCCTGCGGGTTACGATAAAAAACACGACAAAAAGAGAATACTTCTCGTGTTTGTTTTTTAAAAGATGTCTGCTGGAGATAAGGTGCTGCGGCACTTTAATCCTCCAACCGTCCGATATTTGAAAAGGATATGATGACAACTTTTTTTCTTTTTATCTAATAAGCACACATTACCGATACTTAAGGACGTGCCCAATTTCAGTCTACCCCGGCATAGGCAGAAACATGAAGGCCGAGATCAATAACCATATTTAAGCATTGTTTCGGCTAAACTTTCAACTTTGGCCTGCTTTGCTGATCGGTAACTACCTACCTCAGATCGTCTTCGTCGTAAGGGCTTGTTCAGTTTCGTCCCACGATCCAATCGTCTTAATTGGACTAAACATTGAATTGTGTCTTTTAAAGTATTTTCATATACCTACAGTACCCGCAAGACTTTGCCTGTCTCAGCCTATTTCTGGTCACCTGGTTCTTGATGTTCGCAATATATTAAAATAAGTGCAATGATTATTGATCAAATAAACGTCACATGTTATGTTGCTGTCTCAACTAGTGCGGATGCGGATGGGATGAAATACAGAATGAAAGATAAAATATTTTTAAAAGTGTTTCGTCCAAATAGGACGGGGTCGTGGTACGAAACACTGAACGTGTCCACATATCCAGTCATAAATATTGGACATACCCTTTATGTTGTCTTCACAATTTTTCTGAAATAAATTCATATTGTATTGTATTATACAGGTTCAAAATCATAACATAGAGAGATGTTTAGCTAAAAACATAATAAATCTAACCTATAGTAACTGAAAATATAACTAAATATTATATAAGTAACCTATTATTATAATTAATCAGCGTCACAACTACAAAAATAATAATGTCTTTGTTATAAAATATAATATACGTGCCTATATCAGTTCAAAGGGCATTATTAGGCTGACCACCATTATCGTCACGGTACAGCGACATGAGCAAAATAATACCAACTGGCTGGTATCGAGCATACAACAAGCGCAGCGCGCCCGTCTGCGCCCGTTAGAGTCGAGTACCGACTTGCAAACATAATGAAAGTTTTGTGTGTACTCGGCTATCCACAATGGCGACCGCCGGCTGGCGAATCAACATTGCACAGTACATACGGTAATTATGTTGTTTCATCTAACAGATACTCATATCGTTTGAACGGATTGAATCCCTTTTAAGCATCGCCGTCGATTTCAGCCGCTCCCCTCCTGTAGATCGATATAATCTCTATTACCATATCCATTAGGTCGAATGAACGACGAAAGCGGGATCCGCCGATCCTGCAACCGGCGATATACAAGTATACACAATGTTTCCGAGCAAGGATTAAATAACTATGCTGGGTGTGTAATGTAGGTAATGCAGGGATTCAACGTTTAACGGCTTCGGGATTACCTCCATAATTCCCTCAACCCAACAAATGTTTTTAGCCTGTCGTGCCGTGGCAAGCGGGTGAGTGTGAGTCCAAAGCTTTGCTATAGGTCGACGAAACATTAGAGACGATAGGCTTCAGCGCGACTCGCAATGGGCGGCGAGTAGCGCGCATGCTTAGGGCGGCCGAAGCCATACTCTGGCAGACGGGTCACAGCACCAGCTTAGGCCCTGCCACTGTCAACCGCGACGTCACTTTACTAGGCTTACGGCGAACACAACACTCTGCATCTTTAAATAATTAAAGATTTGGTCATTTATATAATCTAGACGTTACTTTTGACATGTAGTCTACATGAAAGTAGACACGTCTGACATGTAGACATACTTATGGATATCTTATCTGCAATCCACGATTTAATACTTGAGAATTTAAACTTATGAAGGCATGCAGCATACTATTGTTAAGTCTTGTCAATATGATTATTTCCGGTATATCCTATAAAAATACCATAAATGAACTCAAAAGAAGTATTAATTATGATTTCTTTTCATACTGACAGTTGTATCAAAAACGTTCGGGTGGTATTGCTCGTTTACTAATCCTATTGAAGAACACAATACATTTTAGACGGACGGGGACCATTTTTCATTTTGATGACAAATATTTAGAAAGTTATTTATCCGCGTACAATTCTGCAGAGCTCAATTAAAAAAGGTCGATCTTCACTCGCGAGTCCCGCTTTATGATGGCTTCAGGCAGCGGGCGGATGTTTATTCTGCAACCGCGATATCGATTCAGGTAGTCCGGCAAATAAATCTATTATAACAACAATGGGTAATGCTCGTTTTGCTTCTTCCTTAGTCATTTCATTCAAAATCTTTGATCCGAATCATACCGAAGTATAGATGGCCTTTATTATAATAATCCATTTTTTATATTTGAAAGGGGTTATCGCAGCGTTTCAAATTTGTGTAGCTGTCGGCGCTGACGACGTCACGGGCACGCCCATGGTTGTTCTTACGTTAGAGTATGCGCCCCTTTTCACACTGTCATTAAATACTCATTCATTATCCATCATTGCATAAATTATGTTAAACGGGATTATTAATATTCACTTAAAAATAGTGTACAGTCATATTGTTACAGTTACAGGCCGAACTGGTTTAAAACCTAAGTTTGTCTAGTCTTAAGAAAACATTTTCTTCAACCTAAAGTTAGTCCAAATACTAATGGTGCCACGCAAATGAGATAAATACTTCAACGCAAGTAAACTTATTCGTCGACTGTCAGTTTCCGTATTTTTTTTATTTGCTTTTGGACTTGCGTTACAGTATCATCAAAAATCGTTCCGCCATGTGTCTCTGGACTTATCTATCATATTAGCTCACTAGACTGACGAAGGCTTGAAATCACTCTGCCATGACGGTACCAAATTTATGCTTGGTATTAAAACATGTAACCATACCACGTTATGAACTATGAAATATGCTTTTGCGATTCTGCTGTGCGCACGGAGGCCTCCTACTATCGTATTTTGTTTGCTTTGTTCTTGTTGCACTTGCGAATGAAAAACGCGCCATAAAGGCATTTCAAAATTTACAACTTACAGAGCACCATATCGACAGCCTCCAACAGTCCGCCGCCGGCGCAGGCGGGAATGAGCGCGAACTCGGGCGGCGCGAGCAGCGCCGCACGTCCCAGCTCGCCAGCAGCGCCCGCGGCGCGGTGCTGCGACACTGGCCGCCCTATATACCACGACCCTATCACAGGACAGACAGTCTGCTCGTGTCAGTATGAGCTGCTGAACTACCAAAGGCTCGCGTCGGGCGTGCCGCTCTCGATGTACAGTACTCCGTACTCGGATGCGGCAGCAGCCACCGCTGCCGGCATGGCGGCCTACTTCCCGGCGTTGGCTGCCGACCAACCACCCTTTTATACTAATGCAGTAAGTATAAACTCAGAAGGCAAACGAAATAAATAAATAAATAAATAAAAACGCCCAACGATCACATACATAGATCCTGGCCCCTAACTAGGATTTCCTATATCAAGGGAACCAGGAAGTATGAGAACCATGGTCCCACAAACCCAGACACGAAACAAATGCAAATAAAAAAAAATGAACTGACATCAAAATTGTATCCTTGTACTTGTACCTATGTATATTTCCACCTTTTATTGCTAATCTTCAATATGAGATGAATTTATACTGTTTTCTGGTCGTGTTAAATAGGAAATTACGAAAAAGTCCTCATTGGCAAGTTTACAGTATTATAATAAAATTCCTAAATGTATAAGCTCAGAGAAAGAAAATTTAAATTTTGTATGAAATCTATTCTAATAAAAAAGCATACTATTATTCATTTTACATAGAAGACAAAGATGCATAAAACATTCCGTTTCTGCCAAGTAATCAACTGGCACATAAGAAACATAAAATTGACAAAAACAAACACATTGTAACAAAAGTTTAAAAAATGCCCCTTAGTTTCTTCCCGTAGGTGTTTACTGGATAGTGGTTCTTTTTCCGATGCGGTCATAGTCTTTGTAATAATTATGTGTCTGTGGTGCTAAAATTGAATAAAGATTTTTTTATAATTGCGCAATATGTTGTTTGGTGTGACATTATGCGATGACAATTATTGAAAATTCGGAAGCTCGTATTGTAAATCGCCTTTGATATTAGTATTTGATTTTAGTAATACCGCGGTTGTTATATTATGTTAATAAAAATATTTTTCTTTGACAGGCATAACTATTACCTACGTTACATTTATAAAGCATTATTGTTACTAGTCTTACTATGGTAGTTAACAAAAACTGAACTCGTTATAACGTCTAAATAGAAAGACTTAAGCGTCAACACCGAGCCAGCTTACTCATTATTCATCGTCCTTTCGAGCATCCTCACAAAAGAAGTTACGTTGAAATAATTAGGGTCCCATGTCAAAATAGTACCTTTAAAAGAAGCCTTAAGAATTTTTCGTCGTGTTAAGTAGCTATCAACAATAAGGTTTACGATATAGGTAACACATATAAATTAGGATCGTAATCCGATGATGTATGTTTTATACCTTTTGTTGATTAAAAAAAGTTGTGCGCTACCTACGTCACGTTGACTTATTCCTTGAGTTTAATAACTTAATAAGATCAAAAATTGTTGAAAGGGAATTTGTGAGAATGAAATTAATATTTAGGTACTTTATGTTCTCATCATTAATTAGATACTTCGTATGAAGTATTTTAATGACAATTAAATAAAATTTTGCTATATAATGAGATTAATACTTCAATGTCAGAAGAAGTCCTGAAAACACGATTTCATTTCCAGATAGACCGATTAAGCATTAAAGCTCAAAAAGCTCAAAAGCCCTCCATAAAAAAGCGTGCCGCACCGAAAGCCATGTGTGTGGGTAGTGACTTTGAATGATAATGATCATAACAACATAAAAGTAGCCACAGTGTGTTATATATGACCTGTAGTAAAACTTTTGGAGGAAGGTGTTAAAAGGTGGGGCCGAAAACGTGTCCCGGCAGATGATTCAATCATTCATAGAGGCATGATCATACATCATCGGTGGCGAAAGTGTTAACTGGAACCGCCCGACGAGTCACCTACAATAGCTGGATCCTGCCACAGCGTTTTTTATTCACGGCGTATTATTATTTCCCCATAATTTATTATTTTACTTTGACTGCTAACTTAGAGGCACGCACTAAACATCGAGTTTTGTTGAATCTCTTTGTTAAATGTTGATTTTGTTGTCAGACCATGGGGCGTAACTGTTTTGTAGGATTTCAATAGTCAGTGTATAAATAATAGTAAACATTCCAAACCATAGTTTCATCGTTATGTTCAACCATCACAAATAGGTATTCATAGACATGTGACGTAATCTCATTCGCATTGGACTGCGAATATGATTATAGGCCATACTCTTTTCTAGTGAATAAAGGCCTGGACCCCAAGGGCAACGTATAATAATACAAAATAGCACAAGATACTAATTGTAGAAAGAGTAAAGGTAAAAACATTTTAATATACGTAACTGTTTTCTACTAAGATGATTTCATTTAAAATAATGAAATGTATTACCATTTTTATCTCTGTATGCACAGGAAAGGATAGTGACGATGCCAGAGAATAATGCCCGTTGATGGCTCTATCGAAGAGATCTAATAAATCATCGTCAACTCAAACAGATTTGTCATTTAATATGACGCCTAATTTAAGATCAGACTAACACGTGACGATATACCTACTTTGAATTATTATAATATTTTATGATGAAATATTTGAGCACTCTTAATGGTTATACTTAGACTGCGGACTTAGGAGATATATTTACGTCAATACAACATTTTTTGATTACTCTTTTTTTATTTACGATTTAGTGTACTTTCCTTCAAAAGCCTCAGATATACGACAACGAGTTTTAATACTTTCCATCTTTATTATTTATTATACGAAATAACTTGTTCAAGGTGCCAAATGTATCGATATGTGTTATTATCTATTACGTTTACTTATTTAATTAAATTAAGAGGCTGTATATACCTATACGAAAACGTGTAGATATAAGAACAGTAAAATCTGATTTAACTACTTTAAATTCATAAACAACGTTTATGAACTAGTCACCGAGACGAACAAGGTCGTTGATGTATTTGAGAGTTAAAAGTTTAACACTAGGTTTATCGCAAAAAAACGTGCCACAGAACAGTTTTTATAACTTTTATATTTAAATCAAGGAGACATAGATATTTACCGAAAACAATAAAAATATTATTGAAAATGATGTGAGCATTTAAGGTCAAAGCTTTCGACGGCACTATACCGCTACCTACCTGGGTTTGCGTGTTCACGGGCCCACTCCGCGGATTAAACTTATTCCTTCAATAAAATACATATTATAGCGAGCTCCGATATGATAATGTTAATGGGATTATAGCTAGAATCCATTAAATCTTGATGTCAATAAAGATCACGAGCTAGTTTTTATATGATAGATTAATAAATACATACACGTACATTAGAACACGCCTATATGTAAATGTATGTAGGAAGGTAAAGGCACCCCGATTTAGGTCGGTTGACTTGCCTTGTAGGCTGTAGACTGGTCTAGTATGATTAAAGACAAACTTTAAGTAATATCATTATTCAAAGTGGTTAGTAAAACGTCAAGTTTTTTTCTGCAATAGAAAAGTTTTTATTAAGGCTTTGAAAAGTTTTTGTTAGCGACAAACTAAACATTTTAGGGATAAAGTTTGAGTACCTACTTATTACTTAGACAATGAAATAACACTAAATTTGTTTATAGAAGTTCGAAAGTTAGACATTATTTTATAAACATAATGCGGAAAAAAATTGTCTGCCTATGACTCCAAAACACTAGAAAGGATTTGAAATACTAAACGTAAATTAATGTACAATATACGCAATACAGTCTGTTAAAAAGTATGTACATAACTCAATAAATGAGCGATGGGAAAACCCACATACCTAATATAAGAAATTACAAATGAATGTTCTGCATAGTTGAAACAAGACCTGCAAGCCGATAACTTGAAAAAAAGTCTTAAAACCTAGGGTGACGAGCGCAGTGCAGTGTCGCGCAAGATTTTGCAAAACAAAGTCCTGAGTGGTGCTGCAACTGTTAAGAGCAGGCATATTACCATCAGGCGAAGGACTTCCTCGTGCCGTCATTAGTTACATAAAAAACAACTCCCTCCTAATGAAATTTCAAGGGACAACACCAGAACCACCACAAGACAACTTTAGAGATAGTTTCGTTGTCACTTTACATAACTTTGGCAAACGATGAGCGCTTAGTAGTAGCGAGTCGGCCATTAGGCGAGCATCGTTCAGCTATAATAATAAATCCAGGCAAACTGCAGATTCGCGTTACAGCTTAGGCCGATTATTTGAAGTAACAGAAAACTGGAATTATATCAGAAAGGTCGTACCAACAAAGAGCGACAGCGCGACTGGCTTACGCTGTCGTACTTGAGTAAAATTTATTATCGGATTTTCGATTCGGCCACCAATGAAGTTGTTGGACAACAAAATCTTTTGATAGATTTATCCTGGCTGACCGCATTAAGACTCGCTCCTGAGTTATTTTTAATGCGTCGTAATAAATTTTTGGGCCCTTAACGACTGTCGAGGCTTTTTACGCAATTTTTCTTGCATACTCGGGGTTTAGTAACAAATTGATCAAATATCTCCCGTACACTGTCAAGCGCAAACGGTATTCATTATTCATCATTAATATTTCGAGATTACATACGAGAGTAATAAAATGAATGTTCAAAGGCTAATTCATTTGTTTATCTCGACGACATGAAAGAAAGCAAAGTTCAACAATCCCCATAAGATTAAAAAAACAAAGATACATTTGTCGACCGAAAGATGATTGATGCGCGTGCGTCGGTATCTCGCCCATTAAATAATAATAGTTAAGACGTTGAAGCGATCGATCAAGAAATCAATCCGACGAGGATCATTTTCGTAATCGATTATGTTCAAGCTACCGGAAACTGGGATGAAAAATTTGGTTTTGTAAGTTCTTAATCCAAAATTGTTTATCCTCCAGGCTGCAGGGATCGAGTTAAAAGAAAACTTGGCCGCGAGTGCGGCGAGCTGGCCCTACCCCACAGTCTACCATCCTTACGATGCAGCCTTCGCCGGGTATCCATTCAACGGGTAAGTGACCTTTAAAGTAAATCTATTTTTGCTCTTCAACTTCATGCCAATACAACGAAATTGACTTTAAAAGTTCATATATTAAAATAAAACGGAAAGTTACTAATCTTTGTGATTCCTTTAATCTTTGTCTATGTTTACCGGCGCTTTCTTAATTAAATCCTGGAAGTATCTGAAGCGAGTATGTATGACAACATTAAGATATTTCCCCAACTAGACATTTTATTAAGATTTTCAAGATGTGTACTTTTACGGTTTGATATACCTACCTATAGGCAGACCCCCGACACTCCATACAAATTCGCCGAGCTAACTGTCTAGTACTACTACTGGCGCACCGGCCTGTCCACACACGTTTTGTCTGTGTGCGTAATTATTGTAGGGATGAGCTAATACGAATCGAACGCGACAATGACAACGCTATACGTAAGCAACCTAAGTATTTCTCTTTCACACCCACTATCGCTTGGCTGGGAGACGCGAAAAACCAAAAAATCTCCGATTCTTATTTGTTTAAGTGGTTTCTTTGCATCCATACACAGAACAATAACGAACCATTTTAAAAGAGATAGGCAGACCTCCGTCAGTCAGGTCAGGTCCTGGTCAGCTCCACCGTCTTCAGCCGTTCTCCGTCTTTTTCTCAATATGTTTCGTCCATATGTCAAAGTCAAATAGTCAGCCGGCTGCTCTACCTCTGTAAAGCAGGTAGTCGTCGTCATCCAAAAAGGTCATAACAACCTCAAATAACATTAATTGATCGCACATATAAAATAAACATTTGAATCTCACTCATTAGACATTCGCAGCGAGCGGTGACAACCGAGAAACGCAAGCGGCATTGCCCATTTTTTCATCGGTTTATTGCGGCACTTCAAATGAAAATGTCAGTGTGCGCAGTCATCCAATGGCAAGCAGCAGCCTGTACAATGTATAAGGGGCATTTGCCTGGGGGTAGGCCTGGTATTACCTGGTCTGATATTTACCAGATAAGTCCCTAACGGTCCCTAACAATATCGACAGTTAGGCTTTTAAATTTCTTGAAAAACACGTCACCATAGTATTCTAGCGGCTGGTCCTGGCCCGATGCCGCCAGTCTGTTTCCCATGCATCCATTGTTTTAGTCTGTTTTAGTCTAACGTTTATTTCACATCAGCGTGGGCTGCAACTCTAATTACGTTTTGTCGACTTTGTTTTTGTTTCATTTTGCAGTTTGAAAATTTTGAGGATATCGGTTTGATGGTGAATTGTCGAAACATAATCAAAAGCAAGGCGTTAAATTCTCTTTGTTTAACTATATTCGATGCATATAGGATCTTGTATTAGTTGATTAGGTATGTAACGTAGGCTTATATAGTTACTCACAAATGCAGAGTCTATGACTAATTTAATTAGAAAAAGACCAGTAGGTATGTAAACTGCAGAATTTGGTCACAAAATAAATTGATTACCACGTTTATGGCATTAGGTAAGTTTGTCAAAAGCGGTTCGATCCAAACAGTAAACAATTAAGTATTTTTGAGTCTTTCCATGTAGGTAGGAGTGCGTTATCTTAATCGGCGAGTACATACCTATGTAGATATGGATTAATACAGCCAACGCATTTATGTAAACTGATAGCGGTGAACTGTAAAGGTAACAAAACATGGGTTTATTAGATAATTATGAATATTGAAACAGATTAAAGATAGTTTATCCGTGTTTCTAGGACCGCCGACAACCGACAACACGGTAGGTAAAAGGTATATTGTGGCGGTATTTCAAGGCATGCGCATGCGCTACCATTTGTTGAGTTTATCGTTAAACCTTAATAAGCTAAAGCTTTGATATATAAGTTAATTTGAAACAAAAAAGGAAGACTGGTGATGTCCTTGTGTCATATACCTACCTAGAACGTTATGACTACACAAACAGCGACAGACGTTAGTGCAGCCATTCAGGCCGAATGTTCTAATGCGTGACGACGGTAAAAGGCCTGACGGTAAGACCCTGATTTTTTGGACGTTGGGGCAGCCTTAGTGTGGTACACTAGCGACACTATGGCAGGTCGACACTATGGCATTGTCACTTTTCCAGAGACAATAAGGCTGGCGCCACGGCAAATTCAACCGAGCAGGTCTAGCTGAACAATTTTTTAAAAGCAGCGTTGAAACTTTGGGTTCGTGGAGACCAAGAGCTCATCTCGTATTTTCAAGTCTGTCAGAGCGCTCGCCTGGTCCATGTGACGCGTGTCACCAAAATTCTAGGACCTACTTGGCTCAACGTATCAATATTGAAAATCATTGGCCACCTATGTATAGTTCCGTTTTTTAAATATTTTTAAAGATTATCTGACACTCTTCTTTTATTTGCAAATAATAGACGTCTCACGGGAAGTTTTACGTGCTATGATTTTTTATGATTATAAACTAGGGTTAACCTTCAAGGAATCTCACGAAAATGTACAAGCTGCATTTGGAGAAAAAAAAGTAATACTGTAAAGAACAATTACAAAAAACAACAACTAAAAAGTGCTACTGCTTTTGGGGAGTCTGCGTTAGCAACAGTTACT
Organism: Petrophora chlorosata; assembly: GCA_951640565.1. NCBI lineage: Eukaryota > Metazoa > Arthropoda > Insecta > Lepidoptera > Geometridae > Petrophora > Petrophora chlorosata. Next base: position 15,487,292 of record OX621188.1, on the reverse strand, counting down.
TATTGGTTTTGTGAATTTAAACGTGGTCGGGACCTAAACGATGACCCCAGACCCGGTTGACCTACAACTGCAGTAACTCATAAAAATGTCATCAAGGTAATAGATGGACACATTTACACATCGAGAGATTCAAGCAATTGGATCACAGGCTATTTCCACCATCCTGCATGAAGACCTTAAAGTTAGGAAGCTTGCTTCGCGATGGATACCTTATTCTCTCACCGAGGGGCAAAAATTCCGTCGTGTAGATTGGTGCAAATTTATGAAGTACAGAAAAGTTCAAACAAAGAACGTCGTAAAACGTACCCAGCATCCTTACAACTAACGAAACTTGGATATATATGTACGATCCTCTCACAAAGCAATCAACGCATTGGGTGTTTGAAGAAGATGAGTTGCCCACAAGAGATGTTCGCGGTCGAAGCGTTACAAAAAAAAATTATAGCTGGTTTTTCGACGCAGTAGCAGTAATTCCACTAGAAGACCGTAGAACAGTTACTAGTGAATGGTATTGCGAAGTTTGTTTGCCTCAAGCTTTCAGGGAGATGAATAGCGAGCGACCAAAGAGCGGTGTCGGTAGCATTCTTTTTCATCAAGATAACACGCCCGCTCACACAGCTGCTAGAACCATGGAATTTTAATACTTCGGTGGTACATATGTTAGCCCATTCTCCGTATAGCCCAGATTTAGCTCCAAGCTTTTTTATTTTATTTCCCACGGTAAAAAAAATCTTTGTGGACGAAAATTTAACACTGCAGAAGAGGCCGTCCAAGAAATTCGGTTATTTTTCGACCTGCCGAAAGATTCATTTTTTAAATTTTTCATCCAAATGCATAAGTAGTCTGGGGTTGGAGGGGAATCTTTTGAAAAGCTATAAATAAACTTTTGTCATCTATTTTTATTTCACTTATTTTTTTTGGAACAGCCCACGTATTCACATATCATATTTAAATTTAAGTATATTCTAGAAAGAACAATTATATAGGTAGGTAAGTATTGTACTCACTCTATGAATCCCAGTAGCTGTGGGATTGCAATCAGCTGACAGTATTGAGTATAATAACTAAGTATAGAGTATTAATACTTTCTAGTAGATATTTTAAATAATTCTTAAATACTGAAACGCAAAGAAAATATGTTGTGTAATTCCGCTAAATTATATGTTGGTTTTTGTTACAATAATATAATATGTATGGGGGCTACCCCCCCATATATAGCAAATGTAAAATGAATTAAAATTAAAATATATATTTATATAGTAATAACTTTCTGATTTTTTTAAATATATATATATATATATATACATATATATATATATATATATATATATATATATATATATATATTATTCCTACTGCTGGGCAAAGGTCTCCCCCATCTGCTTCCAAACATCTCTGTCTATAGCTATTTCCAACCATCCGGGTCGGTAGGTTTCGAGATCGTCACGCCACCGTTTCCGAGGCCGGCCACGTCGTCTCCGCCCGTCTTGAGGCTCCCATTGCGTGAAGATTATTGCCCACCTCTCCAGATGCATGCGAACCACGTGCCTGCCCATAACCTATATATATATATATATATATATATATATATATATAGGTACAAAATGTTTATAAATTAGTAAATAATAGATAATGTTAAATAACGAAAGCCCTAACAACAATCCTCCCTTTACGACAGGTGTCAACTCCCCGAACGCTAGAACGAGAGACTCTCTCGTCTCTCGTTACTCTCACAGCTTATATAAGTTTTATTTTTAAACTTTTCAAGAACACTGACGGTTAAAAGACATCACAAATTCTATTTAAAAAAAAAACAACACTATTATATAGTACCAACACAACACAATCGTAATAAATGAATCAATGAAGTAGAAGAATAACTTTGCAAACACTAGGAAAAATCGCGACCCCTATAAAATAATAGGCATACCGGCATAAACTTGGTTTTTGTTATAAAACACTTAATTAGACTTATTCGAAGAGTTGCCAGATCTTTGAAGTTTCCATTGAAGTTTGGATTGTGAGTGTGGTCACAGAATAATGTTACAAGTGGTACACTAAAATTACCGGATCGTAGATTAAATATAATAATAGGTACTGAATATAAATACGTTTAACTAAAATTCTTAAACTTATAATACGTTAATTTTGACGCACTTTTCTACAAGGGGCGGATGAAAAGTATTGAAGTAAGGGTTTTAGAGTCGAGATAAAAATAATACTTATTTACTCGTATTTCTTTCTACGTTTATATGTTTATAATATAATATGTATTTATGTGTACCTAATATATATGTATGTTTATATGTAGGCATTTAGAATGTTGCTATAGTATTGTAGTTTATTTTATTGACATTTTATGTTGTTATTATTATTGTAGACCTTACATCCCCGTCTTTAACATTTTGATAATTCCTCTCCATCCAAAGGTTGCCTGGAAGAGATCGCTTTTAGCGATAAGGCCGCCCATTGTAACACTTTCTTTAATTTTTTTTGTGTAATATCTTTAATTTAATGTTTGCAATAAAGCGTTTATCTATCTATCTATCTACTGTCTATTTTAATGCACTTAGAAGATTTTATTAATTTATTATAACTTCACAGAATCAGAAGCCAAGAAATACGTCTACCCCAGTGGTTATCAGTTCTGCGGCTAATACCGCCAGCCCATTGCCACTTTGGCTGTTTAATCCAACCAAAGTCACCGATAGGACCACCTCGATCCGGTACAGGGAAACTTTCCATAGCCCGCTAAGTAACTGTTAACCTTCTGACTGAACCTACTGACCACAACGACGACGAGTGTCCACGTCTCGATTCCGTAGGTCATGACAGGTCGCACTGATGACTTGTCTTTAAGCTTTGTGTAATAGACGACGAAAATACTAATAACAATAAATAACCACCAACAAATAATAAATAAATAAAAATAAATAAATATTTTACCCAACTGCAGTGTTTGCCCAAAATAAACATATCTTGAATATCTAACTAATCCTAATAAGTACTCATACACAATATTATAATGTAAACGTTTATATTTTAAATTACGTTTAGAAGTTTGTTACTCAATCAAGTCGTAACAACTGAGAGAATTCGTATGACATTTGTATAAAAATTGTGGTCTTCTCAAGGGATATCTTCCTTAGGGAATAACATTTGTAATAATTTTTGAAAAAAGTTCCTAAGTGCATATGTTTGTCTTGGTACGGGCAACACTTCTTGTTTGTTCTAGTATTTTTTTGCTACATGGGTAAAATGTCGGCAAGGCATTGATGGCGTAACATAAATAGGAAAGCTATCACAAGCACAAAAGACTTAATAGTATCGCAAGCGGAAAATAATTCTCATGGTGTTTTTGCCGCATGTTCAAGGTGCCGTAGTGTTGTAATTATAATTAGCGCTGGTTCCATGTCAACGTAAATAGGAAATGTCGCTTATTATAACGATTTACATCCGAGAAATTCTCATTCTACATGAAAAAATATAATGAAGACACGCGAGCTACTATCAGCAAAATAATCATTGATTTTTAATTGAATATACTCGAACATAGTACGACCTGATAATAAACAGCGATAAGGGAATTATTGATTTGTTATTTTAAAACAAGCAGCTGTTTTTAATGTAAGTGCGAATACAAGGAGGTAAAGCTACTTAATTAGGAACTGTAGGTATATTGTGTGTGGCTTTAGTAGATTACGGCTGTCGACGTTGCTGACTAGTTTACGTATATAGAAGCGGCGAATGCCTTGATTTATACGTTTTTAATTGCAACTCTGTGCACCGTCTTGGCGCTGACTAACTCCGTTAAATGAATATAGATTATGCAATTGAAACTGATTTGAAACGCCGTCATAACTCGATGTATAATTTTCGATGCTATATTAGGAATGCGTTTTAGTTAAAATTGTCGTAAAAGGCGTTAATAGAGGAGTTGCGTTGTGTATTTATGCATAACGTTAATGAATTTTTAAACAGAGGAAACGTACTTGTTTGCTATTTTAATAAACAGGTAACTTTTGGATACTGTTACGTCATGTTCTCATTAAAACGACTGCTGTTCAGTTAGTAGTAGAGCAAACCATTGGCCGAAACTTTTTTCACAATCACACAAATACTTTCGAAGTGAAGGAGATCCTTTCGTTTCGCCCATGATTAGAACCAATTATGGAAAAAGGTCAATAATTTTCGAAGGTGCACTGCTGTACAATAAACTACCTCCGGATATATGTAAAAGGTGCGTTAACGTTTGGTGCATATAATTTCAGATTAACTAAATATGTGATAAATGATTTTGAGCTACTAAGTTAACCTACCTTAAAAACTTCTCACTTTTATCACTTGAACTACGTTTAGCTAATCCATCCATTTAGCTGACAGCCAGATGGCATCAGGCTGGACCCTACAGGATGTAAGAAGACATCGCTGTAGACCTAGGCGACGATGGCATGATACAAACTATACGAAGAAGGGTGAAAGAGGTTCTTAAAGGTAGGCAATGCACCAGTAATGCCCCGAGTGTTGCAGGTGTCCATAGGCGACGGTAACCGCTTACCATCCAGGCGGGCCGTCTGCTTGTTTGCCTATAAGTAATATAAAAAAAAAACATATGAAAAGGGCTGGTGCCAGGTAACCTTAGATCCACATATGTAGAAAGATGAAAGGGGGGAGGCCTTTGCGCAGCAGTGGGACAAAACAGGCTTTTATGATATAAAACTAATAAAATATATCTTCCACAAGTTACGACAACACTATTAAAACTTACTAGAAACATATTATCGTAGCTCGGCTAAAGTTCAATTTTATTCAATTATGAATGGAGAATGGTCATCGTTTGGTACGTGTAAACATTAAGAAGGCGGAATGCGCAATACATCAGTCGTGACCTTAATTAGATGTAGGTGTACTCATATTATCTTTGTCCAGTTCCGCTAATTGACAAAACTAATCTCACAGTAAGTCTGAAAGCCAACTTCCAATGAAAAATAAGCATGAATAATGGTTTGAAACTAAGTACAATGATATAACAAAAAGTCTGTTGAACCCGTCAAGGTAATCAGTATAGATTTTAAATCCTACGTGTTAGGAAATTATATTTATCCACTTCATAATATTTATCATTATATTTTGCTATGGAATTCTATTTTTTTTTTAATATCCGTTCACTTTTGGATTGTATAATATGTATGTTAATTATATATTGTATGTATGTATGTATAATAATTAGGTATATAAGTTTATTTATATAGTCATATATATATTTAAGTAATTCGATTATATATTGTATATCATATGTAAGCCCTTAGTATGTCTATTATATTTTCTATCACCACCGTCTGTGTGTTTCGTTATTCCTCTCCATCCAAAGGTTGTCTGGAAGAGATCGCTTTAAGCGATAAGACCGCCCATTGTTACACCACTGTAAACATTTGAATTGTACCTTATCTCTATTTTTAAGGTGAATAATAAAGTGTTTATCTATCTATCTATCTATCCTAATAAACCTTTGTTTGTTTTTTAATCTATGGTGTGTAAAAATTGTATATTTAATCATTATGAAAAATAAAAAAAGGATGTCATTACTTTGAGAACATTGTACTTGTAACCACTCGGTCTAGACAACGCAACCGGCACGGGGGAAAATCTGCCTCGACCCAGGCGGGGTTGCTTTATACTAGCACATACTAGCACTGCAGGTGAAATTTCCGACTTTTCGTTGGTTTTATTTACCTAATGAATGAATGAATATAATAAAAGAGTGAACGTTAATTAGATACCTATGCACGGATTATTAATTATAATTTTATTGTATTTCTTTTTAATTTTTGTTGGCATCTGCTTGGGTATGTTAACATACTCTTCACTTGTCCGACAGGGTTTTTGTTTCTTAATGTACATAATTATTGGCTTTTAAAAATTGTCTTTCTACGGAGCTAGAATTCGATGTATCTGGACACTTCTTTACATTGTTCTTTTTTTTACAATATTTGTATGTGTTCATCAACGTGTCAGTTGAGAAAGAACAAGCGTTAAATAACGCAATTAAAATGTTGTAAAACGTCGAGGGGCGTCATCCTGCTAATAACTACGTAATAGAAGGTTTTCAATACAAGCGGAGACGTCCATAAGATAGACGCACTGGAACGCAGTTGTCAAGGTTCAGACAAACGCCCACTTACAGAAGCACTTACAGAGCAAAATAGAACGGTCCCTAAACTAAACAAAAACAACAAAAAGTTTTATGATAATGTTTAATATAATAAAATTCACTACTTCACACAATCAACAATAAATACAACATCGTATTGTTATTCTCAAAATCATATTAACATAAATCGGTTAAAGAAACACACGTGCCATAGACAGACGATTGACTAAAGTCACTTGTTCGAGAAACATAAATAAAAAAGTAGTCTTATCGATGAATTTTAATTTAAATGATATTTTTAGAATTTTTAGCAAGGAGCACGTGACAACTTAAGTGAACGAGATGTAAGAGAGAGCGAATGAATGTAATACAAGAGTAAACGTAAATTAGATATGCGAGGAATATTAACTATTTTGCTAGACTGTAGTTAATAAATGTTTGTCTCAAACACTACTCTTGTTTGAAAGTTTTAGTGCTTAGCGTGTGCTGTGTTCGTAAAGGTACGGATTCATTTTTACAAACATATCAGAGCTTACGTACTGCACACTCAAAGCGCTGCGGGGCAGGTGTGATTCGAGGTAAAGCAACGGTTGCTATCCGATGGATATCTCACACCTTAATCACTTACGTCGGCAACACTCAGTAATGATAACTACTAAATAAACACGAAAATGGTTTATAATTAATCCAATTATATGCTGAGGAGCTCGAACTCTACGGTGTAACATTTTCTACGCTTTTATTCTAGTTCAAGGTGTTTTTGTCGAGCGTGCGGACTAATACTTTATATTTTGCATGAAATAATCTGCGTGCAAATGTAGTTTTGTTGTAGAATTCTCTCATACGTTTTTTTATATTGTTGTTATTCTATATACCTATACTAGCGACCCGCCCCGGCTTCGCACGGTTATTGCACATATAAATCTTCCTCTTCAATCACCCCATCTATTAAAAAAAAACGCATCAAAATCCGTTGCGTAGTTGAAAAAGCATACATAGGGATATAGGGATATAGGGACAGAGAAAGCGACTATGTTTTATACTATGTAGTGATGACCAAGGTAAATATCTGACAGTTGTATCAATTAATCAGCGTAGTTGAGCTGAATCTTTGATTAGTATTAGAAGTGGTAAAGTAAAGCTTAGACAAAATCACCTTGTGCTTATTAGGAGTATTATGTCATCTAATTATAATATATGTTGGACTACAAGTACTAACTTGTATGTATATAAAACACCCGCAAACTTTTGGGTTATTCAGTTTCCTCCAAACACCCATTGTTTCCGAAAAATATTTTTTTATACATTGATTTCTGTTTCCTCCACGACATATTTAAATCCAAATATTAAATATTATTTCATTCCTTTTTTCTCCAAAAGTTGTTAAGTTCAGTCAGCTAAATAATCTTGAGGCGGCATAAACTTATAATTTGTGCAGAAATATAACAGCTGACTTCCATAGCCTTCGGAATGCATCATGAGATCTCTTATTAATATGTCCTAAATTTGAACTTCGACAATGAAAGTATGTCCAACAGTTGCTAAAAAAATATAATCGGCTCACGTAGAAAAACGTTATAACTATACTGACATTAAATAAATACGCTTCAAATTGGAGTACAAACTTTTAGTTATCTGCTATAGGGGATGTTCATTAAATGAAAGACAATGTTAACCAACTCTCAATCATATTATTATATAAATAAAAATACTTTTAATTTCATTGCTGTGATAACAACTTTATAACACGGACGTTTTAAATAAGATAATGGTCATGCAAGCCTATAATAAAAATAATTATAAATATATGAAAAGTGCCATCACTTAAGACTAAGGTTTCTGTTGTTAACAGTACCTGATTTAAATTTTGGAGGACAGGCGGAATTAAAATTATATCTACAATAATATTCTAATAAAATTTGGAGGTGACAGGAATAGCTTTTTAAGGAAACGGAATAACTCACTTATTCAATGAAATGTACCTATATTATAAAACAATGAATAGCAACAGCACAGTATCTCAACATAATAAAAACAATAATCCAATAGTTAAAAGTAATATCGGGGCATTTCATCTTATTTATGTTCTTACAAAACCATAACTGAATAAAAATGATAAATATAACGCATTAAAATGAACATGCGACACTCTTAGTTTGATGGCTGGCAGTAGCTGGATTAAAGTAGTTGGGATAGTGCTCAGGTGTATGTAATTAGATAGGTTTGTGTCTGGCAGTGGACAGCGATTGGCTGATGATGAGCAATGTGCATCAATATCTTGTTACATTTGCAATGACCGAGCTACGAAGTGCGGATGGCGCTCTCAGTCAGCTGGGTAGTTGGGAGTAGCTGGATGAGAGTAGTCGGGGCTTGAACTCAGTGGCAAGCAATTTATTAGGCTTATGTCTGGTAGTGGACAGCGATTGGCTGATGATGAGCAATGTGCATCAATATCTTGTTACATTTGCAATGACCGAGCTACAAAGTGCGGATGGCGCTCTCAGTCAGCTGGGTAGTTGGGAGTAGCTGGATGAGAGTAGTTGGGGCTTGAACTCAGTGGCAAGCAATTTGTTAGGCTTATGTCTGGTAGTGGACGGCGATAGGCTGATGTTGAGCAATGTGCATCAATATCTTGTTACATTTGCAATGACCGAGCTACAAAGTGCGGATGGCGCTCTCAGTCAGCTGGGTAGTTGGGAGTAGCTGGATGAGAGTAGTCGGGGCTTGAACTCAGTGGCAAGCAATTTGTTAGGCTTATGTCTGGTAGTGGACGGCGATAGGCTGATGTTGAGCAATGTGCATCAATATCTTGTTACATTTGCAATGACCTAGCTACAAAGTGCGGATGGCGCTCTCAGCTGGGTAGTTGGGAGTAGCTGGATGAGAGTAGTCGGGGATCGAACTCAGTGGCAAGCAATTAGATAGGCTTATGTCTGGCAGTGGACGGCGATAGGCTGATGATGAGCAATGAGCATCAACATTTTGTTATATTTGCAATGACAGAGGGACAAAATTTTGGTGGTGCTCTCAGCTGGGTAGTTGGGAGTAAGTAGCAGGGTGATCGTACTCAGTGGCATGCAATTACATAGGCCTATGTTTGGTAGTGGACGACGATCGGCTGATGATGAGCCATGATCATCAATATTTTGTTACATTTGCAATGATAGATTTGGTGAATACAGTGCGTCTGTGATCCCAAAATGAATAAAGAGATTTTGATTTTGAGGAGTTTAAAGGCGACAAACAATAAATACCGACTAACAAGACAATATCTCTAAAAACCATGAAGCCATCATAGTCGTACCAACATAGGTATATTTTCAATAATATGTTCAATTAATGTACAAGCGTGGCTCAGTTACAGTTTAATAATAGTACTAGATAAGAAAACAATCTAATCCGAGGCAACTGTTAAAGCATTTGTGAAGTTTTCGTTAAAATTAAACTGAAACCGGGCTCGACCGTGAATAAAGAGTGACATCCTGTTCGTCCTAAAATGACTCGAACAAACAAACCCTCTTTATACATACTGGAGTTACTTCATTACGGTCAACCCATTATAGAAATTTGGTTCCGAAGTTAAAATCTGAATTTTCCGGAAAACTGTCACTCAAACTATGACTTTACTTAATTGTATTTTGGAAAATGTCATAGTTGAGACAAACTGTCAATTAGTAAACACTTCATTAGTCACGCGGTTCAAATCCTAAAAATACTTTACACTTTTTAAATGTCATTCTATATAGAGCACACAGACATAATAAGGTAAAACAAAAACTTTTTCATCCCATCTAGTCGAATAACGATGATTGGTTCTTCAATAAGTATGAGCAAAGTAGTTCTTTTCTCCAGCAAAGAAGGTATATTCTCGAAGAGACTTGGGCAGTAATAAGATTGAATAGGGCAGTAATGAGTTTGAATTAGGAACATTAATATTGTTTCTGTGTTCCGCGATTATAGAGATCGAACGAAAATATTGTATGAAAGGGTGGGCTGGTTAGTAGGATAGTAGGGCAGCGCCAGATATATTTAAAAAACATTAATACTTTCTTCTACAAAAGGCTTATTTTTATAATGACTTAATATGAATATGACCCATTTTTTAAATGCATGCCACACATGCGTAGAGAAGTGATACGCATTGCCGCAGTCTCGCCGCTTCTATCACCACGATATACACACTTCAACAAAGTCTATGGTATTTATACATTTCTTAATTTTCATTAAAAATCTATAGAAAGAATCCTTATATTATTCTCTATATCTTGAAAAGTTGAAATACATTAAATTAACGTCAACTCTAAATTTCAGTGAAACAAAATAAATGTGTTTGATGCAATGAATTAAGAAATTATGGTGCAATAACGTAAAAGTAGCATTTTTAGGCATTCAGTAATCGATGTTGCCACCCCAAAACTCATAAAACATCTGAACCGGTCAATCATATTAAAAATCAAGATTTCGAAATCTCATTGTGGTATGCGGTCTCATGCCCTTTATACCTAAATGCTGAAAAACCTGGTCCTCTGTCGTCAAATTTAATAGGGAAAATGGTCAAGGCCCTTTGCTGCAACATGTCCTAAGCGTGTTCAATAGGATTTTAGTCGGGTGACTGTGCTGGTCATTCTTAAATTTTGACGTCATGTTCCCGAAGGGCAGTCCAAACCAGCTGCACCGTGGATAAAGGGGTACTATCATGCATTCCTGTCCCATTTGATCTTAGTGTGGGAAGAGGACAGGTTCTATGACCTCGTCACGGGATTTTTGTGCCGATATGCTGCCCTTTATCCAAATGAGCTCGGTTCGCCCGCCCATACTTAATTATAATTCCTGCCAAAACCATGATTGTCCCGCCTTGGTAGAAAACCTCCTCTTGTGGATGCTGGAGTGGGCTTTATGGTTTAGGTAGTAGATAAATACTATGTATGTAGTAAGTAGGTAGATACTTGTAGGTAGTATCTATCTACTACCTAATAGACTTGGCTGGCACCGATTTCAAATAGTGGGTAGCGCTTATAATAATTATATTAATTTATTTTTCACTTTTGAGTGCCTATTTGTGGTTTTGAAGTCGGTTTAATTTTTTTTTTATATATAATTTATTTTACCCTTTTAATGCAAAAAAAGTTTTTGATTAATATATTTAAAAATGTTTTTAAAGACAAGCTTTTATGATCTAGCAGCCACATCATGACGAAGTTTAAAACGGGCTTATTCAAAAAAATTCATGTTTGTCCTATTCACCGTTGAGGAGTTCCCTCGCCGGAAGTCATCCCTGGGTGCAGCAGCCATGTCAAGATGGAGTTTAGAACAGAAAGAAAGAAAGAAAGCCTCGCCTGATGTGAAGCGATGATGTGGCCTAAGATGGAGCACATAAATAGAGACAGAGAGAGAGATATAGAGAGTTAGAGAGCACTAGAGAGAAACGGCAGTTGAGCGGCTGCTCAGACCCGTCTCCCCGTCGATCGATTCGTCCCCATATTTCGATAAAATTTATATGGGACCACTTCTGAAGTACACCTACCAAACAAAAAAGGAATTATTAGAGTAAAAAAAACATATCGTCGAATTAAGAATCTCCTTTTTGAAGTCGGTTAAAAAAACTACTTTAATCACTTTTATTTAACTAAATGGACATTGATGAATCTTTGCATGAAACTAGCACTGAAAAATTGAAATGCAATTTTCCTCGCTATTTCTTGCTTATTGAATGCTCATTTGTTTATTTCAAACTATTTGAAAATAGAACAGAATAGTTTAATTTCATGTATAATTTTTTTTTAACTAACTAACGAAATTATGATGTCACAATTTTTTCTCAATCAGATATCCCTAGACATTGTTGAGATGTGTATACCAGCAGGATATGGCAGTTTCTTTATGGTATGATAGAACGATTGTATTCAGCAATGAAACAATCCCAAAATTAAGCTTAGTTAGGCTCTCACCCGACTGTGCTAGTCAACGTCCACCACCACCAACGCCTTAGAAGGATAGCACCGACGGCACAACACTGTTACTCCTAAATGCCCAAGCTTATTGTACTTCATACACAAAATACGAGGAGAGTCAAAGCATTTTTAATGTGATTATTATGAAAAGATTTATTAAAGTCGAACGAAGAATAGAAGACGCCCTACATTTATTCGATAGGAAATATAATAGAATATTGATTAGATTACAGAAACACGAGATCACAGTGGAGCAATTCTTCAAGCAGATTATTGATTTACATTTAATGTAAAATAACCACTATACAGCTTTCAATTTATACAAATTTCAATTAGGTTTGATGTGATATTCATTAGTAATGATTATAAAAAGAAAATTCAGTATAAAGTTTTTATTATTTTAATAAATGATTTTTTTCTTAATGATGTTGTATACAGTACTTGTATTCCTTATTGATTTAATTTAAATATGAAATATTTTATCTTTTTAAGTCTAAATTCAAAAGATATTTATTAAGTAGGCACAAAAATGCACTTTTAAACGTCATATACATCATACAAATCTATTCAAATACTTAAACAAAATAACTTAAAATTTCGTACTTAGAAAAAAAAGAAAGCATGTCTACCCATTTCTTTCCCGTACTCAAATTGAAGTCCGGGCACAGAAAAGAAATGCGAAAACTAACTCTACCAGTGCTTCGAAAATACGCTTGCTAGAAGATAGCACCAAGAGACTCTGCGGGGATGCCTCTTTTTTATGTTAAAAAATATAACATTGAATGACTAATTGCTGTTAACAATAACTCCAAAAAATATGTGTGGAAAATATATAGTCTTTTAATACGGTTTTCTTGTATCTCCAACGTCCAAGTAGCAAACTTTCATGTCCCATCTCAAATTTCCAACCTGTATACCGCCTCTGTACCATGGTGGGTAAAGAAGAGGTTTGATTGAATCTAAGTTGGCCACACACCCACACGAGAGGAAGGAAGGATTGAATTTAGGCGCGTCATCACATTGTGCGTCGTAAACTTTATAGATAGGTACCACAGAGTACAAAACATTATATTTATGCTTAGCGTGTGAAGAACGGACGATCTTAACCAGGGCAATGCTGCCGCCTATTGGTTAAACTCTATTTGACCAATTTTGAACCATTAATTCGCAAATAAGAAGTGTGAAAAACTACAATTTCTTTCTTAACTCTTCTCCTAGACTTTGTAAAGATTTAAATAATACCCTACTCTCTTAGTTACACTCTTAGCTGATCGATCTTGAAACCTCCGTCAAATTCTTTCATTTGTTTTTGCGTGAATCTTGCACCAACATACAGACAGACAGACTCAGTCTTCCAATAATTTATTTTACTAGGGATAGGTTTGTTGGTAACGTTTGGAAACTATATATAATGAATAAGTTTTTTGGCCTACAATCCATATATACATATAATATGTAGCTACAACATTTTTGGAGGTTTCTATTTTATAATATGATACATGTGTAAGTTGCTGCTATCTGTCCTTGAAAATAAATTACGACGAAATTACTGGGCATTATGAGACTCAACAGCTAATTGTCTCAGGGTGACGAGCGCAGTGCAGCGCCGCGCAGTATTTTGCAAAACAAAGTTCTGGGTGGTGCTGTTATTGTTATGGGCTTGCGTATTGCTTACCAACAGGCAAACAACCTGCTCGTCTCGTCATTCAGTTACATACAAAAAAAAACCTTAATATGTAGGAAACACCCACATAATTTAGTCTTCACACGTCCCCACTTAGATAAAATAGAATAGGTACATACCCTTATCGAAGCGTCCCCATTAAGAACGATTCAATACAAATAATTCTAATAAGTGAAGATACTTCGTCACCCTCAGTGTGAGTGAAATTAATAGAGTCCCTTAAGCGAGACAGTCGCGCCACAGGCCATAGTCGGGTGTAGCCCGTTACCCGGTGCGGACGGTCGTCAACCGATCGCGGCGTGACCGGTGTTACAACCACACCCGACACTTCCGCCCTCCGCACACATAATTACAAACGGAAAATTCAAGTACACCATACAAAACACAGTAGACGAATTTCGTCGAATTCGTCCAAGCAGCTATCACTCGGTAGCTGGTTGTGAGATCCGCGATGCCGCTCACGTACCAATCTATTTGGCCCCGACCCGATATTGTGCACACAAAGTAACGATTACTCATGCCCGCCGAAGTTTATTTACGACAGGAAGAAATTGCGATTGTATTCTCTTAATGGTTATAACTTCCCAATATGCGGCGCCTGTTGGGTTTTATTTGTATCAACAGTTTGGTTCACATCATGTTTCTGTATAAATTAATTGTTTGCGAATATTTAAAACAGTAATATTATTTATCCGTTTAATAATTTTGAATATAATATACCCGGGTGATTCTTTTTTGAGGTCCTCTAAGGGTAATTTTACCGATTACCAATATGGGGAAATAATATTAACAGTTTAGATTATAGCCTAGAAGCTTCCGAAAATAACTCACTAGGTACTAGATTAGGTACCATAGCGCATAATGCGGTCTTTGTTTTTATTTTTTTATCAATATAAACAAGTGAAACAGGAAAAATAAGTTTTACCCCCACATTTTTGTTTAATGCTATCAAAATACATTGACCATAATAATGTTATGCTAACAAAAAGTTTTAAAATGTATGTAAGCATAATCATAAGATTGATGTTTAGTATATTTTAAAACAAATTAAAACGACTGCGTCATTGTTATAATAACTTTAAATTAGAAACAACAAAGATCGCCCAATTTTCAACCAGCCAGCTAACTTTCAGCTGTAAAACAAACACATCTCACTAATAGCACAGAATACAAAAGGAACTAATAGTTCGTAAACTATTATGGTTTCGACTTTTTATGACTTAAAATTGTGTGTGTCATACTAATAATTTATTCAGTGTAATAAAAAAACCATATTAGAGCAAAATATTGTATTTTGTTCTGTTTTTTTTATAATGCCAATATATAAAATCTTGTAGTGAAGTCTGTTTTTTTATTTTGATCTGTCTTCTGTAGCTCCAGAGAAATCAAAAAATCGAAAAACGTATCGCTTCCAACTTGCAAATAAGTAGGATTCTTAAAATTTTTAAATAATGTTTGATTATATAACATTTTGAAGTTAAATCGCAAGTTAATTACCCAAAGCAAATAAATCTATACAGTGACAGCAAATACTCAACTGTTTGTGACATTAATCTGTCATGGGCTCCCAGACTATATATAGCTGAAATCCCTGGAGCCGAAAGCGCTATATTTTTCTCTCTACGCATTACTCGTATTACTACTATGTAGTCATTTTAATGTACATATTGATTCATTCATATTGAGAATGAATGAATAAAATAATATGAATGATAAATAGTTTCTACTGAATTATTTAGATGTGTAGTAATTAGTGAAACGCGTGGTACTATCTAGTCAAGTAGATAAAGATGTTACAGTCATCCAGCCTCGGTCAGGTCGATTCGATACGTCGCTGTCAGATCGAACCGATCGCAGGGCGATGTGTCATCGTCGGCGCGGCATAGAATGCGCATCGATAAATAAGAGTCAATCAAACACGTACCCTCACGTTTTGTGTGGCCGGTCCTTTCCGGACATGATGTCATCGATCCACACTCGCGCAGTACAGGCGGCTTGTACTAACAGGGTGCTCGCTTCGCCTACGGCTACAAGCACACAGTTAATCGTGGATACGTGTACAGACAACGATTTACAGCACAAAGTGCCAGTCCTCCCGTGTATTACCGATCTATGGAACAATAAAGAGTACGCGCGGAGGCATATAAATGAGCGGTGGCGTATGCAGGCAACGCCGCGCGTGCCATTAGTACGCCGCACTGGGTTCGGAGTAATTGACCGACGGGCTAATTTCATTCTAGGCGCATTGGACGCTTCCTCTTTCCTTTTTCCTATCGGTCAGCAGCGGCCACGAGGTAACGAGTCGCGAGGCGAGCACCTCAACGACGTACTTTGTTTAACGTTGGGCTTGAATTAGAATTCAAATACGTATTAAAAATACAGGACATACTTAAAAAATATTCTTCTTTTTTTCAAATGAAATTTCCTTAAGTTAATGTTACTATCAGAATTTAACCCAGCAACCGGAGGAAAAGAATGATGATATCATGAATCATATGTATACCTACTAGAAATATGCTGACATGAGCAATGTTGTTGGAATAAAGTAATATTCATTGTGATAGTTTTCTTTTTGAAATGTTGTTTAATGTAACCTTTCTCTAATAAGCTATTTAACTAAAGATTGCCTTAGAGATATTTGTCCAGTCATTCATTTTTATATCTTCTATAATACCAATATAACTAGGATACATATTGACAAGATATGAGAACGTTGCTTGCTTATATGAGTAGTTAGTTAGAGCAGATGCAATTTGCGGTTTCTTGATCGATTCTAGTACAACACTCACGACCACGGTGTCGGTGTTAGACTTCATGTAGTCAGCTCGTTGTTTCACTGTGTGCCATGACGTAGCTCGAAGACACATGCTTCGGCTCAGTGAAATTGATGTACCATTGTTACCTAATACATTATATTGAATAAAGAAACATTCTTCCAAATACATCTAGCTTTATAAATAACCGTTGTTGATGTACCTTAGACCTGTATCCTTGCGGGGGGCGTTGGTGTCTGTGACACAGTTTGAATAACTACTGCAGGCACCACCGATCCGACTTAGATATTTTCAATACAGTACATATTCCCATCATGTTTTAAACTTAAGTGCTTACCTAATTAGAAACCAGCAAATTGTGGAAGATGAATAAATACTTTTTATTTATTTTAATTTTTTTTAAATTTAACAATTTATACTATTTCAATACTGAAGTACCTGTTAGGTTATTTCATTTATTAATGTCTGAAAATGATCGTGAATCGAATTATTCATTATAAATGTGAAACGGCAACACTCAATGATATGATTCTGTCGGATAATTCCGACCAGGCTCCGGAATCAAATAAAAAATAACACCTTAATGTTCTTGATGGTCAGCGAACAAAATACCAAAAATATTTTTATACAAATTTTGACTAGGTAGGTGAGCGATTGTTTTATATTTGTCGTGGCAACATCGTTCAAAACACTGTTGGTAAAAGTAGACAGATGTTTTCACTTTAAGAAAAAAAGAGTTTAACCAAATCCGTTCTTTATTTACACGTCCCGTAAAAAATTCAATAAACACATATTTTTTTATTAAAAATCTTTAAAGCGCCTAAATTTTTAAAAGTGCGTATCCTCCCCTCTCCAAGTTTATTGTTGATCAATTTTGACCTTGTATTCAAGGTTATTTTTTGTTCAAAGTTAGCTGAGACACATTGTATAATAGGAGGCTCCTGTATGTAACAATTAAGTAGATTGGTACTATTATATAAAAAAAAACTGGTCCTACCGAGAAAATTATAATTATCTTTAAGGTTATTATTTTATGTATTTTATTTTGATATTATTATAAAAAGACTAGAGAGTATTTATACGTATGTATACCTACAGGATGGATTTTTGAGACGGGACAGCAAGGGCAGATACATTAACCGTTATAGTTACAAGAAAACGTTCCAAGGAGACATTCCATAACTTTTTGAGATATTCTGAACTGCATTCACAGATTTTGGAAAAAATGTCAGCGCAAAAATGCTAAATTAACAAAAATATTTTTAATGGCAATCGATCCTGTTTCTTGTAGGGATCAAATTCGTTCAAGCTGGGTAGGTAGCTTGAACGAATAAAAAAGCCCCAGCTTTTTATTCAGTATTGGCTATGGTTGTTTTTTATGTAACTGAAAGACGAGACAAGCTAATCGTTTGTCTGGTGGTAAGCAATGCGCCAGCCCATAACAATAACAGCACCACCACTTTGTTTTGCAAAATCCTGCGCGGCGCTGCACTGCGCTTGTCACCCTGTGACAATTAGCTGTTGAGTCTCATAATGCCCAGTAATTCGCTGGCTACAATGCCCTTCAAGCCGGAACACAGTATTGCTTGCGCACTACTGCTTGGCGGCTGAATAACTGGCAAAGCGGTGGTATTATTTTTGAAAAAAATGTGATATAATTATGTGTTTCTTGTTTATTTATTTTATAGAGTATGAACAGATGAGTACTAAACAATGAGATATTTAACTTTCTAAGTACAATATTTACAACCCCTTTTGGTAGGTTAATGTGATGTAATTCATCCCAATTTAAAAAAAAAACCCTCTCTTGTAACATTTTAACGAACCGCTGTCTAAATTTATTTTCTTAGCTTCAGTGGTATCCAAAAAATACTTACGGATTGATCCATAACTCTTTTTGGTTGAACCGATTATATTGTAACAAAAATAAAAGATTCAACAAGTAGTTTTTGCTTGATGAATTTTCATACAAACAGTCAAAATTTCTAAAACCAATGTTTTTGGACTCTATCACTTTCATATACTCCAAAAAAATATAGAAGATAGTATATTCAATGAAATAATTATATTCACTTAAACACACATATTAAACTAGACTTGAGTTGCATAACTACGAGCATAGATAAATCCATTATCCCAAAGTTATTATACAAATCTACTGTCAATAAATTAAAACGATGACTATGACGAAACGGTTACACAATTGAATTCCTGTCAGCGATGTTGCGAAACAATGCTCGCCTACCGCATGTAATTCAATGTTCACATCGATATTAATAATATGTCAGTAATAAAATGTGACGTGACCTTAGATAGTAGTTGAACCGTGATCGCGACACTTAAATTTCACTACTTTATACGTTCTACATAGGACGACTTGTGAGGTCTGATGAGACTATCTTGCTGTCGCGAGTCGGTGGCGCCAGGGCACGTAGCATAGCGACAAACTACTAACATAATTACGCTTTAACTTTACTACACGCTCGATGATTGACGTTCGATAAATAAATTGCATTAGTTGACATCTTTCTAGGGAGAGTGGAGTGTTGATAAGTCTTTGGGAGGTCTCCTACTTATCTACAGTGTATCAGTTGCTTTGTTCGGATGGCGCATTCTTGATCATACCACAGAATAATTAATAGGACAAGGACACCAAACGGATAATAATGCTAACCAAGGTTAATTTCGGGCTAAGTTATTTAGTTTTTATTTTGCATTGCACAGGGCACACTTTTGAGAGTGTGCAACAGCAGAATCAGCAAACCCTTTACAATCTGTAGACTTCAGAATTGGCGTGATGGCCAATTCTGAAATCTACAGATATTTGTAAAGTCGTGAGATAAAGAGAAAAATGGCAATGAACTACGACTGAAAAAGGTCAGTTTGTTTCTCTTTCGCTTTTTTATTTCTAGTACTACCTATACTACCTAGGATCAATTGTAACCGATAACCGGTATAATATTACATTTCTTTACCTACATCTGTTTGATACATTTCTATGCAGAATTATCAACGCTTGTTTATCTGCTTCGGTCCGCTTTTTACTGCGTTATAAAAATATTAAATCTTGATTGATCAATCATATCTCTGATCTAAATCACAATAGCATGCCTAGTGCAATGGGAACGTTCTTCCTGCAGCGTTCGCCTACTTTATATAATTCAAATGAGGCGTTTTTGTAGCACCGGCAAAACAAAGAAAAGAACCAATAAAGAGATAACAACAGCATGGCAAAGTGAACTTTTTTTTTACACTTTTAATTCATGATTATTGTGCCCTGAATCGACTTATTGCAGGTAAACGACCGAATAGTAACTTAGTATAGAGCAAGTTTTCTTATTTTGTTATATTTTTTTTTCACAGCTGCCCCAATGACTGGACAATCAGTTTTATCGACGCGCAGGATGGAGTACGATACTGTAACCTAGATCCAACCTCTGTTTTACGTCTGCTTTTTCCATTCAATGCCATTGCAAGAAGTGTAAGTAGGTACCTACTCAAATTAAATTAGGCTAGGTACAGTCATCTCTTAAAGTACTCCGTAATAACATGTGTTGGGCATTTTCAAGCCTATGATCTGCAGGAGTAGTTTATCATCGCAGCTGGCTGCCCGTTGACATCAAATAAGATAATACATATTAAAAAGTAAATGGCTCTACAACTGCTCTACCCCCTTTCCGTGCCCACATCGACCATGTTACTGTTGTTGCAAATGACCAAAGGTTACAGTGACCGCTGTTCATCAGGCGGGCAGTCTACTACTCATTCACTCTTTTACATAAAACTTACTTTATGAAACATGCGACCATTAAGAAGGATAAATAGCTGTAGATAGATAGATAGACAGATAATACTAAGCAGCGATCTCTTCCAGACAACCATAGGGTAAGCAAAACAACATTTTAAAGAGGATAGTGTGCAGTAGATCATAAGTAGGACGAATGAAATGATATTAAACTTAAATGATTAAAATATGATATATAAATATATATATACTAATGTGACATTTTCGCTCTAGTACCATGATTCCGAACGATTTACAATGTTGGGACTAAAGCGGACGGAATCTCGGAAGGCTGTGAAACGAAACTTGTCTAGACAGTCATAAATTAATAAAAATACATTTAATTGCGATCAACGGCTTTGCGTATTAAGTCTAGGTATAAAACCTTCAGTAAGACGTGAGAACCTAAAGCACACTGCATTTATGTAAATGTGACTTTAAATCTAAAGAAATTATTAGCAAAATAAAAGTTATTTGCATTGGTTGCCGATAGATATGTTACACATGTTTTTACAGTTGAGCCTTGTTTTTTTCTGATTATATGCCTTTTATTGTTTTACCTACGTACAATTATATCGTCGTTAATAATAAATCAACAGTGCTTTGAGTAAGAATTTATTAAAGTGTTTTCAAGTTATTATCTTGAACGTCATGGGGTCAACTAAAGAGTAAACCAAAAAACAATTTGCCGACGATAATAGGGACAATAATGACTTGTTTTAATTTCTTTGCAGTTTCAAATTGTGATTGATGTCAACAGCGAATCATTTATTGAAAGTGATTTTCAACAATGTGGGCTTAATTATTAAGAATATTAGATCAGTATGTAACAAATATTTTTCCTTATACCTTTCTAGATATTGTATATTGTTGTAATACGAGCTAGGTTGTGGACTATAGACCCAAATTGCAATTATTTCTTACGAAATAGTGATCTAATTACCTTCTATAATCGACAATGTTTGATTGATCTAGATCTAGATCTCAACGATGTGCGGACGCATGTGCTACTTTAGTAATAAACTGCATGTCATGAATATACCTACCTCTCTCTATGAGACGAGGCCCGTGTCCCAGCAGTGGGAACATGATGGGCTGATGATGATGATGATGAATGTCATGAAACACTAACTAAAAACATCAAATCATTAGTGAAAAGCTTATTTCAACCCTTTCCTGCCATCAGCTCACTGCACTTCAACGAACGAACAACGGATATTATTTACATTTTCCTTTTGAGCAGTGACAAAGTAATATGAAACCATTTAATAAATTGTTACCCCCTTGAAACAAAACAAAGATGGCGCGGCTAACGAAGCACCGGCACCGGTGGTGAGTTTCCGCTTCGTTTACCACGTGACATGCGCCGCCCAAGCCTGTAGATAACACGCCCTTCATATTAACTTACTTAACGATTGGCCCTCATTTGGAACAAAATTTTCTACGTTGAAAATATTCAGAGGTCGTCGCCACATTTGTACATCCAAATTAATTTATTTTGAAAAGTGTTAAGCGGCTTCCCCCGCCGCAGTTGTTTCTATTAGGGGTTTTTGTGCATGGAGCTGACCAATTAGTCGCTGGATAGCATGTTCGGGTGGCAGCTATCGGCTAACATGGCGCGTGCGGTTGGCCGTAATAGCGCGTTGTCGACTCGTAATGTGTTTTTGGCGTGCCGCGCCCTCCACCCCTATCTACCCACTAATATTTAGAACCTGGTACCTTTTAAAACTTCGTCCATAACCCGAGATTGGTCGTTGCGTGCACCCATTTTTACATTACGACCACGAATAATTCGGTTTACTTGGTATCGTTTTAACGAACACGGTAACTAACTAGAAGCATGAAAGGTAAACAAAGCATACTATACTCGTAACTTTCCCAGCACACATTTTTGTTCAATGAGGTGTGCTATGAAAGCGACATAAAAAACAATAAATTTTTTTTGGTTCGGCGTACATTAGTTAACTTCCTATGAAACACTATCGAATTGACACATGTAACACGATACCGGTACTGCAGGGTACAAAATTTAACTTTACTCAAAAACTGTCACTAAGTATCAAATTCACCTTAGAATTTCTTAGTTAGATTACAATGTTGACTAAACCGCTGGAGTATAAGAAAATGGTGTTACCTCACAAAATATTGCACCTTGTAATTTTATATGGGTGCCGACGATGTCATTGGTTCTTAATAGAGAAATATATTCGAGCTCGCTCTTTTTCTCGCGTGATCACTAAATGACCATATAGTTACGTCGCCATGCTCATGTTCGTTTTATTGTTTTATTTTAATTATAGTTTAGTTCAAATAGAAATAAAACATTCAGACAGGATATACGTAGATATGTACTTCTACGCGTAGCAATTTTATACCTAGGTGATTTGTACCCTTGAAATGGACAGATAGGAAATATCTGAAACTATTAGAGATAAACGAAGCTCCAAGGCACCACGATGTCGCTAAAGTCTTAGGCCAGAAGTTTAACTTGAAAAGCTGCTGTAATTTTATACTGCCAATCGATAAGAATCAATTTGAAATCTTTATTTACTGAACAATAAATTGAGCTGTAAATTTTATTGGTTATTTTTTTAATACTGTGTCGAGATCGACATTTGAATTCTGCCAGGCTGCAGTATAGCTAGCTATCCCGTTTAATGTCTGGCACGGCGACCGTAGCGGTTCATTCTTTTGCGTTTATTTCATTATTATGACCCTCCATTCGCACACGCCCTAACCGCCTCATTTATTCATACCGCCAAAATGGTTGCCTGCAAACAAAAAATATACGAATCTAGTCTAACGATTGCGTTTACCGCTATTTTATCCGCATTTTTTTAACTAAAAGCAAGAAGTAATGTTAGGCAGGTACATTAAATCGTTAACGGCATTAATTTTATGAATTATGTCAAAAGCGGTCACGTTAATCGCATTTTCATTGGGTAAGTAGAAAGATGAGGCGAGCAAAGATTGGGATTTAATGGAAGCAAGGCGGTAAAGCATAGTCGGGGTGGGTAGCCGCAACCACCCGCCTTACCGCCCCGGTTGTGGGGGCAAAATAATAAAAAAATGAAGCCTCGCAGACCTATCCCCGCGAGCACGGATGCTGTGAAAGTGGCACGCCGTGGATAAATGAAGCTTTTTTGTTTGTGAAATACGCCTAAGCTTGGCATCGCTCCACTTTCGCATTGTCACTTGAATTCTATGGATGTTAGTTCATTCATAGCGCCCGCTTGTCTTGAACGTCATTAAATTTATGTTGCTTTAAAACAATGTTTTATTCGAAAATTATTCTACACAACAAAGCCCTAGATTCCACCCAGTCTCCCGTTGATCCGAGCTACGTATGTTGTATCAGAAGTCTATCTTATATTTATTTACGAGTTACAAAATTTGATTAGGGGCAAGAAGAATTAAGTCAACAACGAACTCAACAATAAAGCTAGCGTGGTAATATCTCGAGGATCATCACGTGAATTGTTACCATAATCCTGTACAGTTAAGACACACAATTGTTCCTGGCTTAAGACCCGAGGGGTGCTGGCCGTCACTTCTGCGATTTAAGTGACAGTATTATTATTTTCCTATATTGCTCATCCCCAATTTCCACCCCACTCAGTTTCCGATGGTTGCATTGGTGGCATATGGTACTGGCAATATTCGAGATTTTCTACTTCACAGTAAAAAAATATTAAGAAAGCAAATAATAATTTCTTCAACGAAAATTCTATTTTAGGGTTAGATGTTTCTCGAATAACATTGACATTTATACGGTAGTCAGAAGAAATGCGATAAGAGAAGACTGAAGAACTTATTAAAAAGCGAATGAGAGAATTTATGTAAGACACATCTAATTACAGTTACATACGCCATTTAATCTAGTAAAGTAAATATAAGTTATCATAAAGCTAATGAAAGTTGCTTACAAGATCTTCTAAGGAGAAATGATTAAAATGACTTGAGCTGCATCGTAATAAAGATACGAGAATTGGTATAAAGGCGCGCGGTGGAGCAACAAATGCGTATGTAGCTGTGTCTGAGATAAGCCTGGGCTTAACGCTGGCGCAGCAGTTGATGGCTTATCTCGATTTCAATTATCATGCTGCCGCTTCCATTGGCTCGGCGGCGGCCGCGCGAGGGCAAGCGGATTGGGACTTGAATCGGTTATCTAAAATCTTGCCCGAATCGGACTCCATAGTTCACGCCTGATCACTAACCTTTTATATAATTGCATTTTCGCTATTCTTCGTATTTCCAATAATTTATATCGTTCTAGTAATTATTTAATTCTGAAGTATCCAAATAATTTAATGGGATTTTCATACGATTATTGACTTTAATGAATTTGCTCTGATAAATCCGATAACATTATGTTTTTGTTGTTAGGTACGGGATGGATTTAAATGGCGCGAGAAGAAAAAATGCTACGCGTGAGACGACAAGTACCCTCAAGGCGTGGCTTAATGAGCACAAGAAGAATCCATACCCCACGAAAGGCGAGAAGATTATGCTCGCAATCATCACGAAGATGACACTGACGCAGGTGTCGACTTGGTTCGCGAACGCGCGCCGCCGGCTCAAGAAAGAGAACAAGATGACGTGGGAGCCGAGAAACAGGGTCGACGACGATGACAATAATAATGATGACGATGACCACAAGAGCAATGACGGAAAAGATGCCTTAGGTATGTGTTGTACCAACATAACTATACATAGGTACGCCTAAATTTTAATATTGTATGTAGAGCTATAACATGCAAAATCTTAAGCTGTAATGTTACTAATGCTAATTTGTGCACTATCTTCAGGTTAATTAACGAGGTACTCGTAAGAAATTATGTATTGCACTTGCATTTTAGGTAGCTAACAAATATAATTCTATTTTAGATGGCAAAGATTCCGGAACTGGTTCGAGCGAAGATGGTGATAGGCCGCAACAAAGACTAGATCTCTTAGGACAAAGAACCGAGTCGGAGTGGTCAGAGTCGCGAGCCGACAGCGGTCCCGAGTCACCAGAGCCCTATGAGAGACCGATTCATCCCGCTTACCAGCACCTACCACCCTCCCGCGCCCCACCCGGAAGTACGCCAGCGTCCGCCAAGCCGAGGATATGGTCGCTGGCAGATATGGCGAGCAAGGACGGGGAGTCGCCGGCACCGCCGCCATCCGCGTCAGCTTTCTACCAGTCTGCCGCAGCAGCCGCGGCACGTCTTGCGCACCCCTACGGGCGACCGGAGCTGTACCGGGGCTTGTACCCGCCGACGCACGCGACGGACGTGGCGCTGCTGGAGTACTCGCGCTCGCTGGCAATGGCGGCGCCAGCGCCCGCGCCCCCCGCGCCCTCGCCTTCCTCCTCATCCACCTCCTCGCTGGCGGAGCCACCGCCTCCGCCCCGCGCCTGACCGCTCGCCTCCCGCCCGCCGCTGGCGCATCGACAATAATCGCAATCTCGAACGACGAGTGCCGCGACGGCCTTCGAAGCCTGTAAATAGCGATAGACTATATATATGTATACATATACCTACGTATAAATACGTGATAATAAGGAGTACGCACCGGTAGAGAAGCTTAGATTTGTGATAGTGGACACACGCAGTGAACAGCGCGCCGAGAGGTTGACAGCTCGCAATCGACGCCGGCGCCGCGCCCGCACTACCCGCGGCCCGCGTCGGCCGACCGACAATACTAGGTGCTAATACAGTTGGACCTTGCGAAATGTTCATATACTTATTACCGGAGTAGGTATAAAGGAAGTGATTAATTTCAAAAATAGGTATTAACATGTGTTATGTTTCTGATAGATAAACGACACTGTTTTAGATTATTATTATCTAGTGTAAATTATTTTCAAAATGTTGTCCTTATATTTAGTGTTCGTTTACGTCCAGTGTTTCTTTTGTTTAATAGTTTCTTTCCTAATATACCTAACATTCGAATTTTAATATTTATTGATACGAGGTCAGTAGTTATAAAACACGTCTTTACTGTAAGTTTTAATGACTAAATACCTATTAAAATCAAATTTGACGAAGATTATGAAACATATGTAACTATAGTTGATTTCTAGTCAGGAGACTATATAATTGTTTAAGTAAAATTACATTTTTTATAATTTATATTCATCTTGGATTGCATTAATAAAATGTAGGGCTGGCGCAGCAGCGTCTAGTGTTTACCTACCCTTTCTTATATTATTTTCTTATAATGTTGTACTTACTTACATAGATTATATCAGAATAGATCTCAGTAATATAATCTCAGTTCATCGCGTTAAATGTATGCATATTGTAACAAAATATTATTATATAAAATGTTAGCTTATTCCAACACTCTATACTTACCTATCCACAAGTAAAGATTTGAAATTGATGTTAAAAGAAAATTTTGACGAATTATATAATGGGTGATTGTTTCATCAGAGTTTAGTTTAGATGGTGAAATACAAACGCATATCGAAAGAAGCGATACAGAGTGTCCCGCAGCTACGTCACACGGACGGAAATATTTTTAAATACATATCGAAGATAGGAATTAAGTTTTAATAAATGGAGACTTCATTATATTTGCATGCTACTTTCTGTTTTAAAGTGACATGTCTGAGCCGGGAGTAGAAAGGTCCAAATGAAAAATAAAAACATTCTGTATTTTTATGGTACCTACCGATACCTACATTCTAAATTTTATGAAGAAATATTTATAGGTATATGTTATAGATTTTAACTTCAGAGTAATCTACTTCAACAATATCGGCATTATTTTTTCATAGATGGAAGTCATAGAAGTCACTACTTCCTTATACTGTTTTCATATTTTATTAGTGCAAGTGCAAAAAAGAAATCAAACTTGAACAAGTTGAATAAATTTTAGCAATTGTATGCATCTGTTGAGAACGTTTTTATTAAATTCCCGTTCGTCCCACTAGTGGGACGACGGCTAGGGAACCAAAGAATATGCACAAGTTAATAAGAAGGAGGTACAAAAATAAGAATACCAACGATTATCAAATGACTGGGAATTTGCATGCAAGTAAATGGATTACAATTTTCTACTGCTGGATATGCCTCTCCCAAAGCACGTCTCTAAGTCATATTTTCGACTTTCCTTTTCCAGTGACTACCAGATACTATAAGTGTATCGTCGCTTCATCTAGTCGCAGGACGTCCTATACTACGTTTGCCGATTTACAGTCTTCACTTTCGAACGTTTCCCCAGCGGTGTAAATGAGTCCAGCCCTCTGCCGCTTCAGCTTACTAACCGCTGAACTATGTCGGCAACTTTAGTTCTCTGGCGAACAACTTCGTTCCAGAATCGATCCTTAATATCGAGCATAGCTCTTTCAATAGCTCGCTAAGCAACTTCCAATTTTTTTTTTTTTTTCTTTTTTACTTGTTGGTTGGTCTTTTGTATGTGAGTGGCCGTCTGGGTTGATACCACTATTATTCTGTCGGTGTTAGCAAGCTGCAAGCGCAAGCTTACTGTGTTACGAAGAGCGAGTATGGCTCAGTGGGAGCTCGTGCGACTTTTGATCCGATGCACTCATGTTCGAATCCCGCTGGCCCCGCACCACTGACTTTCTTAAGTTATGTGCGGATTTAACACTCGCTCTAAGAACGGTGAAGGAAAACATCGTGAAATTTTTTCACAAAAGTCAAGGACATGTGACATCCACCAACCCGCACTGGGCCAGCGTGGGTTATGGCCCATTCTCTCTCTATGAGAGGAGGCCAGTGTCCCAGCTGTGGGAACGTGACGGGCTGATGATGATGATGATGATGATGATGATGATGACTGTGTTCCGGTTTGAATTTTAGCCAGCGAATTTACTGGGCATATGAGACTTAACAGCTATTGTTAGGATGACGAGTGCAGTGCAGTGCCGCGAAGGGTTTTTGCAAAACTAGATCTGGATGGTGCTGCAAATGTTATGGGCAGTCGTGTTTCTTACCATCAGGTGCTCAACCTGCTCCTCTCATTCAATTAAATAAAAACCGGATACTTGAAAAAAACTACAGTGGTGTTACGTCTCGGCTCCCTATTTCATGACAGGTAGGACGCACTCATTCGTCTGCACGATGTGTCGGCGACGATAAGACGCGACGTTACTACTTTATACTTTTAAAAATATAATCAAGTTTCCATTGCGTAAAATTTTCTATTTTTAATATATATAGTACCAACTTACTTGCCGTCTATATGGCATAGCCGTGGCACATCCTGTATATAATAACTTTTAACATTCTGTCTTATTTATCATTGTAGTTCTGTAAAATTTTAGCAATTCACTGTTTCTATTACAGTTTGGTGGTCTGAAATAGTTTTAAATAAAGTATTATAATATTGTACCCACAATATTTTATAAGTCACATTTTTGTGGTTATAAGTAAGAACTGAACTTTTGCATGACAAAGTATAAAGTGAAACAAAATACTCAGTTCCAAAAAAAAAAACACAGAATTCCATTTATTTGTCAAAAATTAAAAGGTATGAAGCATTATCATTTTAATAATTTAATTATCGCTATATCGGACCACTACGAATCCGTTGCCTAAATTGATGACTTCCAAAATTAACCCCAATGTGATCAATGAAATGGCGTGAAAGTCAAAGTAAATTATTTAAATGGTTTTTAAATAACACCTAAAATAAGTACAAACATTTATATAGGTATGTACGAGTATGCAATAATCCCAGCCATTATAATTGTTTGTCATAGAGTTATCGATCGCTCCCAAATTGTGATTAGTTAATTATTAAATCTAACAGATTTGTAACAACAGTTAATCGATGCAAAAAACTGTAACATAGGTTACATAGGTTACTTGCAAACGTCATTTCACATGTGAAAGTCCAGTCACGAAACGAGCGATGTGAAACTTTTATATATTCACAATAATTGCAAGCGACAAAGTAAATTTGTGCTACTGTTTTAGATGATTCTCATTTCGTGACTAGAACCACCTAGAACATTACCAACACTACTAAAATAAAAGGATTATTCTATTTATAAGTACCTAATTTCATTAAAGAAATTGAATATTATGTGTATGATGCCAGCCCTACTTTTTGCACGTCAGCTACACCTGATAGAATTGTGTGCCTAACTCGTCTTTTCGTAGAAACGCCACAGTAAGTGTAAATTCGTGTAGATCCTTTGCACGTCAAGATACGGCCTTGTTCATAATCCTTGAAATTAAAAATGTAAAGTTATTATTTATCATTTCTATAAACATCGGCTCGTTTCTATAAACTGTATATTTTTTCGATATTGTAGAGACTGAAAGTCCAAAATTGAGTCTATAGTTTTGTACATACATACGTCACTGTTGTAAGTGTATCATATTGTAATAATAACGAATATTTAGGTAAATGCAATAAATATTCTGTATTAGTATCTCTTTGGTGTACATAAAATAACGTACGGATAAAAGTCGTCAGTAGTTTGTTATTGCAACGAATTATTCAAGAGTACTTAATTAAAATATGCTGTATAAATATTTTTAATCACTTGTCGAAAATCGATGTTGTTTTCGTCGTTCCTCATAAAATTAAATGTCACGATCCAATAAAAGTACATGATCAATTTTTGAATAAGTAAGGAAATGTTTTAAATATTACACCATAGTTTGTGTACCTATAAAGCATCATCTGTTGTTAAATATTTTATTATTTAGTATTTTGTTTAGCTTCGAACGTCTTTTGACCGTTTCCAAAAAGGTGTGTGAATAGATGCAATAAATTTAATACAGAAGAAAGTTTGTTGGTTTTTATTTGATACTTATTTTTAATTGACTCAGTAATAATTGTTCCCTTGTGGTGTAAAATAGTGCATTAAAATGAAATGATCAAATAAGGTTAGGCAAATTTTCTTGTAGAGCACGAAGAGAAGTCTAACTTTTCTATATATGTATATCGAAATATTACAGGGCGCAAAGCTAAAGCTAAAGTTGCTTAGTATCAGTCAAACGTGTTTAATATACGCATTGTATTGGCAAAATACATATATTTTTTTCCTAATGAAGTTTCTTAATAAGACACCTTAATAACATTACAATCTAGCCTAATAAGACTAATAAGTAATTTGAATTTAACTTAAGCTGCTAAGTAGAGTAAAACTAAGAATGTGTCCATCAACACTTTTCTTACTGTCTCTATTAAGGCGAAGACACTATGTTCTTGTGTTCTTTATGGGTAGCACTATTATACTACAATACACTGTCACTTCACTACACTAACTCAAAAGGTTTTGTCCGTTTGAGTCTTCTCACATATAATGGATATTTTATTTTCACTGTAAGATCTAATTAACAACATTATAATAGGGTACAGTAATCAAAGAGTACGCACTTTTGAAACTTATATTTCTAATAAAATCAACTTTAAGTTTACAATCTACAAAATTATTTCTATATTATATTAATTAATTGTAATAATTAATTATTTTATATTTTTGGTTCATTAGGAACATATTTTTAATTCTTAAAATAAGTAATTTTACCAAAAATAAAAATAAAAATAAAATGGCCTTGTCTTATGACCTGTGCAACTGCGTACTCTTAGCCTGCTCTATAGCTTAGAGTACGCACCTTAAACGCTTCATACAAGCTAAGAATTCGCATTGATAAATTGAGATATTGATTTGCAGTAATCACATGTGAAGGTCCCAAATTCAACATACCTAGTCTGTGCATTCGTCATGCCACCAAGCCTCGCACCGACAACATTGAATCCAGTCTTCAACTTCAGTCCTCTTTGCATAGAAGTCTATGTCTTTCTTTTATATTTCCCCATGTTGACGGTTCTGTGAAAGAAACGAAGTGCAAGCAAAATAAAATAAAAAATGAATTATTTCAGATTTTTTGATGAATGGCAAATGCGTGATAGTCCAATATCAATAGAAAAAATAAAAAAATATATATTTTAAATGCAATAGGCATTTAAGCTAAGAGTACGCATGTACTCTTAGCTTAGCTTAGGGTGCGTACTCTTACCAAGAACGTGTTTGGATCTGTGATCCCAACTATTTTCGTATAACCTCTGATCTATACAATCTATGTGCAAATATCATGAATAATCCCCATTCATAGATTCAGTATTCATATTTATATTACAATTCACATTCAAAAATGATGATAAATAACATCAAACATGTTAAAAATATAAATATTGCAATAAAATTGTGAAAACTTACTTCAGCGAAGCGAGGTTATGTCCGGTACCTTGTTTTGACACAAACAACTGATTGGTGTCACAGAGTTGCGATTAGAACATAATAATCTTTAATTAGTGTTATTAGTATCTTTAATTAGTAGCATTGCGTACTCTTTGGTAGCTCTACTATATAACAGATTTAAGTTCTGTGCTAAGACAATGTCATACATCTATTTATCTCGGCCCTAACTAAATTATTAGTTAAACATGTATCAAAGTCTACCAAAACCGTGAGTTAATGTGATGCGTTTCGTCTCGTTCGGTCAAATTCGCATTCGGTCAAGTGACCGAAAAACCGTAAAAATTGCAAACGGTCAAAGGCACATAATTTTCTAATCGCGAACGGTCAAATATTTATTTTAAGTATAGATCGTAGTTATATGCTTTCCGACGCGTCGTATCTTTCCTATATTAATCTAGTCGACAGGAATATTTTGAGCTTTTAACTTGTACTATTATTTATTCTGTTCTTTTACTGAATTTCACATATATATATATATATATATGTGATTTTAAATCCTATAGGATTAGCCTATCTGCCGTTTTCCAATCACATGAGGGTTTCAATGTGGCCACAACGTAGATAACCGATAGACATAACAAATATGTGCATTAAAACATATGCCATACACCCTTCTAATTAAATTATCCATTCTAATTACTACAAGTGCTTGTGGTGTAATCAAGGCATCAATCAAACAGAAGGCAGAAGGTCACTGGAGACATCAAAGGCAACAAAATATACCCAAGCTGCCAACCGGTGAGTTATTTCTTTCTTCCCTCATATATATTAAAATACCATCCAGAGATAAAGTTTATAAGTGGGCTTCTGTCTACTGCTTTACTCTCAACCTAAGAACACGATTTAAGTAGTACGATATTGTAGGTACATAATGTACCTAAAATAAAACTCGGTTTTTTATTAAGCTTGGACTTTTTGTTGTCGATATTATTAAAATCAAGCTGTTGCTTATTGTGGCTCATACGAGACGTAAAATCATATTTAAAAGTTACACAAGTTTTAAAAAGGTAGGTGACTTAACCTTGTCAAATCGTAATAAATTTCGTTCCAAATACATTTTAAAGTTTTGCATAGGCAAACAGTTGCAGAAGTCGCAAATAATAAGCAAATGTGCAACCAATTGAGGCACATTCATTCAACGCATAGACATGAAATGGTGTTAAGTTGATAGACATGGAAATGTCCAAAGTATCACATTCTGATTTTGAATAAATAACAATTCATAGAATTGTTTTTTGAAACACATTTGTGTATTTAAATTATTAAAATTCGATAAAAAGGTGTCGCATTGCAATTCGACAGTCTTACCACTCCAAACGCAGAGGCAAAATCTCAAAGCAGAAGAATCCGGGCTATTTAACCACCAAAACATAAAACCGGACCCATGTGATCATCATCACTACTTAGGTACAATAAATATGTTGTTGTTAATATTGACACAATGCCTTCAGTGTTCCCAAAATCTCCGCACCGTCTCATTTTCGCGCGTGCGACGTTTCAGTTTCTACATAGAATACTGTTAGTGGCTCTGGTTTTGTATAAGTGAAAATTTAAGTTGCTTGTGCTTACGGCAAGGTTGAATGTTTCAACAATGATTCGTTTGCGGTTAATGCAAACCGCCAAAAACGCAAACGGCCACAGCACATTTTCTTTGGCTATTCGGTTTCCGTATACCTAAGTACCTAGGTATGACAAGAACATTTAGGTACGTTACATAAAATCTATAAATTGACTATGTGTTAATACAAAATGTTAATGCATCACTTGTCAACGTTGCTACTTACGTTGCTTCTACATACGGCAGTAAATTTGTCAACCTATCTGACTCAAAGAGTGCAATTTTACATTTGGCTAGGTTAACCTCAAAAGTTCGAGGTCACCCTGTAGCCTATACAATCTAAATTATGTTACATGAGACAAGCCACGACTGACGGTATTCCATTTAACTGTTAACCGTTACACAGTGAACTTGTGTAAAGTTGAAGATATGTGCAGATATCAATGGCAGGAGTATTTTGATGAGCGGTCGTGGTCTAAAGGAATATGGTGTAAAACCATCCAGTGCGAGCTCCCTCGCTACCCATGGTTCGATTTGATGACCATTAGCTGGAAGCAGTTCGTCGTACTACTAAGACTTCGTTCAGGACACATTCCCTCAAACAAGTTAAATTTTTTAATGGGGCTGTTAGATTCACCAAACTGTTTGGATTGTGGTGTGGTTGCAGACGTTCAATCTTGTGTTGATGGAGTGTGTCCGGAATGAGGCATTACGTCAGAGTTCCTTGTTGGTCGATAGCAATATAGGAATATGTATAGTGTTTAGTTTAGTATTTTGGCTTACCCTTCATCGAATGAGGCCAGTAGGACACTAATTAAGTTATGCAGGTTCTGTTTAAATTAAATAAAAATGATTTGTATTACATTGTCAAAGATTTACAAAACCCCTTATAAAATTAATAAAAAAAAGCACTTGTCCAAAATGTTTTTCAAACATTTTGTCACGTCGCGTCGCGGGAATTGCTCCCGCAACTTCAGTCGTGTATGAGATTTTACAACCTGCCCAAAAGAAAAAAAACATAGATTCAACAACTAGGTACCTTTACACAGTAACAAATCTACTTTGAATTGAAGCGTTGGGTTTTAATAAATCAATCAAGTATTGCCCGAGTATAAGTATATCTAGCTCGCATGCCCTGCCTAATTAGACATCAAAGCACCTTCACTGTAAACACTTTATTATGAAAGTGCACAAATTTTCGTGAACGTAATTGGGGCGAAGTCTAACAAAATACGCATAAATCATCAATGTACACCGCTTTGATGTGACCGTGTCCGGAGTGACGTCACACTGTGGTGTGATATGTCGTACATTCATTATTTGCTCACGTATACTAGATGAAAGGCGACCACAATATAAATAAACAAAATCGTGTGAAGCACAGACTATGGCGACGTCGTTGAAAGGACTTCTGACGGAATAATTTCGGAATTCATGAGAACCGCCCGGGCTACTTTAGTCCATTCAACGTATTTAATGTGACAATTTAATTGAAAAACTAAACGGGTTCCGCATGATTATCGTTATTTACTCAACTTAAAACCATTCGGAATATCGCAACGTGTGAATACTGATTTCTGAATGAACAAAATTGTAATAATATGCAATTACTATACCTAAATAAATCCAGCCTTTGTGATACAACATAGTGGTAGGTACGGATTTTTCGGTGTTGAAAGTCTTAATATAAACATTGCTGATTTACCTTTTACCTTTGTATTTTTCATAATTAGATTTCAACTGCTTAGGTACGTAGGTACAAATAAAATACCTACCCAAGCGAATTATCGAGCTTCATTCAAACTACCGTAAAACAACGGAATGTAAAATAGGAATGCATACAGGTAGCATCGATCGAGTGCTAGTAAGCTTATTGTTACTTTGTATTTATTGGAACTTCTCAAGGCGAATCAACATTTTTGTGCGGTGACTCAGACCCGAGTATTTAAAGCTCATAATTCAATTACGGCACTCTCTCGCGGCAATCACGCATCATTGTCACACGTCGAGAAGCTCGCTTTGTTGTACCTCTACCAGTCTGTATCGCCGTCATTCGGTTTGTATAATAAAGCCATCGAAACGATTCATAATATAAAAGCAAATTCTAGCGTCTCTTAGCACTAAGTGACTTGAGGATTTCATTCAAAATCGTGAGAGCGATACGAACTGGCTGACCGACAAGAACGCATGGAAAAAACGTTCATGTTATTTTTACAAAGGCTCTCAGAGAGAAACGTTTTGTGTAAATAGTCCAACATGTTACTGCAACAAAGAAATCTTAATAGTCGATGACGTGCAAGAGTCAATATAACAAGCTACGCGTTGATTGCTCATAATTCCATGTGCACACTCAGACCTCGATGCTCTGTAATAAAGTCCACTTCCTTGTGGCTTGAATGTTAAATTTACTCAAAAGCTCTCGAAAATTTGTAAGTTACGTTTCTGTTTATAAGATTAGCTTAAAACACTATCTATTGCATACCTGGTTACTTAAGCGCTGCTCGAACGTTCCGATACGGTCTCATTGTGCAACCGACTGCTCAATGAAATAGAGACTTTAAGAATATCAATATACAGATGTTTTTTCGCATTATGGTTAGGGAGAATCTTGAATCAGGAATTTCGGTTTCGTAGCGGCAAATGCTATGCCATCTAAAATATTGGACATCTCCATCTGGGTTGGCGTTTTGCTCTTTCTGTGGATACAAACAATGAATCGGGATCGTCAAGCATTCGCATGCATACCTTAAAACTTTTCCCCCACGTGGGTAGGGTATAGTTACAATTTCATCGATGTAAATTTTATCTTTACTTCTAGGCACGTTTGTGTTTGTTTTGCAAATAAAACTAGAATAAAGAAGAGACTTTGTTGCCTTTATTTTCCATGGTTCAAATTCCGTAAAACAAATCGAGCATTCGCCGGTGGTATGATTCTGCTTTTGGATGCCCTGCTCGTGTTTGTTTGTGTTTCTATTTCGCAAAGGATACAGAGAGAGCTATTTATAGAAATTTTATGAAATTGAGGTGCGGCTTTTTCTCTATGGTAAGATTCAGCTTTTGTTTTGAAATATACTCATGTTCTCGGACGCTGACTTTTAGATTCGTATATTATAAAATAATTCAATTATTATAAATTACAAAAACAATAGATAGATAAATTAAGCACAAATGTTAATATGAAATAAATTACAATATTTTGTTTGTGACCGAGTCGTGATCCGTTAAGGTTGGCAAAAAATATTCCAACTCTATTGAAGATGCATAATTTAAAGTTTTATTACTTCTGTTGGCATTTATCATTCTCTTTTAGTATCGTATTAGCATTAACTACTTGTATTGTACAGCAATCGGTATTACCATAGTTACAAGTGCTAATCGGGTTGTTTTTTGTACGTTTTTATAATGTTTAAGTTCTTAATTGGAAACAACGTATTTCTAAATAAATAAAATGTACAAGTGGGGTGATATTTTTTGTAGTTAAATATCTCGTCTCGATTACATGACAATTTAAATTAGTTCCAGTGATTCTGTGATTTCGAATCGTTTTGTTTTAATATGATTTCTTTTTCTATGGAAACAACGTCATTATTTAGACGTATGAGTGGGAGCTATCCTGAATAAGGCACCTGTTTGCTCCAATATTTTTATCATTTTTGTGTGGGAAAAATCGGAACGTCAAGGTTCCAACCCTACGTTTGAACTTGGCTCCCACCCAATTCTACTGAGCATCTGAATGACTGTTTGTATTATTTTTTGTTTGTATACCATGTCATTGGAACGATTGTGGTCGGTTCCCTATGATTTATCGATGTCCATATTACAAATACGACACAACTTTCTGCTGTCCTTTATTTTTTCTTTAAGCCATATTAGTATTCCGCCAACAATCCTGTCCAGCGCTGGTTTTGTCATACCGACTAAATGTTATTTCGTTGGAATTTCAAATAAACAATTGTTGACGTTTTTCAATGGATTTATTTGATATAAATTAATGCGGGACCTCAATCAGCGTTGACAAAGTCGTATGGAATATCTAATGACGGTTCATGAATTAAAACTGCGGAATTATGTTTCTTTGATTTCAAACACAACTTAATTTGTTCACAATAATTAAAGCAATTAATATATTTTATTAAACTGTCTTTGTATGAAAACCGGATTTCATTAACTGTTCTGATATATACCTACAGCGATCATGACACATGTGTAAGTTTAAGCTGTAAGTGTAAGTTTAAGCTATTATACTTGCCTTATCTGCACAACTTACAAAGTTATAAATAATGCCTTTGTAGAAATTCCCTACAAAACCATACCAAATAAGATGAATGAATTCCATCATATTGTGGCAGACTTAAGTATCTAATAATGATTCCAAGCGGTTTAATGGTTATGGATAGAGAAAGAGACCTTTATCCCACTTCCTACTAGTATTATAAATGCGAACGTTTGTTAGGATGGATATATGCATGGATAGATGCAAAAACTTTATCCCGGGACACCTCGGGTGAAACCGCGGGACGCAGCTATTTATTTTAAATACTATAGGCTGAAATTAAACAACAACTTTCACAAGCCCATATCACCGAACTTGAATGCGCAAGATATTACAAACAAAATGGCATAGTGTCGAACGTCGCAACTATACGGGCATACGCGCACGACCAGCTCGTACCCAGTCCGCAATAACGTCCATATTATTTCGAGGGTCGAGAAGTTTTGTGCGTTATCGTACTTACTTGGAATAATCGATTTTGAAAACACCAAACTACACTTCTCATCAGAAAAATCGAAACACCTTGCAAGTTTGTTTTGTAAGGATTATAAAAAAATGGGTATATTTAGGAATTTATGTTAAATGTAGTTTAATACTGAATAATATGAGGTTTTCAAATCCTAATGTTAATGCTCTAAATTCAAATTAAATTTTCATAGGTTTCGTATTTTGTTCAACAAGTCAATTTAGTCACGTGAGCAGTGCAAAGTTAAGGTGCGCACTTCGATGGTCTGTAGTTAATTTCGGCCCATTTGCTGGCTTGTGCGGTACCAGTCCACGTTCCTTCAACCTTCTTCTAATTGTAGAGTCACTTACAGCCACCCTACGTACAACATGAAGCTGCTGCTGCAGTTGAAAAGCATTAAAGCGTCGATTTCGTAAAGAAGTTGTTACAATAAATCGATCATCTCGCTCAGAAGTGACCCGATTCCTGCCAGATCCTGAACGGCGCATGAACAAACCAGTCTCCCGACAGCTTTTGTAGACTCTATGAACAGGCTACAGGCTTAGATGCAATCTTTCAGCCATAACACGCTGACTAAGTCCAGAATCCAGCAATGCCACCACTTGGGCGGCTTCTGCGGGCGAAGTATACATATGTTTTAGAAAAAAAACTTTTTAGACGTCCTCACAGTAGGTACACACACAGTACCTATACAGAACGTAGAACAAAAAGTTTTAAGATAAGCGCTAATTTTTAGTTTTCAAAAGTGACATGTACTCCAACTCTAAACAGTGAATAATTTCATTTATAGGATAAACAAATATTAATAATAAATAAAATTCTAATTTTGAATTTAGAATAGCCAAACTGCCAGCTATGCAATCATGTGATTTTTTTCATGGAATGAAAACTCTTTTGTGTTAAATTAGGACAGAAACCATAAAAGTGTTTCGATTTTTCTGATGAGAAGTGTATTAACTACATGATTAATTTGAAGCTAAGTAGGTAAAGGTAATAAATACATGAGAGTATAAACGTTCGATTCCCGTCAATATTATCTTAATGCAATATGTTACGGTCAAAACAACATACACAAAATAACCAATAGAATCCGCCAGACGACTTGCTGGCTCCGACCTTGGCGTCAGCGGGACGAATTGGGTTGGGGATGTTCTAAATCAGATCTGCTTTAGTAGATCAAATATTAGAGTTTAAAGTATGAAATTGCCGATTTGTACTGAAAAATTGAAACTCATTTTATCTTAGATGTTACAAATTTATTTAATCGAAATATTTACCCTCATTATCTATACATTGCTGCCATGTGAACGGAAGTTAATTTATGTCTTTGCGATAGAACTCTGGGGATCTAGATTCGACAAAATGTGTGAAAGCATTTTGTACTGCTGGGATTTTTTTTTATCACGTATAAAATTGTTTTTTCACGTAGAAATTCGAAGTAAATGGTAGTCCGTTGGAGCAAGGTTTGACGACTACGGAGGATGACGTATGGTTTATAACTGCAGCTCCTGTAGAGTTACAACGGTTTCTCATGCAGTGTGAGGTCTTGCGTTATGATGAAGCAATAATGGTGCAGATCGATTCACGAGTCGGGGCTGTTTCACTTCCAGTTTCGCCATTATTGTTTGAAATTCTGCACAGTAAACATCTGCTGTAAAGGTATAGGGAATACCACTATCAAGAGACCACCAAACAGTTACCATTACCTTTTTATTGGTAAGCTTTGCTTTAGGGCACTGTTGCGGCGTTTGAACTGGGGTCAGCCATTGCATTCTTCCTTCGAGTATACTTTATCTGAGCATTCTTCGCTTACGGTTTTCGTAAACAATCCACTTTTCCACATGTCATGATCCAATATTCCTTCATTTCTGTACCATTTCAACAAGGCAACACAAGTTTCAACACGCATTTCTTTCTCCAGATCATTGAAGTCATGAGGCAGTCATTTTTCATATTTTTTTATCATATTGGTTTCATGCAAATGAGTCAATATTGTAGGTAACGTTAAACCATGCCGCTAATTCCTGGATAGTTTGACTCGGATCGGTTTCCACCATTTCCTTCAATTCAGTGTTATTTACCTGTGTGGGCGGTCCTCCACGTGATTTGTTATCCAAGTCGAAGTTTCCATAACGAAAGCATTTAAACCAAAAACGCACGGTGTGTTCAGTAGCAGTATCCTCTCCAAATGCAGCGTTGATATTGCAAGCCGTTTCTGCCGTATTAAAAAATTACTCGGATTTTCGAAGTATCCATCTTTCACGTCAAAGCTGAATAAAAAAAACAATTGAAAGTCGAAAGTCGAATGTTGCACATTTTTATATAGTATAGGTATAAAAGAAGAACCATATAGTTGTCATGTGAAATAAGTTTCACACAAAAATCTCACACCATGAAGGTTTTATGTTAATTCAAAGTATCTTTTACTATACAACGGCAATGTCATACTTTAACCCATATCAAGTATATTAAGGAATGTTTAGGAACCTAACTGCTAACGTGCTTCAAAAGAAACAATATGGCAATGTGGTATATGATCTAAACCTATCTATAGATAATCCTAATACGCCAGCCCAACCAATAAACAGTGTGTAGGTATACTCTAAATTATGTGTAGCCAAATAGGTGAAAAATTTATCAGTATTTTAAATACATTTTACATAAAATAAATTTTTGTATATTCATACTACAAATATTTTACATCGTCCGTGTGTTGTACGAACAATATGAACAATCGATCAATAAGGTTGGTGGAGGCGAATCCTCACAAGTGGCACGCGATGAATCTCTTTTAGCACGCACGGGAGTTAATTGGTTGGCGGCACTTCGTCGCATCGCCGAGAGTTTATGTGTTCGGGCGGCAATTCATCGCACTCCTACTTCTGTAACCTGAACCAACTAACGACAGACCTTCAACCCAGCCTAATGGTGCTTACAAAGAAAAAGCAGAACCAAAGAAAACTAAATGCAGAACCTTGTTTAATTCAGAAATTGGAATCCGATAACTAATAGGCATTAAGGCTTTTTTGAGTTAATCAATAACACCTTGATTTGTATGTCAATAACTCGAAAGCGCGTAAGCAGACTTACTAATGTCTGCTTCTCATATGCAGAATATACATATGTTTGCCTATTAATTAACGGCTACATCGCTTTCTATATTTTCCAGTCCCGTGTCTTTATTTATTCGGCATTTTTCTTTTGACATCCAATATATAACGGTAAGGTAAGTCGCTGTTTTGACAGTAGTACGGTAATACTTGCTGCTGACAAATCGCAATGCGGATCCTTTGTTGACAGAAATTTTAGTTATAAAATAGGCAGACGGGCTTATTTACTATGACAATGATTAACGTTATTTCATTCAATATAAATTACCATACTCTACTATAGTAACGTAACCATACGTTAGTATTCAATTCATGAATGATGATGAAATTCACTCCAGTTAAAAATAAACGATCTTATTTTTTAATCCATAATAAATAAAATAAATAAATTATTATATAATATAAATAATAATAAATAATTTATTTTCAAAATGCTTATAAATAAATAAATGGCAGGATTACATTTTGATTTTTAGCGAGGAGACGTACACAGTTATTATAATTATTTACATGCAAGACCTAAATCAAATAATTATAAACTAACTTCGTTAGATAACTTTGGTTGTTACGTCTTTAAAACTTCTGTTAGTCGTTACGTTTGTTACACCTGTAACAAACCCGTAACTGTATAAAACCCGAAAGGTGAGTATTTATTTTTGTAGGTAGGTATAATAAACTACGCAGTAATAGTATAGTAGTACAATTTAAAACGCTGTTAATCAAAATAGTATAAAATATAAGTAACCATATTTTATTTTAAACCGATAAGCACTTTTATTTGCATTCAGTAATCATTTACACATTCAAGTCCCTGAATTAAATATATTGCCGTAAAAAGTCATAAGTCTCATGCGACGTGTTTATTTAGAAAGCCATATTAAAATTAAAAGTAAACTGTTTTCTCTTAGTTAAAATTTATTTTTATTGCCCTTTTGTATCTGATGTTTTTTATTGCAAAAATAATGACGATGGTAATTGTATACTTTAATTAGCTTATGACATTCCACAAAACTGCCCATTGTGAAACATTGGTTTATCTTTGGACCATCACGCCATCGCTATCTTTCCAAAATTATCATAAAATTCAAATTAATAAAGTTATCTAGGTAACTACTTAATTATACGCAAGCCTTGTATTGTTGGAGATATTCTCTACTAGGTATCGTAGGAAACGAATCGTTGTTTTCTTATTCAATAATGTAAGCAGTAAACAGTTTTATGTCTTTCTTTATAGTCTACTTGAATTAACTAAGCACTGCAACACATTATTAAAATTTTAAGTTCGTTAGCTAGGTTAGATAGGTGCATTTATTTTGTGCCAAGATTTTCACGCGTAATTATATGATAAATATATGTGTACATTCTGCTTTAAACACACAGAACAGAAATATAATCAAGTAATTATGCTAAATCTTTAAACGGGTCCGCATAGAATCAGCGCGTGAAGTTCCATTTTCATTTTGCAGCGGAATCTGCGTTATTTGAAAGTGAACCTAAATCCCGCGTCCTCTTTGTAGATAACTCTTAATTTGCATATTAACGAGAAACTTTGCATCGGCAATACCGAAAAATTCCAGAGGTCGAGTGTGAACAGACAGGTGGCGTGGTCGACTAATTCCGGAATATTCTCAAATCCTCTGGCGCTCTCCCCGTTCTACGAGAGGCGGTGCGCCGGCCTATTTTCGCCCTTGATAGCTTTTTCATTTCACGTAACTTCATTCTTCACGGCTTTGAACTGCTTAATCTTAATCGGTGCAGTTACTCTACAAAAACATTTACAATTTTCATCTTTTATTTTAAACAAATCACGCCATAAATAAGGCCACAGTAAGCCGTACTGGTTTTGATAACATTTAAAGAACCCAACTCAGCAGTGTCTATTACTTAGCTAGTTGATTATTTAAACCTCAACGACACGTCAGGCCCGCCGCCGCCCGCTGCCGCCGCCGGGTGCGAGACGTGTTGTGTTGGTAATTACGTGAATAGGGAGCCATGATAACTACCATACGATATTAGAAACGGCTCATTAGGTATTTAAGTGAAGATGACAGCTCTATAAATAATAGACGGGCGTCTTCTGTAGGTACACATACACGTCTTGTTTATTTTTGAACAGTCGGAGAAGAGAACGTATTTGTAGCATTAAGGTGATGCGATGACAAAACATCTGTTTCATCTGTGGCGAGCCTTTGGGCGCTATTTCGACTAAATCGTTTACCGCGTCCGCGACACCCCGTAAACGAGCCTAATGCGGCCCTCGATGACAAATATAATCTTTGCTCTAAGACGAACTGACTTGACACTGTTGTTATTCCAAGAAACGGAAAGATTTATTTTTACTCAAAGAGCTAAATATGCAGGTGAAAGATATCTGAGGGTGTTGTTTGGCCACATCGTTAAATCTGTC
The DNA here is from genome assembly GCA_951640565.1 of Petrophora chlorosata. Classification (NCBI taxonomy): domain Eukaryota; kingdom Metazoa; phylum Arthropoda; class Insecta; order Lepidoptera; family Geometridae; genus Petrophora; species Petrophora chlorosata. The sequence continues at coordinate 15,443,904 of OX621188.1, read as the reverse complement.
GACGGAGACGCGTCTTCTGTTTAATCACGTCAATGATACCGAAAAGTCTGCCGGATTTCATTGCTTTGATATACCTCCTCAAAGAAGGGTAAACAATTAATTTAAATAATATTTCTGTTGGGACACGTCGTCACGTTTAAAATTTGATGGATATTTATTGTACTGGTGAAAGAGATCCCTAAGATCTATTCAAAGCAAGGCTGCTGGCTGTCGTGTTATGTAGTAATATACATATTACAATTTATATTTTATATTATATGTTGCAATTTATATTCTTAGGGACAGAAGCGGACAATGTTAAATCGCCAAAGTTGCCGTGAGGTAAAGAAAGACCTCAGGACATAGCCCCTTCGCTTAGCAGTTAGCGGTATGTAGGTATTTCATGCGGGTCAACATCTGCTGTAAAGCAATTAATACAACGTTAGCTCACTTAGTTGTACACATAAAGAAATCTCTATTTTATTATAACGATCTTGCTTACATTACTTCCTTATTATCACGTTTTAAACATTATGTTTAATATACAGCGCTAATTATGAACGAGTTCTTTATTGCGCTTAGTGAAGACCCGTTCAAAAATATCTAAGAAGAGGTTAATCGCCATTGTTTTTTATTTCTCTTTTAGGGTTCAGTGTCTGAGACTTTTTATGTAGTTTTCACTTTGATTACAGGATAGATTAATAACTAAACAAAACCTTACAATATTAATAAATAGACAATATGAAATAGATACAAATAGACAATATGAAATAGATACTTAGCGGACTGCTTGCCTGCAGGCATCATTTTAACTGTTGAATGTTAGCAGGCACGTCATTGAGGTAGTTGTATATGATTTGTCAGTCGAACATTTAAAAAATTAGGTACGATCAGAGTTAAAACAGAATAATAGACACGAAAGTCACTAAAATAATTCGACACGAAAGAGAAGTTATTTGCACGTAATATCATAATCTTGACGACGCGACGCGACGTAGACTCGTATAAAATATTATGGAACCCTTCTCATATTAAAAATCACTCTTGACTCGTCTCAACTAATTTAATTACCATATATTGTTATGTTGGGTAAACGTATTTAAACATGTAATTTTTTGGTGTAGGTTAAATGACGTGTGTACAAAGTCTTGTTAAATTTTATTTGCCATACAAAAATGTTTCTATTATGAGAGAATTAATTTTCACTGCGGAAGTGAATATTTTGATGTGAGATGTCACTGTCCTCTAGTACACGTCTAATTACGGTATTTTGAGAGTATTACAGAAGTAACAATAGTTATAGGAACGTTATACAGAATGGTCACAACGAAGTTTTATATTTTCACTAGTTTTGGATGTAGTACGCGAAAAAGCAAGATCCAAGATGAAATTCAATTCATTCAAGTAGTGAAGCTGCTAGTGATTGATTAGGAAACAATAATTAAAATTTATTATAAGGATAGCGGACGCGGATTATCATATTAGTTTTATCATTCGTTGTACGTGGTTCAGTAAGTTTTATTAATTGAGATTTTTCCCGAATCTTCTTGTGCCTTGTTCCTGCCGATGCGAGCGACCTGGTTTTATGCTCCTTGCGAGCGACGGATGTTTGGAGTTCGTCGCTCCACCTGGCCGGAAGACGGCACATGCTACGTTTGATGAGATGAGGCCTTTAAACTATTCCTCGGGATTTGTGGTGTTGTTACAGTCTTGGAGAAAACTCATGGATTGACATATGACAATTTGTTTAATGTATTTTATTTTGAGACAACATTAATAATTATCAGATTTTATAACCATGGATGTTTAAGCTACTAAAGGACCAGTTTTGAATAAAATATCTTATAAAAGATTTCCAACACATGTTAATGTAATTACGGTGAAGTGTTTGAAACGGTAAAGACGTTCCTGACGACAGGCTTAATGTATTCCGTCGTTGCCTAAACAATACGAGCTTTATTAAAATGCGTTTTTAAATATTATATCTTGGAATGAAACAAAGGTCGTTCACACTGACGCGGTTCCTACAAAACGTGGTGTGCGACCGTGACCGTTTGCGTTCCCCGATATTTTTTAACGTTATTTCTTTTACTTAAATACATAAGTATTCAGAGCTTTGGATTTCTTTACTCGCAAACATTAGGTACAACTCCGAGTACCTACATTTTGAGACTAATGTTTTATTAGTGTAGAACTCACCTGTACAGATGTGGAAACTGTTATTTGAATCTGAGCTGCGGCCACATTAAACGCCTAACGGCTTGTCGAGATAGAAAATGTCTCCGTAAGTAGGTAGTTAAAAATCCGTTGTACCATTTATTTACAAAAGTGAATTCGTCGTAGAAAAACTGGCGTTCAAAATTATTAATGGTTTGTTTGAATGGTGCGTCACACGGCTTATTGTTGGCGCGCTCTCCGCCCGGATGCGCTCGCTGACACTAATTATTCCCATAGTGCTTGAATGATAGATTGCTCTGGACAAATCACTTCTAGCCGCACTCCAAGAGGCAATAAAAACCTGTGTGTTTTTTTTTTATCATTTTACGGAACGTGGGCTGCACTTAAGATCCTAATAAGTTGTCGTAAAACTGATATGACTAAGTTGCTCTCGAATTGTATTTGAATCGTCTTTTAATTAAAAAGTAATATTTTCGTGTTTTAGGCGCTTCTGTTTAGACCTTGAGAAAGTATTATCAGTTTTTTTCTGGACAAACTTAAACGCATCGTTGTCATTCATATGCATAGTATTGTATGATGAAGGAGTAAAGGACCATTAGACGATGGGTATTATGGATTCATGATTAGTATTTTATATTTATGTATAAAGCAAATTACATTAATAATACAATTAATAATTTTATAATAACTATAATGTGGGGTTATAGCAGACCCCCGACACTCCATACAAATTCGCCGAGCTAACTGTCTAGTACTACTTACTACTGGTGCACATGCCTGTCCGCACACGTTTTGTGTGTGTGCGTAATTATTGTAGGGATGAGCTAATACGAATCGAATTAGCGGGGGGATGGGAGTGTCGCTTCTTTACGTAGTAATATTTAGTTTTCTTTGGTTATAGTGTAAGTTACAATACAATATACGTAGAGAAATAAACAATAAAGATGTTAACGAGGAGAACTTATGCCTTACATAAAAAAACATCTTATTAATAAAAGCTTTTACTATATTGACGAGGCTTTTGCCGATAAATCATTATTTTGTAGTTAAATATTATTATTTTTTGTACATTATGACATATCTAAGAACATTATGAAATTTCAAAAGATGAATAAATTGAATTGAATTGAATTGAAGATTAAATAACTCGTGCTTGTCGTGCCTACGGGACCTTACCCTGTTTAATTAGAATGTTTGTCTGTTTGTTTGTATTTTATCTTTGAAATCGAAAACTACTGGTCGGATCTTGATGAGATTTTGGGGTTTTGGTAGTTTAAGCACAGAATACTAAGGGATAGAAGCATTACTCAGCAAATAAATTTAAGCAAATAGCGACTCTTGCTATGACGCAATAAAATTCAATTCAGCTCAGAGCGCCTCTCTTTCTATCGCATAGCTCTTATTATCTTTTTGTCGCGGCACGTGTAAAGACGCGCGACCCGCCACCGGTGTCCGGCTATGTACTTTGTAGCTTCGTACCTACAGCTTGACCTCTCTGTACTCTGTCGTACCTTCGCGTCTCTACTACACTTGGTAGATAACGAAAGAAAAGAAGACAGAAAAAGACAACAATAGGCTTTTTCTGTTGCCCACGCGGACGAAGTCGCGGAGAAAGCAAATTTCTCAATATTTCACTCGGTTTACCTGCCAGATGTTCCGTGTGATAGTTTGGGTTGACCTATCAACCTCGAACAAAGTAACTGAGATAACATAACAAATCGGTACAGTAACTGTGATAGCAACTAAAACGATAGCGTCGGTCGAGGCGGCACTGCTGCACGCTGCACCGCACCCAGTGAAATATTATCTCTCGGGTAAGTTACGAGTGCGGGCCTCCCGACCGGCCATAATGACATTTTAGTATTACAACACTTTATCTATACGGGACGAAAACTTCCAAGATAAGTTAAACGCCAACTGGTATATTGTTTCAGAAAGTTGACAGGCAATGTAATTTGTTCCTGTCAAAAGGCATTTGGTCGCGGCGAACAGCGACACTGCGACGACTTTATGCCCGCGACCTCAGCGGCACCATTCGCTGGCGTTACCTAAGCATATCCCAGTTGCTTCAGCTCCTTACCTATCTGACTATACTGATATAAAAAATTAAATCTATCATATTTTTGAGCACAAACTTATAAAAACCATTATCTTCCATCATTATATGACACATTATTTAAACCAGCTATAGAATAAAGCCGCGATAGCATCTTATACTTGTTCATTGAAAATCTATTTTATGTTAAGCATTAACTTCCATTAAAGTTGACTAAGATTTTGAATGTAACATTTATAATAAACGTTTCTTCTTAATGTCCGTTTAAGAGATATTACCGCCTACTACAACATTAATATTAACAAATGATGATGGTTACCTAAATTATTAAATGTCACTATTAAACAAAACAATTGTGACTTCTAGACATAATTTTTTTATGAACAAAGTTATTCACATTCATTATACACTAAAGTGGCAAACTAACGTTACATAGTCGTTTAAATTGTTATCTGTAAAATGCTGGCCAATTACTAGGGTGAAATTACCGTTAATATCTAAGACTATCTCTATCTTATGGATTAACGTGCCAGCATTTAATTACGAACTCTGTTTAAATTTTACCCTCAAGACGTCAAAATGTCGTCAACATCGTAACGTGAGCTCCAACATATCATGATTAATACGTTAAAAAGATTATCCCGATCATCCCTTGAGGGCCTAAATACCGAGGGTCCTGGCCTGATAGCTGTGTCGCGGGCACTCTCATTTTCAAATAAGTAAATTAACGTGGAATTGAATTAAGTTTCGTCCCGAGTCGAGATTATAGCGATTTAGTGAGATTATCTGAATGTGTTAAACGTCGCTGTTGGGTTGTAATGGAAGGGCGTGGGTCAGGTCCATTGTTTAATTATATATAGAGCTTTGATATAAACCGCATAGTGTTTTACCACTAACAATTTTAACCAAAGAAATCACGGTTTCATGCAAATAGGTATTTTGAATGGTTTTTAAATTAAAAAATATACCTACGCTAATACGCTTAGTGAGTACATTTGTTTAACACTTTAAATTGAAAAAAAGTAGCTGTGCCTTTGCAAAATAAAGGATGATAAACAAACTAAGCTCCGGGTGAAATTACTGAGCATATTATGAGACTATAATCTGATGTCTCGGATTTACGAACGCAATGCAGTGCTTCGCTATACTTTTTGGTACGACTATTAAAAGTTCTGTGTGGTACTGCAATTATTACAGGCAAGCGTGGCGCTTACCATCAGGTGAACGACGAGCTCGTCTTGTTGCTCAGTTCCATACAAAAACAGATAATATTGTTTACTCTTTTTTACTAAAACAGATCAATGCAGCAGGCGCGACCGCCTGAGCATGGGATCCGAGGTCTAATGGATTACCCGCCATCGAAGACAGTTCAGGGCATGTGTCGTTTTCTTGGCATGGAAATTTTTATTGTCTTTTTATTTCGGATGCTGCTAAGTATCTATAAGTATAATAAAACTGTAACGAAGCGGTTACTGTACATTAAAGATATTTTTGAAAATCAATTTTTTTAGGAGTACATATATGGTAACAACAGAACCCAAAAATACAGTTTTTATATTTTTTGTCTGCCTGTCTGTCTGTCCGGGATAAACTCAGAAACTAGGGCACGAATTTGAATGCAGCATTTTGTGGAGTCCGGCGCTACACATAGGCTTTGTTTCATCAAAATCGGTCCAGTAATATTGAAGTTATGTTTAGGAAAAATATAATGTCCACTATAAGTTGAACCACGGAACATACCGGACCCTTTGTGCACATTGCTCAGCTTAAACTGGTTTATTACTTACCTTGAGAGTTTGTAGAACTAAGGGATAGGTTGACATGATGGTATTCTAAAAAATGTTTTGTGGAGTCCTAGACTACATAACAAAGTTTGTTTTATAAATATCGGTTTACGAAAACTGGAGTAATTACGCAATTTAACACAGTTGAGTACCGTTGCAAGGCAAATTAGCTGTTTAAATCAAGCCACCCATAGATAGCACGTCTTATCAAGGGGCGATTTTCTGACTGGCGGTGACGGGTTTCATGGACATGGCGCTGGACCTCTACTGCTTTTGTTTTGATCAGTTTGCAAAAGGCTTTTTTGCTGATGCGATCATGTCACCTTGGAAATTAGTAGAGAAGTTTTACCTTATATAAAGTCTGCTAATCGCGTATATCAACAAGCGCCGGAGCTGGACCGGTGCCGCACCGCAACGTCGTATAGACGAACAAAAAGCACAGCAACATCGTACTGGACCCGGACCGGCCGCGGCGGCCGGCGTGGCGTCGTGGCGCACCGTCACCGTCAATGTTGCGTACGAATCATAAAGGGTCCATGGCAGTTCCCCCGATGGCAATCCCACTCGTGTTATTTCCAACCGGCCTCCGTGGCGCCGTTATATGTTTTTTAAACTAAACGATGACATTTGATACGTATACTCGTTCAAAGAAGCTATAAACATATGTTTCACCAATTTTTAAACATCCCTAAAAAAAACTTGTTAAAATTTATATCTACAAATAAAAAATAAACCACACCCTCACATACACACACACACCCTCACACATCACACCTCAAAATCAAAAACCTATGAAGCTGTTTGGTATGTAAGTTCTATAAGGGGATCATTACGAGAACGGACAAAAGGAATGAGATTTAGTTTTTAAAGATAGAGCTATCAACTTTGTTAATTAGGATTGGGAGCGGAACGGGATAAGAAGGGCATGGTTATGGGATAAGAGCGGAATGGTTACAGGATAGGAGCGTAATCGTAACGAGATAGGAGCGGGACTGGAGCAGGAGCGGAGCGGTACGGTAACGGGATAGTAGGGGGCGGTAACGGTATAGGAGAAGGACAAGATGAAAACCAGAATGCGGCGGTTACGGAATACAACCAGGACGATAACAGGATAGGAGTGGGAAGGTAACAGAATAGAAGCGGTAAGGTAATGAGAAAGGAGCAGCACGGGAGCTGGAACAGGAGTATGGTGGGACAGAAATGTTCGGATGAATTACTACTACACTACGCGTACGAAGTCGCGGGCAACAGGTAGTATAAAGTAGAAAAGGTGCTAAACTTTTTGTATGGACTCCCGTATTGAAGGACAGTTTTAGGGCTCGTAAGAAGAGTTTGGTCGAGGCTTTTCCGCAGCTATAACATTTGGGCACTTTAAAAGAAGGGTGAAAAGGGTCCTTAAAGGTAGGCAATGCACCAGTAATGCCCCGAGTGTTACAGGTGGCCATAGGCGAAGGTAACCCTTACCATCCAAGCGGGCCGTTTGCTTGTTTGTCTATTTATTATAAAAAAAAGTCGAGTTGTATTGCTTCGTTCGGACTTGTACCAACAATTCTGCGTCACACGTGGGTTTGTGTTTACAGCAGCGAATCGATGACGCTTTGGCAGCAACTGCTTTAGCAGCTCGCGCACGCCACAAAATCACTAGTTATATTATATAAAACTGATCTACCATCACTGACTGACTGACTGACTATCTAATTTTTAAATTATCCAATGCTGATGGACGACACCTACGAACAGTTTTTAAGGAGACTCAACTAAACTAATTACTTGGATGATACGATTCTCATACTATTAAGCGGATATGGATATGGAATACGATGGGGAGATATAAGGATGACTAAACAAGGGCGTCTTGAGGAGCGACTGCCATTCGTACATATTTTGTTAATTTAAAAATGAACAGAAAACGTTTGACTACACCATTTGATATCTAATCGACTTTAGGAGATTTGGTCAGTATGGATTCAATAAAAAATGAACGGTCGCGCAGCGAAGCTTCCTATGCTGACCGAAGAAGTATTAGTTCGTTTTTACCGATACCGGGGAACAGGACGTGCGAGGCTGCCGCCATCGAGGATCATTGATGCACTTGCCACAGCGGCAGCAGACTTTCTAAGGACAGCAAGGTTTCGCGTGAGGCCGCCGCGCAGTTAGTGAGCCACTTGAATTTGTTACTGCGAAACTACAGGCAGTGCGCGAAGCTGAGATTGGAGGAAATTTTGGAAGTGACCGAGATTGTAGCGGGGACGCCTAGAAAGAACGAAGTCGGGTGGCGGGAGTTCATGGTTGTGGTGAGGACGGAGCCGGGGGGCGGCGTCTTCGAGTCTGGCCAGCACCGCCAGCCGGCTCAACCTCCATGGCAACCAGAGCCGCTGCGTACACCACAACGAGCTCAAGTTGTATTGCTACTGTCCTTAACTCTAAAAGGAACTCTGAACAAGAAGCTGTGATATTACGATGAGGGTTTCAAATGTCCTTCTGGATAAATAATCTTAGTTAGTCACTAATTGTGTGTTACCTTCGGATTAGTAAACAGTGCTTGGAATTGTTTTATATATGATTTTATATGCTAAGTGTTTTTTTTTTTCTTTTTTAAATTATGTGTTTCGAATTTCGATCAAACATACTCGTATAACATATCGATCAATATGGAATGTATAATAGTACGTATAATGATTGGTATATCATACGTTTGTGTTTATTTTGTTAATATACATTTTGAAAATAGGTCGCATATTACTTATCCATTTGGAAGTATATTATACTTTTAAACCCAAGAAAAAGGTCGGTGTTAACCGTGCCCATTTTTTAATTTTATTCATATCTTCTAAATTAGCAAAAGGTACGAATTGCTGCTTATGTTCAACCTTCGAGTATGAGCATGAGCTCTAGCCTTTATTAATTTTAAGTCAAGCTTACTAGGTAGAAGGTTTCTTGTATGCGAGAGGCGGTCTAGGTTAATACTGTTGGTACAACTGCTTTGACCGTTATTCTGCCACCAAGCAGTATTGAACAAGCATTGCTGTATTCCGGTTTGAAAGGCATTGTAGCCGGTGAAATTCTGAAGTCTCAGGGTGACGAGCGCAGTGCAATGACGCGCAGGATTTTGCAAAACAAGTACCGGGTGGTATTGCAATGGTTATGGGCAGGCGTGTTGCTTACCATCAGGTAAGCGACCTGCTCGTCTTGTGACACAATTACATTAAAAAGCTTTTACCTCTTTGCTTGTACTTTAAATGCTTCAAGTATAAGGTCATATTAATCATTATTCAATCAGCCCAATGACAGCGTTAAATTGTTAGTATTGTTACACAATACCTCACGCCCAAACTCAAGACAAAGCACAAATATTTAGTTGTTTTTATTTTTTCTTTTATCGGGGCCAAGTCTTGGCGTGTTCGAGGCTCGGTAGCTATCGTAAAGCTGCGTAGAGATCGAAGCCGATAATTGAAAAAACGTTTCGACTGCTGAATCTTAACATCGATTTCAAAGTGCGATGGATAAATTAAAAGAATTCTACCCCTGGACAATTGTTTTTCTTTCTGATTCTTTGGCTCCGATAAGCGTGTTGTGAGCGAACTTTATGTTCTGATTGTACTTCGCAGTGTAGTTAGTGTTGCTGGCACAGTGGCAACACCTTAAAATGTATTTTTAATTAAAGTAAGAAACAAAATAAGAAATCGTTATAAGACACAATATTAAACGAAACATTATTAAGGTTAACTGTAAGAGACGCTCTTAGCGATATGTCCGCCCATTGTACTTTAGTTTGTAAGTTGTTTTCATGTGCCTATTCATTATTTTGTTTGGTGTACAATTAAGCATTTTGTAATTTTGTAATCGAATACTCACGTTAAACTTTTTAGGTTGTGCATTCGCGAGGCCTAGTCCACCTTGCACCTCATGCACGTGAACTCTGGATGTCGAAACTAGAATTTTATCTTAGTGGTCCTCTAGAAGAGTTGGCCTTGGGAAGTACCACACAATTACCTGAAAGTAACCACTAAGCAGTAGTGTGCAAACATTACTGTATTCCAGCACAGAATCTACCTATCATATATAAGTCATTGTATTGTATTTAAATAAATACTTTCCATCTTTTTTTTAGATGAGAGACAGTATGGTTTTTACTAGAAGAACCCTATGAATATATATATCTTATTAATAAATACCTTATATATTTAAGCAGTATTGAGACCGTAGGTAAATCTGTTTTCGGTAAAACCACGGGTAAAACTCAACCAAACAGTTGGTAATAACGAGATTTCACAAACCAATTTTTATACGTATTTTACATTTTGTTGGATAAACAAAATGGAACTTGAAGAATTGACATAAATAATATTTTTGTAAGAGGTTCATTAAGATCAGAATAAAAATAATTATATGGATACGAAATACGGAATATTTACCTGGAAGTAGGTTTGCTTATAAATTAATTATTGCACGTTAAAATCTCGGAACGCAAATATCAAAATGTAACTCTCTGTTTCGCGAAACGTTAGCAAAATTTCTTTTGCGACTCAACAGCATGAGTAGTCATTTGGTATAAGGGTGTTAAAAAGGCGAGGGTGCACGGCCGGAACAATAATTCACAAAAATTGTGAGCAGTTAATGTCCTCGAAAGCCTGAGCGCGACATAATCATCCGCAAAACTAAATTTAATGCTAATAGCACTTTTTAAAATAAAACCTCGGCAGGGTTGGGCGCTTAGTGGCATTATTTAAAGTGATTTTAATTATGTTGAAAGCAGATGACTCCGCGTTCCCTCCTCTTCATTGTCCGCGGTCGGCCGTTTGAATTGAAGTCAGCTTCAGTAGAAGCTTGTTGACATTTTGTATGTGGTAATTATATAGGTAGTTATTGTAAGAAAATATATAGGTACTTAGGTAGTAAGGAATTGTCTCACTATGTTTGTTGCCAAATTAAGATTGTAGCTTATATGGTAAATCGCTTTGATAAATAGGTAGGTAGTTATGTTTATTTTGTAAAACCATCTAAAGTGTTGTGTATTGAGCGGAACTCATGATCCTAAGTTAATCTGATGAACGTACTGCTTTGGATTCGGATGTCACCCGGGTGGTCTTCCTTCTGATTTTAGTAAAGATACATAGTTAAATGATTGGTGTTATAAACTTTGCCAAGTTTTAAGTAATTTTGATGTTTTCTTCTCACTATTTACTTTGCAACACGACAATAAGGTATTTTTATGGTAGAAAGCGGGTTTGTGTACATAAAGGCAATTGGATTAACAGTTCGATAGCTAACGAGTATAACGTTTTGTTGATTTGCATCTACTAGCCACGATTGACATTGATGCACTTCATGCAAGTTGATGGAATGCCGAGCGACGAGCGTTGAGCGGCGATACAACATTACAGGGGCGGGGGTGTTCTAATAGCCACACGTAACGCAACACCGAGCTCGCTGTACAGGCCGAGTGCGTGCCTCCAAATCCGCCGAAGCCAATAAATCACACGAAGGCAAACATTACGAGGGCTTTCTATGTATACTGTTACGCGCACTGCCCCGAGTTTGTATTCCAAGCGACTGTTTGAGTTTGGCTAGTCGTTACAAAGCAGAGTGATTCACAAACAGAAATGTGGCACCCGCCTCGTAAATGCACAGCCGTATCACATGGAACGATGACAGTGCCAGCGGCATTCCGCCGCAACGTTTAATCTTATGATTTAATAAAATGAAGCTTTCAATTTGTTAATAAAAATATACCTAGGTACGCGTTTGAATTAATTAAAGCATTCGTTTCAAGATGCATTATTGTTTAGTTATATGCTCACCTGTTCTAGGTTATAATTATATAAATACTAGCAACCGACCGCGTCTTCGTTCGCGTCTATAGAATAAAATATAGCTTATAGCACTTTGGGATAGTGTAACTTTCTATCTGTGAAAGAATATTTAAAATTGGATCAGTTGTTCCGGAGATTACACAACACTTACACTAACGATTACACTAGCGGCCCGCCCCGGCTTCGCACGGATATTTACCAAAAAATTAAAAATTAAAAATTATAATACACACACATCTCTCCTCCTGTGCGGCCCGTACCCCAGTGACACCTACACTGCATAAGGTAGGAATTGAATATAAAGTAATTTATTATATATATTATTTTGATAAGGAATAATACCAAGATACAAATAGAGCCTTTTCTAGCGGCGGAATTTCAATTATTTTTTTTTAATTAAAGAACACTTATTGTGGCATAACTATACTCGTGATAGTTAGACATATGCTGTCGCGACACTTTTTGTAAATAATGATGTGTTCTGCAAAGTCGTAGTACATTATTTTATTCTATCATCAATAGTTTTCGCAGCGCACGCGATGTAAAGAATATTTTAGGTAATTTTTTTACACTATTGGAGTTTTAGTAAGGATCCCTAATTTTTTTGAAAATTTAATTTATCCTATGTCGCCCGGCGGTAGTGGAGCTTACCAACAGTGAAAGAATTTTTCAAATCAGTTCAGTAGTTTCGGAGCCTATTTAATGCAAACAAACAAACAAACAATCAAATATTTCCTCTTTATAATATTAGCTTAGATTACGTAAGTACGTACACGTAAATTATATTAATAATAGAAGTGACTCCCCCAGGCTTACGTGACCGATGCAGCCCTGCTGATCTTAGTACCGGGCAAGTATGGGACAATGGCTGGCCTCTTCAATGTCAACGCCACCGAAGTGACGGATGCTTAGCTCACAAGACCAAAATAATAGGTAGATAAGACTTTCTTATTCACCTTAAAAATAGAAGTTAAGTTCCTACCTTATTTAACTTAGTTGTATTGTAATTAAGTACCAATTCTAGCCTCAAGATTCTTAAATCTCAACTTATTTCTTACAAGGGCTTTACAATTAGCAAGAATGTACCAAATAAGATTTTATATTTAACCACTGCGAGAACTACCAACTAAATTCGACAAAAAGGGACGCGTAAAAAAACAATATCTTTACATAATAGGTATCTGCAAAAAAGCTATGATTAAAAAGTTAAAGTAAGAAATTAAAAAGAAATATATAGATAGATAGATACATAGATAAACACCTTATTATTCACCTTAAAAATAGAGATACAGTACAAGTCAAATGTTTACAGTGGTGTAACAACGGGCGGTCTTATCTCTTAAAGCGATCTCTTCCAGACAACCTTTGGATGGAGAGGAATAACGAAACATACACAGACGGTGGTGATATAGTTTAGTAAACTGATATACCTATTAATTATCGAACTACGGTTTTTTAATCGATAGGTGTGTATGTTTAATATAATAACATGTTGGAAAAAAATGCACCCCTAACAGGAGTTCAGACTTTAAACTACTAGATACTACACGGTAAGTGTAAACACTTTTCGTGGGATGAAATAATAATATGTACCTACTATTTTATTCAAACAACCGTTGGTCAAAATAAAATGTTTAAAAAAATACTTATTACGTATTCAACCCGTACAAGAATAAATTATGCTTTAGAATAGTACCAAACTCTAAAACAGATGCGTGTTATAAGATATTAAATCAATTTTTAGAAACACCTTTAAGAAAATAAAATGGCATACAATATTGACACAACATGTTTAATTATAGGATGATGTTGAGAGTTTGTTGGGTGACTCGCTGATCCGCGAGCGTTGATAAATCACACGAATGCAAACAAAGATCCAAGGTGGCTCTCCCTTAGCGTATAAACAGTGTCAAAAGTCAGACTTGCCTACCTTCTTATTTGACTTATCAACTATTATTCGGGTATGTTAGCCATGCGATCACAGTGGCACGATATCCTTCTAAAATGAAAGAATTTGAAACATTTTATGATAAGAAAATATCAAAATGTCTCTTACCTAGATCGTGGGACCTCTCTCGGTAGCGGTACTATTAGGTAGAACCATGTTATGGTAGAACGGTATACTTAACCTAAAAACGTCGAGGGTGACCAAAATAATGTTATTGTACTCACACGTGAATTACAAACCATATTTGACATTATTTATACTTTAGCACAAACAAGTTTGTACATAGAGGACTGAATGCTAAATAGCATTTTCTACCAGTCATCCAGGACGTGCAGGAAAAAATGAAAGCGGTGCAGTAAAGTGCGTGATGGGAAATTTTAAATATTATTAACTATTATCTACTTAGTGGCTTATTTTATTTCATAAAATAATTATCATTCATAAGAGCTTTTCCCACTAGTTCAGAAACGCGACCGAATTGCCTGCAAAACAAATGGACCACGGACTGAATAGTTAAATAAAGATACTGAATTTTAATTTTATTATTCAGCTCTTTTGCATTGATTGTAGTTACGTCTCTACTCGACAACTGCGAGTTTTGATACTGCCTGTGTGAAGGATACATTCCCCATGCCCTGTAAGTTCACACCGCAAAGCACCAACCCCAAAATACATTAATTTCGAAACGTTTATCTAGAATCACTACCGACAGACATCGCAGTTTTCAATACGAAACGTGATATAAGTAGGTACTTACAGGATGATGATGATGAATTAAGTTTTTTGGTCATCTGTCTTCATATGAAGTAGGTTTAATAATTAGACGTTATTATTATTATTTCATATAATACAAGAATAATTTGCAAAACTTGAGTTGGTGTAAGATATATTTAAAATACCTCTTAGGTTGTTTAACCAGGTACATCGTAGATCTATTAACGTAAACGTACTGTATAAGTTTTAAGCGTTGTAGGTTTACCTACTTACATAGAGCATCCGAGGTATCCGAAGCTCAAGTTCTTACATATTAAAAACACAATCACGTCACATAATGAGGAGTCGACGTCGCGACAAAAAATTAAAAAGCTCTGAAAATGCTTTTTGAGGTGTGCTGGGGCTTAAATCGTTAGTTGCTCATTATTACCGCAACAATGGGAGGCGGTGCGCAGTTAGGCATTAGAAAGGCAGAGCTTTCGCTAATGACATCCCGGCTCGCCTAATGTAGCAGCCTATGCATGCCGACAGAGCGCATTTTACCGAATAACTCATTGTTCGGGAAAACCGACGATTTCATCTTTAAAATTGTTCTGTGCGGTTCGAAATTCTATTGGTTGATGTAGATTGCAGACGATAGCATTCATCACGTAAAGCAGAATGTATTCAATCTATTAAAGATTTCAAACCGAAAGGTTAGTAAAGGTTAGTAACTAGGAATTGTACTCCATCACTATGTACTCTAAAAATCTTAATTCAGTCTAGTTCAAACAGAGCATAAATTCGGAAGCAAGTTTACATTGTTTTATACGAACATACTCGTACAATTTCTTTACGTGAATTTCATCCACTCATAGAAAATTAAACATTAAAACAAAAAGAAACATCGGAGATGGACGGACGGAGGCGATATTGAAACAATATTAACAGTTAATAAATTACCTGTATTGGGTTCTTCTAATTATATTCCTAGATAGGTACCTACTAAAAATTATAAGGAATTTTTTAATACGCAGCCTCAACAAACTACGTACGTACCTATTAATAAAATATGTAATATAATACATTACTTTAACTATTTACTCGCTCTATAATATATACGTTACTTTAACTATTTACTCGCGTAACGGTTTGTATGTGGCTTCAAACAATTGTTTTAAATTGTTATCGCATAGTGCGCGTGGAGGATTAATTAAGACTACCTACTTACGAATTGCTACGAGAACCGTGAAAGTCTGTCGGATACTCGCTACTCGTAGCTAGGTGGCAGAGTAGGAGTGGAGTGTAGAAGCGCTTCACAGAAACAAAGCTACACGAGCGACACCTAACGCCATCTGTTCGAGAGGGGGCGCACCACAAAACCGCTGCATTATCTCCTCCACCGGTGGGACGTGTTAAATGCAACGACTGACAAACCCGCTTCGAGTCAATATTGACTCAAAATCCCATAATTTCGACCGCCATGCACACAATAGATTTATAAGATAAACACAGAGTAAAATGTCTGTAAATAGGATTGACAACATTTTAATATATGGTCTTGTGTTTACTTTGGGTTGGTTCACCTCTCTGTTATGCCTACATGCGTTAATGCTGTACCGTGAAATCATTGTTTTTTGTAGACGCTTCGGAGATTAAATATGAATAAAAGGACAAAGCGCTTTGAAGATATTGTATTTTTTTTCAGCGGAGTTGACTTTACTAAGCTTGTGGGATTTTAGCATTACGGCGTTCCTCGCTTCGTTAAGTATACCGATTTTTATTTCGTGGGAATATAATTATACAACGAACAGGCATAATTTGGGAAGAGCGAGTGTGGCTCAGTGGGAGCTCGTGCGGCTTTCGATCCGACGCACCCGAGTTCGAATCCCGCTCGCCCCGCACCACTGACTTTCTTAAGTTATGTGCGGATTTAACACTCGCTCCAAAAACGGTGAAGGAAAACATCGTGAGGAAACCGGCATCCACGAATTGATCTCAAAAATTCAAGGACTTGTGTTTATTCACCAACCCGCACTGGGCCAGCGCGGTGGATTATGGCCCATTCTCTCTCTATGAGAGAAGTCCCGTGTCCCAGCAGTGGGAACGTGATGGGCTGATGATGCTGAGGCATAATTTATTATAGAATTGCCCTTAAAGTATGGAGATTTTCTCTCACTACTCTGCTTCTGTGGTGTAGTGGTTGGGCAGGTTTGCTCATAATTATGTCATTCGCCATGGAGGTTGCGGGTTCAATTCCCGCTATCGGGTTATCTGGACACAGGAAAATTAATTACTAGCAATACTCTATTGTATACTAGCTGCGCCCCGTGATTTTACCCGCGGTTTCCCCTATTAATAAGTGGCATAAAATATGTGTTAATCCAGGATCTTCATTTCAAATTTCGCTCTAATCCGTTCAGCCATTACAGCGCAGAAATACACACAACACACTTACACACACACTTTCGCATTTATAATATTAGTGTGAGATGCTTTTACATAATTGAGAGACGATGAAATCTTTTGACCAATCGATTAAGTACCTACATCGATATTTTATATTCAGCATTAAATTTAGTACTCAAACAAGATTCGATTTCTATTAATTTTTAAATTCATGGTTATAAACCTATGAGAACCTATGATTTATTTGTTTAATTATATTACTATTATTATTTAATTCACAATTTAGTTTTTTTTTTATATGACTAGGTAGTCAAACAAGCAGACGGCCCGCCTGGATGGTAAGCGGTTACCGTCGCCTATGGACACCTGCAACACTCGGGGCATTACTGGTGCGTTGCCTACCTTTAAGGACCCTTTTCACCCTTCTTTCAAAGTACCCCATGTTATAGCTCTGCGGAAAAACCTCGGGCGGTAGCCCATTCCATATTCGTTTTCTTTGATTATACTATCATAATATCATAAAAAAAAATTATTTTTTCTCACCTCTAGTTCGAGCGATTACGCTGGAATAAGCCCGTGTACGCGAGTCCGGTTTTTTGAAGCGCGAAATGTAGCGCGCGTGTAAACGCGTATGCCGAAATGACCGTATACGCGCAGAAAAAATCGATGGGCTGAGACCGCTCTAAGCAAATTTGTGACAAGAAAATTGTACTATCCAAAAGATTTATGCAGATGTTTTTGCATTAGGTACTATTAAAAGCTGTCACCGATCTAACAGGATGTGGGCAAAAGAAATGACACTGAAGAGGCTTATAACCAATCTGGTTATTGTAAACGGGTACACCTGAGTAAACTTGGCCATCTCTCCGTCAAAGAGCGGATTTTAACAGTTTGTGTTTACAGATTACCCTATTGACAAACAGAGTTCAAAGCAGGTAATCTTCTATATCTATAGAATATTATTGGCATAGCGAGGCCCGACGGATGTATGGGACTCGCATCGCTTTCCACATTCATGACAAGAATAATAAAAACATTTTGCAATGGTTGATTACACTTCTGAGCAGCGTCAATCATCTATGATGAAGTCTATGCTTATAAGATGCAACCAATCTTAATTACCTACTTGTTTGAAGGTAGGTATCTACCTAAATAATAATATGGTATAGGTAGGTACCTATAAGCAATGACGCTTTGTTCAAAAGGATCTTAATCTGAGAAGATAATTATGAATTATCGACTTATCTCTTTGTTAAGTCGCAAATTTGTAATGTCTATATTTTGTCATAATTTTTATTGTACAATCACCTTTTTTATCGCCTTGTCTTCGTTGCCATTTTTATTTTACGTAATACTTTGAAACGTTTGCAATATCGAACAGTATAATATGGATTTATATATTTAAAGAGCACATCTCTGCTTTTCATAGCTATCAAAAGCAGTCCTACTGATTAATAACCACGAATGGCGAGATAAAAGAACTGTTAACAATAATTCATGTCGCTGTGTTTGTACACGTCCGTTGTTACTACAATACACGGCGGAGGCGAAGGGGTGATATTTAACTCAAAATCAATGCCAGCACCATTGTATGCACACCACGTCTGCCTTAGGAGGGGGAACTTTATGTCTTTTGCTTATACTAATAACACCACCCCAAAGGGTGGTTCCTTTCGAACAGGGACCATCAAAACTTTGTATGTTAATATAAACACTCGTGTAGGCTTCGTTGAGAACATCACATAATTCAATATACTTACAAAGAGCACTGTTGTTATGAAGACCCAGTTTTAAGCTACGCTATTGCACTAACTGGTTCACTCTGCCGTTTAAAATGTTTTTGTTGTTACTGTGAAGCTGTGAACATGGAATACGTTGGGCTTCATCCAGTCTTACCTGTTGTTGAACATGTAGGTTGGTAGTTAATTTTTATCATAGCATAATTATCAGAAAACAATAATAATAAGCTCCCGCATTATTAGTAAACTTAATATTTAATGGTCTCATTGTCTGTTACTTAACTTTTTATCTGCAGCAAAGTGTAGAGTACCTATTACTTACTTACTTAGAAAAAAGTCTATAAGTAGGTATTAAAATTATACTGAATAGAACCAACTATCAAACGTAGAGCGGATAGAGAAAATTCGTTTAACATTGCATACAGAATCTCTCGTATCATATAAAAATATAGATCGGAACACACTCGGAAAGATGTCGTATTCTTAAACTGGAATATAGGAGTGTAGCAGCAAGATTCAGCGTTCCGTTCGGTAACAAATGTCGAGCGCGGGGCGACGGTGCTGGGCGGACACGTGTTGTACGCAGCCTCCTCCTCCACTTTCTTATCATAGGGTATGCAATGTAACAGCGACAGTTTGGCCTTTCAGGGTTCTGAAGACTAAAGTTGGCGACAGAGTATTTAATGTCCAAGAGGGGTGAATCAGGTAAACAATCACTGTATTTATAAAAACTGTAGAAATGAAGAATGACTAACAGAATTATAGATTAATAATAAATTACTGAAGTTAGATACTGGAGCTGATGTGAATATAATTCCTAGCAAATATATACACAAAATCGGTTTGTGTGAGTCTGAGTTAGTTCCTACTTCGATAAAATTGTATGGATATTCAGGAGGTGAAATAGTCATCTGTAAATGTTATCTCAAAGTTGCATACAAAAATAACAATTATTTTTTTAAATTTATAATTTATATATATATATATATATATATATATATATTTATTTAAGTTCCAATATTAAGTAAACATTCTTGTGAGGAATTGCAATTAATAAAAAGAGTAATGTCTGTTAGTAATGAAAGCTGTAATAATAGTATTTTGGACGATTTTCAAGATGTTTTTGAGGTAATAGGATGCTTGCCTGGGGAATATAAAATACAACTGAAAGAAAATGTTGAGCCAGTCATACACCCCTCGAGAAAATTACCATGCTAAGCATTCATTTTTGCAGGTAACATTGCAAGACACAGATTTGTGTACTTTTAACACAGTTTTTCGGCATATGTTCTGCTTTAAAAATAACTCATAAGAAGCTATAAGAACATTTTGATGACCTGGGGGGGGGGGATACAATTTATTGACGACATTTAATATTTGGGCCCAATAGGCAAATTCACGACCAAAAATTACGTGCTGTTTTGCAGAACGCGAAATACATCTGTCTATGCGTGCTTTTTAGACCTCAAACGCGCATTTGACCTAGTGAATTATAATATTCTGTGGGCCAAACTACTATCGTCACATGTGCCGAGTCAAGTGGTTATCTAATCTGTTCAGATTCTCGTACGGAAATCAAACTAACAGTGTTAAATGGGCGACGCAACTTCTAGTAAGTATAGGCTAGAATGTGGAGTTCGCCAAGGTGACCTCTCCGGAACTTTTTAACTTTTTTTTTTATTTATAGGCTTGCGTTTGACCGCTATCTCACCTGTTGTTATGTGACGATGCGGTCAAAGATGTAGCACGCTCGCCTAGAAGAAACCTGTTCACTCTTGTCTTAAAGACACCCAGATTATAGCTATCTGGAAACACAGATGCCGGCACTTGTACGTGAACGGCTTGATCAGGGAGCTCAGGAGCTCCAAGGTTGACTGTCATTTTATGAAACGTGTGTGTAAACAACCTGAGCTATGCGGACGAATTGGTGCTCCTTAGCCCCTCGATCAAGGGGTAGAGAAAACTACTTTCGATCTGTGAGCATTATGCCAATGCTCATGGATTGAAATACAATGTTTCAAAAACTGAAATGGTGGTGTTCACGTCGGGTCGGGGTCCTAACAGGGTACCCGGCACAGCAGTCCGTGTTGTGAAGCAGTTCAAATACTTAGGACATTTGTTGACGAACCGGATGCAGGACGATGCTGATATTAAGCGGGAGCGCAGGGCCCTCGCCATCAGGGGCAACATGCTCGCTCGCCGGTTCGCTAAGTGCAGTATGGATGTAAAGACCACTCTCTTCAAAGCGTATTGCTTGTGCATGTATAGATGCCAGTTGTGGATAACGTTCACGCTGAAAGCAATAAACACCATAAGAGTTCAGTATAATGACGCATTCGAAGCTCTTATGAGGTTACCGAGGTACTGCAGTGCGTCGAGTATGTTCGCTGAGGCGGGAGTCCCTGATTTATATGCGATTGCAATCAATGTCTTTTATTTCTTTTTATTTATATACATAAAATTAAATAAACAAAAGTGTAGTATTGGGTAATGTACTCAGGTAATGTATTGAGACGTAATAGGAAGCATAAAATAATCGACTCAGACAAAAGTATAGATCCAGCGCCTGCTTACACGTCACGTTATGATGACATCGCAGGCATTCAACCTGTGCGCGATCGCGCAAGTCCTCCGCACGGCTCCAGTGTCGCCCCGCATTCAGACTCTTCTAACTATCGTACTCGTTCTGGCAGGGAAGTGATACCTCCTGATCGGTGGACCTACCCTGTGGAAGTGCGCGCAACGTTTGATTGGACATAGAAAATAAGTACCCACCTGCATAGTAGATATAGTTAGATAGTACTCACATTAGTAAACTTAGTAGTTAATTAATCATTGATTCATAGATAAATTAAAATAGTTACATAGATATAAATAATGATTTTGTTATAAAGTTAGAATGTGTACATAATACCAAAATTATAAAAAAGAGTAAATAAAATCAACAAATAATAATATTATACTTATATATATATATATATATATATAAATCATCAGCAAAAAGTACAATGTCTGCAAGGTCTTTCACCATAAAAGATAAGTCATTTACGTACACTAAGAACAAGAACGGTCCTAAAATTTAACGCTAAAATTGTGGTACACCCATTTTGACTAAAGATTCAGATGAAGTGACGCCATTTATACCAGCTTTTTGCTACCTGTCAGTTAAGTAGGACTCTACAAGATCCAGCAGTTCCACGAATTCCGTAGTGGTGGAGTTTACGAATCAGAGTACTGTGCTCTACGCAGTCGAAAGCCTTGGAGAGGTAACAAAAAACTCCAATGACATCCTGTGAACTCTCCCAAGCTTCAAGTACATGGATAACTAAATGTACCCCGGCATCTGTTGTTGATCTGCTTTTCGTGAAACCGAACTGATTCTTGTTCAATATTCTGTGTATTCGTGTGTATTCGTTAAAGTGAGACAATAGTTGCCGTAGTATGATTTTTTAAATATCTTACTTAGAGCCGGAAGCACAGAAACTGGTCTATAATTCGAGGGGTCAGTTTTGTTACCTGACTTGAAGATGGGAGTAACTTTACTTTTTTCATCAAATCGGGGAATGAACCTGTATCAATGCACAAATTAAATATAGCCATGAGATGTGGTGCGATGATTTCTATTATTGACTCTAACATTTTTACGGAGAGGCCCTATAAATCTTCCGTAGCTTTAACATTAAGGCATCTGAATGTTTTATATTTTCAAAAGTGGAAGTATATCTAAATTGAAATTCTGGTAAGTCTAATGGGAAGTTATCTTTCAGGAGAGCCTCTGCTACATGGGACTAGAATTAAGCGATTTAGTGACATACTAACGGTACGTTAGAAAAGAAATTTTTAAAGGCGTTGGCTACACATTTTGGACTAGAGACATACATATATATAGATATATACCATGAAAAACAATGTAAACCTACTTACGTGTTCCGTAAGAATATCTAAGCCCTCTCTGAGCGTTTAGCATTACCAGTTCGCGGCTCATTGAATTCAAATTGGACTCGGCTTTGTGAAATCCCTTTTCTCCCTTTTTCATTTTTACGAGTGTTGCTTTGGCGCCAAGCTACTAATGAACATAGTTAACTCACCCTTTTCATTAAATTATGACCCTGAAGTCCAAGACTTACTAAGTGTACTTTTATTTTGCTATTTAATACTTAAAATTAACATTCCTGCAAAAATTATGAACAGTTTACGAGTACAATTTGCTTACTAGTCAATTATACAACTTCGTAAAATTAATGCGAGACGTGAATTAGGTAACTAATATAGCCAATACAAACATGATATTAGTTTTATTAAGTTATTACTTTTTTATGAAAATAGATGTGTTCACGATACGTAACAAAAATGAGGGAACAATGTTACTTGAGCGTATTTCAATTGTTTTCTTTTTCTCTAATTAAAACAGCTACATACCAACATTGAAAGCATAAATTCATTAAAATTAAGTCACAGCGGCGTGCAAATGATTGTCAGGACACGGTGCGTGACGAATGGTCGAACGTTGTCACCGACACATATATAGGGGAACTTTTAATATTTTGTAGTCTGTTTCTAATTGCCGCCAACACAGTCCTTGCTCGGTTTAAAGCTCGTCACACTGATTTAATTTTTAATAAAAATTCTCTAAAGTGAAAGGGTTAGTAAATTGAGAAAGCTTCAGTCTGTTGCACAATACGTTATTCAGGGTGTAACATGGTGAGTTTATAGAGGTTAAAGTGAGGGTAAATGCAGAACTAATATTTCGTTTATGCGAGATCTAAAAAATAAATAAAAGCATAGCAGCATCTTGTAAAATATAGTAGATATAAGTACATATAATTTGCATTTTTTTAGTTATTTACATAGTGTACCATTTTTAGGGTCCAAAAGGGAAGAAGCAGCATCTTATGAAATATAGTATGTAGGTACCTAGGTATAGGTACATATAATTTGCGTTTTTTTTAGTTATTTACATAGGGTACCATTTTCAGGGTCCAAAGGGGAAGAAGTATGTTAGAATGCGCGTGCGTGACTTTTTATTCTGGACATTTACAGAGACATGCATAGAATAACCGGCCAAGTGCAAGTCAGACTCGCGCACGAAGGGTTCCGTACCATTATCTATAAAAACGGCAAAAAAATCATGACCGTTGAATGGGAGCCCTTTTAAATATATATTTTATTCTGTTTTTAGTATTTGTTGTTATAGCGGCAACTGAAACACATCTGTGAAAATTTCAACTGTCTAACTATCACGGTTCATAAGATACAGCCTGGTGACAGACGGACAAACGGACAGACAGACAAACAGACAGACAGACGGACGAATAGCGCAGTCTTAGTAATAGGGTCCCGTTTTACCCTTTGGTTACGGAACCCTAAAAAGGGGCAGTTTCTGTACATAAGTTTCTGTACATACTGTACTTAATTATATTTTGTGAAGAAAGAAGTACTTAATATTGTGTCAGCAACTAATATCTTTTTTTTAACAACGACGAGGAAAGAAATGCAGATGGAGATCACCGCAATGAGTGAGTCTCTGAATGGGGCGCCGCACAGTGGTCCGGATTTGAGATTTACTGGACATACGACCTTAAGTTGAAATATCAAACAAAAAAATGCATTCAATAGCGTTTTCAATGCTGATCAACATTTGTTCTATCCAATTTTACATAAAAACAGATCCTTCACACTTAAAAAATGTAGGGAAAAATTGTGAGGAAGAAATGTAGGGAAGAAAACCTATTTTTTTTTCGACGTTGTATCAAAGTGTCGAAGTAAAACCTTACGCAATCGTAATTATCCATCCTACCTATACCGACATTAAATTTTCTTGTGTATCTTTGCGGCTTTGACTACAACGAGCAACTGAAGTTCAACTGTTGTGTATACATATAAAAGCTGCGCCCGGTTTTCCGGGATAAAAGCCTACACGTTATTCCAGAACGTAAACTATCTCCATTCACAATTTCAACCAAATCGGTTTAGTAGTTACGTGGTAACAAACTTAGTATTTTTTTTAAGTATAAAGAAGCTAGTTTTATGAAATGTTAATCAGCATCAAAAATGCTATCGTAAACAATGTTCACCGACTTCATAAAAGGAGAAGGTTCTCTATTCGATTGTTTTTTTATGGTTTAAGACATTTATTTCTCAAAAACAGAATACAATTCACTTATATTGAGAAACACTAAATAAACTTAAAAGTAAAGTTATTATACGAGGGCGGAACGACAGCATCCGGGACCAAGTGGATAACAAATACACTTACACATAGATTGACAGTAGGTCGCAAGTATAGAACTAAGGCAAGTATTACTATAACATATCGCATTACCAAATAAATAATACTTAGATGACATAATCAATAACAAACATGATAAACATTATTTTTATTTTGTGAAGGTAGATTTAATAAAGTTGTTAGGAACTAGTTCAATGGATGGCCATTGTTTTGCGACTGCCATATTAAGTATCGAAACTTATTTGCTATCATAATAGGTCTTGATAGCAATTATGTATATTTGATGTTAGATTAGGATTACTTCATAAGATTTAATTTGTATTGTTTTAATTTTTTTTATTTATTTAGGTATCTAGTGTATTTAAAGTGTGTAGTAATTTGTTTATATGTGTATATATATATATATATATATATATATATTGTGGTTGGTTAAATAGTTGATATTTGTTAAGAATTATTTTTCATAATGTGATATTTTAAATTGTTTTTAAATAATGGAATTTTTTAACATTTGTTACCTCAGAACTTCGTCATTCATAAACCGATTTGGAAAATTCTTTTTGCGTTGGGTTCAGAATAGCTACGAAGTGGTCCCATATAAATTTCATCGATATTTGACCTTGGACTTCGAAGATACATTGAAGTCGGTTTTTTTGTTTGATAAAACGTATACTTGTTGTTCGATATTTTAACTTAAGATCCTATGTCCACTAAATCTTAAATCTAGACCACTGTGCGCCGCGCCTCGGACCACCTCGGACGCTATACGAGAACTAAGTATTCCTTCGAGTAGATAGCCAAACTTTATCTGAGAAGTATTCGTAGAAGGTAGGCATTATTTTTTACGGCATAATAAAAACCATATTCTTTTTAAATGCGCTCAATGCCATAAATAAACACTACAACAGAATTAGTAATATACCTTTATTGTGACAATATAGCACATTAGGACCTAAAAGGACAAACTTTATAGTTATTTCAAAAAAAAAGTACAAAATATTGAAAAAAAAAATATTAGTCAATAAAATTGACAATGCACTTCGGCGCCCCCCTTGAGCCGGCGCCTAGAGCGGTGGATCATCTCGCCCTAGGGCAGCACCGACCCTGGATAAGTTGTCTACCCGTACCCGTACGCTTATAGATAATTATAAGCACAAATCATAGCTACCACAATATCGTGTGCAGCTGACCAAGCTGGCGATTACATAAGTACCTGGTTACCTACCATGAGCACTGGATATTTAGACGGAAGTATACACATAGGTCTACTTATGTATTCAAAGAACTCTTTAAGTATTAATAATATCTCTCACTCTATATACATTTGAGGATCAACGCTTCTTATTTTAGATGTGGTAATGAGAAGTAGTAGAAGTAACAAGCATTTCGAAGACAATAAATATTCTTTGACCATCAGGTCGATACTGATCACACAATTTTCTATATAGATTATGGACGTCAAAATCCGGGGTCAGCGTACGAAAATGTCAAAGTAATAGCAAACGTTCGTTTGAACTGCCAATCGCCATCCGTCCCCGGATAGAGTTAATGGAAATTATAATGCAGTGATCGCGCACATCCGACACGCCGCCTGTGTACTTTCGCGTTTAATGTCGTATGATTAAACATGAACCGAGGACTTTATCAAATTTTGGCACGCGTTTGTTCGCCGGAATGGGGAGATAGATGTTTGCCGACCGCGCATGCATCGCCTGCTCGCAGATAGAGCCGTCAATATGTCGACTAGCTACAACCTTGAGTGATTGCTGGATAAACTTACTGTAACGTTTTATTTTTAGCATATTACTTAGGTGTGTGCAGTCTGCTGTAGGCAATCTGAAAACCCTATAATATCATCATCATCATCATCATCATCATCATCAGCCTATTACGTTCCCACTGCAGGAACTCAGGCCTGCCCTCATAGAGAGAGTATGGGCCATAATCCACCACGCTGGCCCAGTGCGGGTTGGTGAATGTCACGTGTCTTTGAATTTTTGTGATAAATTCTTGGACATGCCGGTTTCCTCACGATGTTTTCCTTCACCGATTTTAGAGCGAGTGTTCAATCCGCACATAACTTAAGAAAGTCAGTGGTGCGGGGTCAGTGGGATTCGAACTCGGGTGCGTCGGATCGAAAGTCGCACATGCTACCACTGAGCCACACTCGCTCTATAATATACCGAGGTTAATTTCAAGATGTTTTCTAGCATTAAATCCGCTTATGTACCTGCCAACAAAATTGTTTGTGCAATACAGAATTTTCTAAATCTATATACCTATCGATCTACTATGTATCTGTATGTGCTCCTTTTCAACTGACTTTAAAAAAAGGAGGTTTTCGATTCGATTGTTTTTTTTTTGTTTTTGTTACCTCAGAACTCCGTCATTTATGCACCGATTTGAAAAAATATTTTTGCGTTGGGTTCAGTATAGCTACAAGGTGGATAATCAACCTTGGACTTCGAAGATACATCAGAATTGAAGTCGGTTTCTTTTTGTTATAAAATGAATTATTTCTCGTGTGGCCGGAATACCTTCGGCATGACGTAACTACTGTGGTCCTAAGATAACAACCGTGAACGACCGCGACGGCTACCTAAATATCAAAGAATAGGTCACCCATCCAAATGGTGAACGCAGCCAGCGTTGCTTGACTTTGCAGATCTGTTCAGAATAAGCGAGCAAAGCTTCGAGCGATGAAGATGGTACCGAAATTAAACCATAAATAAAATCAAAATTTGTGAATATTAAGTTCATAAACAAATTGATGATAATATGCTTTTGCAAATAACTTGCTGCTGTATAAATTAAGATAAGAGTTTTAATTCCAGAAATAATCAATAAGAAACAATCGTCATATACATCGATATATATGTACATATATGTCAATGGTCAACAATTCAATGATAGGATTGGTTTCAAAAACAGAGGAAATAAGGAGATTTTGATAGTTAAACCAGAAAATGTAATAAGGTTTCTATCGTAAAAGAATATATTCAATTATAGTTCTTAGAATGTTTACTCAATAAATGTAGGTAGACATGTCGAGGTAAGTTTCGCTCGTGGCGGAGAAGTGAGGACTCTGAGGGCAAGATGCGGCGGCCCCCACTCCATCCGTCAGGCTGTCGTGCGAGCGCCACTACACAGCAATGCACTTAACTTCACGCCAACCATACATGTGTCTACGGCGATGAGGGGCTAACTTGCTACTTGTTAATAGTTATGAAGGGGCCACGCGGAGTGGTAATTCCAAAACTGACACCCAATTATGAGCCCTGTAGTGACGGATGGCAGTGATTTCAGTCAGTTGTTGTTACACATATCTCTGATGTCGTGGTCTTGCAAATTCATGATTCATTATCGTCACTCCCTGCACGAGTATCTGTGGGTGTGGAGTGTGAAGTAGGTACCTACTTAATAAAATGTAACAATTTCACTTGAAAAGATAACGTATTAGCAGGTTTTGTCAATTTCAAAATGAAATGGCTACGTTTCACAAATCCATCTAGGTATTACATTTTCGTCACGTTCCGATGGTGTGCCTCAAAACAGCTTTTCATTGAAGATTGATGGTCAACCGACCATACGATAGTCTGGCCACCATGTTAGGTAAACCCACATTATCTTCCAAAATTATAACTAGGAATGCCAAAAAAATATGCTTATAGTCGGAAACGCGAGTGTGGCTCAGTGTGAGCGTGCACGTGCGACTTTCGATCGAAAGCACCCAAGTGCGTATCCCGCTTGGCCCCGCACCACTGACTTTTTTTACGTTCTGTTGGGATTTAGCGCTCGCGCTGAGGATCACAAAAGGAAAACATTGTAAGGAAACCGGCGTGATAAATCACAAAAATTCAAGGACATGTGACATCCACCAACCCGCACTGAGCCAGCGTGGCGGATTATGGCCCATACTTTGATGATGACGATGAGTCTAAATAAAATGTTTTTCTTTTTTTTTTACAAACTTACCTATACTATTCCACTGCTGGGCTAAGGTCTCTCGTCCATCTCTTTCCACGCATCCCGATCTCCTGCTATGTCAAGCCATTTCTCTTGGAATACATTGATATCATCTCGCTAGCGTTTTCTCGGCCTCCCTCGCTGTCGCCCATCCTCTGGCACCCACTGCGTGACAATCTGAGCCCACCGGTCGGGTAGCATTCGTGCTACGTGACCCGCCCAATCCCATTTTTCCCATTTCATCCCATCTGGCTGCTTTCTGGCAAACATCAACGATTCCTGTGAGCGAACGCAGCGTAGTGTTTAGGACTTTCCTCTTTATACCTGAGACGCTACGTTCCATCGCTCTTTGGCAAACCTCAAGTTGCACATGCACGATGAGTCTGCGCTTCAGTGACCTAGGAAGGTCGCCCTTCATTAGCTCCTTCATGGACAAGTAGCTACTAACTTATAGTCTGTTAAAAAACGCACTTGATGGCAACACCAGTAAACTGATCATTTTTGGTGCTCGCCACATTTTATTTTTTATTATGCCTTATGTTGCTGCGCCCATGAACCTACTGACGATTATCTGGTATTTGAGCAGGGCAAGATATCAAGATAATTTGAATCCTCCTACTTAGTTTCTGTACAATATACTAATAACGAATGATTCAGGCTAGTCACTTCACTTAGGTATCATCATCAGCCTATACGAGTCCACTGGACATAAGCCTCTCCCAATGCACGCCACTGAGCCCGATCCTCGGCTCTTCGCATATACCTAGTTACTGCCAGCCACTTTACGCAGGTCGCCGCTCCATCTGGCCGGAGGGCGTACTACACTACGGTTTTTTTACGCTTAATAGATCTATGTTTGACCACTATCTCACCTGATGTGAAACGATGATGTGGCCTAAGATGGATAATTTGCCTAAACGTGGTCTCCACTTAAGAACTCGTTTACTCCATCGGTTATCGGTTTTTGGACATATGTGACCAGCCCATTGCCACTTCATCTTACTTATTCGGTGAGCTATGTCGGTTACTTTGGTTCTCTGTCGAATCACCTCGTTGCGGATTCGATCCTTCAGAGGAACCCCAAGCGTAGCTCGTTCCACGGGTTGCTGAGCGACCTTAAACTTATGAACCAGTCTCACAGTCACTGTCCAGAGTGTCCACGTTTTGGCTCCGTATGCCATTACAGGTAGGACGCACTGATTTAAGACTTTTGTCTTCAGGCATTGTGGGATGGGCGACGAGAAGACTCGAGGAAGTTTTCCAAATGCTACCCAGCCCAGCTGTATCCTCCTATCGGCTTTTCGGCACTTAGGTATAGTGTTTATCTATGCGACGGCAGTGCAGCGTTTAAAAGTTAACGCAGCGTGTGCGTCACTTGCGTCACCGCGCATGACCAACGCACAGTGTCTGATTTGTAATAAAGTGATGGAAGACGTGTTATTTGATTCCTTCAAATGTCATAATAATATGCGATATCGATACATAGTGTTAAAAGAAAAAAAAACTAAAGATTTCACCCAAAACTAAACTAAGAATTTCAAATCGCCTGTTTCTTTGTCTCTAATATACCTACCTACTATATATACCTAGATAAGAGAAAGAATTTTACCTGTCGTCCCCCACTTTTTTAAGTGGGAAACATATAACAGGTAGGTATGTATGTTCCTACCTCGAAATGATTTCGAGATTATAGTTTCTTAATAAAAATTAATAATGTTGTTAATTATTAGTTGAATGAAGTAGGTTCCAGTCAAATTGGTAAAAAACCCACTTTTTGATTCAATTTCACACTAAATTGAAAATGATACTTAAGGAAAGCAAACGTTTTTATCTTAAAATTTAATATACTCATTAATGTTAATAATTTTATTAGTATCCTCCGGATAGACTACCCTAGCAAAGCCAGATCCAGATGATATTCTTGGCGCGATTTCTTATTTAAAATGGGCTGATATATCAATAAGGTCTTAGTAGCGCCATCTTCACCCCGGCCATGAAGTATAGATAGACGAAACTGAACTGGAAAGGAACATAAAAGCATGGCAAGTACAGTGGGCGGTTTGGCAGCGGTTTCCAGTTACCAAGGTATATGGATAGATGGCGCATAAAAATGCCATACTAGGAATAGTATATATGAAGCTTTATACGGATATATTTCACATGAAAGCATCTTTATACTGAGTCAGCCTTTTCGCTAAATACTACTAGGTATATATATATATAACGTAGGTATTTAGTTATTAATGTCTACGATCTGGCAGCCATCATGGATCGGCTGATGCCGCTGATGAACTCTCCAAAGCTCTATAGTACTTCAGATGGAGGAGTCAGTACACCTAAGTGAACTTGGGGGGCGTTTAGAAATCGGTAAATGTTCACCAGTGAATACTAGTCCGGTAATCGCAGTGAAATGTCAGATCCTTAGCAGTAAATCCTGCTCTCGATGTGAAAACGAGAATGCAGATTTGAAACACATAATCCAGGAGTGCCCAGAATTATCTATTCAGAGACTTGTTATGATTTCTGATATACTGGAAGTCGAAGAAGAAGTACCCCGCCTACAACAAGATATACTTGCGAATCTCGAAAAATTATTCTGCCCAGTATTCAAATACATTTTCAATACTGTTGAGAAGATATAGACTTTGCTGATTAATGGAATATTGAAATATTTTAAGTCGTGAAAATCCTCAGTGTACCTAAATCAAATGAAAACTTCGAGTAGACAGCCAAACGGAGTCGACACGACAGGCCTACCCCTCTCGCCAATTTCGCCAAACGACAAGGAAAAAAAAATCACGGACTTTATATAAAACTAGTTGACCGCGCATCACGAGCCATTCATTGATATATATATTCAATGGCGCTATTCACCAACTGTCGTAACAGGCGAAAGAGCTCTTAAAAAAATGCCAAGTTGCAGCATATATTAATGCAAAAAAAAATCAAAAACATCAAACCACACCAGGGATAATGTAACTTTTCATCTGTATTTATATTTTTATCTGATAATGCACTAAAATAGCGAAAATTTTAAAATTATTGTTAGTCACAAACTCACATAGTGTTGCAACTAAATCAAAAAAGTTCTATTTCGGATATTTTTTTTAGCTT
The DNA here is from genome assembly GCA_951640565.1 of Petrophora chlorosata. Taxonomy (NCBI): domain Eukaryota; kingdom Metazoa; phylum Arthropoda; class Insecta; order Lepidoptera; family Geometridae; genus Petrophora; species Petrophora chlorosata. Next base: position 15,411,996 of record OX621188.1, on the reverse strand, counting down.
ATTTTCATGTATCTAGCTCTGTTTTCCTGCACGTTATAAGAAAGTCAAATAAAACTGAAACTATTAATAAATATTGTTTTACATTACAATTTATATACCTACATGTTATTATTTTGAATAATTGTTGACTCGAAAACTAGAGAATGGATTTTAATTTGGTTTTCAGCGTTTAGTATTATAAGTTCCAGCTCTGATTATAGCGTATACAGGTGTGGCAAAAATTTGGGACCTCCAGGGTAGGTACCTTTTCTCTTGCATTGAGAATTAAAGTTTTGTCCTTAGAGTGGAGAAAATATAAACAGCATTTTTGGTATTTTAAAAATTTTGCTGCACTTGTATACATCAAAACCGGTTAGGTTGGTGGTTGGCGCTCTCATATAAGAGGTCTTGCGAAAATGGTCTTTCAAAAAAGACGACTATATTGTCTGTCGTCTACGCAGGCGAAGTCGAGGGAAAAATCTACTATAATGAGTAACTAATGATAATGACCTAATCGAAAATAGGCAATTATATTATTTGAACGTTAGCAACACAGAAAACCGGAGTGAAATTAGTGCTGGGACAGAACCAATTTAGATATCGATAAAAACAATATGTTTAAAAATATGTCGATAAAAATATAATTGTTGTATTACACTTTTATTTGGCAGATTTCTAAAAGAACCAGGTAGTCGGGCTGCCTGAATTCAAGCTTGTGGAAATGATGGATGTATTTATATGTAATGATGTATTCATTCAAGTCATTGGTTTAATTTGGTTAAGTACCAGCTTTATCAACGCATATATCTGGCCATAATTGATTATTATATTCGTGTGTGTTAACTTGTTCTCGCAGTTCTTGAGTCAGTTTTCGCATTTTTTTCTGCGCCCGAACTTCAATTTCTGTATAGGAAAGAAAGTTATCTTAAGTTAAAATTTTTAACATACCTTTAATTTTAATTGTATCATTTGTTTATGACGTTTAAAAGAGCCTTTACGTGCCTGTTTAAATGATATTTGACTTTGACTTCTATTACAGTTCAAAATATGTCAATGGCATTAAGCTTTGGACATGCTCAAAACATTCAAAATACCAACCTTTCTAGTTACTTTATGTCCTGATATTTAAGCTTGCACTTCAGTATTATTACTGAAGTGCAAGTTCAGTATTATTATTACTGATTTTGAAATGACTATATTAAGCCATTTTTTACCAAAAATATCAGTCAACAATTGTTTTTCATAACTGTTTTGCAAAATACAATTTTGGCATTTGTTTGTTTACTATATATGCTTGTGGCGAAATCTGTGATAAAGTTTGCCTGTTCTTCCATAGGGTAGGAATAATGGAAGAAAGTATTGCAAGAACTATTGTGCCTCGCTAGAATGCTTCTCTAAAGAAGCATATACATATACAGCAATAGTTCTTGCAACGTTATTTCACGTTATTGCAAATCTAAATAATTTAAAATCATCGCTATAATAATTTTAAATCATCGCCTATAGTAATTACAAAGACTAACATTATCGTTAGTAATTACATAAAAGACAAAGATGCATGGAACATTCCGCTTCTGCCAAGTAGCCAACTGGCACATAAAAAAACATAACATTATCAAAAACAAACATAAAATATAGAATATTTTATATTGGTTTAGTTTGTTTAGTCATTGTAATAATTAACGTTCATAAGTGCGTTTGTGATGCCAAAAAATAATAAAGAACTTTCGAACTAACTTTGATAGTTATTATTCTCTTGAGCAACAGAATATGTCATTTAATAATTCTGTTTTATTTTATTTTTATGTGTCTTCCATGCTTTAGCAGAGTTTATCGATAACACAATATCGATAGTATCAAGCATGAAGTAGTTTACTTGATTGACCTTCAAATATCGTGTACCGATAGAACGTCTCTGCGTGTGAATGTGATTGTGTGCGTAAAATTTAAGATAGTGTTTGCTTCTTTTGTTGTGTGCGTGCATAGCGACGTGATTGAAAAATGCGTTAGTAGTGATCATTTAATTGTGTGCGTTACTTACTTTTTGTAGTGGGAATGAGTGCGCGTCACCAATTGACCAATCCAGGCTGGATACTTTATCTGAGGCTAAGATTTGAGGATTAGTGCCATTGAGGTCTTACAATTAGTGCATTACATTGACATTGATTAGTGACTGCAACTGAAAATGTGTTTTAAATATGGATGGCTAAAAGGACGAGTATCCAGGCCGTAAAATACAAAAAAAAAACGGCGCTGTCTATGACTTTAGGGCCGCGTTCAGAAATCACCCAGTTAATGTAATTATTACCCTAACGCCGTTCAGAAATGACTCAGGTGAACTTTGACATTTACTCTGAGCCGTTCAGAAAACCAATTGGGGAGAGTAAAAGTTCACCTGACAGGTGAAAATATTCACCGATAAAAAGCGGGTTACGATTCTCACCTGTCAGGTAATAGTTGTCAGTTGTCATTTTTCTTTACATTGTGCAATATTTTTTGCATTGATTTTTTGTACATATAAATATAATAAGCGATTCGTGTATTTGAAGCAAAATATAAGGTAAAATTCCATTATTAGCCAAAATAACGCAGTTATATCTGATAAACAAAAGCGCGGGAAATCTCGGTCTTGAAAATGATTGGTTTTGATTGGCTGGCTTATTGTATTACTCGATGCCCGTTCAGAAAGGCGCTAGTTAATTTTTAACTTGGCATATCACTGAGATTAACTGACAAGTATTCACTCGTCAACATTTACCCATTTCTGAACGCGGCCTAGGTAAGTAAATGCAAAACAGCGAGTCAATTTTTAATTTTTGAATGAGTAGGTATAGGTATATAATTTAAGTGTAGCTCCGCTCTTTGTGAGTTTATCTGTTATTCTTTTGTGCTATTTACTTAATAGTTTTTGCATTATATAGGTTCATAATGTCTAGCTATGGTAAATTTGGGCCACTCGTCGGTGCCATTGACGAGGGCACTTCAAGTGCGCGTTTCATAATTTTCAAAGCAGAATCTTCGGAAGTAGTGGCTTTACATCAAAAAGAGCTCGAGCAGCGTTTTCCTCAAGAAGGATGGGTGGAACAAGACCCCTACGCCATTTTAGAAGTGGTTAAAACGTGCATGGAGAAGGCAGTGGAAAAGTTAATCTCATTAGGCGGGACACCCAAGGTTTGTTGATAGTATAATGATTTCTGCGTGTTAATTCAATTCATAGTAATAATTTAGGCACATAGTATTTTTTATGAAAGCGTTTAGAGATCACAATCAGAAAATTTTGTTAAGTTTTGTATCAAATACTTAATGTATGTAAGCTTAACATGTTCTACTTGCCTACCTACCTAGGTACTCTTAAAGACACAAATACATAATAAAATTATGTTTCTTTTCAATCAACTAGTTAGAACACAGAACACATTAGAATGGGACCTACCATCATTATGTACCTAATTTATTTTCATTTATTAAATCAGTATTTTAACAATAGTTAAGTTGATATGTGTGTTTCGAATGAATATGGCACATATTGTAAAGAAGAAGAAAGAAAGAAAACACATTTATTTGACTTGTGATTCATATATTGCGAAGAACCAATTTAACAAATGAAAAAAAAAAACATACTTATGTGTGTACTAAACATTCCATAAATCCAAAGGGTCCAACAATAGAAAATCTAAATCCATTATCAGCGACTATATCAAAGGTTAGTAACTGTTCGGAAGTTTTGGAAGTGAAGTGTTAGGAAGGCATTCATCAACATCAGATAAAATTTAATTTATGTTCAAAGTATTATCAATAGTACCAGTAGTTATGGGCGATTCTCTGTAAACTCGTAAATAGCTGTCCGAACCGATTTATGTTTTAAATAATACAACTTAATAAAATAACTATCACTCTATAATTAAATAAAAGACTCAAACTTTACAGTGCAGTTGTATTTAGAACGATAACAATTTTAACTATTTTACTAGAAATAATTAAAGCCTTAAAAATACAGTCCCCTGGCTGTCCCATTATCAGAATTCCCACTTAGAGGTAATATTTAAAAATAACTAATTAAGACTGTATCAATTTGGCTATTAATATCTAAAAATAGAATAGTTAAATTATATTTTTTTCATAAAACATAGTCTAGGTACGTATTTTTTCAATTTGAAAATGCCATGTAAATGTTGTCCGGAGATTTTTCAAACAGTCCTCTGCCAAAAATTTAAAAATACAATAGAAAAAATCTGTTATGTTTACAAACGTAATTTGGCGTGAAATGTAACGCATTCAGTATGAAGTTGGTAACATTGTCAAAAACGGCGGCGGAACGCTATTTTACTTAGTGTCCGAGCGTCATCTGTGGGGGTGAATGCGTCGTGGTCGCTCCTACAAACAGTCCTCTGGTAAGTAATTATATTGATATTAATTAATGTTATTGTATGTATATATAATATATTATTTCTTTGATTTATGTCCAAATCTATTGGTTGCTTCGCGACCAAGTATTTTTCAATAGTGTAGCAAATATTATGCAAATAGTCCAAAATACACAGTCCCCTGGCTACAGTCCCCTGGTTGATAATACGACAGTGGACTGTTGAACATGCCAGGGGACTGTAGATTTCATGTATTGGTCAATGTTTACAAGTTTTATTGATGTAAATTCGTCACACGTCTAAGTTTTATTAATGTAGGAATTATAAGAGCTTTAAAAAATATATGATTCGCGTTATTTATCTTACTGAACGTTAATTAAGTTACAGGTTGTTCGCATACATTTAAGATGCCTGCTAAAAAAAGTTATCCCGAGAGGCATTATTAGAAAAAACGAGAAGCAGAGCGGATAAGATACTAACGTAGAATAAAAATATCCTCAAATGTGTGAAGAGATGAAAGAAAAGGAGAGGTTAAAATACCAAAAAAGGAAAGAAGAAGGTTTGAGGAAATTAGTTAAAGATATTACACCACGTGAACACAGGGCTGCCTAAAAGAAGTGGAAAGAACACTGTACTGTATACCGAGCTTAACAAATGAGACTGAAATACGTTTATGCGTGAAAATACGCCATTATCAAATCCTGAAAAAGATACTCCCCTTTCAAGACATCCTCCATTTTCAATTCAGCTTTCTACAGCTCCAAGCCCAAGCCCAGCAATATCCAGTATAAGTTCACAGCAAAGAAAAAGACAATCCAAAAGGCAAAGACAAAACTATAACAAAGGAAAAAATGAAAAGATCGTAGATTTAAAAAGAAAGCTTGATATAGTACAGAAAAAGGTTGGCAAGGCTTGAACTAGAAACAAAAAAAAACGTTGAGGACACACCTAACACAAGTATATTTAAAATGTTAGTCGAGCCTGATTAGAGAAAAGAAGTGGTCAATAAAGCGTTATTTGGTGACGTCCTTGTGATGTTAAAAAATGTACGTGGAACTACACAGAAAATAATCACGGTAAAGGCGCACTGGACGGCGTCGAATCAACGTGCAAAAGACAGCTGATTTTGTTGTTAGTTCTGGGGGTGACCAGTTCGTCAAATCAATCAAAAAAGTTATGGATGGTCTCCTAGGAACGTCCTTACTGTCCCGTCGTCAAAGTATTTAATTTGTAAGAGAAGTTATGCCTTTTGCTTTGTTTTTTTGTAAAGAAGCTTTAGTAATATTATTGTTGTATGTTGATGCATAAATATGGCATAAAAATAATAAATGATTGATACTAATAATATGACTTACTTCTATATAAAACAGTCCCCTGTTGCACCTAACAGTCCCCTGTCATGATTTATCAGAAAAATACAAACAACTTGAAAAATATCCAATAAATTCAATTGGCCCTCTTATGCAATAACAGTAATAGTTACTTTCCTAAGCAATAGTATTATATTTCTGCGAAAATGCTAAAATAATATACCAGGACAGCATTTGTATGGGCCATTGCAAGCTTACAGAGAATCGCCCTTATATAAATCATACATTTTAGCATAATAGAAAGTATGAGGAATATCCGGGATGCGAAAAATTGCCCAATTAAAAAGAAAAGAAAGAAGAAAAGAAGTAAAAGTGCAGGATGTCTGTGGAACTGAATTGAGTAATTTCATGCATAGCTTACCCTCTAAACATTTACAACCATCGATTCCGAAAAAAAAAAATTACCATACGGAATGCATTCTTTAATTCTTAAATTAAAATAAGAAGCATTAACAGAAGTTTCAAAATATGTACATATTTTTGTTAATGCAACTGTCAACGACAAACCTTTCTACGAGTACATTTTTAATACCTGAAACAGGTTAACCCATGGCATGCAAGCCATCATTTTAAATCACGGATAAGATCGTCTTTTAATTTTGGCAAATTTAAATATTGCTCTAGGTTGATTCCATTTTTACAATGTATGTTTAACGTTACTGTCAATAGGGAAATATAATCATGTATTCCCCCCACTAGTGCTGCCTCTGGTGGACCTTTTTAAATCTTCAGAGGAAACAGGCTAATTAACAGTGATTTCTCTTTGGAGTAAGCAGATCTTAGTGTGAAACAATACACATCTGATTGCTAATTATTTTCATTGGATTATGTTAGCTTTATTAATAAAAATTGAATTGCAGGACATTATTGCTGTGGGAGTGACAAACCAGCGAGAAACAACTATAGTTTGGGATCAGGACACAGGAAAGCCGCTACATAATGCCATTGTATGGCTGGACATGAGATCATCTTCAACAATTGACAAACTGCTCGACACAGTCCCCAACAAGACACGAAATCAGAATTATCTAAAGGTAACTAATATTTCTGTATTAAATAATAAATATTCTTTCTATTATTTATTGCTTTAAATATTTGGCTTTGAGTGTGACAATGACAAGGTCAAAGTATAAAAAGACTGTAGTGATGTATTTTCCAACATATAATAATTTAGCTAGCAGCTAAATTATTATTTGTCTATTCTGGTTATATGGCTGAATCGAAGTTAGTATTTTGGATCTTACATATCTTAGGTTGAAATTGAAATCTGTCTAAATAATCCCACATAAGGATCCCACTTTGCTGGATTGCAATCTCTAAATATCACTTATGTTTTCTTGCTGTGAGATAAGACTTGTCTCGTCAGTGGGAGAATAATAGGATGATTAAGATTATCAATTTACTCTAAACTTCTGCTGAGACATAGCTTGTTTTAAAAAAACCTTTTAAAGACATAAATGCGGATTTTAAGATGACACTCTTTTCCCAGCCATTATGTGGCTTGCCACTGTCACCATGCTTCAGTGCAGTTAAGTTGAGATGGCTATGTGATAATGTTGAAGCTGTAAAAAATGCTATGAAGAAGGGCAGTTGCTGCTTTGGCACAGTTGATACTTGGATCATTTGGAATTTAACAGGTAAATCAGCATGGGAAGCTGACTTATAACAATACATTTGTACCTAATTGTTATATTTAAATTGTCAGACTAAGGAATAATAATGATACATCAACATCATTTAGATAAATGGATATATGGAGGATGTGGCTGGTGGATAGGTAGGTAGATTGGTGTAGGTATCCACTGTAGAAGCGCCTCCATTTAATAGGGAAGATCTTCCAACCGAGCCAAGTGTTGGCTCGGGGATATCTGTCTAACAGAACCTAGTTGGTAGTTGTATAGGTCATATCTGTGGTGTAGGTCCGTTGTCCCCGTAGGCCTTGTCCCGCTACGGGGACAACAGGACTCAGGACGTCATAAAATTTTCGTACCATTGTCCCCTTTACGGAGATACAGCCACTAGGTTAGGTTATGTTAGAACCGTGACCACACAGCGCGAGCCGAGCGAGCTAAGCGAGCGTGTCGCGGCAGCGGCCGGTGCAGCGCCAGAAAGTAGTTTTTCCATATAAAGTTTACTTTTTCTTTGTTTTTTTTACTTTATTACTGTATCAACGGAAACAGAGTAAGGGGACAATTAAAGTACCGCTATCCCCATTTAAAGAAGACATGGCTTTGCAATCGAAACACAGTAGCCAAGAACCGATTAGCAAACTGTAGAACAAACGAAGTAAACCAATTTAAGTAGATCGTATGGAAGAGCATGCCTTAAGTTTTTGAAAACCCATATGAATTTCCTAAGGCGGGGGCTTATACAGAATCTATCGACTCGAGTCGACTTGTTCAAGGAAGACACAGTCGCAAGTTTGTTTGGGTAAGCTTTGCCTATGTGTGCCTGAATCTTAGTGTCATTCCGAGGGATGAGTTTTTTTGAAGATGCCAAATGTTACAAACTTGCTTTTACTAAAGTTAAGGGTAAGTAAGTTAAGTTGAAGCCATAGGATAACGTCGCGTAGACTTCGCTCTGCATAGTTGCAAGCCTACTCCCATGTCTCTACCTCAAATACTAACTGTGTCATCAGCAAAAGTGAATATCTTACCGTGATTTGGCTCATAGTTACATAAATCATTTATGAAGATAAAAAATAGGCTTCGGCCCAAAATTGACCCTTGCGGGACCCCGAACGTAACATCTACTTTGTCTGTACTAACTAACAGAATCACCTATATCTACTCGCTGAGTTCTATTACACAGATAGTCCTGGAAAAATTTTAGTGGCGTCCCTCGTATTCCAAGTTTTTCTAATTTTCTTAAGAGGAGCGGTGTGGAGACGGATTCAAAAGCTTTGGCCATATCTAAGAAATTACCAACACATTTTTCCTTCCTATCCAGGTTACTAATATATAATCTGTTAAGTTAGAAACAGAAATCCATACTGTGATTCAGAGAGTAGTTTATCTTGTTCTAGGTACTTAAGGAGCCTTTTGTTTAATATTTTCTCCATGACTTTTGATAAAGCCGGAAAAATTGATAAAGTATGACATCGCCTCGCGGCACGCTCTTGTGTATAGAATGAATAATCGACCTTTTACATGGTATAGGGAATGTACCTATGGTAAAGCATAGGTTAATGATATGTGTCAAAGGTGGTATGATAAGATTCTTGGTCTGTTTAAGAAAGGAAGACGAGATGCCGCCCCGACCAGTTGCACAGTCACTTTTCAACCCGAGAATGATTCTTTCGACCTCTTCTTCATCCGTACTGAGGAGAAAAAATGAACAAGAGTGAGATAGGGATTTTATGTTAGAAGCTGTATTTAGACACCCCACTTTGTTTGCAATGACTTCTGCCAGTCGCTTTCCAACATTCGCAAAAAAAGAGTTTATCTTATTAACTGCAGTGAGTGGCTTTGGATCCGATTTTATTAGTTCGAATGTAGGCAATTTGTCTTGAGCAATGTTGGCGATTCTTTTGATAAATTTCCACTATTGTTTGAAATTTCGTTCTGCTTTTAGAATTTCCCACCGTACATATTCATTTTTTAATTTTTTTAGTAAGCAGTTGCAAAGATTTCTGTATAGGCGTTAACTTTTTCCATTATTTTTTTTGTGTAACTGTATGACGAGACTAGCTGGTCGTTTCCCCGATGGTAAGCAATACGCCAGCCCATAACAATAACGGCATCACCCAGAACTTTGTTTTGCAAAATCCTGCGCGACGAGCTGTTGAGTCTCATAATGCCCAGTAATTTCGCTGTGTTCTTTTTGCTTTATGGTGCATATATTATCTCTGTTAAATGCATCGCAGTAACAAATACAAATACTCTTTATTGTATATCAATAACATAAAAACATTATTACAGATTAACCTTATAACTAGGGTAGTACAATGGGCGGTCTTATCGCTTGGAGCGATCTCTTCCAGACAACCTTAGGATGGACAGAATCGGCAGAAAAGAAGTAGACGGTGTTGTAAAATAATTCATAAATAAATACTTCATATATACTAAATATATACTACTAAACCATTAGAAACTTATATAAATATAAATCCTAATAAATAAATATTTATATAACTATAAACTAATATATATTCATAATAAGCATAAACACAGTTTTATGATAGCCTTAGGAAGCAGTGTTATTGTGGGAATGGTAGTGATTTTGGACCATGTTTTTGAAAATTGATAAAGATTTAGCACGTCTGATAACTAGTGGCAAAGCATTCCATAGCCGGACAGCATTGGGAAGTATGGGAGGGTGTTTTGAGTTGCAGAGTTTCGGAGGAGTGGGATTTATGTAAAAATTCAAAACGTTCTTCGAGAGAGGGAGGAGTAACGATAAATCGCTGAAATTGCCGTCGATTACGAAAACGATACGATTCGGACAATCGATGATTATATAGAATTTTATAGCACACTAAATTGTGATGATGAACTTTTTAAGACAAAATAGAATAGGTACATCTATACATCAATCCTGATTATTTTTCGAATTATTTTATATTATTAGGTCTATTTTGTCATTTCAACCATTTGATTAATTGCAGAGTTGAAGTTTAGATTATAAATATCTACCTCTCTAATCAGTCAATTATCATACGTCGTGTGTCATTGACAACTATGTACATAATATTTTATCTCTGGATTTATTAGCCTTACAGAAATGTTAATCTATGTACTAATGCGTAGGTATTTTTAAGCCTGGTATCATATCATGTAATAGAAAAATTATTGCGATTTCATGCGCGTGGGATTTGGTTATAGCGGGAACATCGTGTTTAATTAGGATGAAAATTATTATCCTTATATTATATTATCCTTCTCCGGGCTATATGCTACTTATCTCTGTGGCGCAGAGTTTGTAGCAAACTCCAACAAAATCAGTTCTGCCGTTTAGTTTTTTTGTTTTTTTTTTTACCGTTAATAGTTCCATGTTTGGCCACTATCTCGCCTGATGTGAAGCGATGATGTGGCCTAAGATGAAGCACATAGATCTAGAGAGAGACGGCAGTTAAGCGGCTGCTCAGACCCGTCTCCCCTATGGTTCACCGAACATCATCCCGAAACACGACTAGGTCGCTTGACGGCATGGCTTTGTTCGGTGGGTGGTATTACAACCACGGCCAGAGCCTACCACTCCAAAGCGCGTAAGCGGGTTTCATCACGATGTTTTCCTTCACCGTTTTAGAGCGAGCGTGCAAAATCTGCACTTAACTATAAGTCATTGGTGCAGGGCCGAGCCGGGATTCGAACCCAGGTGCGTCGGATCGAAAAGCGCACGAGTCCCCGCTGAGCCACACTCGCTCTAAAAGTTTAATCATGAAAAGTTAGAAGAATTATCTTAGCCCATTGAACATGCGCCACCCATGAACAAAATACACGATGAGTGCATCCTATTTTTCTCACTGCGTCAAACTCTTGATTCTTTTCGATATTTAAATAGTTCTTAACAAAGTTGCTTAATTAGTGCAGTGAAACTATGTAGGTACTTGGTGAATTGAAAAGTGTTTAATACCGTGGCACGCCGGGGTATGCTATGAAATTGTAGGAGTAACAATATGTCATTGTATGGTATGAATCATCCTCGTGTATAAATACCTATGTTGGCAATAATAAATTCGACACTTTGCATCTGGACACCATATAAGTAGTTTATCTGTACCATCGCCGCCACACCACCTTCAAAATTGAGAGAATCCGTTTAATATGTGATGTAATTAGTAATTACCTTTAGTACTTGTGACCATGTCTGTGTGCCAACATGGCAGAACTAGAGGAACTATCCGTTAATAACAACTATGTGTACACCTAGATTCTACCTAGAAACTAATGAATCATTATAATTTTCAGGTGGACCGAATGGAGGTAAACATGTCACAGACGTCACAAATGCCTCAAGAACAATGCTCATGAATATTGAAAACTTGGCTTGGGACCCGCTGCTATTGAAATTCTTCGAAGTGCCGAAATCTGTTCTTCCTGATATAAAATCAAGTTCAGAGGTATGAAGTTATATTATGTAATTATGTATCATCATCATCATCATCATCAGCCCACATCAGTCCACTGCTGGACATAGGCCTCTCCCATAGTACGCCACTGAACTCGATCTTCGGCTTTCCTTCTCCAGTCGCTACCAGCAACCCTACGTATATCGTCGCTCCATCTAGTCGCAGGGCGTCCTACACTACGTTTGCCGATTCGCGGTCTCCACTCTAGAACACGTCTACCCCAACGGTTATCGGTTCTGCGGCAAATATGACCAGCCCACTGCCACTTCAGCTTGCTAATCCGCTGAGCTATGTCGATAACTTTAGTTCTCTGGCGAATAATTTCGTTCCGGATTCGATCCCTTAGAGAAATACCGAGCATAGCTCTTTCCATAGCTCGCTGAGCAACTTTCATTTTGTGGACTAGTCGTACCGTGAGTGTCCACGTCTCGGCTCCGTATGTCATAACAGGTAGGACGCACTGATTAAAGACTTTCGTCTTTAGGCACTGGGGTATCGGCGACAAAAAGACCCGACAAAGTTTCCTAAATGCTGCCCAGCCCAGCTGAATTCTTCTGTTGGCTTCCCTCTCAAAGTTGTTTTTACCTAGTTGGAGCGTCTGCCCTAGATAAACATATTCTCGAACAACTTCAAGAGGTTCTCCATTTAGCGCAATCGATCCCGGGATAATAAGTTCATTGAACATAACTTTGGTTTTATCCAAGTTCATCCGGAGACCGATGCGTTGCGAAGATTCAGCTAGGCTGTCCAGCATCTCCTGTAAGTCCTGCAACGACTCAGCCATGATGACGATGTCGTCTGCGAATCGTAAATGAGAGATGTACTCGCCATTAATATTGATGCCGCGTCCGTTCCAATCCAGCGTCTTAAACATATCTTCCAGTGCGTTTGTGAACAATTTCGGGGAAATAACGTCCCCTTGCCTCACTCCTCGACGCAGGTTGATATGTTTCGTCTGCTGGTTCTGTACTTGGACGGTCATTGTTGCGGCGTCATACAGACATCTCATCACTTCGATGTATCGCCAGTCGACTTGGCATCGTTGCAGGGATTCCAAAACAGACCAGGTCGCGATAGAGTCAAAGGCTTTCTCATAGTCCACAAACGCTAGACACAGGCCGATTATATTCTTCGGTCTTCTGTATACCTACTGTAATTATGTGAATTGAAGATATTTCTGAAAATAACAACCACAATCGTCATTTTATTGGGTAATTAACATGAATTCTCGGGTTTTAGAATATTTGTCTGCTTGTTTGTTTGTATGTTTGTTACCTGTAGACTCGAAAACTTCTGACCAAATTTTAATGTGGTTTTCAGGGTTTTGTAGCATAAGTCCAAGAATATTACATTAAAATCGATTAGGTGAGTTTCATTAAATACGTAGATACAGCTTATAACCTCTGCGTAGTACGCGCTTTCATGTACTGGGGAGGGTGGGGACGTCTTGCTAAAATAGTCCCATAACAAAGACGACTAAATGGGCTTCCTCTGTCGTCCACGTGGATGAAGTCGTTGGCAAATGCTAGTTAGATATAGGTCTACTATGATATAAGTGACACTTCGTTGCTGCAAGGAAATATAAGTACACAGTGCCCATAACTTTCAATGTGGTCACGGAGTACTTAATAGTACAATAAAATTAGGCTCATGCGCTGCTGCCGGTTCGCCCTATCGTGTTTACTCCACTCTTTGTAGCGAGCTCTAAATACCGGGTACTTGCTGTCTTAGTACCACATATACTGGAGTGATAAAATGAAAATCACTTTTTCATTTAGGTTCGGAGTACCAGAGTCAGTTTATGTATGAATGTAGTGTTTTTCGCTGTACATACTAAACGTATGTTTGAAACTAGCAGGCACTACTTTGTTTCGGTTTGAAGGGCACTGTAGGCAGCGAAATTACTGGGCATATGGGACTTAATATCTGATGTCTCGGGGTGGTGAGGGCAATGCAGTGCTTTTTATGGTATTATAAAAGTTATGGGTGGCACTTCAATTGTTATGAGCGCAGGCGGGGCGCTTACCATCAATCGAACAAATCAAAAACAAAAAATCAAAATTTTAATTTTTACTTTCCAGATATACGGCTACATATCTGAGGGGCAACTCACAGGTGTACCTATATCAGGGTGCCTTGGGGACCAACAGGCCGCTTTGGTCGGTCAGATGTGCCTTCAAAAAGGTCAAGCTAAAGCTACGTATGGAACTGGATGCTTTGTCCTTTACAATACAGGAGATGTTCGCGTCAACTCAAGCCGAGGATTGCTTACGACAGTCGCTTATCAGTTTGGAAGTGAAACTCAACCAGTATATGCTTTGGAAGGATCGGTTAGTATGTTTACCTGTTTGTTTTGTTAATCTTTTATTCTTTGTTCTTATTTTGGAACTAATATTTTTTACTTTTGTACTTCAACCACGTCAATTTAATGCATTCTTGTTCTTTTTTAACTTTGAGGTATGATTTTTTATGATTGTAATAAACAATCTCGTGAGAGCTGCCCTTTATGACCTAACGCAATGTCCACCCTGTTTATTGTTGTTCACATTTTTTTTAATGATGAAATGGGCTTACATTTGACAACAACTCACCTGATGGTAGGCGTAGTTGCAGTCTAAGGTGGAGCACGCTTGCCCACGAGGTGCCTATTCACTCTTGTCTTAAAGAGACCCAGGCTGTTATTGGAAGGAAATAAGTGTTCCGGTAGAGAAGTCTACTCCTTAGCAGTACGTATAATGAAAGAGTCAGCGAAGCGCTTTGTGCGGACTAGTGGTATGTGCACAACGTATGTGCGGAATGACTCCTCGCCTGGTGGTCCTAAGATGGAATGGTGATGAAGGTCTCAACTGATGCAGGTCTCGTGCACGCTGCCCGAAATGTAGCCTGTACAAAATCGACAGGCTAGCCACTTGTCTTCAATGTTCAAGGCTTTGTACCTTCTTCCCATCAAGAGCCTCATCACCAATTAATCTAAGGGCGCGTCGTTCAATCGAGTCCAGAGCCGCAAGCTGATATTTAGCTGATTCGTCCCATATATGGCTGCAGTATACCTTACGTTCTCTAACTTGTGCATGATACAAGTTAAGCAGTTGTTCAGATGTAAAATACCGCCTAACTTTGCATAGAACTCCAAGCTTTTTGGCAGCTGTTTTAGCTCTAGACTCGATAAAGCGACCGAAATTCAGGGTGAAAGATATATTTGCACACCAAGGAGATCAAGCCGATCATTGAACGGAAAGGGTATGCTTTGGAAGATTTGAGTCAGGAGGAAGGAATTATTTTGGAGAATTTATTTTCTAGGTAGCCGTGGCTGGCGCTGCGTTGGGCTGGCTAAGAGATAACATTGGACTTTTAGAAAATGCGAAAGATTCTCAAGATTTAGCTGAAAAAGCGACGGAGAACGGAAGTGTGGTGTTTGTCCCGGCTTTTAGTGGACTTTACGCGCCTTACTGGAGGCAAGACGCTAGAGGGTAAGATATTTTCTATAGTAACAACATGGGCACCTTAAACGTACTGTTGTATGGCACCTCTTGGTTGTTATAAAAAAAACAACTTTTAGGCACACACAAACATTTATTTTTGTTTCCACAATTTTTAACACACACGGACTACTTCCCGCACTTCACAGTATAAGAAAATAGTTTTGCAGCTACTCGTATTCTACCTGACTGCTTATTCCAGGCTGACCGGCAGGCCTAGGGCCAGGTCCGTAGTCAGGTCGCTTGAGAGCGATTAAGGAAAAAGCCTTGAATACTAAAATTTACCACTTTATATAGGGAGGCATATTGCTGACAGCGATTTAATTAGTGTTGGGGGTTCGCCCCTAGGTCAGCAATATTGCGATGTGTAACAGTACGTTCTTTTTCATTTTATTTTATTTGGAAAACTAACAGCTAGTTACAAAACATTGATAATTTAAGTAAATACTTAAGGCTAATTAAAAGTTTTCACTTATGATGTTATCGTGTTTTACTTTGACTTTGCCACAGCTTCTTTTTTTAATGATCTGTCTCAAAAAGACATCCCATTAATATTACAATCTAGCCTACTAAGACTAATAAGTAATTTAACTTTGACTTAAATTGCTAAGTATAGTATAACTAAGAATGTGTCCATTAACACTTTTCTTACTGTCTCTATTTAGGCGAAGACACTTTGTTGTTGTGTTCTTTACGGGTAGCACTAAAGTATGTATAGGTACGGTACACTGTCACTTCACTACACTAACTCAAAAGGTTTTGTCCTTTTGAGCCTTCTCACTAGGTCTGTGGTGTCGAGGAGCTGGATAGCCTCGACGTTCACGTGATGGTGAAGTCTACATTCGTGAGCTTCGGCGAACTTTTTAATAACACTAGTAACGAGGTCCACTTTCAGGTCCCGATGGAGGTCGTCATTTCGAATATACCACGGAGCGTTTACGATACCCACAGCTTTTGAGAAAGTATTATTTAGTTATTTTGTATTTCTTCGCAGTGTTATATGTGGGATAACAGAAGACACAAATTCAAACCACATCGTGAAAGCGGCTTTGGAGGCTGTGTGCTATCAAGTTAGAGATATACTAGACGCAATGAACGAGGATTGCGGCATACCCTTACAGTTGCTTAAGGTAACATTCATCACCAGACTTATCTATGTACACTGCTGGAAAAAGTCTTTTTTATAGCGCCAATTTCGTGAGTTTTGAGTTGTTCTCCATGTTTTTTTTTATGTAACTGAATGACGAGACGAGCTGGTTGTTTCCGTGATGGTAAGCAATGCGCCAGCCCATAACAATAACAGCACCACCCAGAACTTTGTTTTGCAAAATCCTGCGCGGCGCTGCACTGCGTCACCCTGAGACAATTAGCTGTTGAGTATCATAATGCCCAGTAATTTCGCTGGCTACAATGCCCTTCAAACCGAAACATAGTAATGCTTGCGCACTACTGCTTGGCGGCTGAATAACTGGCAAAGCCGTGGTACCCACCCAGACGGCCTCTCGCATGCGAGAAATCTACCACCAGTACCATGTTTCTCACCTATAGCTTAAATGAACGTAACGCTCATATTTTTCTTCCAGGTCGATGGTGGCATGACTTCCAACCCCTTAGTAATGCAACTGCAGGCAGATTTTATAGGCATAAACGTTATAAAAGCGGGATTTCCTGAAAGCACGGCTTTAGGTGCCGCTTTGGCCGCTTATTGGGGCTTGGAAAACAAACCTGTATCGCCTATACCCATGAGCGATGGCGTAACGTACGTACCTCGCATCAGCGAAGATGAAAGGGACATCAAATACAAGCAATGGAAGATGGCCGTAGACAGATCTCTAGGATGGGATGCACAAAATTAAATACCATAAAATACGAACAACATATATTTTGATGAGGGATTTACTAAGATACTTAAAACGAAGTTATATTTACAAAAGACAAAATATAGTTCATATTAATATAACATAACGTTCATATAACATATTTATTGTATGGAATAATTACCTAAGTGATATGTGTATATTCATTGTTAAATAAAAAAATAAAAAATATACTTTGTTTTCTGTTATCATGATGATTATAATAGGGGTTAAAGCATGAAATTGCCGTTGTATAGTAATAATACATACTTTGAATTGATATAAAAACTTCATGGTGTGAGATTTTCGTGTGAAACGTTTTCATCGTTTTCACATGATACCTATGAGGTTCTTATTTAAAAAAATGTGAAACATTAGATTTTCCTCAGAGTAATACAGACATTGAGGAAGTGAGACCTCAATGAATACAGAGGTAAAGATAATTTTTCTTTGTACAGAGGGATAACTACGAAGTTTTCCGACCTAAACAAGAATAGCTCTATACAACAGGCCAAAGACAAAGTATTAAAAATATTATCTTTGCAACAGGACATTGAGGTAGTGTCATTTCTCTAAGAGATTTTCGATGTTTAATTGTTTTTTTTTATTCAACTTAGACGTGAAAGATGGATACTTCAATAATCCGAGTCATTTGTGAATACGAGTTCTGACGTTCGCCTCAGAACTCGTATTCACAAATGCTCAGAGTAACTCGGAGCACAAATCAGTCGGTGGTTCGGTTGGTTTCGACCAATGACAGTTTCAAACAGAGGCAGACGAGTGACATGGTTTCAAAGACGGACCTTCTTAAATGTGTCTCGCGACACATGTGCACTTAGTCGCGCTTAGAACACAGAAATGCGTGTTGAAACTTGTGTTGCCTTGTTGAATCGCTACAGAAATGAAGGAATATTGGATCGAACTGTGACGTGACAAAAAGTGGATTGTTTACGATAACCGTACGCGGAAAATGCAATGGCTGACCCCAGGTTAAACGCCGCAACAGTGCCTTAAAGCAAAGCTTACCAATAAAAAGGTAATGGTAACTGTTTGGTAGTCTCTTCATGGTGTTATTCACTATAGCTTTCTCAGGTCTGGTCAGGCAATAACAGCAGATGTTTACTGTGCTTAACTTCGAACAATTATGGCGAAACTGGCAGTAAAACAGCCCCGACCCGTGAATCGATGTTCAACATTATTGCTCCATGATAACGCAAGACACTGCACGAGAAACCGTTGTAAGCGCCTGTAATATAATAAAAGCAATGAAAGTTGAACATGTATGCACTTTGCCTTGACAATGATGGGGTTATAAGCTTTATCTATGAATACCATAGAGTAGGCCTGATATGGCAGCTGGTAACCATGGCTTGTTGATTGTCAGTTTAATTGGAGAAATACACAGAATTTGGTGAACGTATATTATTATTGGTTTTATTAAATATATATAGGAATATGGTGACTTCCACGTGCAATTAGTATTTTATCAGGTTATGGGCCGCCCCATATATCTTATTTCCAGTGTTTCGGGCAAAATAAGAATGTAAAATATTTACTCGAAATTTTTATTCGAATTTGACAGCCTTCGAGTATATAAAATTAATATTCATAATTCAATAAAAGGCTGAAGCAAAAATAGCAAAGCTTGTTATCGAAGCAGCTTTTATAAAGAGTTAAACATGTCTCAGATTAAAACGCAAGATGTAATTCGACGGTTAGAAGACGGGAATAATTTTCATAATTGGAAATTTAGACTGGAGTTGTTAATGGAGGAGAAGGGTCTCGGTGACATAGTGAAGTCTGGTACTATTAAAGGTGAAAATAAAAATAGAGATGCAGAAGCTAGATCGCTAATCGTGCAATGCATAGGGGATGATTTTTTGGAAATTGTTAGAGATTGCAAAAGTGCAAACGAAATGATGAATACTTTAGAAAATAATTTTATAAGAAAGAGTGTTATGAATAAATATAATATAAAGAAAAAGTTGATAGAGTTGAAATGTGACAGCAACGAGAAACTACAAGAGTTCTTTTTAAAATTTGACAAGCTAATTCGTGATAATGAATCAATGTCAAAAATGGATGAGTCGGACAAAGTGGTGTATTTGTTACTAGCTCTACCAGAGAAATTTAAAGATGTTACAACAGCTCTAGAAGCAATGAACGAAGGACTAACTTTGGAGAAGACAAAAAGTACTTTGTTAGATGCAGAAATAAGATTGACTAACAAGATAATACCACCAAACCTAGACAATGCTTTCAATATAGAATGCTGGAATTGCAATGAAAGAGGGCACAAAGCAATATATTGCCGCAAGGGTGTACAGAACAGACAATCTTATACTCCCCAACGAGGAGTTTCCTTCGGAAATGGTGAATTTTATAGACGTGGTCGTGGAAGAATGCAGAGCCGCGGTCGAAACGTTACCAATTATAGAGCAAGTACATCGAGAGACGATGCAATATTGGGCAATGAAGAGAGCGATGAAATGGGCTGTATCATTGATGGAGAATTCAATTTAAATTGTAAGGTTGATGAATTAGTTTCTTTTGTAATAGACTCAGGTGCATCGCAAAATTTTATATCTGATCATTATATACAATACATGACTAATATAAAACAGTTAGAGCATCCAATAAAAATTAACACAGCGAATGGCGAAAAATTGACTGCTTATCAAAGTGGCAATTTACTAATAAAATGTAACAATGTTAGAATTACAATTAAAGGACTATTAATTAACTTTTAAAACCTACAGGTACAATTCCAAAATTTTCATCGTTATGTGTTACCGACCGCCCCAAAGAGTGAGGAAACCTGTAGAGCGCTATGGGAATCCAGTACAATAATAACTAAACACACTTCGTATTATATTAATTATAGTATAAGTAAATACTTTAATAGCTTCCTCTATTATCTCTAATGTCTAGATAAAATGTATTGTTTTCTATTTCTTCTTAAGTACATAATATATTTAAAAAAAATGTGGTTAATGTTGATTTACTTAAGCGTTTTTGCCTATATACTTAATTAAGATTAGGGTGTCATATGGTAGCTATCTATACTGTTAATTTGGTGGTGGGGTGTAATGTATGAATAAGTAGGTAGGTGTTTTTATATCGACATTGTGGGTATTTACAAAACTTGTGTACTGTCACTCTTCGCAATATACGCCGTACAAGAAAGCTGTGTTTCTTTAGTGCTCCCGATTTTCTCCCATTTCCTGGAGGCAGGAACCTCTTACTTCCCTCCATGTCGTCCTTGTGTCCTGTGGGACATAATATAATAATAATATTAATAGTTATATAAATAATAATAATATATCGGGAACATTACCAATATAATTATGCGTTCGGATCGTTAGAATTTATGATATCGCATTTTTCTAACATAAATATAATTTTACATTTCATATTTATTTTCAACAACATAAATGAGTCAAAGTCAATAATTATTCATTAAACAGGCGAATAAATGCACTTTTAAACATCATAAACACAAATGATATAAACTCGTCTCTTAGTTTTCGCTGAAATTGTATAACATCAGTGAAGCATATCGTCGGGGATAGTGCGACTCCGCGTATCATTGGTGAATTCCGCGTATCTACACTTGACCAAATTTTACGCGAGAAACAAAAAACTGTCTAGATTCATCATTTATTCATCCTGGGGCGACAATTTTTTACAGTAGCTAGTAGCTAACAATAGGTTACATCCGAGTAAAGTAGTGATAGTTTTTTGTAAATATGACCTATTTTGCATCCACAGCACTTACGTAGTATCGTTTAACTGCTATCTTTATTATTTGGTATATCATGTCGTTTGATACGCGGTATTGAAACAAAAATGTACTATTAAGGTAAAAAGGGAGAGTTTCATATGACACTTTTCAATAATTATATAAAATGTTCCGCAGTGAGTTAGACAGTCTTTGATTGTAAACACTCAACTAATAAACAAAATGTAGGACCTATGATGATCCGTTTCTTTAAATTAGTCACAAAACAACAGGAGATAGGAATTTCGAAGTTGAAATCACATAGATTTGGCCATAATAACTTTATCATACTTTATTATACCTTGTGTATGCTTCCTGTATTATCTAGGATTTTATTACATATATTTGTCTTTAAACTTTTTTTTAGTCACCGTTAAACATAATTTGCATGTAATAATTTAACTAATAATACTCGTATCTATGCAAAACAGTGCCACGACTTATAATAATAATAAATAATTAATTAATATAAAAAAGAATTGTAATAAAATATAAATATAATTATAAATATAATAAATATAAATATAATTAAATATAATTCCTATATATTAATTAATATTTTTTCTAACCTCTACGTGTTGGACTCATGTCCCCGCGCAAGCCTGCTAAAGGACCGGGTGTATAACCCATAAGAAAGAGCGACATAATAATAATAAGTGTTGCCCTTTACATATCTAAATTAAATGCTCTAAGAGGCCTCTACGTGTTGGACTCATGTCCCCGCGCAAGCCTTCCAAAGGACCGCGGGTGTATAACCCGTGAGAAAGAGCGACATAATAATAATAACGCCCAACAATCACATACATAAATCTTGGCCCCTAACTAAGATTCCTTGTATCTAGGGAAGCAGGAACTATGAGGACCATGGTCCCACAACACACAGACACAAAACAAATGCTTGCGCTTTTTTTTCTGTGCACAAACATTTGTCCCGTCGCGGGAATCAAATCCGCAACCTAAGTGTTGTATGAGATTTGAGCCAACCTGCTCAACCACTACACCACAGAGGCTGTCGTACTTATGGGAATTTGACTTGCATGATGGGTCTTACTAAGGTATCGCGTAGGTTCGGGGTATTATATATGAGTAGTTAAGTACCTGCATTTGCCTTGGGACGTACCTACCACACCTTTGTCAGATATTTAACTGCTAAGCAGTAGTGTGCAAACTTTACTGTATTCCGATTTAAACTGTGAAATTAATGGGCTACTTTGCTAAATTACTGGCCAAGTAATCTTTCTTATAAACTTCACTACATAAATAACTCAGGCACATTGAGCTATCAGGCCTTTTAGGTTCAAGTATCAGGCATCGAGACGTATCTATGTTACATAAACGGTAAGCGGATACACAACATACTCCGCGTTGCAAGAATACCTACTAACCGTCCACGTTGAGCTATTTGAGTACTTATTATGTCATATTGAGACTTCATTAACAACAAAGCGATGCCAAGTTTTTGTGCCACCGTAATATAAACCGAAAGACATGGGCCGTAAGCTATAGACTTCAGTTACAAGGTTTAATGATCGTCGATTAAACGTTCGATTCATTTATTTCTAAGAACAACCAGTTGAGTTAGTTGCCTTTGCATTTACTGTACGCAGCAACAAAAAAGTTCCGCACCGGCGAATTATTTTACAACAATTTGCCATAAATATTTCGCTACACGTGTTTTAAATTCCACTATACAAAACGTTCGGAAGAAAATATTAAGCTCTCATTGAGGAATACATTTTGGCAAACTGGCCGAGATGGCATTCTGAAGTGTTAACTTGATCTATAGATTTAAATTAATTACCAATCTGTTATGGTTACAATTCAGTTTAATATGTGTGTAAAAAGTGACGCTAGTTATTATTTTGCAGTAATTATTGCTAATAATATAAATAAAAGTTAGGCAATTAAAACGATCTCTTACCCAGTTAAAATATTTGTTAACCGGTGCTTTCGCAATTTCGGTTTAATCTGTTGGACGTTGTGTAAGAAAGCTGCAGAAGTGTTCCTCAATGTATAGAAGAAACTCAGCTGTGTTCTGCCTTCACATAAAATGATATCAACTCTTATCGCCCTTGCACTCATAATTCTGTTAGGATGTATTATCAGTACTATCATCAAGCCAAAGAAATTCCCACCAGGTAAGATAATATGAACTAATTATTTTAAAAATATTCTAATTATATAACAAAAAATAGTTCAAGTTTAAACGAACCGGCTTTTTTTTTAGCAACAATCATTCAATGAATGAACTAAAGAAGTAAAGTAAATATCTTCGATATGTAGATTATTCCATCGTTAGGCAGCTTTTTAAACCCATACATGTAACAGCTATTAACCAAAGCATTTTTGTCGATTGTCTTACGATATATATATATATACCTAGTCAGGTCATAAATTCTGTCACATGTTTAATATAAAATAATTGAAATAAGTTTATTTATTATGTAACCATTTATATACCAAAATGAACTTGACAAAACATAGATTCTTATGACAATAAAGTTAATTCAAAATGACCTCCGTGATTTTGAATATAGGCCTTCAATCTGCGCGGCCAGTCGTCTATCGCAGCACGAACGAGGTCCATGTCAATATCGGCGGCTTCCTTAATCAAGGATGTCTTGAGTGACTCCAAATTGGGATGAGACTTTGAGCACGCCTTTTCCTCCAAGTGCCATATCTTGTAATCTAACGGACTCAAATCTGGACTGGAGGAGGGCCAGTCTTCGTGCTGGATGAAGTCGATTTCACGCGCCGCCAGCCAGTCTTGTGTGCTCTTCGCTCTATGAGCTGGCGCCGAATCTTGTTGGAATACCCAGTGCCTGTTATTGAACATGGTATGAGAAACAGGTTCCACAAGGTTCGTCAGGACTGTATTTTGATACACAACTGCATTCGTTTTTACACCTTTCTCACAAAAATGTACCTCTGTTAAGCCCCAAGACATCCTAATTGGCAGAAACCTGGTCGGAGTTATTGCGACACAATTATTACGTGAGTGTAGCCGTTTAAATATCACATCATACGCGTGACGATACTAGGTACTAGGCGATCATAAAGTTGTAGGCGTATACAATCGTCAAATCAAAAACCCTTAATTTTTCATGAGTATAAACATGCAAAACGTGCCTATACCTACTTGGTACCAGACAATCATAAAGTAAACGTGATCTTGGTACCAGGCGGTCATAAACTTGCAGGAGTAGGTATACAGTCAACAAGCAAAAACGCACTTCATTTGACTATACTTACTACCAG
Source organism: Petrophora chlorosata (assembly GCA_951640565.1). Lineage (NCBI taxonomy): Eukaryota > Metazoa > Arthropoda > Insecta > Lepidoptera > Geometridae > Petrophora > Petrophora chlorosata. Next base: position 15,387,839 of record OX621188.1, on the reverse strand, counting down.
GCGATCATACATTTGTAGAAATATACTTACACTCTTCAAACAGTTATAACAACCTTCAGCTAAATTATCAGGAATTAAGATAGGCAATAATTTATTTAAAAAAAATTAGAGATCTTTAAGAAAATACCAATAATGTAACCTAAAGTACTACTACCGCACTAAGGCAAGCCTGTATCGCGGGAGGCCTGGAAAGATTAATAGGTCCTAGTTTTTTGAGAACTACAGTACTAATTTTAATAACATTAAGGTAACCTACTAAAAATAGAGTGTGAGCAAAGAATACTATTACTTTGAGTGTAGGGTGTGCAAGGTTGCGTGTGCGTACGTAAGGGTATGGGTGTGTGTAACGGTGTGTGTTTGAGTTTGAATATGTGTAAGTATCGTAGTTATATTATCATTTCTGAACGATCATCAAGGACTCAGTTTCGTCGTAATCTAGTGTGAAGACATTTCCTCACTTTGACTTTAACACTATGCAGGGACATGCTGTCTGTAAGATTGCATCGTTTCATAGTTCTCCTGTATAGAAAAGGAATGGCATAATAAGTGAAGAGACTTGCAAAAGCTGATTTAATATTGGGAACTTTAATCTTGGTTCTACGTGGTTTTGCCATTGAATTGGAATTATCCGAAATATGTTCATCAATTTTTCTGTAGGTTTATGAACGAAGAGTTGGCGAACTGTCAAAGTTTGTGTATACAAGGTCTTAGTCGGAAAGCGGAAGGATCTGCGATACATTACCTTCAAGATTGATCTTTGAGCTCCTTTCACCCTAATCATACACGTTTGTGCAGCTCCTCCCCGACAAGGATGCAATAACTGAGTATGGATTGGATAAGTGCGGTGCATAAGTAGGTCTACGCTAGCACCGTCTTGAAGTTATTTCATCATTGGGATAAGTTTTCTGACTCGTCCAGAGAGAGCATCGATGTGCGGCTTTAATGAAAGTTTATCATCGAGTGTCACTCCTAAATATCTAATTGACGTAGCGCGTTCAATTTGTGGAGTAGCACTCTGTGTTTTGTTGCAGGACTTTTACAATTATGAATCCTGATCTCATATTTTTAGATGGATTATTGACACTAGTTTTTTGAAAACATAAATATTTTGTTACATCTCTTTCGCCTGATGGTAAGCACCACGATTGTCCATAACAATAGCAGTGCCACTCAGAACATTTCATGCCATAAAAAGCACTGAGTTTCGCTCATCACCCCGAGACATCAGATATAGTCTCATAATATGCCCAGTAAATATTATGACTGTCATTATATTATTATTTTAAGCTTTTTACTACTATGTAGGTACTGTGTTTATAGTGTTTTCTGTTATTATTGAGTATTTACTATCATTATTTCCTGACATTAAACCCGTCACATACGTTTCTATAAACATCAATATGCCAAAATATACATCAAGGTACACACGGTGAAATGCAAAACGTATTATTTTTTATTATTGCTCTAATAGCAATGGCAGTTGTCTTGACAATGCACTGAGCTCAAATAGATCTAGATATACTCGTAGATCTAACAAGCATATTGGCATATAAATGAACTAAAATTTTCCCGTGACTTCGTCCACGTGAACAACAGAAAAAGTACTTACGAAAGCGGACAGTATTGTCGTTGGTACTTGACTGATTTTGGTGTACCTAACATACTTAGGTACGTAAACCCCATTTTAATCCGTGTAGTAATTATCGTTTTTAAAAGAAATGAGCTGTTATGAACTTAAAAACAAGATCAATCTTCTATATATATATATAATGCTTTGTCCTGAATGACTGACTGACGGATCAACGCACAGCCTAAACAGCTGATCGTAGAGACCTGAAACTTGGAGGGTGTGCTCTTTGTATGACGTAGGCATCCGATAAGAATGGATTTTCCGAAATTATACCCCTAAGGGTGTAAAAAAGGGGGCAAGTTTGTATCGGACAACGTGATTCCTTGTTCCAGTCGACCTCAAATTTTGCATAAACTTTTTTAAACAGAATTGATGGAAGACGTGTTTCATATTTTATTGAAATTCATCTCCTAACGGGGCTAAAAAGGGGTAGAATGTTTTTTGGCGGTGATTTGCGACGAAGTTGATATCAATACTCCTTAGTGCTTTTGATTTAAATTTCATTTTATTTTGATACATGTTTGAAAACTCGATCCGATTTTTAACCAACTTCAAAAAAGGAGAAGGTTCTCTGTTCAATTATATTAATTTTTTCAATTATTCTTATTTTTTATTTTTTTATGTTTGTGTACCTCAGAACTCCGGCATTTATGAACCGAATTGGAAAATTCTTTTTGCGTTGGGTTCAGTATAGCTACGGACGAAGTGGTCACATATAAATTTCATCGATATTTGAACTTGGACTTCGAAGATACATTGAAGTCGGTTTTTGTTTTTTTTCTAAAAATTAATTATATTCAAAAAATGTTGAAGTTACTTAAAAACATAAGCAAATACTCTTTAAAATTGGAATGTCTCGAAAGTCACCGTACTATATTAGTACCTCATTTGAAGCTTTCTAAGCTTAAAGAGGTTATGCACTTTTAGGACACGGCCTCATAGGGACGTAGAGTTCGAAATTTGAAATGGTAAGGACTAGAACATTCTGGTTATAAATTTTACGATTATAGTATTATAATTTTACTATGAAAATTAACGTGGTTTGGACACATTATTAATAATAATTTACGGGTGACACTCACGTTTAAATTGGCGAGCGTACCGCACTCACCTTGAAAAATACCACCGGATGTGGTTGAAACTATAGTTGGATTACTCACTTAATTATTATCAATAATAGTATTATAACTTTTTATTATTATTATTATATTCAGCCTATGTCGTCTCACTGCAGAGCAAAGGCCTCCATATTTTCGTTCCATTTCTCGCGGTTTTGAGATAGAATGGGTCAATCTATCAGGAATGTATCGAGCTCGTCTCGCCATCTGCCGCGTTGTCTGCGTCCATTTTTAGGAACCCATTCGGTTGTTCTTTTGGCCCAAAGTTCGGCAGACATGCGGTTGACGTGCCCCGCCCAATCCCATTTCAATCTAGCAGCTTTCTGAGTGACATCAGTGATCTGAGTTCTGTAGAGCATCATGTATCTTTTATTTTAATCAACTTCAATAAGAAACTAGTTTCGATGATGGTTTTGCGATCACATAACTAAAACGAAATCTATTGAAATAAAAATAAGTTTTGACAATCAAAGTTACCTCATATATCGATATGAACATTTCCTATAAAATTGCGATTACGTAATTTGGTTTTAATCTAAATGACAGAAACAATCGTAGTCAAATACAATACCTATACCTACTTCAATTCGCGGGTTTTCTGTGTTTCAATCAAAACTATAGACAAAAGAGCCGTATTAGGTACACAGTACTAAAATTGAATTGATAGGGCGTAAACATAACGATTCATAGCACAATCTCGCTTTGTAAATTTGTCGGGCTAACCCCGGTTCACTTTTAAAGTTATCGATAGGAGCACATTGAAATGGAGACATAAAAAGTAACTTGATGCTATTTTATCGATTGAATTAATTTCTATTGCACGTAGGTTTGCAACACGCGACGTTTTCAACAGACTTACGTCCTAGAGCGCAGTGTGGTGTTACGTATTCCGTCGGTAAGTTTAGACCTTAGGAAACTCCGAGAATACTGCGCTCCAGCGTCGTTGACAAACTCCGAGTGAGGACCTTTGATGTTCTGTCAAAGACCAAGTCTGTGCGTCATATGTGAGGACATAGATAATGCACATGTCCATGAATCATTTTTAAGGGAAAGCGGAAGTTTGCCCTTCATTAGGTCTTTCATAGACCAGTAGCTCCTCCAGAAGTTTTCGGTGCGTCGAGCAACTTTTTTATGTATATATAAAAATTTGTAGAAAGAAACGGAAAGTTAAATGAAAAGTAAGTGTTCTCTTTTTAATCTAAAATATGTAGCTAATATCGTATTTATTCGTAAGATCGCGTGAAGGATTACATTGTTAAATATTGTATTATACCTAGTACTTATCATATTTAGGTACTATTAGGCATTATGTTCGATCTTCTATCCGTTGTACAAAGAGCTGAACAAATAGGTAGGTTTTTAGATTCGGGTTAGGTTAGGAATATCATTTCCATTTATTCATTCATCATAAACATTAGTTCCTAACTCACCTTGGTCCTGGGTCAACTTGTTTATGTCTGACCGGGTCATGTTCGAAATACGTCTTATTTGTTTGTACGTATTGTATTCAAACATTAAATGTATTAGTTTGCTTGCTAACTGATATTGATATTTCTTAAATGAAAAACCCGTTTAAGGGCTTAAGAACATAAAAGCGAATTTCTTGGATGCTTAAGTCATAATATCGAAAGAACTGTTATACCGAGTATATTCACTGTCACTTCGCTCAACTAACTCATAATGTATTGTCCTTTTATTTTAGTCTTCTCACTAATGTTGTGTTGTAGAAGTGCTCGACGTTCACGTGACGGTGAAATCTATAATAGTCAGCTTCGAACAACTTTTTGACTACAATAGTAACGATCTCCAATGGTGATCGTCACTTCAGTGTGTGATCGTTCATAATACTCCTGAATAAATTCTTTCGGAACTTTTTTTAGTGATAAAATAAAAATAGTCACATTTTATTTACAGGTCCCAAATGGTATCCATTTGTTGGAAGTAGTAACGTGGTTCAAAGCTTTACAATAAAACATGGCTCTCAGTTCAAAGGCCTGTTGGAACTGGCAAAGGAATATTCCACAAAAGTCCTCGGGTTGAAGATGGGCAGTGAACTACTGATAGTGGTATACGGAGAAAAAAATGTTCGTCAAGTGTTTACGGAAAAAGCGTTTGAAGGACGTCCAGACAGCTTTTTCCTGAGATTGAGAAGTCTTGGAAAGCGAATGGGTAACAAAGTGCTATTTAGTTTTGTTTTTCTAACTAACTGCAATATCGATCATTTTTAACAGACTTCAAAAAGGAGGAGGTTTACAATTCGACGGTATGTTTCTGTTTTTTTTTTTGTTTGTTTGTTACGCGATTACTCCGCCAATTATGCATTGATTTCGATGATTCTTTTTTGATTGGTAGGTCATACTTCAGAGGTGGTCCCATATAAACTTTATCGAAATTCAATCAGTACTTTTTGAAAAAAATAGCAAAATCAAAAAATATACTCGACGCACCGACTTCAAATTTATGGGTGGGTGGGTATGTAGCGCTTATGATAATTATATTAATTTATTTTTTACTTTTGAGTGCCATTTGTGGTTTTGAGTCGGTTTAGTTTTTTTTGAAAAATAATTTATTTTTAGTGATCGTGATTGGGACCGAAATTTGTGTAGAATAGTTTGACAAGCGTGTATTAAACGACCGAAATCGGTGTTTGAGTCGATTCCCCTGTAGGTCAAAATAACAAATCAGTAAATGTAAATATTTACCTGCAGCGCAATGACGAACAATTTTTTTTAGTTTGTTCAAAGAATTCTTACGTAGTAGCACAGTTTTATGAAAAACGTTGCAGTAGTTTACCAGGCTTACGTATGCCAAAATTCTTCTTCATCTTTTTCTTCAAGTGCCGCTCCATCACTGAAGGTTGGCAGTCAGCTCCTTAAACTTTATCTTATCCAGAAAAAGTCTGAATAGCTGTTCTACTATCCTTATTCCTGTCCATTCTCGGATGTTTGGGATCCACGATATCTTACATTTTCCTACTTTGCGTCTTCCGGGTATTTTGCCCATCATTATGGTCCGTAGCAACAAATATTGGTCATTCCGTAGTACGTGAACAAGTTAAGCGACCTTTCTTTGTTTTATGGACCGGATAACTTCTAATCTTTTCCCCACGTGCGCTCTAAAGCTTCCACGTTGGTATCCTTATCCGTCCAACTAATGCGAAGTATTCGGCGGTAAGACGGCATCTCAAACGCTTCCACGTTTTTTCGAAGTTTTGCTTTCATGGTCCATGCTTCGCAACCGTACAGGACAACGGGCTATACGTAGCATTGTAAGAGCCGGATTCTGATCTTAATTAGGAGTTGTTGACTGCACATAACTTTTTGTTTATGAATGAGGCGCGGGCTATTTCGATACGTGTATGGATTTCGGTATCAATTTCCCATGTTTGCGTTAACAATGAGCCTAAATATTTGTATTTGTCGACATTCTCCTGTATAGTATTGTCAACATGTATGACTCCCGTCTTCTGTACACCTGATATTACCATGACTTTGGTTTTAGCAACATTCACACTAAGCCCCACTACTCTATTGCTGTGTAACGAAATTCTATTAACTATGTCTTGGAGGCTTTCTTCGGTAGTTGCTATTAAAACGGTATCGTCTGCATATCGTAAGATGTTAATGATTTGGCCGTTAATTACAATACCGCCTCCCACATTTTCAAGCGTGTCTTTGATAACAGCTTCCGAGTATTAGTTAAATAGAAGTGGCGATAGAGTATAGCCCTGTTGTATGGCAATCGGATTGGTTTGTTTGCCATCTACCCGCACCGTTGCGCTCTGCCTCCAATACAGATTTTGTATAATTCGAATGTCCTTGCTGATATTTGTTTGGTAGAGTGACGAAGACGGACTTTAACCAATCTTCGGGTATTACACCAGTGTCGTAAATGAAGTTGAACATATTTGTAAGGGCATTGATCTTATCATGCTCCAGTAGTTTGAGAACATCTGCAGTACTTATATTCGGGCCCGGCGATTTTCTATTCGCTGCTTTTTGTAAAACTCGAAATACCTCGGATTTTAGTATACTTGGTCCTGTCGTCTCCGTCTGATCTTCTATAAGGCAACGCGTACTATCAAAGAACATTTCATATTTGTACCATTCCCATCTCTTCTTTTTTCTGTTGGTATCAAGTATGACGTTCCCTGAGTCTTCATTAAGAAAATTATATTATTATGCCAAAATTAGTAATAGGTAATTATTATTATTGTTTTCAGGCATAACATTTACTGATGGCGCACTTTGGCGCATACATAGACAGTTCGCATTAACGCACCTTAGACACGTTGGTTTCGGGAAGACTCCAATGGAAAAAGAGATTCAGAACGAACTTCTTGGTATTATAGACTATTTGAAAAAAAATAATACACCAATTAGTCCTAGTAACTTTGTGTCTCAAGCAGTCATGAATGTGCTGTGGAAATATGTCGCAGGTACATCTTTCATATATTTTTTACTAACCTTTTTTATGAGTATATATAATTGGTGTTCTCAAACCACCAAACCAAAATCTCATAATAAATAATAAAATATACATATAGTAAGTACTACTTATATATAATTTTAACAGACTACGGCCCAGCCCGATCTCGCAAGCCACGTCTTGCTTATTTTATAACTAGCTGTTGCCCACGACTTCGTACGCGTAGTGAAATAATGTAAACTGTTCCCGACAATGTTTCATCCCACCCTAGTCCTACTCCTGCTCCCGCTCCGCTCCTATCTCGATTCCGTCTCCGTCCTATCCCTTCACTGTCCCGCTCCTACTTTCGTCCCGATCCTATCCAAATCACGTCCTTTTCCTATACCATTACCGTTTCTATCCCCATTATATCCCGTTACCGACCCCTCCTAATCTGGAACCGTCCCCCTCATAACCCGTTACCATCACCCTCTCGTATTCCGTTACCATTTAACTCCTATCTCGTTGGCATCCCGCTCCTATCCCGTTACCATCCTCGATCCCGTCCTATCTCCTTGTAGCCTAGTAGGACTCAACTCTCCTTGTAGGACTCAACAAAACATTTTATAGAAAACGGCATGTCATACCATCCTTTAGTTCTCAAAGTGACCAATAAACCAGTTTAAGCTGAGCCTTGTGTATTATGGGTCCGGTATGTTCCAGGGTTCAGTTTACAGTGAACTCGCTATTTCTGTGGTTGTTATTCGGGCAATCTAGTTTGGGTTGGTGGAAATAACTGGTTTTTAGATAGGTGGATAAAAAGACTATTCTATTCTGGTAGCCCTGGACCTCATTGAGAGAGACGAAGCAGAGGGAATGCCACTACAACCTACTTTCGTTTACATGCATTTTATGATTTTCAGGAGAAAAGATTAAGGAAGAGCGATGGAAACAAATGCAAGAATTGTTCAGAACACGATCAAAGGCTTTTTCAATGGCAGGGGGATTACTTAATCAAGTACCGTGGTGCAGATTTTTTATCCCACGTCTCAGTGGATACTCGCTCATCACAAATTTAAATAGACAAATATCAGACATTATTGAGGTAAGTATATCTTGAAATAAATGCGTGCTGCGGTTTCACCCGCGGTTTCCCGGATAAAAAGTATATAGATTATGTCCTTTTCCAGGAAATATGATGAAAAAGAGTAAGGTTACTCCCATCTTCAAGTCAGGTAACAAAACTGACCCCTCGAATTATAGACCAGTTTCTGTGCTTCCGGCCCTAAGTAAGATATTTGAAAATATCATACTACGGCAACTATTGTCTTACTTTAACGAAAAACAGTTTATTGAACGAGAATCAGTTCGGTTTCACGAAAAGCAGATCAACAACTGATGCCGGGGTACATTTAGTTACCCATGTGCTTGAAGCTTGGGAGAGTTCACAGGATGCCATTGGAGTTTTTTGTGACTTCTCCATGGCTTTTGACTATAATATACTATATGATTCGTAAACTCCACCACTACGGAATTCGTGGAACAGCTTTCGATCTTGTAGAGTCCTAACTAACTAACAGGCAGCAAAAAGTTGGAATAAATGGCATCACTTCATTTGGATCTTTAGTCAAAATGGGTGTACCACAGGGTTCAATTTTAGGGCCGTTCTTGTTCTCAGTGTACGTAAATGACTTACCTTTTATGGAGAAAGACCTTGCAGACATAGTACTTTTTGCGGATGATACATCGATAATCTTTAAGGTAGATAGGAAGGATAGTGAACTAATACACGAAAATAATGTATTAGATATTTTGTCAAATTGGTTCGCTGCCAACAACTTGTTATTAAACGCGAAAAAGACGAAATGTTTGTTAGACATGTAGAGCCAAACGTAATGCTTAATAGTGATAAACTCAACACAGACAAGGCGACGGTATTCCTAGGTATAGACATAGACTCTAAGTTGCTGTGGGGTCCTCATATTGACGCTCTATCAGGAAAACTTAGGTCTGCTGCATACGCGGTTAGTAAAATTAGGCAATTAACGGATATAGCTACGGCACGGTTAGTTTACTTTGCATACTTCCACAGCTTAATGTCATATAGATTTTTTTGCTGTGGGGGTCTGCCGCGGATATAGAAGCTATTTTTATTTTACAAAAGCGGGCGGTTTGCGCTACTTATGAGTTGGGTCCTCGTGAATGATTAAGAGAAGTCTTTAAACAAATTAATGTATTAACTTTACCTTCTCTGTATATTTATGAAAATATAATGTATGTTCGTAAAAATCTGCACAAATTGAAGGTGAATAGTGACCACCACAACATAAACACTAGAAATAAGGATAGAATTGCAGTACCTAGGTTTAGACTGAGTAAAACGAATAAGTCCTTCATGGGCAATTGTGTACGTTATTACAATAAAATTCCAAAATGTATAACGGAGCTCGCAGAAAGTAGATTCAAATTGAGTGTGAAAAATATTCTAATGAAAAAAGCATACTATACAGTTAGTAATTGAATAGAAGACAAAGATGCATGGAGCATTCCGCTTCTGCCAAGTAGCCAACTGGCACATAAGAAAAATAATATTGTCAAAAACAAACATAAAATATTGTAACAAAAGTCGTAAAAAATACGCTCCTCAGTTTCTTGTCGTATCTTCTGTGTAGTGGTTCTTTTTCCGATACGGTGGTAGAGTCATTGTAATAATTGACGTTCGTAAGTGCGTCTGTGACGACAAAATTGAAATAAAGAACTTTTGAATTGAATTGAATTGATAGCAAATTTCATCAAAATCCGTAAAGTAGTTTTTGCGTGATTGAGTAACAAACATCCATCTATCTATCCTCACAAACTTTCGTATTTATAATATTAGTATGATAATAATTCCACAGTAGGTAATCGACTCACGTAGCTCTGTTTCCACCCGTTCTTTTCCACAAAATGTAATGTTAATAATTTTTTTTTACAGGAAGCCATAGAAAAGCACAAAAGGGAAGAAATAGAGGGTCCTGACTTTATATATTCTTTTATGGAAGAGATGGCCCAAAATAAGGAAACTTTTACAGGTGCCTACTTACCACCTATTTAAGTGAATAATCATCACGGGATAACGGAGATCTCTGTTAGATATTCACTATTGTTGTGGCGACAAACTGCAAGACTATCACACTTGCACATGCATTTGAAAAAATTGCTAACACAAGTCAATACAATTTTTTGAACTTTACTTGCCTGAGAAATACTTATATGATAAGACTAATTCAACCTTATACTATACAGGGTGAATTTTTCACGTGGTTGTTGATGACCAAAACCTGAACTATAAGTATTAGGTACCTACCTAGAGAAAACTGCTCAAAAGAGCCTAGCGGGCCGATAAAAAAAAACTAAAACTGATTCATTTGATTTTTGAAAAATTAGGTTTCCTTACCGGAAATCTAACCCGTTGATAAATAATTCATTTTATAACAAAAAAACCGACTTCAATTCTGATGTATCTTCGAAGACCAAGCTCGAATATCGATGAAATTTATTTGGGACCACCTTATACTGAACCCAGCATGAACGAGAATTTTCCAAATCGGTTTATAAATTAAGGAGATTTGAGGTAACACACATTAAAAAAATACAATCGAATTGAGAACCTCCTTCTTTTTTTAGTCGGTTAAAACATCTTCTAATATCTAATATATAAAATTCTCGTGTCACAGTTTTCGTTGCCATACTCCTCCGAAACGGCTTGACCGATTTTGATGAATTTTTTTGTGCTTATCCGGTATCTATGAGAATCGGCCAACATCTATTTTTCATCCCCCTAAGTGTTTTTTTTTTATTTATATGGCAAAACAACGTTTGCCGGGTCAGCTAGTAACCTATATTATTGCACCAGCCAAATGGCTGGAGTTTGTCCCGGAACAAACTCTGGGAAATAATAACAATCTAAAGAAAAGTATTCACTTTCAATAAACTGATTCCCATTAAAATTGTTTGTTACATTATGCTTTTATAAGTACTAAAACAAAAAAAATATTTAATTACTTACAAGGAGAAGCAATTGGACAACCTATTGACCAATTGACCATCCAAGGCCTAGATGCTCCACCCCAGCTCACTACCAGTTTGCTTGAAATTAGCTTTTAAAACACTTTTGTTTCAACATTATCTTGTTTGAAGTGCAATTTAAACAATTTTCGTATAAGTTTTTTTTAAATATTGGGTGTTGTTAAAGGTGATGCTGAATTCAGTACGATCCTTGAAACGTCGAATCTAGCTAAATAAGTATTCTTTTTCTCGTGTAGGTTTGTGAGGAACCCTGGTGTTGGAGTTTAGTTATCCGTATGACAGTAATTAGTAGCTACCCAGTTATTTTTGCCAGCCATTTGTTATTTTTGGTTTAGGCACAATTTTTTCTTTTTTTTTTCCGCTTAATAGATCCTTGTTTGGCCACTATCTCGCCTGATGTGAAGCGATGATGTGACCTAAGATGAAGCACATAGATCTAGAGAGAGACGGCTGTTGAGCGGCTGCTTAGACCCGTCTCCCCGATGGTTCACCGAACATCATCCCGAAACACGACTAGGTCGTTTGAAGGCATGGCTTTGTTCGGTGGGTGGTATTACAACCACGGCCAGAGCCTACCACTCCAAAGCGCGTAAGCGGGTTTCATCACGATGTTTTCCTTCACCGTTTTAGAGCGAGCGTGCAAAGTCTGCACTTAACTATTAATCATTGGTGCAGGGCCGAGTCGGGTTCAAACCCAGGTGCGTCGGATCGAAAAGTGCACGAGTCCCCGCTGAGCCACACTCGCTCTGAATTTGATTGTGTTAATTATTGGTAATATTTATATGTAATTTAAAAAAAATCTTATTTTATAGGCTAAACAAGTTTTGTTTAATAAAATACATAATAACGTTCATAATTACGTGCACAGATAAAAAAGCAAAACTATAGTAACAACTAAAAGCAAAGCTAGGTAGTAAAATTCCTACCACGTAATACGAGTATTTAATTGTATTCATTAGGATTATTCATGGGAGTATTCATTAGGTTACATCAAGCATATTGAGTAGACACCACAGAAAAGTGTAATGTATTTTGTATTATATTATAAAGACTAATTTACACGCGGTCAGCGACAGACTCCAAACTCAAGACAAGTCAGCGCTGACTTCGTATTGCCGCCGTATAAATTGATTTTCTAGACAGTTCATACATTTTTCAGACAGTTTACAGCGCTTTCGGGTTAGTGCTGACTTCAAGTTTATGCACTCCCCCGTCTCTAGAAGATGGGACGGCGCGTCCCATCTTGGCCATCTTGACACATTGGCGTCTTTAGGATCATTATATGCTTACTTATATTTTACTTTTTTACAGAAGAACAATTGAAGATTGTCTGCCTAGACTTGCTTATTGCTGGTTCTCAAACTACAAGCAACAATCTCGAATTTGCCTTACTACAAGTCTTGAGAAATAGGTCCATACAAGAAAAAATTCACGATGAAATAGATAGAGTTATAGGAGACGAAATGCCATGCTGGGCTGACAATGCCAAGTAAGTAACTAATATAAAGAAAAGTGTTAAAAATGCTTGTTAAGGACGCTTTAACTCTTGCAGCTTTTAACAATATACTACGGCCGATCGGTGTAGGCATTGACTGTTCGTGAAAACTATTTTACCAACAGTTAACGCTTCTATTGAGGTTCCACATTCAATCATATCAATATATATTATATTATAAGATATATTATAAGATGCCCGTTCAGAAATGCGTTAGTTAATATTTAACTTGACATTTTTCTGCGATTAACTGACAAGTAGTAACTGGTGAACATTTACTGATTTTTGAACGCCCCCTAAGATGTTGTTCAACGGCAAACATACTGTTGATTGTTTCAGATTAGTTTATATGGCAGCCTTTATGTTGGAGTTACAAAGATACTACACTATAGTACCATTGGCGGGCCCAAGGCGAGTTCTATACGATACGGTTATAGATGGGTATTTAATTCCTAAAGATACAACTGTGCTCATATCCGTTGGCGATATACACTTCAATCCAGAACTGTGGAGCGATCCGCATGTGTTTATGCCTGAAAGATTTATAGATGAGAGTGGAATGCTAAAAAATTCAGAGCACATGTACCCCTTCGGATTAGGTGGGTGGGTTTTTGGACTTATTAACTCACTTTCTTACTACAAACAGTCCTACCTTTCTTACATGTAAATTGTACTGAATTGTGTATTGAGGTTCACTGGATTATACCGTTAATTGGATAAGGAGCTATTTATCAAAATGTCATATAGTAATTTATGTAATTTATAGAAATTTATATGAGTTTGAAATTGACGTAGCTAATGTTAATGAAAGATATAGGTATTATTATAAGCCTGGGGGTATACGGTAAATATCGATTTAAAATACAAGCGCAAATTTGTGCGTAACACGACACCTAAACACAAAATAACTACTTGCACTTTTTTCTGTGCAAACATAGCATGTCCCGTAGCGGGAATCGAATCCGCATCCTCCAAGTTGTATGAAATAATATACATTCTGTGTACTAAATATCGGGAATTTGTCAATAAAACAAAAAATACAAATTATTCATCTAAATTTATTTTATCGCCTTCAAAGTAGGCCCCATCGCTTGCAATACAACATCTCCAACGCTTCACCCAGTCTTCCATACATTTTTCATAGGCTATTTGCGGTATGGCCTTTAGCTCATTCAGCGAATTTTCTTTTATGGCTTCTATCGACTCAAAACGTTTTCCTCGAAGTGGTAATTTTAACTTGGGAAATAAAAAAAAGTCAGAGGGAGCCATATCAGGTGAAAACGGTGCTTGGTCAAGAACTTTTGTTGAATTTTTCGCTAAAAACTCTTTCACTATAATGGCTGTGTGTGATGGTGCATTATCATGGTGCAGCATCCATGAGTTGTGTTGCCACAAATCTGGACGTTTTCGGCGGATACTCTCACGCAAACGCTTCATGACGCCTAAATAATATTCTTTATTCACTGTTTCTCCCTCTGGAAGGAATTCGGAGTGAACCACACCACGGTAGTCAAAAAAAACTGTCAGCATCACCTTGATTTTGGAGCGACTTTGCCGCGGTTTTTTGGGTTTCGGCTCGTTTTCGAGACGCCATTCTGAAGACTGTTGGCTTGTTTGCATGTTGTACTCATAAACCCATGTCTCGTCGCCAGTTATTATACGTTTCATAAAGGTCGGATCCGTAGAAGCTCGGGAAACCATGTCTTCAGCGACATGCTTTCGCTGCGCTTTTTGAACAAAATTGAGCTCTTTTGTAACTAGTCGAGCGGCGACGCGTTTCATGCCTAAAATGTCAATGAGAATGTTGTGGACGGACTTAAAAGATATGTTCACCTCACCAGCCAACTCTCTCAGACTCATACGTCGATTTTCGAGCACTAGCTTCTTGATTCTGTCGATATTTTCTTTGGTCGTAGCGGTTGAAGGTCTACCAGAACGAGGCAAGTCTACTACTACTTCTCGGCCTTCTTTAAAAGCCTTATACCATTCATAAGCCCTTGTTTTCGATATACACGATTCGCCGTAGGTATTTCGCAACATTTTTAGTGATTCACCACATGAAATATCATTCGAAACACAAAATTTAAGGCACACTCTTTGTTCAACAATATTTTCCATTGTAAAAATCGCCGAGAACTCAAAACTATGACCAACAAAAAGTGTAGTTTAAAACAAATTAAATGACAGATCCCGCTCAAACTTTGCGCGCTAAATCAGTACAGTGCTATCAACATGCAGTAAAAAAATTCCCGATACTTTTTACACAGAGTAGTATATGAGCTGATGCGCCCAACTGTTACACCACAAATCCTGTCAATTAATTTTTCAATTTGATTTGAATTATCGCACTTGAAAAAGGCACCTATTTATGACTGACGATGACGAATCATTTATGATGCTTCAAAAAGATTTTGTTACAAATTGCTAAGATACTTTTTGTTCGCAGGTCGCAGACGATGTCCAGGTGATTCATTGGCGAAGTCTTTTGTGTTTCTGACGCTTGTGGGTATCTTACAGAAGTACAGAATTGAATGTTCGAATGGAGTGATGCCCTCTGACGAGCCAAATATAGGGCTGATTGCCTCACCTAAGCCATATAAAGCAGATTTTGTGCCGCGGAAGTAGACTTAACAATAAAATTTCTGAATAATAACTATGTTGATTTTGCTTCATCGTTCGATAACCAAATAACTTAATTAATTAGGTCCACGTCGTTACGTCGTAGATTTCAATGGTGTATCAATTAATAGTTTTGCTATCTTTGCTATTATAAAAATGGAAGTGATTTCTAAATGAACCCGCTTCGCTTCGGGTGAGACTAGGTTAGGTTCACAATAAACTTTAAGATTTAGATGTCAGTGCATTTTGTATTTGATTGATAAAAGTAGGTGGCGTTGGAATTGGAGCTCCTATTTTTATGAATAAACATATTGTAAAGGTTAGTGTTTTTTTATTTTATAGGACTCATATTTATTTTCAAAATATAAGGATGAGAAGGGATTGACTTTCTCAATTCGGTGGCTGATTGTGTTTTACTTTTTTAAGAAATAATGTAGGACACATAAAAATCTATGTAGGTTTGATTATGAGGTCTGAATTTTATGTAGGTTATAAATATTTAATAAAACGGCTAGGACTCACGTAGTTTGTCGAATTAGTTGACCTAGGTTTCGAGCATGTCCGATGCTCTTCATCATTTATTATGTAGGTTGTTGTTAGAATAATATAATATGTATGGGAGGTGATTGCAAATGTAAAATGAAATTATATTAAAATATGTATATGGTAATGAGTTTAATAATGTATATAAGAAAAGGTAAATTAATTAAGTAAATAATAAATAATGTTAAATAAAGAAAGTCCTAACAACAACCTTGCTTGACAAGGAGGGTTGTTGTTAGGACCCCATGCATACAATCCGTTCACCGTAACAAGTCCCTTCCTTCAAAACTTTACACGAGAAACAAAGGGACTTTCACCTCCAGTCTTACAAAAAAAATGTTGAACATTTTCTTATAAGACCGGAGGTCGATACGTTTTATCGGTATGAAAATAGGATATCACAATATCACTAAAGTACTGTATATGTATAACCAATTGATAAGTAAGTATATATGGACAAAGTAGAGACACTTGGGTATTTTTGGGTATTGAACAACATCAATATTATAGTGGTCTGTTTTTTTTAAGTAACTTTCGTAATGAGTGAAAAGAATGCGTTCTGTTTTGGAAGTACAACTTTTTAGATTCCATTTATTTTTAATATCTTTGCTCTGTAGTGTTATTTCTCTGAGCCTGTAACAATAAAACATTTTCTACCTCCATGGTGTAATCTATGATTCTAATTTCTCATCTCTAGTATTCTATCCATAGAGAAAAAGCAATTCTGTCAATTGCCAACATTCAGTGGAATGACAGGAATGGAATGAAGGGAATGACGGGACTGACGTGCAGGGCCACGAAAAATTAGAAATTTATTTATATGTAAAATCAACAATAATTTTTTTCAAATAGTTTTTAGCATATCTCAGGCCTGGATTAAATTAAGCGTCATTATAGCATTATATTTACAGACTGAGAAATTTACAATGTAAGGAAAAATTAGCACCTGCAATTATTTCAGTGAAGTTATCGAGTTTATTTGCGCCCAAATAAAAATTAAAACTTTCTTCGAGCATATCTGCAGTTACTGTTGGTATTATATGTCGTGACCGAGTTGTACAAGACAAAGTGCGGTTAGTTGGTGACAACCCCCGCCGTCTCTGATGCTGATACTTGCATCCCCAGTCTTCTCGTGACTACGATCAATGCAACTTGATCAAAACGCCGAGGTTAGTCAAAATGCTATTCTGATTTAAATTTGTGCGCGAATAAACTCGATTATTTCATAAAAACATGAGTAACAGTTTGCGAAAACTTAAAAATAATTATTCTTAGATACTTATAGATTATCATCATCATCATCACCATCATTTTATTATACAGCCTTTCAAAACCGCTGTAGACCTCTCTCCTTTCAAGCCAGTCGCCTCGGCTCTGTACCATTCTCGTCCAGGTTCGACCCGCAATTTTTTGATGTCGTCGACCCATGTTGCTTCTGGACGCACGACGATACGCTATACTTGCTTTAGCCACCATTAAGTTAGTACCTTACTCTACCCTGTCGTCACTCCGCCTGGCCTACTGGCCATATGGCCGCAAAATCCATTTGAGTCCTATAATGCGATTTTCCAGCATCTTCAAATTCACGAATTTTCGTTCATTTTTTTACTGCAGAAACTACTAAAAACTACTGCGTTGATGTGGTCTAAGATGTAACACGCCCGCCTAAAAGATACTTGTTTACTCTCGATTTGAAGACTCCTAGGTTGTAGTTGTCAGGAAACACAGACGTTGACAAAGCGTTGTAGCTACTCCTTGGCTGTTCGTAAGATAAACGTGGAAGCAAAATGTTTTTTTTATACAGAAGGGATATCTACCATGTACGAATGTCGCATAGCCGTGCGTCTGGCTGTCCTATAATGGAACCACGTTCCTCTACATAATTATATATTATTATTAAACTATTTTATTTATGTACAAAAACACGAGATTAAAATATTTATTAAACTTAATTTGTATTCGGTTTATCAATTATCCGTAGTTGTTCGTTTTCCGGTGTAAAAAGTACTAAGGCAAAATTGGTATATTATTATGTCACCAGGTCGCTCTGTACCCTCTAACTACCTCTGTGCAAAAATCACGTAGTTCCGTTGCTCTGTTATGGGAAAAAAAATTGCAGTGCCACACAAAACTTTTAATAGTATCATGAAAATTACTGCACAGTACTACATTGCGCTCCTCACCCCGAAATATCTGATATTAAGTCTATAAGCACAATTTGGCTGGGCCTTATTGATCTAAAGAAGGGCAAACCATAAACATACTTTCGCAATATTGATATAAGGACAAAAGTACTAAATCTCGTTTATTAAGTTTATCTGAAGTATGAAGCGTACTCATATAATATCGATCGAACTTCACTTTGCAAGTTCTTTTGGTCATTTAAATATATAGTATAATTGGTCTCTGTGTCTAGCATTTGTGAACTATGATAAAGCTTTGGACTCTGTCGAGACCTGCAGGGTGATCATGTATATCTATCATTTATTTTAATCAATTTCAGTAAAAAACCAGTTTCGATGATGCAATACAATACTGTACTTTATTAAGACAAAGTCGATGTTATTACCTTGAAATTGTTCACAATCGCACTGGAAGATCTGTCTAAAGGGCTGGACTAGAAATCTATATTATATCTCACTTACGATTTCCAGACAACTTCTTTATCATAGCTGAGTCGTAGCAGGACTTACAGCCGATACTAGACAGCCTAGCTGAATCATTCCAACACATCGGTCTTCGACGAACTAGATAAACCATAATTATGTTCAACGAGCATATCATCCAGGGGGCGGTTGCCGTAGATACCCCTTGAAGTTGTTATGAACTACTATAGGTTGATGATGATGATGATGAATTAATGGTTTTGTCTCTCTTAATAAGATGTATCTCATATACATATATAACAGCTCTAGTATTTTTCTATAAAATAAAACACTGTTAAGGTATACACTGTTATTATGTAGATATCCAATCGTCAGCACTTCAGCTCTTTCCGTAATATTAATAGATAGAACAGTGCAGATCCTGTGTACGAGTCAGAAGTTGAGTGTAGGTCCGTCGTCCCCGTAAGCCGCCCCTCCCTTTAAACGGGGACAGCGGCGCTTACTTCCCCTTACTTTGTTTCCGTTGATAAAGTAAAGTAAACCTTATATAGAAAAACTACTTTCTGGCGCTTTGCCGGCCGCTGCCGCGGTACGCTCGCTTCGCACGTTCGGCTCGCGCTGTGTGGTCACATAACTAACCTAGTGGCTGTATCTCAGTAAAGGGGACAATAGTACGAATTTTATGACGTCATATTGTCCCTGTAGCGGGGACAAGGCCTACGGGGACAACGGACCTACACCAGAAGTTGAACATGTATGTTAATGTTTAAAATATTGCCTTCCCACAGCTCATTTAAGTAATCAAGTTCTTAAACGTTTTTATATAAGAAGTTTACAAAAATGCCGAGCCAAGCCTACATAGACTTGTCATCCAGCATGTCCGTTAATATGGACAAAAGGGTAAGTGAACTTGTATGTTGTCATAACTTTTCATAGGGCTCATGAATGGGAAATTTTAAATTAATCTAGCTCTATACTCCGTCTGCGTAAAAAACAGAAAGAAAGAAAGAATCAATTAAAATTAGTTGTATTACACAATATTATTATACAATATTTATACAATTATAAGACAACAACAACACAATTATAGATAATAATTGAGCAATAATTGATAAACTCAGCATCATTCTGTAAAAGATAGTATACTCGTTGTCATTTTCCTACAATAATTTTAGCATAATATCCAAAGTACCTATATAAGAGCGCCTTGAACCTAACAAGGAGAGCGCGCACTGCGAAGTACTTAAGCTTGTACCAATGGCAGTTTTTAGAGGATGAGTCTGTTGTAATTAGGTACATTAGCTTTTTATTATTACGTAGAATTTAGATTTGAGCGCTACCGTACTGCAGAGGGCACGTTAAGCTATCGGTCCCGGTTGTTGTCATAAGACAAGAGGCCATGTCTGAAGCCATCCCTGAAGGCCTCCGGGTCTTCAGGCATGAGTGTGAAGGAATAAAATGTTCTATAGAAACTTTACCACACTGTTTAGCCCCCTTAGGCGTTGATTTTCAAAAATTAGATTAGCCTGTGTTAATTAAACTATTTATCTATATTTCAAATTTTATCAAAATCGGTTAGTACCTACGAGTTACAGTAATACTTGGTTACAAACATCACACGCACAAAATTTCGCATTTATATTTTTAATATTAGGATAAATGATTGCTTTCAATAAAATGACACATTATATACATATATAACTAGGTGCAAATCTTTAGTCTGATTTTAAAGTATATCGTGGAATGATGTTTTTATCCTATTACTAGCTGTTATCTGCAACTACGTACACGTTAGGACGCAATCTTTCCTGCTTCCAACAGTTCTCCGTCCCACCTCTTGCTTCCTTCCCACTTCCATCCCAATTTGTCCCATTGCTAACCTGACTCCGTCGATTTTTGGGAGAAGGTAGTTCATCTACCTATGTAACATTAAAATTAAAAAAAGTTTAAATTACGACCATGGTGTGTTGATTATTTTTAGTCTATAGGAACGAGGTCGAGGAGGGAACTACGGTGTAAAGGTAAAATAATTAATAAAACCAAGCAAGAAGTAAAAAAGTGTGTTTATTCCAATGAATCGACACCTACATCTATCTATATTTAAAATTAAAACTGAGCTAATAGATCGGACGACTTTTTATAAAGTGTTTATAATTAACCATAATGTATGTAAAGAAAAATAACGTTTTAATTAAATAAAGTCCTAAAAGTACCTAAACTATGTTAAAAAATACAAATAATAATGATATATTAGATTCAATTCAAGTTGATTAGAATTCAAATAAATATAAATGAAAATTCAAATGAATATTTTTTTTACATGCATTTAATTGTGATAGCCCGTTTTAAACTTCGTCATGATGTGGCTGTTAGATCATAAAAGCTTGTCTTTAAAAACTTTTTAAATTAATTTAATTAAAACTTGTTTTGCACTAAAAAGGGTAAAACAAATTATTAAAAAAATGAAATAAACCGACTTCAAAAGACTAGCGCTTATAATAATTATATTAATTTATTTTTCACTCTTGAGTGCCTATTTGTGGTTTTGAAGTCGGTTTAATTTTTTTGAAAAGAAAATTATTTAGTCTATATTTCATAATCTATATTTTATATAATTATTTGCCTATTTAACATGCATTATTTGTTTTGTACCTTCTTGATATTTAATAATATTTAAATCATACCTTAGCTCGCCTAGCCGTTCGTTACAGATTTGTTACGTTAGGCAACGTTCGCCATAGTCACCATTTGGATGGGTAACCGTTTGTGGCACTTAGAGGATATTTATTTTTATTAATTTAGGAGAAATAACGTTCCCTTGTCTTATTCCTTTAAGCTCCAGAATTTATAACCTAATAGATAGATAAACAAATGAATACTATTTCATTACAATTACCATTACATGGTAACAATGTTTATAATCTACATGACTTAGTTATTGTTCTCTCTATCTCTTAAATATTGTGTTTAAAAAGTTAAAGTATGGGTATATACAAGTGTTCTAAAATTATACTGTTTATTTGTTTCTAGGAAACCATCGATGCTCACTTCAAGTGGGAGAGCATACAGAAGTTTATATATTTGGCATATGCCTATTCCAGTGATTTATGCAACTTTGATGTATTTTCAAAGGTAATCTATAAAAGTAAGTATTTTTTATATTTCCTTATGGCTAGAAGTATGGTGTTAGCCTCCATGATCACCTTTTATGTTTCCACTCCTGGGAATCCCTGCCCTTTACGCTATAATATATCACGTGGGCTTCGTGCAGCTTGGCGGATGTTACATGGCCTCAAGCGTATAGGACCTGGGGTTTCCCGTGATGTTTTCCTTCGATATTTTAGAGCAATCGCTAAATTCGCTCATAGATCAGATTTAGCACACATTCGATTAAGCATTATTCGGTAGGTACATCTCGCGTCGCACATTAGGATCCTTTTTTGTTTTGTATTGGGGTTGATACAAGGTAACAAAATAAAGTTAACAAGTAATTATTACCAATGCCAAATAACAGAAAATGTATGTGTGAAATATAGGCACACAATACTTTATAGTTCACTAGCGACCCGCCCCGGCTTCGCACGGTTATTATACTCATAAACCTTCCTCTTCAATCACTCTGCCTATTAAAAAAAAACCTTAAGATTTAAGCATACGATTTAAGATTTAACCTTAAGATTTAAGCATAGATTAACCTTAAGATTTAAGCATACATAGGGATGTAGGGACAGAGAAAGCGACTTTGTTTTATACTATGTAGTGATGATATTTATGATAAGATATAGATTGGATTTTTGGAATTTTCTCTATAACTTATCATTATTATAATTAAATTGATTTGAGTGAAACATTCCTGATTGGAAATTAAATCATTAAGCAATGTTTTTTTTTTCATAATTGAGGTGTCACCAAAAGTCACCTTCCTAAAAACAAAACCTGACTGCATAAGAAAAGGTTTTAAAGATTGGCCACAAACATTAGTTAAAGGAATCATTTGATGTATGCCAAGATTAACTAGAAAATAAATGTTTGATGGACTGGAGTGCTTTTAATAAAAACAGAATTTGTGAATATTTTGCTCCATCGGCCTCAAATGAATAAAAAAAATTTGAACACCTGGAAAATTATAATTTATTTTTTTCTTCAATACAATCATATCGAAGTAGGGCAGGATAACATGCCAATCTTTTATAAAATACATTTCGGTGAATGTGCACAGGAACTTCATGACCAGATTCCACCGTCTTCCTTCAATCACAGGACGATTAGTTAAGTTTGTTCGACAAATCTTTATATATAATGTTATATAAAACTACCTGCACCCCGCGGCACGCTTCACCTGCTGCGTGGAGATTGATGTGCCGCAAGTTAAAAAAGTATTCGGCTGCGCTGTTATGATTAATTACGAATCTATCATGATTCTGTATGTGCGAACTCGCTTCAATTGCTAAGCACATGTTCGACGATTTTTTCTCGTATTTCCTATGCCAAACATAGATTGCCGTATAAAAAAAACAGGCATGCACCATCACTGATTATAGGAACGACGATGATGTATTGCACTATTACGTCATAAACGTCTAAACTCTATGTTTTTCGAACCATGGAATATTTTTTTTATATAAATTTTAAAACTCCCCACAGACCCCTAGTAATAATTTTGTAAAAATAAAAAATACGTAGGTAATTCATTATTTACTTTATAGTTTATTTAAACCGAGTTTTTCGTGAATCGAACCAAGAAATAAAATTTTCCATAAAAACTTTAGAAATCATCTGTACCCCTTACAGGTAGTTTAGAAAAAAATAGGTTTTACCATTTATTTCAAGTTTATTTGTACCGAGATTTCAGTCAATGAAAAATTAAAAAAAATTAAAACATCACACTAGATAGCAATATAAACTTGTTCCAGACTTGCAGCAAGTTTGAAGTAGCAAATGTGCAAACTTGCACCAAGTTTGCCATGGCAAGTGTGCAAACTTGCTGCAAGTTTAAGGCAAACTTTCTAGTTACCACGCAACAAACTTGCATAATGTTTGTCACGACAAAGACGCCACAATTTTGTCACAACAAAGAACCAGCAATGCAAAAAAAAAATGTTTCTCTCGGTCACGGTTTACGATTGACGATGCCCAAGTAGCAAATCTACGTCATAATGACGTCAATTTACAGGCGTTTTTTCGACGTAGGTGGTTTAAATTATTTCATTACTAATAGGAAATGCCTTTTAAAACTACCAAGTGCTTTTGCTTCAAAACACGATCCAGAACAAATGATCCCTAATGCAAAGGGATATCAGGCCAGGAAACTAAACTAGTGATAAATCTCCTGAACATATCAAGCGTTTCTTGTGATTCACATCTAGGAGATCCGTGGAGAATCTTGCCACCGCGGAAAAGTTTATTTGTTCTGAGTTGTGAGTGAATCGATCCACGGAATATAGTATATACTGAAAAAAACCGTACGAACTTTAGAACTCCCATTCACCCCTCCTAGAGGTAGTTTTAAAAAAATAAGTGTTTGATTATTTATGTTATAGTTTATTTGTACCGAGTCTTGAGCGAAATTAACCAAGGAATAAAAAAATCAAACAAACTTTACCACTCTCTTACACATTCTTGCGGGTTGATTTTTAAAAATTGACATAACACATGTTTAAATTCAGTACTTAAACTATCTATATTCCAAATTTCATCAAAATTGGCTTAGTAGTTACAGTGATACGTGGTAACAAATTTCAATAATTTGTTACCACGTATCATATTTTAATCACGCATACAAACTTTCGCATTTATAATATTATTAGGATTAGGATTTTGGCGATGAAATTTGATACACAGACTAAGCCAAAGATATGAAATAACGATTTAATTTTTTTTAAATCACCCCCTGACAAAGTGAAACAGGGTAAAATGTAAACATTTTACGGGTTAACTTGTTATGTTAACATGTAACGAGTACGTCGACGAAATTTGGTACATATATAGGTGGGTAATTTTTACGAAATCCAGAAATTCGGTCATGATAAATAATTAACAAGTTTTAAAATTATTTTGTATTTCTTTTTGATGGATTTCGTAGTACTTATGATACTAAATTTTAATTATATAGTGGTCCCAAGAATAAACATGTTTTATAAGAATTATAAAGGTATTTAAAAATAAGAGTGAGGGCCTTACAAAGCCATACAAAGTAATTCATGAACCTCTGATAATAAAACAACGTTCATTTTTAAAGAATATCTTTTTAATTCGTGTTCAAATAAATTTTCTAACATTAGTAGTAACTATTCTCTAGAAATCATAAATTATTGCAGTCTGCAGATGCCACCATATTCATCATCATCAGCCTATTGCAGTCCACTGCTGGACATAGGCCTCTCCAATTGCACGCCACTGAGCACGATCCCCGGCTACTCTCATCCAGCTGCTGCCAGCCACCTTGCGAAGATCGTCGCTCCACCTTGCCTGAGGGCGTCCTACACTACGTTTGCCAATTCGCGGTCTCCACTCTAGAACACGTCTACCCCAGCGGTTATCGGTTCTGCGGCTAATATGTCCGGCCCACTGCCACTTCAGCTGACTAATTCTGTGGGCTATGTCAATGACTTTGGTTCTCTGTCGGATAACCTCGTTCCGGATATGATCCTTCAGAGAGACTCCAAGCATAGCCCTTTCCATAGCCCGCTGAGCGACTTTAAATTGGTGAACCAGTCGTACCGTGAGTGTCCACGTCTCGGCTCCGTAAGTCATGACAGGTAGGACGCACTGATTGAAGACTTTTGTCTTAAGGCTTTGTGGGATAGGCGACGAAAATACTCGACGCAATTTCCCAAACGCTGCCCAGCCCAGCTGTATTCTTCTGTTGGCCTCTCTTTCGAAGTTGTTTTTACCCAACTGCATTGTTTGCCCAAGGTAAACGTATTCTTTAACAACTTCCATCATATTACTTTAATTCTATTATATATATATATATATATATATATATATATATATATATGCACTTAATCACAATGGCAGAACTAAACGAAAAACCAGAAAAACACTTTGCTTACTTTAATATTAACTCAACTTAATATCTGGTATTATAATCTCAAATTAAAGCAATATTCCTCAATATGTTTCCCTAAGTTATGTTAGGAACATTACGTTATGTTACTTGAGGAACTTGGACGTTCTTTAAGAGTGCTGATACTTGCTTCAGGAGTCGTCTGACATTCTAGGCTTGTCTTCTCTCGAAACGAGTTTTCTCTCGTTTTCTTTTTCATCTTTCAATCTTTCCTAAAATTTGACTATATCTCTTCGTTTGCTTATTTTTTCTCTTGGCATCATATGGATCTACAACAAGTTGGCAGCGGTAAATTCGAGGTTAACTAAAGCAAAACCATTAAAAAAGGCAAGCGGACGTAGTATAAAATCATTCCCTCATAAATCATCATTCCCTCACTACCTACAAAATAAAATGAGGGTATGACGATTAGGGAATGACGAAATTAAGCTTTATTGCAAAAATCTCGTGCCATAACCTTGTTTAAAAAACATTTTTGTATGAGTTAACTAGTCCCGCATACCTACTTCAATGTGTAATTAATAAAAATTTTTTTTATATATTTATCATTTAAAAATAACATTACAATAGTAAGTTGTATGGCATTCGTAAACCACTGAGGTTTGTGTTCAATACCATATTTAATCTACATCGATATTAGGTACACAATCATCTAATAACTCTATCTATGAAGATAGAAAATTGGTAAGTACATTTCTTAGCAATCTTAACATTCAATGTGTTTCAAGAAGTGAGCCTTAAGTTTAACTTTAATGTTTAGTGGTGTGATATCATTAACCAAATCCGGAGGTAGATTATTAATTAGTCGAATTGTTAAAGTACTTGCCCTTAATTTTTAGATGTTATGACGCTCACAAATGTAATCTTAAAAAAATATGAATTGAAGCTTTCTGCAACAGAAACTCACACAGACAAGATGAATTCACCATATTGATAAATCAACAGTACCACCAACTATCACAAACTAGTGGTACAGTTAGTGGTACGTTTCATAATAATATTATATTTTTAATCAATTAGTCATACTTGCATAACATTTATTTATTTTTTTGTTGGTAAAAAAATTAAAAGTAATTTAATCTGGAGTTTGGGACACGGTAAAGGAATGATTTTAGGGGCACAAAAGTATTTTTATATATTTATAGTGACGATTTTTGGAAAGACTTCCTATAAGTATTACAATCCAGCCTAATAAAAATATGAAATCTTAAATAATCCTTATTGTTTTTATATATTTTATTCATACATATTTTTTGTAAATTATAACTGTCACAAGTCACAAATTATAACACTCTTAGCCACAGTAATGAAGATCTCAAGGAAATAATAGTAACTGTTATATGTTTGTCAGATTTTTATTAAAACTGGAAGGACAAGAATTTCGGCATTTTTTGAGAATTATCCAGGTATACTAAGCCAAAAAAGCTATAAACACGTGTTCCGCCATTTTTCAAAAGGGTAACACCGTTTCCTCCAAAGTCGCATTGTTTTCGAAAAACGCATTTTCATACATTGATTCCTGTTTCCTCCACGATTTATATACAAATATCAAATATTATTTCATTCCTTTTTCCTCCAAAAGTTGTTAAGTACAATCAGCTAAAAATCTTGAGGTGGCATAAACTTATAATTTGTGCAGAAATATAAAAGCATCTCGATTGTATCTATACATATAATAAAATCGTAGAAACCAAAAATCTTCCACTTGTGTGTTAAAGGAGGGTGAAGTTAGTATGGAAAAAAGTTATTAGATTGTCCTACAATCTTGAAACTCAAAATTAATACTTATGATTAATAATATACGAATACGGGTCCGCGACTTTTTTGATATTTAACTTTTTTAAGCGATAAATATAGACTATAGGTATATTTATTCTAAATTTCAACCGCTATATAAATTATGAAAGTGAATGAAATATATAAAATACATGTAAATGTTTACTGACATAAAAAATATCATAGTAAAAATATGATTTCAGCGATTTTAGTAATTCGTAGTAAACAGCTCGGAAGCTTTACACAAAAAAAGCTATAATTATTTCAACGGTTGAATATTCATTTAGGTATGCTATAGAAACTAGATGGCGTTAGGGGCAAAATTAGAACTCGCAAACGATATTTTTATGGAATGCACCTCTGAATAATGTTTAAATGTTTTTCTTTTTCAATTAGTTTAGGTCGAAGTTACCTAATGTAGTTGGTATATCCTCAGACGTTCATTCACCTCGAAAATAATTTAACTTTATTTCAACCCGGAAACAGTCAGGATAAATTTGAAACTTCTGTGTTATATGATAAATTTGAGCTTTGACAATCGAAAGTATGTCCAACAGTTGCTAAATAAAAATCAATCGTGTCACGTACATAAACGTTATAACTATATTTACATTAAACAAATATATACGCGGCTAATTGAATATAAACTCTTGGTTATCTGTTATAGGGGATAATATTGATTAAATGACAGACAATGTTAACCAACTCTCAATCATAGCTGTTATTATTATCATTGCTGTGATAAGAACTTTATAACACGGAAGTTTTAAATAAAAAAAATCCGTTGCATAAGGTGCAATAACAACGTTCGATCACGGTTTTTAGCGTATCAAAAACAATCGACTTTAATATTAAACTAAATATAATAATAATTATTACCCACATGCTCATTGCAGATAAACTTAAATAAACACATCTCAATGTGTTAAAAAAATAATGTCCGACATTATTATTTATTTTAAAAATTAATTTTTGATTTAAATAAATGTTATAAATATTATATGAAAAATACCATCACTTAAAGATAAGCTTTCTGTTTTTATACCAGCATCTGATTTAGATTTTAGAGGAGAGGCAGAATTAAAATTATACTTACCTACATTATTATTTTAATAAAATTTGGAGGTGACAGGAGTTGTTTTTTGGAGGAAACAGAATAACCCTTTTGAAAATCATCCCGTTACAGGTTTAAACTGGGTGGTATAGTTTGTATGAGGAATCATGTAACTTGGTACACAGACAAAGCAAAATGAATTAAAACGTAAGTAAATATATTTAAAAAATCAAACCCTGTCAAAGTTTTTATTTATTATCTTGGCTTGCGTTATCGACAAAGTAGCACGCTTGCCGAGGAAGTACCTATTCACTCGTGACTTGAATAACCAATATTGTAACTATTGAGAAAGACTGACTCTGGCAGGGCACTCGATGGCAGTTCGCATAATAAATGTTGAACCGAAGTGCCTTATGCGCGCCAGCGGAATGTCTTCCACGTAATGTGGTGCGTTGCCAAACGTCTAGTTGTCCGATGATGAAACGGAGACTGGGGAATTAATTGGTGCAATTCCGACGCATACTCGCCAAAATGTATGCAATAAAAGACCCACAGCGTCACGGTTGTTTGAAAATCTCTAGATAAAAGATATTTCAAACAAAAAAATATTAGGCAAATCCCAAACGGTCCGGGTAATTGCTATAATACCCCTGTTTAAAAACGGCCCATGTATTATTAGGTAAAGGTATCATCAATTCATCAAACTATATCATGAGACATATTTTACTGAACTGACTGGAAGAGATGGCTTTTAGCTATAAGTTTGCCCGTTGTACTATAGTTTGTAAGAGTATTTCGTGTACCTTGTTAATTTCTTGTTTGGTGTACAATAAAACATTAATTATTATGTCGCTCTTTCTCACGGGTTATACACCCGGTCCTTTGGAAGGCTTGCGCGGGGACAAGAGTCCAACACGTAGAGGCACCTCTTGGATCATTTAATTTAGATATGTAATGGGCAACACTTATCGGGACTGTCTCTAAGTGCATCATTAGAAGATGCAATCAAAGACAGTCCCCGATAAGTGCGAGGACTATTATTGAAGATATGAAAATTATTTATGATTAGGCTATTGAGGTGAATTTTTAATGGATGAGCGCCGGTCTATGATATGAGACCTCAGCACCTGCCAGTTCCGCCTCATAAGAAAACATTTTGGCAGGTGGTGACTCGCACCCACTAAACGGGCACCCTTAAGGGCCGCCGTTCATTGGCGACGAGAGGGGCAACGTTGGTGTGGGTGACTAAAGGGTGTCGAGAGGTGTGCTGCAGTTTCACTTCAACGCTACTACTGGCGTTATGCATTTTAACACTTCCGCCCTTGGAGCTTAGTTCTTATCTCTTGCATCTCTACCCCCGGACGGCCAGTTAAGGCAAGCCGGGGTCAAAGGTCTCATTTAGCCCCAGGGAGAGAATCTCGGGGTAAGACTCAGTGTCGCCCCGCACCGTCAACTCGCCACAACGTCGCCCCTGCCCTTAATTATTATTATTATATTTTGTTACACATATTTAACCGAAAAAAGGAGAAGGTTCTCTATTCGATTGATTTATTTTTTATGTTTGTTACCCAGAACTCCGTCATTCATGAACCGATTTGGAAAATTGTTTTTGCGTTGGGTTCAGTATAGCTACGAAGTGGTCCCATATATGTAATATCATCGATATTTGGCTTTGGACTTCGAAGATTTTGATATTAAAGTCAGTTTTATTTTTTGATAAAACGTCTATTCATTTACATACATTTTCTTACATATTTAGATTTAATAAAAAAAACATTTAAATTACAGACTATGCTAATATTAAACAGAACAAAAAACACGAAAGTTTATGAATTCTACTTACTTATAAAATTTATCGGTGAGACTGGTTAAACAGAACACGGGTGCAATCGACATCGGGAGAGCCGCTACGAACCCGTGAGATCGAATTCGCATCGACTATATTTACAGGTGCTTTTGAAATTCGAGCAGCTGTGACTGTCGTTAAATAACTTCTAGATGTTAACTATAGGGTTCGACATAAAAATAATTAATGCCAATTAACCGGAGATTGCACTTTTATTCACTACTACTACCTACACACAAAAGTCCACTACACTGTAAACAGGTCACTTCGCGCTGAACACAATCACTTTGAGATCACTTGAATGTATCGCACTCCGTGGCCAAAGACAAGATAAGGAGGTAGGTGTGTAAGACTGACTCTTCTTCTTAGCCACCGGCTGGCGCCGTACTTATATCTCGCTTGATCGACTCTAGAACTTTCTTCAATATACCCGATGACTGTTGTCGAATATACTCGAAGCAGGTAGGTACGCATATAAAACATCCTAAAATGCTAGAATATAAATATATTTGACTAATTATTCTCGAGTATTCCACCGACGTGTGGAACCTTTCATAGACGTCTTGAACCTTCCATAGGCGTTTCGAACTTTTTCGAAGCTTTCACAGACGTTCAGTACATTCCACAGACTTCTCGAACATTCTCGAAGCAGTATGTACGATTCGCGATGTAAATAAGCAAACCAATTCTAGAATCATCTCGTTATTGCCAGTCATTTGCTTTGTATATACGGAAGCATCAACCTTTCTAGAGATCTAATAATGCCTCGGCGTTACATTAAGTACAATAATATTTCATTGTTTCAGTTAGATTGTTTGATTTTATTTTTACACAAGCAGCACTTGGCATGACTTACTTGTTTATGGATTTTTTTATAAAGATGTACACCAGAAGGCTGGACTCTGCTAAACTTTTGAATCCATTATTGAGAGGTGTTGCTTTTGGTATGCTATTACAATCAGGTTTATGGACTCTTGTGGTAAGTTTTAATGTACACCCTTCAAGGCTTTCTCTTCTTAGGCACTTCACGAAATCTTTTTCTAAGTCTAGAAATTTGACGTGCTATCGATACCAATGTTATTATTAGTCTGAATTTCGCATTGATGATTTCATAACCTCGGGTAATTAAAAGTGCCTTAACTACTATCAAACGCTGAATCTCAGCTGCTATCAATCGCTCAAGATCGCGAACATAACGATATCGTTTGATATCCTAGGAAATTTAATTTAAAGAAATTGTCAGCAATTTAACAACTGTAAATTATGAGCAGAGCATCCAATATTCCAACTTATTGTAATCAAACTGCACAATGTTTCTTTTCAGCACGCTTATACTTTAGCAGACTGCTATCGCTTTTTGCTCGCATGTTTCCAATCAGCACCGCCGTGGTCGCAATGTCCAAGCGATTATCAAAATAATACCTGTAAATCGGCGGGTGATATTGTATACGAATGTAATATTGATAGTAAAAATACTTCATTCGACTTCCTTACAACATCGGCTCATTTCAACTACGTGTAAGTACCCGTTATTTTTAACCAAAATATATTAAATAATACTAGCTGTTACCTGCGTGCATAGTTGTTCCCTAAGCTGGACTTCAGTGGTTCGACGCCATCGACGACAGATGCGCGCGTCAGACGCATCGGCCGCGCCACAACAGACGCGCGCGCCTTTCGTGTACAAGCGACGACGCACCCTGTTTCCGTAGTGCACGTCAATCATACGTCTTGTACTTGCTGCAGTCAGTGGTTTCCGTTCGTCACTTCCAGTAGTGTTGTCACTATGAAAAATGGCTCTATCTGACATTACAATAGTGGCGTATTTCAAGATTTGGCACCCTGGGCCTATCAGGCTTGCCACTCCATAAATTACGAAAAAAAAAACAACAAACATGTTAATAAGAATATTATAATTAGAATATATAATATATTTTTTGCTTTGCACAATTTGGCCACAAAATTCGTTAATGACACTGTCATAATTATGGATGTTAATTAAATAAGCTTATTTATTAATGATGACCAAAGTCGTCCAGAGCGCAAGCACTGCGAGTGCGAATTTTTTTAATCCTTTTAAACCCTTACTTTTCAAACAGGGAGACATAAACATGTACAGAGGGTTTGTATCTTAAGTGTTGGGGGTGGATGCGTGAGTGAATCAAGCGTGAATTTTGTTTTAATTGAAATCAAATGTCTATCAAAAACAGGCACAGCATGTAAAAACACCGTTGTATTGAGGTTGGAAGCGCGAGCGAATCGAGCGCGATATGTTTATTTTAAAAGCCTTTTTCATACAAAATTGTTTATCTTTAGTGTGTGGGGCGACTTGCGCTGCCAATGTGTCAAAAAATTTGTCAAAGACTGTCATAAAAATGGGGATTACATTGCATATCTATCAAGAATGGGTGCAAAGCATATTAAAAGATGGCAAGTATTCAGGGTGGATGCTCGAGCAAAGCCAGCGCGATATTTTTTCTCAAAAGCTATAGCTTTAACAAAAGACATGTACTAAGATCCTGGGGTGCAGGGGGCGGCATGGGCCGCCAATGTGTCAAAAATGCCACTGTCGTAATTACGAGATTTAGTTAAATTATTGCTTCTATATTAAGGATGGCTTAACTCAGCGCCGGCCCGAGTGAACTCAGCAACCTAAACGAATAATTGCAATTGTAATGGTAAGCAATGAGGATGAATGCGCGAGCGAAGCAAGATGGTTTTTTATCAAGTACCAATTGTTTTGTAAAAATGCATGTAGAAAGATCCTAAGCACGAGAGGAGCCACGGAGCCAGCCACGAGGCGCGACGCAAGCCGCCCCTCTACATTCTAATACATATCCTTAAAGAAGAGGAAGAGGATGATTAGCTGTTATTGCTGTATTATGATAGATTGAACAGAAAACCAATTGATCTGATCTTTAAAAGCAGAAATGATGAAGATTTTTTTCATATATTAATTAAAAGACTTTTGCAATTGGATGAAGAGCTCAATGTTAATAATACTTAGAGGGAAGTGCCCTAGTGGCGGACACCTTTTTTTTTTTAATGTAACTGAATTGCGAGACGAGCTGGTCGTTTGCCGTTTGAAGCAATACGCCAGCCCATAACAATAACAGCACCACCCAGAACTTTGTTTTGCAAAATCCTGCGCGGCGCTGTACTGCGCTCGTCACCCTGAGACAATTAGCTGTTGAGTCTCATAATGCCTAGTAATTTCGCTGGCTACAATGCCCTTCAAGCCGGAACACAGTAATGCTTGCGCATTACTGCTGGGTGGCTGGATAACTGGCAAAGCGGTGGTACCCACCCAGACGGCCTCTCGCATACGAGAAACCTAACACCTAAGGTTTTCAGAGTATAAAAAAAAACTGTTCCGAGATATAATTTTATTTACTAATTAATGACGTCAACAAGGTATAAAAACAAAATAAATTAACAAAAATGCAACCTCTGCATATACATAAATTTAAACTAAAATCAAACTTTAGTAGAAAAAAATACAATCACTGGAATTGGCACCTAGTACCTGACGGACTTAACTTTCGAGCCCCCAACGCCGAAAACCTTCAAAACATTGTGCATTGATCACATATATACGCTTCTAAACATTTGGGAATGTCTGCACAAGCTTCATGCATCCTCCCACGCAGCTGGAGTTTTGTATCCAATCTTCGTCTTGGTGTTCTAAGCATACTACGTAAGTAGTTTTTTGTTAGATATTTGAGTTAGGGTTTCCTTTTTCGTTGCTTTATTTTCACTTTTCCTTTGGCCTATTTCCCCATCTCAAAGTAGTGATATAATTATTATTATTAATTGCGGAGTGTTTTTGTATTTGAATGTTTCTTTTTCTTATTTTTGGTGAAATTGAACGTAATCGCAAAACGGTTGAGTACGTGCAGCCACATTTTGACGACACGCTGCTTATTGGTCAATTTTCAGAGTTTCTTGGTGCTATCTTCTCTAGCGGGCGTATTTCCGAAGCACTGGTAGAGTCAGTTTTCGCATTTCTTTTCAGCACGCAGACTTCAATTTGAGTATAGGAAAGTAATGGGTAAACATACTTACCTTTTTTTCAAAGTCAAGCATAAGATACAATTTTTAACATATTTTATTTGTATCTGTGTTTAAGACCTTTAAAAGTGCACTTTTGTGCCTATTTAATAAATAATATTTGACTTTGATTCGACTTTATACAAAAAACCTATTAAAATCCTAAACCTAGAGTGCCGCCGGCAGCGGGGCAGGAAACGAATAGTCAGGAACCTCCTCACTATACATGTCGTGTCAAGGTTTACTGCCTTCTGCATCTGACCCTTGATCCAACCCAACCGTTCAGCGAGAGCCCCTTGAGATGTTGGTCGAGGCTCTTCGCTATAAGGCCGTTCGCCGAAACAACAATCGGGACAATGATCATGATTCAACAATATTATTATTATTTCGCTCTTTCTCACGGGTTTTACACCCGGTCCTTTGGAAGCCTTGCGTGGGACATGAGTCCAACACATAGAGGCCTCTTAGAGCATTTAATTTAGATATGTAAAGGGCAACACTTCTCAGGGGCTGTCTCTAAGTACATCATTAAAAAGATGCAATGAAAGACAGCCCCTGATAAGTGCGAGGACTATTACTGGACATATGGAAATTACTTATGATTGGGCTATAGAGGTGAATTTTTAATGCATGAGAACCGGTCTATGAAATGAGACTTCGGCACCTGCCAGTTCCGCCTCATAAGAAAATTATTATTATTATTAAGTTTCGCGAAGATTTAAGGGCAATTTGCAGCAAATATGGAATATGGAAACTTTGTGGAACCACTTCCCAAAGATGCGTTAAGTTTGCTTGCCCGAGGGTAGATGTCATTCATTTTTATCTACCACAAAGGGATACGATTACTAACAAAACTACGCTTATTAAGTCAGGAAATAAATACTAAAACCAAACTTACAAAATAATAAGAAATAGTCCTCAGACTTTGGACTCAGACTAAAGGAATGAAATTTTTTTTAAGAAACATAACGCCTTGATTTAGTTTTCTGTTTACTAAACGCAATTTAAAATATTCAAAAACACAAACTAGCACACAGCGAGATACTTAAATCAGTCTTTTTTTTTCAGGCAAACGTTTGATACCTTGGATAGAACTGCAATGACTACAAAGTTCTTTGGAATAGCGATAGCTTGGGTATTTAACTTCTTTTTTTCGTCAGTATCAGATGATTCAATAATAAAGGTATGTATTATAAAATGGCACTTTCTTTTCCACTTTTGTACGACTAGCGACGCCCCTCTTAGCTTTGCCTGAATGTTTGTTTGTTGAAACTTCACAACCTATTTGCACCCTCCCAATTCCATCACAGGACGAACAGAAAGTCGGCCAAATATCATCCTTCTGTAGTAGACATTTGTTTTCTAATTCGAATAAAGCGTTTTGGTTCCACTTTTATAGTGCGTACTGCTAGGGAATGGAACTCCTTGCCGTCTTCTCTGTTTCCTGATAACTATAATTTGGGTATCTTCAAGTATAGAGTGAATAGGTATCTTCAAAATCTACGTGCTCCATCTTTGGCCACATCCACGCTTAACACTAGGCGAGGTGGTGGTCAAACGAAACTTAACGAACTTTACTTATCGTAAATAAAAAAAAAGTTTAATACATAATTATAAAACTTATGGAGTTTTAAGTTTATTCGTCTATAATTTTCAGTTGAAATTTTGATATTAAAAATGCCAAGAAACAGAAATAATAGAAATATCAGGATATAATATATATCAGGATGTAATTAAACATATTCGCGGAAAGGCTATTAAAATCCCGTCATTGGTTTTTAAGTTTTTAAGTTAGTCCAAACATACAAACAAAAATTTAAAAAACTGTTGTAATATGTTTAGTTACTCATTTTAAGTCGCCCTGGTTGATTTTTTTTCGAATATATTCCATGTTAAGATTTTTTGGGTTCTACGATTTTATTATATGTATAGATAATCACACACATATTGTGCGTGCACATTTTTTTTAAATCTGTTACTTGATGTGTGTGTGTGTGTGTATAAAAACATAATATCGATTATTATGTTTAAAAAAGGAATTAGTGAATGACCTATCTAGAAAAAAATAAAAGTCAAGCGGTTCGAAAGCAAAGGAGATGGCTGCTTATAACTTTGAGATTTATGTGGTGTTTAAAGAAGAATGGTAATATAAGGTATGGTATGATAAGAATGAATGGTAAGGTATTTTCCAAGTGAGACTGGTTAAAACGATTGGAAAAGTGTATACCAAAGTGTATAGGTACATGTCTAAGGCGAATACTTTGAAAAGGTAGATAGATAACTTCCTAGCATAACATTCCTAGCATAACATTCCTAGCATAACATTCCTAGCATAATAATAACCTTCTTAGCATATGCTACTCACATATGGACCGAGGCTATTGAAAGGTGCGGAGAAGCACTTGCTGTCTTTCTGGACATTTCAATGGCTTTTGACAGGGTTTGGCACGAAAGCCTTATCGGTAAGCTTCCATCGTATGGTTTACCTGCTGATTTATGTGTCTGGATATCGAACTTCTTGAGGGAAAGATCAATATCTTTGATGGCTACTCGTCCGATTAATTGGTAATCAATGCCGGGGTACCTCAAGGGTCAGTTCTCTCTGCAACCCTATTTCTGCTGCATATCAACGATCTAGACCTGGTACTTTTGGGTATGCAGACGACAGCACCGTTGTAGAGAGATACATACCTGAGACTCAAGCCAGTGAAGTACAAATACAGTCTCACAGAGAGGCAATGGTCGAGCGCATGAATTTTGCTTTGCAGGCAGTCTCCGATTAGGGCGATGCCAATCTTCTAAAATTTAATGCCTCAAAGACCCAGGCGTGTCAATTCACCGCAAAACGGAGTCCTTTCAACCTGACTCCAACTTTCCGTGATGTGTCTATACCGGTAGCAGACCACCTCGAGCTGTTGGGTGTCACTCTGACATTCAACCTTAATTTTGGCTCGTATATTGAGTCCAAAGCCTCATTAGCTGCAAAGAAGTTGGGAGTCCTGGGGAAGGCCAGGCGGTATTTTACGCCGGGACAGCTTCTGAACCTTTACCAAGCACAAGTCCGGTCATGCATGGAATACTGCAGTCACCTCTGGGTCGGCTCGGCTAAGTACCAGCTTAAGGCCTTGGACTCCATAGAAAGGCGGACAAAAAACTTATTGGTAACGATGCCTTGGTTGAAGCTAAGCTTCAGAGTTTCGAGTATCGACGTAAAGTTGCCAGCCTGTCGGTATTTTACAGGATACATCACGGCGAGTTTGTGATGGAATAACATGAGTTAATTCCTCCATCTCCTTTCTACCATCGGACAACAAGACGTACGGAAACTCGGCATCCGTTTATGGTTTACATTCCTCCTGCCAAAACAAAGCGTTTCGCTTCAACTTTCATAATGCGAACCGCTAAGGAATGGAACACCTTACCAGCGTCTTTATTTTCCGATACTTATAATCTAGGTGACTTCAAGTCCAGAGTGAATCGGTATCTTCTAGGCAAGCATGATCCATCGTCGACCGCGTCGTCACCTTCCATCAGTTGAGGCAGCGGTGAAATGTTTAACTATGAGGTGTAAAAAAAAATACTAAAAAAATCTTTAATATCTACTTTCCTTTGACATGACCCCTTACCAGCGTCTTTGTTTTCTGATACTGATAATCTAGGTGACTTCAAGTCCAGAGTGAATCGGTATCTTCTAGGCAAGCATGATCCATCGTCGACCGCGTCGTCACTTTCCATCAGTTGAGACAGCAGTCAAATGTTTGCCTATCAGGTGTAAAAAAAATACTAAAAAATCTTTTATATCTACTTTCCTTTGACATGACCATCGTATGCCGTTTGCTATATTTAAAATCAGCTCAACAGTTTGTGATATTTTCCTTCCTGTTTATCTACATAATCAAAATGTTTACTTTCTGTATTAAAATAAGGGGCAATATTATTTGACCCCCTAAAATCTAATTGATTTATTATAAATGAGCACATTTTAAAATAAATGGTATTTTTTTAAACAAATGTTTTATTTAATAAAGTATTGCTTTAATCGGGCAAAGTCATACATAGGTAACACGACGAGCGAAACGAGGAGGAGTATTAAGTTACTGGCGCACCGATACGCGCGAGCCGAGCGAGCCAAGCGAGCCAAGCGAGCGTGCCGCGGTAGCGGTCGGCGATGAGCCAGAAGAAGAATAAGTTGTAAACAGATTTAAATATTGATTGATTTGATTTAATTTATGTCTCAGAGAAAGAGAATCAAATATTAAAAAAATTGACCGTTTAGATTTTTTTGCTTGCTGTTTTTGCAAAATTAAAACGATTATTTAAATAAATGCCATAAAATAATATTGGCCATAGTAATCATAATATGCCTTGTTCACTACATGAATGAGATATGTAATTATACCATAATAACTATTAGAAAAAGGCTAGAAGAGATTTATTGTTACTTGTTATTGCAGATTTTCAAATTAGCATTTCTATGCAGAACTCTTTCAACAATTGTAACATTATGCTTCATATTGATATCGTCACACAACCAAGCTGCGACGGCATTTGTCGATATATTTAATGTGACTACAGAACATTCTCATGTAAGTTTTTTGATATTGTAGCACTAACGACAGTGAGATATATAAACTTACCGATGTAGAGCGTGGATTAGTGAAACTCGTGCGAGTTCGAAGGTAGGACTTCTTATAAAATTGTGGTTCTTATCCTTGCTTGGCCCGCAACAGTATTTTTTTTTAGTCATGTCCGGATTCAGCACTCGTTCACAGAAAACATCTTGAGTAAAACGGCATGTTCAATTATCACAAAATTCGATGACATGAGATGTGACATTCACCAACCTAGTCTCTCTCGCGCTCTCTATCTCTCTGAAAGGAGACTCCTGACCACTCCTGACACTTGATCCAGCACTGGGAAAGTAATGGGCTGGTGGTGATGGTAGCTTTTGGTCATCAGCTCTTTATAAAACTAACAGTAAAAGTAAAATTGTTACAACTACATATTGTTATTAACTTTATTTTATAACTAGGCGTTGCCCGAGACTTCCTTTGCGTGAGTTTTAGTTTAACGCTGATGTAGAGACCTTTTTTTGTATATTACGAGGGCTGCACTAAAAGTATCGGGAATGGAATATTTCCACTGTTTCTGTTATATTAAAATCTTTTTAATTGAAAACTTTTGGTTTTAAAAATCGAATACGATTTATTTATTTAAAAAAAGATTCTCGGTCTTGTCACAAGGTTTTGTCAAGGTGTTGTTTAGTCGTTGAGAAAATGGAATTGACTCGAGAAAATTCAAGAACGATGATTTATTATGACTTTCGAAGTGGTTTAATACAAAAACAGTGTATTGACCGGATGATTTCTGCATTTGGTGATGAAGCCCCATCCATAACCTCAATTTATCGCTGGTTTGCTGAATTTCAACGTGGACGTGTCAAGGTGATGTCTCTGATGACTCAGTGATGATCCCCGTCAAGGTAGTCCAAAAACTGCAGTCACCCAAGAAAACGTTGATGCTGTGCGTAAGCTGATTGAGGAAGTTCGACATGTGACATACCGCGAAATTCAGGCAACTTTAGACATTGGTGTGAGTCAAATACAAATAATCTTGCATGAACAATTAGGTGTAAAAAAGTTCTTTTCCCGATGGATACCGCATTCGCTCTGTGAAGAGAAAAAGCGGCTCGCGTTACTTGGTGCGTCAGAACTCTCGAAAGATTCCACGCAGGATCCTCTTATACAACATCGTATCAGGTGACGAGTCCTGGATATACGCGTACGAAACCGAAACAAAAAACCAGTCACGAGTTTGGGTGTTCGAAAATGAGTTAAAGCCAACAAAAATTTTTCGTTCAATGAGTGTTGCAAAAAAAATGGTGGCCACGTTTGTCTCCAAAACCGGCCATGTTACGACTATTCCTCTTGAGGGACAAAGAACGGTTAATGCAGAATGGTTTGCTAGCATTTGTTTGCCGTCGACAGGTCGTTTCTGAACTCCGTAAAGAGAACTGCAACCGCCGCATCATCCTCCATCACGACAATGCGAGTTCTCACACCGCGCACAGAAAAAAAAGTTTTTAGAGCAAGAAAACATAGAATTATTAGACCATCCGCCGTACAGCCCCGACCTAATCCCTAAAGATTTCTATACTTTCCCTAAAATAAAGAATAAATTGCGTGGACAGAGATTTTCATCACCTGAAGAAGCTGTGGACGCCTACGAAACGGCCATTTTGCACACCCCAACTTCCGAATGAATGGAATGGTAGCTTCAATGATTGGTTCCATCGTGTGGAAAAATGTGTCAAATTTCGCGGAGAATACTTCGAAAAGCAATAAATACGTTTTTAAATAGTAATGTTGTGTCACTTCCTTGATTCCTGAAATTTTCAGTGCCGCCCTCGTATGTAAACATGCTATTCACAAAACTGAAATGCATTGAAAATATGTAATGTAATTCCGCTGAATATTATGTAGGTTGTTGTTAGAAAAATATATTATGTATGGGGGTCGACATCAAAAGTAAAATGAACTTTAATTAAAATATATATCCCTTCGTTTTTTTAACCACATATTTTCATTGCGTTTCAGTCTTGAAATAAATTTTTGCAACGTCACGCCTGATTCCATTACATTTATTCACAAACTTGTACCTACAATATGTTAGCGGTTTGATTGGAGAAAACACGTAAATACATTCGGATCACGTCACCCGTGACAAGACTACGTGTAGCTGTTACTGTGAGAAAAATTCTGTCCCTAGATCAACGCCAGCGGCCTAGAGCGTCTGATCCAGCGACTTGTTGATCGTCATTGCAAAGCAGACGCTCACAGAATAGTGCTCGCGCTTAAATTGGAACGGAAAGTTGTTAGGGATAAGGGGGATACGTCATATGGAAATTGACTCATCTGAACCACGACCTATCAGCATCTCTGCCTCAATAAGGAGCCTCTGTAGTGACACAACCTTCAGCTGAGTTCCATTATACTATTTCGGAGAGGTCAAATTTCGAACAAGCATAGTCTGAACTCTAATTTTAACCTAATAGAGTGCGCTGGAAGCCCGGATGCACTAAGAGTTCAAAAGTTCTACGGGGTACACGTTGTCTAGTGAATCGCCACTGATAGCAATGACAACATCTTGTAGCATAGTAAAATTCACGATCACATTCACGATCCTTTCGTCTGATACGTTCACGTCCCGTTCAATGTTTCCCAGGGATATCTTCGGCAAGATGGGGTAGATACTTCTGCCACAGTTACACTGGGTGCGAATGCCCACAAACAACAACATCACAGCAAACAAATGGCACATACTTCGTGAGCTATAACTTACAACTTTTGCTAGAGTTTCATCCCAATTTTGGTCGTCATCCAGGAGGCGCCCTGCTCTGCAAGCTACATGGAACACCATCGTGAACATCGTAAATAAAATTAAAATTGATTATTGTAAATATAAAAACGGAACATACCAATAACAATTATTACACAAATTTTATATATATATATATATATATATATATATATATATATATATATATATGGTCGAAAATTAAGGGACTGTATAGAGGATGGTTTCAGTCGATCTCGAGTGTTTTGTGGGGATAAATGTAGGGAAGAAATTCCAGAATGGTTCCAGGCCAGAATGGTTCACGTTTGAAGCAAATACATAAAATGCAGCAAATTACATACCAATCACATTTGACAGCCTCTGTAGTGTAGTGGTTGGGCAGGTTGGCTCAAATCTCATACACCACTGACCACTGAGGTTGCGGGTTCCACACAAAAAAAAACGCAAGCATTTATTTCATGTCTGGGTATTGTGGGACCATGGTCCTCATAGTTCCTAGCTCCCTAGATACAGGGAATCCTAGTTAGGGGTCAGGATCTATGTCTGTGATCGTTGGGGGTCATTTTTTTTTTGATCCAGCTTCTATATCCAGGCTTCCCGGGGCGTCCCGGCGTAGCTATCTAACACAGTTTGTTCTATAGCACAGGTCACACGACACAGTTCAAAATAGTATGTAGCGATTATCACACAATTTGCCACACAGAAGTGGATTTACACATGCGGGAAGAATATGAAATTCTATCAGGAGTCTTTGAAATCTCCTGCTATGATGAGCAGGCGCGGAGAGAAAGTTTCTATCAGATGAATTCGCAGACTGGTGCAGCCACCAGGTGGAAGCGGATGCCATGCATTCGATGACACGAGGGACGTCACATTTGAGTGCGTTCAAAAACGTAAATTGGCATGTTTAATTTGCACAAATAAATATTTACCTAAAAAAAGAACCAATATATATATATTAGGATCAGAAGGAAGATTTATTTAAAGAAAACACAAATTCAACATAACCTAAAACAATTACTTCTAATTTGATTGTAATAATAACAAAAACGAGTACAGAATTACAATTTAACACAATTACGCAATAAATTTACACAAAAACAAGAAACATCCAAAATATTGAACCGCCAGGAACAAATCACGACGAGCACGATGTTGACCGAGCGCTGGCGAGAGAAGAAGTGAGCTGGTGTGCCCCGTCGCACCGCTTTGTACGAGTATACCCTTGGTAGGGCGATGGTTTTACATCAGCACGTATTTTCCTTATACGGTCTCTCCTGATGTTGAGCCGTCCTTGTCTCGTTCTTGGCTGCTAGTGGAGGGCCCAGAATCACCGTGAGGAGCTGGTGATGAACTAGCTCCAGATTCTGCTTCGCCGTCTGAAACTATTAACCTAAGTTAGGTACACCGTTTAAGGTTCATATCACTTTCATACCTCTTCACACATATTAGTCATCATTCAGGTCACATCCATTATTATTGAAATATAAACGCAAGCGTTATCCTCATACATCAACACCTAGCGAGACATCTCGATTATTTTTAATAAGACAGAGGCATCTCTGAATCTCTTGTCTTTGTATTCGGAGAGTGTGGACAGAGGCATCTCTGAATCGCATGTCATCGTGTAGACGATGAAAGTACAGACAGAGGCATGAATAAAAATTTTAAACCTGTTTATTCAGTGACCTTGATTTTTTTCGAATATTTTCCATGTAAAGATTTTATGGGTTCTACGATTTTATTATTATACTGCTAGAAATGAGGTGTCATACAATCGAGCTAGGTCATGCCGGTTTTCTCGGAGTGTTTTCTTCCATTTGGAAAATTAACTGCGTCGTACCAGTGAACGGAAAGAAATTCTGTTCACTGGCTGTTCGTGGAGCATTATAAAAGCACCCATCAACCATGATGATTAAGTTACAAACATCATGGATATCAGCCTATTTTCCTTTATTTTCCTTACATTTAACCCAGCTCTCAACGTTTGCATTTCAGATAATGACAATGGAGCATTTAACCTATATATATGGAATTGGGTTTATTGGTCTAGTTGATTTCGGTAGTATGTCGCCCTACACGATGCCCGACAATGCTGTGGTTATATACACACTGACGTTCACTGCATTCGCCTTCACCAGATCCTGGATAGTGCGCATCTTGTATTTGGAGCTAACAAGATGTGTGTCACTACGAAAAATACGGAACTCGCATTATCTTGTTTTTGCTATATTACCCCTGAGTACGGAGTTTTTGGCTGCACAGAAGTTGTACGTTGCATACATATATTTTAATGTAATGGTTGCCACGACTGCTTATATAGTAAGTAATATGCACCACAGAATAGATACACCAACCCTGGTCTTAACAATATATTATAAAGGACTGTCACTGCCCTCCTTCTCTTCCCCGCTTCAGTAAAATGTTTAAACTTTACATTAAGCTTCCTATCGACTTTTTGGGATGTAGGGAGAACATGAAAAATGTACCTACGCAGGCCTAGTAAACATATTTAGGCCGGCAGGCCAACTAATAAACATCCGCAAAATGAAGGTCGGTGACGGTGACGGTTTAATCTGATTATGCAAACCTTTTTTCTTCCATTTTAAAACATGACATATATAATCGTTGTTTTCAAAACTTTCTTCCAGGCTTTGACGACGATAGCGATGGCGAGATTATTACATACCGAATTCCGTAGCGTAAAAAATATATATATAATTGGCGTAATTTGTTGCGCAGGATTTGGACTATCAATAATTATGGCAATGGTAAGGTAATCTAATTTGTGTTTTTAGTGTGAAGGTTTTTGTTGTATAGATATATTTACCCTATCATTAAGGTTAAACTAGATAGATCCGTGCTACTCGTGTGAACGCTCTTCACATTGTTTCTTCGATAAGGGCCGCGGGCAGGCGTCTGCGTTTGTGCTGTGGCAATCAGTAAAAAAGGAGCTATGAGTAATGTTAGAAACAAACTTTCTAAGAAACGAAAGAAAAGTTAAAACTGAGCGTTTTCCACAATATTGCGCTTCAAACTAGCTAGGTATGTGTTGTTTCTACAATCGTAC
Source organism: Petrophora chlorosata (assembly GCA_951640565.1). Classification (NCBI taxonomy): domain Eukaryota; kingdom Metazoa; phylum Arthropoda; class Insecta; order Lepidoptera; family Geometridae; genus Petrophora; species Petrophora chlorosata. The sequence goes on along the minus strand of OX621188.1, from coordinate 15,343,132 downwards.
AAAGTTAATCAAATTAATACTTATGCAATCATAAAGTTTAAGATCTTCTAAAAATAATATAAAAAAAATTGTGTCTAATTTCTTTCATTATAATTTATAGATAGTTTTTAAAACAAACTTTAATTCTTGAAACGCAACGCCGCCGTCTCCAGCAGTCCGCGCCGAGTGCGTGAAGAGGGCGGACGTATCGCTGCTCGTCGCGTGCTAATCTATATAATAAAAGAGCAGGGTTTTTTTCTACAATCATCGCACAGGAGAAACCGCTTAACATAAAAACCTGAAATTTAGACCACGTATTCTACAAGTAGTGAAGGTGTCATTTAAAAACGGGTTTTTTGAAATTTGACCTTTAAGTCGGTCAAATAGGGTCATAAAAGATGTATGGAAAAAAAAATATTTTGTCGCACAGTCGCGAAACTTTGCAGCCAATGGTGCCATTATCATTGGAGAAAAAGAGACAAAACCATGGTGACTGGACGAGCAAGTTTTCATTTTTTTATAAGCTTGGTTCTCCAGTAGATGTAATTTCTGTATCTCGTTTTTCTATGTTAACGCATAAGATTTCCAAAAGTCTACTGTAAGGATATCAATGCTAAGTTTCTTAAGAAGACAATATTGTATTGATGTGTGTGATATCATGTTTTGATTGAAAGTTATTTCGAAAAATTGTAAATTGTCGTCATTTCCATGGCACCATTTCCAGGATGTATATTGCACCGTGGAAATTATTTAACGGCCATAGAAATTTAATTTTTTGTCTCTGTCGTCAGTTAAAGCTTTTTTTTTGTGAATTAAGCTATCTAAATACTTACTACTTTAGAATAATAACTGTATCCCAAGTCTACAAACCAGTGGTATCTCAATAACTTCATAAATCTTTTATTTGATATACAGAAACTTCAAAAATATTTTTTTTTACGGTTTTATAAAACGATTGGGATACCACTATTTAATAGGTCCTGTTTGCATGCTAGAGAGAAAAAAGAGCTAAAATAAAGAAAACAAACTGAAACAAAATATTTCCAGTTTAAAGAACCAGATAATAATAAACAGATAGTGGTCAAACGCAAGCCAATTAACAAGTAAAAAAAAAGGGGGATAATATAAGAAGAAAACAGAAGGAATAATAGTGACATTCAGTGAGATAATCAGAAAAAAAGTTGTAAAAATGTTCAAGAAGATTTGATCAACTGTAGTAAAATAGAAGATTAAGTTAATGATCCTCTTACCTCAGAAACAGCTTCAAATACTGATCTGGGTAGGTCAAAAAGAGAATCTAGGTACTGCATCAGAAACTGCACTAGAAAGCGTAGTTCTCCTTGTTCAGATAGAACAGCAGATGAAACAGAAGATGAAATGAGTCTTCATATGCATTCGGAGAGGGCTCCAAATGCATGTGAAGACTCATTTTATCTTATCACAAAAGTAAAAGAAACGAACATCACAACGCCAAGATTCCGCACTAGAGCCTAAACTAGAAGCAACAGCGCAGCTATTTCAGAATTTTAATCAATACAATCTTTGTCAATATCTTCAAACTTCAGCTCTCACGTATCATCAAAGTATCAAATATATTCATCATGATCATCATCATCATCAACAGCCTGTATTTTTCCACTGCTGGACATAGGCCTCTCCTAATACACGCCACTGAGCCCAATTTTTGGCTCTTCTCATGTAGTTGCTACCTTACGCAGATCGTCGCTCCATCTGGCTGGAGGGCGTTCTAAACTACGTTTGCCTAAACGTGGTCTCCACTCCAGAACAAGTACATGTTACATTATGCGGAGACCAATACTTTGTGAGGAGTCAGCTAGGCTGCTCAACATTTATTGCAGCTCCTGCAGCGACTCCGCAAGACGATATCATCTGTGAATCGCAAGTGTGAAATGTTTTCACCATTAATATTGCAGCCTTTCCCTGCCCAGCCTAGTGTTTTGAACACAATTTTCGTTGAATTTGTAAACAGTTTTGGTGATATTACATCCCCCTGTCTTACTCCCCTTTAGCAATAGGATATGCTCAATACACCGGTCCTGTATTTGGACGGATATTGGGGTGGTGTTGTGAAGACATCTCAGCACTCGGATGTATCGCTTATCTACCTGGCATCGCTGCAAGGAGTCCAGAACAGACTAATGTTTCTATGGAGTCAAATGTCTTTTCGTAGTTCACAGTTCGCTAAACACAGTGTCCGATTATACTCTGCGGACTTCTGTATTATCTGGCGCATTGTGTACAGTACCATATTCTCCTCGAAACTCAGCCTGCTCGGTAGGTTGAAATTCATTAATTCTTTGCGCGAGACAGTTTGTAAAGAGAACAATTTGTAGACGTGGCTCAGGAGTGAGATGGGTCTATAATAAAAAATATTGAGTTAGTTATCCCCTTTCTTGAAAAATAACACCACTACTTCGAGGCCTTCAGAGTTCTCCCACAGTTAATAACGGTGTTACGGGATAACGGTGACTCGTTATACTGTCTTCACCGGGGGCTTTTCCATTATTTATGTCTCAGGACCGCTTCCATCTCGCCTAGGCTGACATCTAGAAACTCATCCGCAAAGTGACGGGTCAGCGTGGCTCTTGAGTCTTCAATTGTAGTAGTAGGGCCAAGAGCATGAGAAGTGTATAGACGGCCAAAGAAATCCTCGATCTCGGCAAGAATCTTCGGTTTTGACACTACGGTTCTGCCATCAGCTGTTTTGAGCTTTGACAGGTTTCATTTTTCATCAGGAGATTCTTATCTGAGAGTTTGCATTTCTTGTCTTGACTTGGCATACTACAAAATCCACGAATATTTACCATCTCGAAATATTTACCATCTTTAACAGCCAGCAACCCTTATTTGCGGCCAGATTTAATTAGGCAACCGTATATCATAATAAACAGAAAAAAATAGCTTTAATTTGATATATTATTAATAAATGTACGTTATGAACGTATATATGTATCGAAATCATACCTGTTTAAACCTGGCTGCGAAGAGGTGCGGCCAAGTGCGAAACGGCAACCGTGATTTTTCAGAGTCAGTATGTATATTGCCGTGAAGTGGACGATATATTATTTAAAAAACAAGTGAATGAAATTGTTTCCCAAAAATCAATTAACAATAATTTAATTAAAAATATTAGCGGCCACATTTTGATAGGCAACCTGGTAGAAATATATTCTCCTAATTATAAATATGCGTAAAAATTGGATTTTAGCAAATACTCGATGAGCGCAGTAATTTTGCAGCGGGATCTTAGACTATACGTACCTACTTCCCAAACAGTACATAAATACTAAATTTCATCAAATTCGCTTAGTAGTTTTTGCTATTTATTGTCTAATAAACATTCATCCGTTCATCAATTCACCCATCTATCCATCCATTCATCCTCACAAACTGTGGCATCTATAATACCTACTAGTACGGTATTAGTAGGACTTTTCCTTTTTACTTGCCTGAGCTTTTTACTTTTCTATTGTGTATTCACTGCTAGTTTACCTGCCTAAAATGTATCTACTTAATCAATACTTTTGTATATAATAGTTCTATAGGTGAAATAAATCATCCCCAAAAACAAATATCACAAAAAGGATCAAAACTTTAATTCCGCGCTGTTTCATCATAAAACGCGCAAGCATCGGGCATCTGCGGGTGCAGAGGATCGTCATGTCGCTGCACACCGATAAATGCCTAAAGTCGAACGACTCGTAAATCGAGCGAACCGCCTGATTTTGCAACATAAAAATAGTACCTACTTATCTATATCCGCAGCAGAACCCCACAACAAAACGCATATGACATTACGCTTTGCAGGTGGTGGCCAGTAGGTATTTTCAACAGAATATCCGCAATAATAAATCTCAAAAATAAATATAAAATAATGTACGAATATGATTACGAAGGCAGAGAATATATTATATTATTATATATATATTATTAATTTTATATACATATATATATATATATATAGAACAACAAATATCACAAATATATATATATATATATATATATATATATAGTTACTTAAAAACCTAAATAAGATAGTGATTAATAAGTCTCTATTGTATATAATAATATATTTGATCCTAGTTAAGGGGAAGAAACTGCCTACTGCAACACTATGATAAACTAAAGCAGTGGGCAGGGTTTTCATATTGTACCTACCTTTACTATGCAATAAAGAGATTTGTATTTGTATTTGTATTTAATATTACAAAGTTCTAAAAAATAATGTCCCTCAGTGTCTTACCGTATCTTCTACCTAGAGAACTTTTGAACTTTGATAGTATTTAAAAAGGTTGTAAGCACCAAATGAAATAATTGTTTATTACGAGAAAACTAGACTATTAAAAAAAAACACGTTTGCAAAAGGATAATTTTTAACCGTTCGCCAAAAATACTTTGTGCACCTTGTGTGTGGTCTGTTTTTACCACTCAAACTTATAAGGGGCAGGCCCTTGGGCCAACCCAACGATATAAGGGGCAGCTCTCGGTAGGTTAGGGTGCGGCGGGGGTGGCCCTTGGGCCATCCCAACGCTGCGAACGTGTAATATTCATAAAATAGGTGCTCATTATGAAATATTTTAATGAACATAATATTTTGGTGCACAATCAGTATATTTGGCGGAAAAACGGGAATAAATTGAGGTACAGTTAAATACGATCCTTTACAAAATTGAAGTTATTAGGTCTTTTTGAAAGTACTGCTTATTATTGCACAAGTTACAACGTGTACAAAAAAGAGATTTTTCATACTTTTTTATTATATCGAGATTTTATATATTCACTGCGTGTTTTTCCTTTTTGTCATCGAAAACGTTTCAAATTTCATATTTTTAAAATACTTACTCGTAGCTTCCGTAGATACAGAGTCCTCGGTCAAATTTGGTGAACAAAATCACGTATTATACTTTTTAATGCTGTCGGCGTTCGTTAAGTAGGTCGGTTGTTTAGTTTACACACTACACAACGGTACATCGACAAACAAATAGAAGTGAGATCTTCAGAGGAATCTTCTAACTCGAACACCGATACCGATCGCTTTCAATCTCAAATTTGGAAGGCGTTAACATCTTTCAAACTGCAACATTGATCATTTTTTGCGATTTTGATTGGGATAGGGATTTGGACGCGGATTTTGAGTAAACATTTTTGACAAATGAGATCCAGGAAGCAGGCATCGGCGTAATCAAGGACATGTACTAAATACTAAACAATACATGCGCAGTAGAAATGACAACTGCGCAGTGAGGGGTCGCGATAGACCTAACTCGCCAGCTCCCTCGTACCCACCCATATATATACTGCCTCGCGCTCGCTCCTACAGCTACCCTACATGAAATGAAAAAAAAATTAAATGAAATAACTTCTTATTGAAAAACACACAATTATTAATAATAAAAACAACTTAACAAAGGTGTAACAATAGGGGATCGGACAACTTTTCAGAAAGTTTTTTTATTTAATATAAAAAAACTTTAATTACACTATTAATATATATGTATAACCATGAAAAGTACTATTTTAATTAAATAACGCTCTAAAAGTACCTAAAAATGTTTAAATTTTATGTTTCAAATATTGCCGCGCAAAAGGTCACCTCAAAACTTGTGACGTATTATGAAGGTAGAAAACGCCAAACTCTTCGAAATAAAACTTGCAAAGAGACTTAAATACGTTTTGTGAAGTTTGGGGACGATATTGTAGTTATGGAACAAAAATGTTAGCAAAAATACATTTTATAAAAAGCAAAAACGTAAAATAAACACAAGCTTGACTCACGGCATTTGCCTACAAATGACGTCATGCCCTGTGATTGTTTTTTTTATTTGAGATGAAGAACAGATTAAAAATGTCAAAATTATTAGATTTTATTTATTGATTTAAAAATATAAATCATTATTATTTCACAAAAATGTTGATTGAATGATCTTTCTGGTTCGACGAACATTCGTTTTAACTACATTTTAGATATTTTGTCGAATACTGTACGATCCCCTATTGGTGTACATGCTTGTCTGGCAAGGGGTGGAACTATCAAAAATGTCGGGCTAATGAGGAAACATCATCTAATAGTAGAATTACTTATAATTTCATAAACTTTATGGGTGTCTGGCAAGGGGTTGCCACCATGTTAAGTGTCTGGCAATGAATGACGTGATTTTTAATAATATTCTGAAGGTAATACCAAAAAATCACATTTTATTATTTGACATTAGTTCGGTATTTTACACACCTTTAGTACCGTTTACCTGCCAGAGCCACCGTAGCCCAAACTTCATAATGGTCCATCGTTCTTACCTGTGGTGGAAGCATGCGCTGACAAACTTTCAGCTTTTATAAAATATCGGAGGTCTGGGGTTCACGGGCTCTTGCTCTACTAGTACAAAAGCGACGTCCTATCTTTTTGATGATACTGCATAGCTAATTGAATCTAAAGAGTTATTTGAAACCAATCAGGTACGGCTAATGTATGTTTATTTTTTAATTGTTTTTGCAGTCGCTGGCTTCGAATTATAAAGTTTATGGTTTATTAAATGGATTTCATATAATGGTATTATATCTGGGAGCGTTTAAAGCGGCGGTAATCATGTACCTGTATGGAGTTCAGAGGCTTGCAACCGATATACAATTTTGGCTCAACTTTAAGCCTACTAAGTTTTGGATAATATGTTGGACGATGCTTCCTATCATATATGTGGTAAAGTTTTAGTTTTATCAAATTTTTGGTACTTTTTGTTGGTAGGTAGGTATATCTAGGCATAGAAATAAATAATAGTACCTAATAGTCTAGAATAGAATCCTGTTGGTCCGGGCCCAAATGCAGCCTCAAGGTCCAATTTAATATGTCAATCCGTCACCCGACCAACGACGCCTCGCCGCTCGGCGTCCACCCGGCAGGCGTCCACTCGTCGCCACGAGTGGTCATCGCGAGTTCGACAAGTTGACGGCACAGCGTTAACGAATGCCATCTCTCACTATAACAGCACCGCTTCGACAAAGCAAATAACTTGCCATCCAAGTTAGCGTTTTAAATCTTGTACATTAAAATAAATTTTACAATGACAAAATAGTGGGCGGCGCGCAGTTCACTCGGGGCTCGTGCGTTGTTCAAGCGCGTGGGCGGCAGGTGGTCACCGAGTGGTCCTCGCGAGCAAGACATTCCGGTGACGTTACGAAGTTGATAAGTGAGTGTATATTTACAAGCTTTTATTTAACTTTCAATGTAATTATATTTTGTTTGTTTGGGTCAAATCTTACAACTTGAATCGAAACCGCTTTTTCTTTTGCTAAGGAGTTGTAATTCTGCATACTTGTCGAAATCCAATGACAATACAATATTATGGTGACAGCCAGCTGTTTTGATGATGAAGACGGAAGGTGGACAATGGAACTTCTTGACGGATGATCGTAAACTATACTAGTGTTCGGGGTCATTTTAATCTGCTCGCGGTTCCGATAACGATTTTGTTAAAAGTTTCTCTTGAAAAATATATTTTTCAACAAAAATCTTCTTTATCTATTAAATTTCATATAAAAAATCCCCAACCACTTAAAGCGAGGCGGCGCGGGTCGGCGGGGATTGACGTATGAAAGTTGACCTTTATTTCTTATAACTATACTTTCCCCATTAGCTCCTTTAGTCCCTCTGTCCTCCACGCATGCTGCCAGTACTGTTAGCTGTTAAATATTTTTCATTATCTGTTGATTTATTTACATAACATATTCTAGACTCTTATTTCTTATTTAATCATTATTACTATATTTAATTATAATCATAGTGTTACAAAATAAAAATAATAATATAATATTTATTTTTGTACGTTATTTAATTTTACGATAAGGAATGTTAACAACTTACGGAGTTACATAAAAAAGGGAAAAAATAAACCCGCAAACGAGCGTGCTGGCGTGAGGTGTGCAAATCCCGACTGGTCATACTTGGAGACTAGAGTCACTCTAGTCTAGAGTGACGGCATTATCGTGGATTTGAACGTATCAATACGCGAGTGTTCGTTTTACACTCATGTCATTTATACCTATAACATAGGTAACACTGCCTAAGGGTGACTGATCCCCGACACACTGTTATTAGACAAAACGCAATCAATACCTAGGTGAACTCAGATATTACTCTACTCTGACAATAATTTAAGCCAACGTTACTTAACTAAGATTATATTGCTATGGAATGCTTTGTCACCAGTTATCAGACGTGCTTAATCTTTATCAATTTGCAAACAAAATTGTTATAATCACTACCTATCCAACATTAACACTGCTTTCATTAAAAAATAAGCATAAACACAGTTTTATGATAGCTAATGCTATCATAAAACTGTGTTTATGCTTATTATGAATATGTAATTGAGGTGTGCAATGAAACATGGAGTCCGGTTGACAGCTGTTTTTATTAACCCATATATGCCCAGTGATTCGAAAACGAAACAAGAGAGAATACTTTAATAAAAGTTCGATAACTTAAAAATTCTTGCGGTAATCTGCATCCTAATGCCATTAAGTTCAAGGATATAGAACTTTCTCCTGATTGCGATTACAAAGTTATGATTAGCTTACTATTTGTTTGAGAATAGTGTAGTTGCAAGTAGTGTCTCGTTTTTCTGCGCACAGAAACTACGCCGCCTCCCGAAAAAGGATAAATAATTATTTTATTAGCTATAACTTAGACTATATCCGACTTTTACATTAAACTTAGGTAAGTTTAGAACTTACTTGTGTAATAGGAATAAATTAAAATCTTCATTCAAATACCTAAAATAGCTTTGTAACTTTGTGGTTTCGAAAACGATACGTTGGGCAAATATACCGCGCGAGTTGAACTATATCTGTAATTTTGGCTTCAAGATGGAATCATTGATTTTGTCCATGATTTGGGATCAGATGATGAAATAACAGAAACTGACATCTTTATAGACCCCCCAGGCGCTGGACTCGTATCGGATTCGGACTTCGGCGACGAGACAAATAGGTACAAGTTTTGAAAACTTGTCGCGACGTCTGGCGCCTGCTTAACTGACATTCCATGGGAACTTCAATGATGATAGTAGCTTTTAGGAAGAACCTCCGCAGGTTCCGTCAAGGTACTCCACCAGACATAGCTTAGATGTAGACTGTACCTCTCCTACATCCCCGTCAGTGCCTCAAGATGGTGAATCTGGAGAGAACCCATCTCGAGATGTAGTGCAACCTTCATAATCTCGCAGGCATGCCCGGCCAGTGGCAACTATCAATCTTCATTGTGGAAGGCACGGCTGTAAGCAGCATATAAGAGGAAAACCCATCAGATTTGGGTTGAAGGCATGGATTGCGGCTTTGCGGCTTGGATACTGTTTGCACGCCGACACTTACCAAAGCAGGTCCGAGGGAGTCAGCACTGGGCTGGGCCAACACGTCGTAAAGAAGCTGATTTGTGAGATTCATAATCTCTATGAAGATACAAAATTGTATGTATATTGTAATGATTTCTTCACCGGACTGCCTTTGATTACTTAAATAAAAGAAAGAAATGTTCTTGTGTCGGGCACTGTACGAAACAACCGCAGTGAGAAGTGTCCCCTGAAGATGCCAATCTATGCAAGAAAGAACAACAACAACCAAAAACCAAAGGACAACCTATTTGTGCTACTTGTGCTGAGCGCTGCCATGATAATAGTAACTCTGTTGTCGAGTGAATATGGCGTGGAACCTTTACGAGCAGCAAGGCGATACTCACTTGCTCAAAAACAACGGGTGAATGTGCCACAACCTAACGTTGTTTTTCAATACAACCGTACATGGGCGGGTCAGATCGGCTAGATGCAAATACTGGCACCTATAGAATTGCAATTAGAGGCAAGAAGTGGTACATCCCCATGATTTTTTGGCTTATTGACGTTGCTGTCAACAATGCGACACTTCTCGCCTGAAACTTCCTCAACGATGTGGATAAGCTTGAATTTCGTCGTAGTATTGCGCGATGCCTACTACAAAACTACGCAGTAGACAAACTGCGTCCTGGGCTAAGCAAGAGAGTTCTGACCACTGTTCCTTTTTCAGTGCGAAAGCACAACGCCGAGTACATGATCGGTAGGGCAACGAGCAGATTGCGTTGCGCTCACTGCAAAAGCCTTACAGCGACTTATTGTCAAAAATGCGGTGTAAAATGCATGCAAAAGGTTTTCTGCATTTCATACGTAATCTCAAATACAATTTTATTTGAAAAATGGCAAAGCACAATAAATAAATACAATACATAATCCTTCTTGTATTTGCCTACAATTGATGTAGGATATATGCCCCTTGTTTCGTTTTCGAACATGTAGAAAAAAAATATTTAGCGAATACTGATCTTGTTAAAACTACTTTATACGATAAATAAAACCTATTTACATAAATATATCCAAAATTTAAAAAAATCGGGTACCAAAATAGTTCTGGGCATATATGGGTTAAGTCTACCCACTAGTCACAATATTATCACATTAAATATATAAGTTGCGCAGCGAACTTTAGGTTTAACTCACCAGCATTTGAACAAATAGTTTTCATGAATGCGCTTGTCTATCGGTAGAATATATGTACATATTATGTCAATCAATGGTTTTAGCACTAACGAATTTCCTTGATTTATTTTTAATATATATGTTTTACTTTTAATTTATATATGTTTTACCTTTTTTTTAACACAAATATCTCTGAAAGTATACCTATCACTTACGACATTTCATTAGTGAATCGTTTTTGTTTATAATAACTTACTCTATCGATTGACACCTTTTGTCACTGGCCGCCAAAACGAGATCTTTTCAAAATGGCGGACGCCATAAAACTATAGGCATGTCAGGTTTCATGCTAAAATATCACAGAATACTAAGGGGCAGAAGCATCACTCCGCAAAGAAATTTAAACAAACAGCAACTCTTGCTATGACGCAACTCCTTATTGAAACCAGTATACTTGTAATCAAAACAGTTGACATCCTGGTATATCTAACCTTGAAGATGTTCTCTCAAACTATAGTATAAGATATGAAATTCGCTACACCGTTCCTTTTCTTTATTAATTTATCGTACACACCAATTCTACTTTTTGTCATCTCCCATTTAAGGTATAAATTTTCCATAAAAATAATAGATCGTTCTCCATATCTATTACTGGAACAAGCACTACGTGAATAAATACGTCACACACGCGCAAACGCCTGGCGGCCAATATGAACACGAAGTCGCCAAGATAGCCGCGCCCGACGCCGCCTCCGCAACCGCCAGTTGTACGTGAACAAGCACTAAGAGAGTCAGAGTTCGGAGGAGTGGGGTGCGGCAAATCATCGATGTAACCTACTTACTGTCGGAGTAGAATGTAGGTATTCTAAATAGCATAGTATCTTGGTAAAGTTAGGTTTGTTTAAAGTACTATCGGAGTAGAACATCGAAGTTTGATTAGGTCGTGAAAGCGTTCTGTCTAATAACGAGTTTGTTGAAATACAGTTTTCGACCGCGTGGCGGGTGCCATGCCAGCCAACCAAAGTGTACCTATGTAGTATGCATGGGACCACACTGTCTAAATATCAAGTGCTCACATCTAAATTGATACACCTGTTTTTCAGATTTTCATGGTAGTAAAAATTAACATACTAATGGGGGAAACAAATATGGATCATTTTATTTTTGCTTGGATGTGGATCGCATTTACACTTCTAGTAACAACATTTTTTCAAATCAAAACGCTTGCGAGGTTTATTATGCGAAATGTAAGTACCACAAAAATATTACACTACTCCAATGTATGAACATATGCTATGTATAGGGTTCTTATCATCTTATTTAAAAACTGCCTATTCAATGAACCTATCTATAATCAACAATTATATAAACAACTTTGTCTGTTTGCACAGACGGCGAGCTTTATTTTAGGTAATAATATAATAAAACCCTAGATTCTTCTGTAATATCCACTTTTTCTGTTTAATAATTTTCAAAGCGTGTACAAGGCAGTTCGTGACGTTGCTAGTTTTGGAGAGAGAATCAATATAATGCAATATCGTAGGTAGGTTGGAGAAAAATTGTAGGTAGTTACGTTCCTAAAAATAATTTAAATCATTCGTTCGATGTGCACGTTACTATTAGTACAAGAGGCGTGTTAACCCTAAGTCTAGATAATCCTAAAGCATTTTGTGTTGTAAGTAAAAATAGGTCAAATTTTTTGGGAGAAACTATGTCATCGAGTACCAGCATGAGCAGATCATGAGTCACCCTCCTATTCCCTTGACGTCCAGCTTCTATCATGGTGTTACCATCCGGCTTCTATCCCTTTACTATTCCTCTGCTATCCCGTTACCATCCATCTTGTATCCCATTATTATCCCGCTTATATCCTGTTACCCTTCCCCTCATATTCCGTTTCCCTCCTATCCTGTTACCACCTGGCTCCTATTTTGTTACCATTCCGCTTCTATCCTATTACCACATCCCGCTCACATCTCGACTTGCTGTTGTGTGACAATAAAGCGTTATGTATCTATCCGGTTACCGTCACTCTCCTATCCGGTTATCGTCCCTCTCCTATTCTGTTCTCATACCTCTCTTATCTTGTTACCGTCGTGCTACGGTTCCAATCCCATGCCACTTCTATCTTGATCTATTTCCGCTCTTATCCCCATCCCGTCCTATGCCGTTATCTGGCCCTAACTTCAAAAACGTAGAATTATCATACAAACTTTGAACCCTATTTGGCCCTATAAACTACCCTTTGCTTTCGTATAGTGAAACACGTGTTCTTCTTTTCTTAAGTCTCTGTACCCAGTTTCATTGTGAAAGTTAATAAACAAAGATTCTCCATATAAACTTTACCAACCCATTCAAACCTTTACTATCCCATTAGTCCTGTCAGGGGTATATTCACAAATCGTTGTCTTTTATTTTTATAAAATTTTTCGTTAAGTCCTTGTACCAAATTATACCGTCGTCGTAGCCCCAAAAAAAAACTTCCGCCGTTTTAATCTCGTAGGACGTTTATTTTTAAAGTGTGAGTCTGACTCGCGTCATGGTCAATTCTCCAAGTGCAAATGTAAATTTGTTTTCACCAAAAACATTTTTTTAATGTGATATAGCTACTGTTCGCGCCGTACTACCTAATGACAACTCCACATACATGTAGCACACAAACAGACGCCTGACACGGACGACACACATACAAAGCGTGCGCACTACATACGTCACACTGACATTCGCCAAACTCAAGACACCTACAGTTACACGTCCTCTGACGGATAGACAAACATTTTGCCTTATCTGTATATATATGACGGAGGAACAGCTTCAAGATTCTTTTTAAAGTGTGACGTCCGCACTGCTGACGAACCAGACTGACTTGCGATCGGTCGAACGCTCGTATTTATCCCAAACCAAAGGCTCGCACAAACATTGTTTGTAAAATCTATTCAAACTTGCTTGCGAGTGTCTTAGTTCAAATATAACAATAAATAAATGTTACAAAATGATGTTTAAAAGTTGAAACAGTTAACTTAATCAGTTAAATAAATAGTAAACATCAAAGTAGTGAATTTCATCATTTAACAATGAATTTATGATTCTAAGCAGTAGTTTTGCAATAAAAACAATTAGTAGTAAACAGTTAACAGTTTGTTATTTTTAACAGTTTTTGAAGTTTGTTATCGTCTTTGCGCCAACATATATATATATATATAAATATATATATACAAGAAGAAGTCCTGACTAACTGACTGACAGATGATAATAACGCAAAGCCTAAACCGTTGGTCCTAGAAACATGAAATTTCCTTTTGTAACGCAATGGTGTACTAAGAAAGGCTTTTTTTGAAAATCATCCCCTAAAGTGGTGAAATAGGGTTTTTAATTTTCTATGACAATTCTTGATATATGGCTTGATAGCTTTAAAACTTGGTGTGTATACTTCCAAAATATATAAAGAGACACGAGTAAGAGTAAATATGTATTCCTTATCATCCCCTAAAAGGCTTATACGGGGTGGTAAAGTTTGTATGAAGAATTTTTGTTTATGGCAATTAAATTTGGTATACAGACCAGTCAAAAATAATAAAATAAATAATAAATGAAAACGAAATTTATATTTTTAATTAACCCCTAAAAATGTTAAAGAAAGTAGAATATAACATGTTTTCTTAACCTACGATGATGAAATTTGGTAAATAAACTAATCGAAGATACTATAAGCACATGTTTCACCACTTTTTGAACATCACTCCTTAACATAACCTGTTAAGACGAGATGGCAACGTTTGTACGGAAAATCTTTGTTCATGAGGTTAAAGCTATGAAGCTTAGTATATTGTCTAAGCAAAAGAACTGAATTACATATTATTTAAATCGGCTCCTAACAAGGTTAAACAGTGTGGTATGTAAAAACATGTCACAGGGAAATGACGATACCAGGGATTTCACGAAATTCCTAGACATACCACGAAGTCACGGTGTAATCATGTATTGGAAGGGCCACTTCTCCGTGGTCCAACACGCTATTAACCCTAGAGTGTATTTAAAAAGCGCGGAGCCAGAAGCTCGCGAGGAGTTCCTGAGCAAAACGAGTGCGCAAGGCCTGAATGAAGCAGCCTCGCTTCATTCTGTACCTACCTACAGTCTTACATGTCCATGTTAATCTACTATGTAAGTCGCTTGCACTAAGATGTATATATACATTTCTTCAAAATGATGTTCTCAGTTTTAAATTTCATAATAATGTACACAAACTTATTTTCAAAAAATAGTATGCAGTATTAAATTTCAATAAGAAGTATACACGGTTAGTGGTATTAAAATAGAATCATTCATTATTTCCGTAAATATGGACACTGAGTTTTAGCAAGAAATCATGTCTTGACTAGTATTTCAACAAATGGGCACAACTATATATACAGTTTACACCCAAGTCGTCAACAAAATGTCAACAATTATTTTTCCGAGGCGTGGGTAGTTCCCGGCTATGTCGTTGTTTGACCTAACTACCCTTTGAAAGGTTATGATACATTAGCTGTTGGTTCAGAGTTGCGTATTCTAATTTGGATATATAGAGCAAAAATAAAGATAAAATATAATGAGTGGTAATAATACCGTGCCGTATCGTGTCAGTACTCTCGAAAAACACAAAATTATACTTTTAAAATTAAATGATCAGGGGAAGTCCGTTACCGATATCGCACTTGATGTGGGAATCACTAAGTGTTTTTGCTTTTCAAATATTTCCGAGAAAATTGGAAACGCTGCAGTGGCGATCTGTTAACTCATTCCAGTTTGGTGGCGGGTTTTCTAACCACCTATTCACGATTTTTTTTAATTGATTGTCGCGCCTTTTTTCGGTATCAATTTTATTATTAATGTGTTACAAGTTTGAAGACAAACAAAAAAACTGAAGTTAATTCGACACAGGTAAAAAACATATATTAGAAATAGGTCGCTTTATGACTGTGCCTTTACATCTCAAACTAACGACTCTAGTAACTCCGTCCAATGCAGAATGCTTTTGCTCTATGATGCCGTATAACCACCAAGCTGGAGGAAGATCGTCTTCCATTACCAATACCACATCTCCAACATTGGGATCAGGGTTTTAATGAGAACACTTGTGGCGATGGAAGAATTAAGTCAAATATTCCTTGGACCATCATCGCCAAAAGTCTTGAGTCGTCCGTTGGATGAGTTGCCATCTTCTGAGCGATCCCATATTGAGGCTTTTGTACCTGATAGCTGGTGCAGTAACTAAGGGTTCACCTATCAAAAAATGACCAGGTGTCAGAGGAACTGGATCGACAGGATCGTCACTCAGTTTGAAAATGAGGTAAGTACCACAAAGTAGTCATCTGAGAATAAGCGTCTTTCTTTTTAGGTTTCTTGAAATTTATGATTTCTTTTTTCAGCTACAGTTGATCATTTAACCAGAGCTCTTTGATTTTCAAATCCATTTTATTCTGTGACGTGTAGTCACCAGAATTGTCCTTGTTGGAAAGTCCTGGTTTGGAGTTAATCCATCGTGGAAGCTGAAACTTGGTAAGTTTACTAAAGTCATTTCAAAAGGTTAGCCAGTCCTTCAGCAATTGAGGTGGACGCTCATCGTCCCACTCAATTGCTGAGAGCCACACTTTTTGTATAAATATTTTGGCTATATTGATTACTGGTAACTAACCCAAGAGAGAAAATTATCACGCTTCTGTTCCATGCGTTCGGTGTTCTCCCAGCGAAAAGGACTGAATTGAAAAAGATTTGGAGCTCCTTAAGTATCGGAGCTCCTCCTGCTTTCAGGAGCTCTGTTGCCACTCCATCCTCACTTGGGGCTTCTCCATTTTTAAGTTGCTTAAGGGCCATCTCGATCTCGTCTAGGCTGACTTCGGGCAGCTCTTCTGTGAAGTGGTGGGTCAAAGTGGCTCTAGTTTCCTCAGCGCTGGGTCCAGAGCGAGATGCGTGAGAGGCATACAGTTTGGTATAAAAGTCTTCTACTTTCGAGATGATATCAGGCTTGGAGGTGTCGACGCGACCCGTTGAAGTGGTCAGTTTTGTCAGGTGGCTTCTTGTAAGTTGCTGGACGAACACTTTCGACCCCCAATTCTGCTCAATCGCTGTTTTTATTACAAGCATGTTGGAGGATCGGAGGTCGCGTCGTACCAGTTTCTACGCCCCGCCCCCGGTAGTCCGCAAAGAATATTAAGTTTGGGTGAAGCACCTCAAGTCGACAGCTTGGCCAAAAGAACGTCATTGTCAACCATATCAAATGCCCGCCTGAATCCTTTATATCCTGTATAGGAGCAATCTTCTCTCTTTACTAGCACTACTATTTATATCAACTATATTAGGTTGTGAAGTAGATATGGCAGTCGAAGGTCATATTATAGGTCTCCGCTTCATAGGTAATTTCTGCAAACAAAAGAATATACTTGTAAGTAGACAAAATATGTTCGAATATATATTCGCATTAGGAGGTAAAATACAAAAGTCAGACTTACTAAAGAAATGATATAGCCTTGGATTTATAGTTTATATTACCATCGTGGCCCTTGCAGCCTACCACAACACACGCAATGGTATTTCGAGTGGTACTTGTAGTCTATTACTTGAAATAATGTTTTTTCCCGCTAAATATCACAAAAAACATAAAAGAACACTATACACAATAATTATGGTCACCAGCTGCTTACAACCAAACATCAACATACGTCACATCGTTCAGCTGGTAGTCCGCAGAGTTAGAAGATGGTGCCGCGCACGTAATGTTTTCTCTTCTTATCACATGCAAACGGCCTGTTCAGAAAAATAAGTATAAAAAAACTTATTTAATTGTTCAAATTTTTTGCTGATATTTATTGTCTAATTCTTTATCTTTGATCTGTTTGATATTTCTCGATCGCCAACAATTATCTATTGACCTCCTTTTAATCTGTCTTCCAAAAATAAAAACTAAAAAAATATTCCTAAACTGAAGGTACATAATTCAGGCAGCGTTCGCTTTTCATACGTACATTAAAGATATAAAGTATCTAGGTGTCGTTCTATATAATAAGCTAACCAAATTAAGGCAATATATAATAAATTAAGCCTACTACTAAATAGGCATTCATGTCTCAGTAGTACTACAAAATTAAATATCTACCGCACTCTAGTCCGGCCCTGCATCACATACGCATGTATAGGACATGGAGCAATGTAATGCTTTGTACTAAAGCTTACATAATTTATAATCGTATCTGTTGTAATATATTTAGAGTAGAGTTCTCAAAAATACTCACCTGACCTTCGAGGAACTGTATTCCTCGTTTGCCCAAATAAAAGCAATCCTCCCTCCAATGAACAGCCACCCTCTTTGTCCTCTGAGTCCTTCTCCTATAATGATTTTACTCCTCTCACCCTGGGACATTTTATTATACGCAAACCACTCACCTTGCTTCCAGTTCCGTGTCTTCTTGAAACCAACATCCACCGCCTCGACCGCTACCAGCATCTAGAGCAAGCAAGGCAACTTTTGGACTTTTGGAAGCGCTGGACGAAAGAGTACGTCACTGAACTACAGCAAAGAAAGAAATGAATGGCGCACCCAAACTACGTCACTCAAACTAAACGACTTAGTCCTTACAAAGGACGACGCAACACAGCCGCTGTGCACCTAAGAGTGGCAAAGCTTTATACGGTTCAGACAATCTTCCTCGAGTCGCTGACGTTGCTACAGCTCAAGGTCTCATGTGTCGGGCCATCAACCACTTGTACCTGCTGTCAACTGTAAAAGAGTCTTGAAAGGCCTGTAGCCTTTCTACGCCCGGGAGGATGTTCGCGCCGTACTACCTACTGTCAACTCTACATACAATATATATATAGCACACAAACAAAAACTCCTCACACGCACGACACACATACAATGCGCGCGCACCACATACGTCACACTGACATTTGCCAAACTCAAGACACCTACAGCTACACGTCCTCTAACCTCACATAAAGTATCCAGCCTGGATTGGTGACGCACACTCATTCCCATTACAAAAAGTCTGTCATTTTCGGTGGAGGGCGAGGAAACGCACACAATTAAATGATCACCACTAACGCATTTTTCAATCACGTCGCTATGCACGCACACAACAAAAGAAGCAAACACTAGCTTAAACTTTACGCACACAATCACATTCACACACAGAGACGTTCTATCGGTACACGATATTTAAACGTCAATCACGTAAACAACTTCATGCTTGATACTATCGATATTGAGTTATCGATAAATTCTGCTAAATCATGGAAGACATAAAATGAAAATAAAACAGCATTCTTAAATAACGTATTCTGTTGCTAAAGAGAATTATAACTATCAAAGTTAGTTCGAAAGTTCTTTATTATTTTTAGGCATCCCAGACGCACTATGAACGTTAATTATTACAATGACTCAACCACCGTATCGGAAAAAGAACCACTAGATACTCAGAAGATACGGCAAGAAACTGAGAGGATTTTTTTAGAAATGTTGTTACTATATTTTATGTTTATTTTTGACAATATTATGTTTTTATGTGCCAGTTGGCTACTTGGCAAAAGCAGAATGTTCCATTCATCTTTATCTTCTATGTAATTACTAACGATAATTATATTCTTTGTAATTACTATAGGCGATGATTTAGAATTAAACTTGCAACAACGTGATTAGAGAAGCATTCTAACGAGGCACAGTTCTTGCAATACTTTCTTCCATTATTCCTACCCTATAGGGAAGAAGAGGCAAACTTTATCGAAGATGTCACCACAAGCATATACAGTAAACAAACAAATGTCATTTTTTTTTTGCAAAAAAGTTTTAAAAAAGTTTGTTGACAGGAATTTTTGGTAAAAAATGGCTTAATATTGTCATTTTAAATTCAGTAAATCAACTATAATACAAGCTTAAAAATCAGGACAAAGAATAACTAGAAAGCTTGATATTTTGAATGTTTTGAGCATGTTCAAAGCTTAATGTCACAAGAATTACATATTTTGAACTATAATAGAAGTCTAAGTCAAATATCGTTTAAATAGGCACAAAAGTACTTACACTGTTTAACGTAATAAACAAATGATACAAACAAAATGAAAATTTTTCAAAAAATTTTAACTTCAGCTAACATGACTTTGAAAGAAAGGTAAGCATGTTTATCCATTTCTTTCCTATACTGAAATTTAAGTCCGGGTGCAGAAAAGAAATGCAAAAATTGACTCAAGAACTGCGAGTGTGTCCAGCTGTGGGGGTGTACCAACCAAAGAAATGTAGCAATGATACAAAGATTCCAAAACAAAGTACTCAGGGGTATCGTAAACGCTCCGTGGTATATTCGAAATGACGACCTCCATCGGGACCTGAAAGTGGACCTCGTTACTAGTGTTATTAAAAAGTTCGCCGAAGCTCACGAATGTAGACTTCACCATCACGTGAACGTCGAGGCTATCCAGCTCCTCGACACCACAGACCTAGTGAGAAGGCTCAAAAGGACAAAACCTTTTGAGTTAGTGTAGTGAAGTGACAGTGTACCGTAGTACCTATACATACTTTAGTGCTACCCGTAAAGAACACAACAACAAAGTGTCTTCGCCTAAATAGAGACAGTAAGAAAAGTGTTAATGGACACATTCTTAGTTATACTATACTTAGCAATTTAAGTCAAAGTTAAATTACTTATTAGTCTTAGTAGGCTAGATTGTAATATTAATGGGATGTCTTTTTGAGACAGATCATTAAAAAAAAAAAAAAAAAGAACTGCGAGAACAAGTTAACACACACGTATATCATAATCAATTATGGCCAGAAATATGTATTGATAATGCTGGTACTTAACCTAACTTTAACCAATGACTTGTGTTCTTTGACAAAATAGTCTTTAATCGTTGTTATTAGACGGTGG
This sequence comes from Petrophora chlorosata, assembly GCA_951640565.1. Lineage (NCBI taxonomy): Eukaryota > Metazoa > Arthropoda > Insecta > Lepidoptera > Geometridae > Petrophora > Petrophora chlorosata. The sequence goes on along the minus strand of OX621188.1, from coordinate 15,322,740 downwards.
TATGAAACAATTAGTTTCAAAATGTTCCGAGCAAACTGTGCTGGTACGCTTAGGAACCCACGATACATCATTTCCACAAGCTCGGATCCAGCCAGTCCGATTTACTGGTTCTTTTGGAAATCGGCCAAATAAAATTTTAATACAACAATTATATTATTTATCGACATGTATTTCAAAACATATTTTTTACCGATGTTTAAATTGGTTCTGTCCCAGCAGTAATTTCACTGCAGTTTTTTCACTGTGTTGCCAACGTTCAAATAATATAAGTGCCTATTTTCGATTAGGTCATTCTCATTAGTTACTAATTTATTTGATATATGATTTTTCCCGCAACTTCGCCTGTGTAGATGACAGACAATATAAGTCGTCTTTTATCAAAGACCGTTTTCGTAAGACCTTCCATATAGAGAGAGCACGTACTACGAGAAGGTCAAGTTGTATCTTCGTAGTCGCCCAACCGGTTTGACTGCATACAAGTGCAGCAAAGTTTTAAAAATATCAAAAATGCGGTTTATATTTTTTCAAAAAATAAATATAGATGAAATGTTACATTATCCTTGGTGTGGTTTGATGTTCTTGAATATTTTTTTGCACCAATCTATGCTGCAACTTGGCAGTTTTTTAAGAGCTCTTTCGCCCGCTACGACAGTTAGTGAATGGCGCGTGATGTGTGGTCAACTAGTTTTATATAACGTCGTGGATAGCATTTGACGTTTTTGCCCTCGGCGTTTGGCGAAATTTGCGAGAGGGGTAGGCCTGTCGTGTCGACTCCGTTTGGCTGTCTACTCAAAGCCTCTAACGAATAGGCACACGTTTTGCTATGTTATGATAATCTTAATTTCGAAAGCAAAAATATTTTTTTATTGTTCGTTTGCGAACAACTACAAATTAACGATTTTCGGAATTTTTCCTTTAGTTTTCGCTTTTAGGAATATGTTTATGACGTGTAAAAGTGCATGTTGACTTTGACCATACTTGTGCTGTAAAGTCTTTGTTTCTTGCCAACTCTGAAGGTTTTGATTTAAATGCGAGTATCAAAATATGCAGCATAAATTGACGTAATTTTGATTGCGTTAAATTAGAAGCTTGATTTTTTGGATAGCTTAGAGGGAACTTTTTTTTTTACACTTTATAGAACTATGTTTGGCCACTATCTCGCCTGATGTGAAGCGATGATGTGGCCTAAGATGGAGCACATAGATCTAGAGAGAGGTGGCAGTTGAGCGGCTGCTCAGACCCGTGACCCCGATGGTTCACCGAACATCATCCCGAAACACGACTAGGTCGCTTGACGGCATGGCCTTAGACCTTATATATTAGTATTTGATACCCCTTAGATTTTAGTATTTGATACCCCTTTTTGATAATTTAATATCTCCACGCGTTCCAGAAACGGTCTTGACCGACAAACAGACAGACGGACAACGAAGTGATTCTATAAGGGTTAGTATTTTTCCTTTTAAGGTAGGAACCCTTAAAATGGTGAAACATGTTGTTTTCTTAGTCTATGTACCAAGTTTTAACGCCATAACCTGTTAAAGAGAGATTCTCGAGACAAACTTCACAAACCTGTTTAAACCAACAAGGGGATGATTTAAAAAAAATGCTGATTCCAGTGTTATAATTTCTTTCGGTTGTTTAGTCGTACCACATTTCAGAGTAGCCAAAAAAATATTGAAGAATTCAGTGTAGCTGTACAACCGGTATTAAATTTAACTAGTTGTAATAGTAATTGTGCATTTGTCATATTTTCAGAATATAGCTGGGTTATTAAGTGCCAATATGAGGTATGGGCCGCCGGACCCCGAGGACCGGAAACGGCGAAGAGTTTTCAACGAGACTACGCAGCTCAGACAGTGCAAGCACAACTGTAATCCTTTAGACGTTAGTTACTTATTTTATGTCTGATGCAATACCTTTTAGGTACCTATTATTTTTGAGTATAGTATTTAAAACGTTAAATAAAAAGGTACCCAATTGAATCAAAAGGTAAAATATAATATAAATAAAATATTATATAAAAAAAATAAAGCAAAAAAAAAACAATATAAAAATGGATAGTATAGCAACAGCTTGATACTGGAGTACTATTTTGCTAAAGCGGTAGATGATGTCACAAAATTACATATGTTAAATCATAATAAAATAAATAATTAAATAATTTATAATATATAATTGTTATAAAAATATTATATATATATATATATATGTGTTGCCAATATAAATATTTTTCACACTGAGGAACGTGTAAACTTCGCAAAAGCACTAAATATCTACCTGGTGAATATACAAATTTCGCAAAAATATACAAATTAGAGTGGTAGGCTTCGGCCGCGGTTCAATATCACCCACCAAACAAAGATGCACCGCCAAGCGACTTAGTCGTGTTCCGTCGCGATGTTTGGTGTACCATACGAAAGACGGGTCAGAACAGTATTGCTACTGGGGTGGACTGTATAAGACGCACAACGATGCTATCGCATCGGATGACTAGTCGCGGAGGGTAGCGGGATCCGAGATACGATGCATCGCTGGCTGACCGCAGGTAGTTGGGGGCCCAAGTAGTTAGCTAGCCACTCACGAAAGGCTGCCCCGCCAGCTGATGAAAAGTCCTGGTTTGCGCCATCGTGCCGGTCGGCGACCGGACGAGAGGGCCCGATGGACATCCCCGGGAAGGCTCGAGCGTCCCCACAGTCTTCAGACTAGTCCCAAAATGGTGCGTTTGGCCTCAATGTGTGTCTTTTAGGCCACCCCAGGCCATTGAGAAGCAAGGAGAAGCACTTGCTGTTTCTCTAGATGTCTCGATGGCCTTTGGTAGGGTATGGCATGACGGCCTTATTAGCAAGCTTACATATGGCCTACCTACTGATTTATGTGTATGGATATCGGACTTTCTGAGGGACCGATCAATTCGAGTAGTCGTTGAAGGCTGCTTATCTGATCAATTGGCAATTAATGCCGGGGTTCCTCAGGGGTCGGTTCTTACTGCGACTTCTTTCCTGTTGCATATTAACGATCTGCTAAAACCCGGTATCTTCATTACCTGTTGATAGTAAGTTGACATGAAAATAAATTATTTTTCAAAAAAAACTAAACCGTCTTCAAAACCACAAATGGCACTCAAAAGTAAAAAATAAATTAATATAATTATCATAAGCGCTACCCACTCATATATTTGAAGTCGGTGCCAGCCAAGTCTAATAGGTAGTAGATAAATACTACCTACAAGTAGTACTTACTATATACATAGTATTTATATTTTAGACTTGGCTGGCACCGACTTCAAATATTTGAGTGGGTAGCGCTTATGATAATTATATTAATTTATTTTTTACTTTTGAGTGCCATTTGTGGTTTTGAAGTCGGTTTAGTTTTTTTTGAAAAATAATTTATTTTATCCTTTTTAGTGAAAAACAAGTTTAAATTAAATTAATTCAAAAAGTTTTTAAAGACAACCTTTTATGATCTAGAAGCCACATCATGACGAAGTTTAAAACGGGCTATCACAATTAAATGCATGTACAAAAAAAAATCAAGTCTGTCCTATTCTCTGTTGAGGAGTTCCCTCGCCGGAAGTCAATCCTGGGTGTATCTGCCATGTCATGATGGAATTTAGAACAGGCTATTATGGTTAAATCCATTTACGAAATGTTGTGTCTGTACTATTCACCGTTGAGGAGTTCCCTCACCGGAAGTCAACCCTGGGTGAAGCAGGTGAAGCAGTCGAATACAAACCTCCACCTTTAGAAAGTTGGTTACGAAAAAAACAAGAACCGACTTGAAGATTAAACTTATATATTTTTGTATTTGCTATTTTTTTCAAAAACTACTGAATGAATTTCGATAAAATGTATATGGGACCACCTTTGAAGTATTACCTACCAATCAAAAAAAGAATCATCGAAATCAATGCATAATTGGCGGAGTAATCGCGTAACAAACACACAAAAAAAAAAAATTAAAAAAAAAAAAAAAAAAAACATACCGTCGAATTGTAAACCTCCTCCTTTTTGAAGTCGGTTAATAAAATTTTATTGACAAAGACTGCATTATTTTTGTTCATTGAAAAAGAGACATCCCGCAGAGTTTCTTGGTGCTGTCTTCTCTAGTGCGTGTATTTTTGAAGCACTAGTCGAGTCAGCATTCGCAGGGTTCGCATTTCTTTTCAGGACCCGGACTTCAATATGAGTATGAGAAAAAAATGGGTACATGCTTACCTTTTTTTCAAAGTCATGTTAACTACAGTTAAAATATTTAAATATTTTAAATTTGATGTTATATGTGTTTATTTATAGGTGTAACGTTTAAAAGTGCATTTTTGCGCCTATTTCATAAATGATATTCGACTTTGACTTTGAAACACAAGCACAAACACACTTATCAAGCACAAATAGTTACATATACACAAACTTAAACGCTATTACTATTTAACTACTTAATAACCACTGCGTTGTATAGGTATGGTTCATTTTGTTGCAGAATTGATCAAAATGATCATTGAACTAAGAATCTATACATCTACACATATAATAAAATCGTAAAATCCAAAAAAACTTGGAAGTTATTCGGAAAAAAATCAGCCAGGGCGACTTAAAAGGAGTAGCTAAACATAAACAGCTATTAAAATTTTTGTATGTTTGTTTGTTTGTACATCTATAACTAAAAAACCACTGAACATATTTTCATGAAATGTCCGCGAATATGTTCAATGAAACCCTGATTCTAATATACGCTAATCCTGTTTTTTCTTGTACAGTTGATGGTAGAAATTACGTGCATGGTTTATGATGTCTGTTCTTTTATTCAATTCTGTAGTTTTGTATCCACGTCTTGTGTTTTTTCTATTGCGTTATGTCTATGTATGCTGTAGTCTTTTTGATTGCTTTTTTGTTTCTTTAAATAGTTTGCTAAGCTGGGTTTTCATATTTTTATCTCTGTTCTTTGTTTTCATTAGTTCTGTGCGTTTTTTTATAAGGTTTTCTCTATTTTTGCTGATTACTTTATGTCGTGTTTTCGTTTTTGGTTTGTTCCTTGTTATAAGTCGTAGTATTCCTGGACATTTGTTAGTTATTTTGTGCTGTTATCGAAGTGTGATTATAGTTGGTTAAGATAGCTTTTATGTCTTCCTCTGAATAAAAGTATTTAGGCACTGTATTAAAGTTCCTTCTGCTTAACTTTGGGAGACATTAAATCCTTAAATGTCTGTTACTCAATTATACTTTGAGACTAGTTTGAGCACTGTCAACGAGTTCTGAAACGCAATTATGGTGCAGATCATAAGATGAGCATAAACTTAAGTTCCAAAATTTGAGCAAATCTCAACCTTAAATGCTCAAACTATACTTAACATCTAATCAGAAACAGAAACTGGCTTAAGCAGTAGTTAAGCAGCCTTTAAGAAAAACTAAACTTCGAATTCTCAATTCAGAAACCGGCCGTGTATCTTTTAGGGCTTTCTTAATTAAGAAGCCTACATTATATCATATCCATATTATACATCCTTGCTGGTCCTATATAACATAATATAATGATATTCATTAGGATTATATAGGTACTCGTATTATCATTTAGATATATATTATCATTTAACAGAGCTCACAGAAAGCAGATTCAAATTTAGTGTGAAAAATATTCTAATGAAAAAAGCATACCTACTATACAGTTACTAATTACATAGAAGACAAAAATTTATGGAACATCCCGCTTCTGCCAAGTAGTCAACTGGCACATAAGAAAAAAAATATTTTCAAAAACAAACACAAAATATTGTAACAAAAGTTCTAAAACATACGCCCCTCAGTTTCTTGCCGTATCTTCTGACTAGTGGTTCTTTTTCCGAAACGGTGGTCATTGTAATAATTGACGTTCATAAGTGCGTCTGTGACGACAAATTGAAATAAAGAATTTTTGGATTGAATTGAATTGAATTGAATTTTGAATTGAATTGAATTTAGATATATTATCATTTAGATTATTACATATTATTATTCAGATTATAAATCTTGATATTCTTCTATATTACATCCCATTCTTTGCACATCTGACAATCCTATTATATCGCAGTTAATGTTTTCAAGGGCACATTTTAGTTCTCAGTATCTCTCAGTGGATGACAGTGGTCTCGTTTTTTTAGGTATATATCGTTAAAAGATTGTTACCTCTAGTGTTCGTTTTTTCAGTGTGGTTAATGTTTTTATTAGATGGAGGGTGGTCGTTTAATATCCCGCGAAGACCAGTTGGCTTGGGAAATGTTTTGTTGTTGTTGTTTTCTAGTGGCTGATTTACGTATCCTATTCGCTGTGCTCCGATGCTGAGGTATATATTCGTTAACAAATGATGTTTAGTTAAATACAGTGTTCTTTTAGTGGCCAGTTCAGGGCAAAGTCATACATGTACGACTATGAGCGAAGCGAGAAGAAGTGTTAGACTACTAACTTGCACCACTACACGCGAGCCCAGCGAGCGTGCCGCGGCAGCGGCCAGCGATGCGCCAGAACAATAACTTGCCAAAAAAGAGTTTTGCTAACTGAGAAATTGCAATAAGTGGATTTACAAATATTTTTTTTGCCAAATGGAAATTTGCGTAAAATAGTTTGCGATGTGATATTGGGAAAAGTTTTTTACCCATACATTTTTAAACTCAAAACTATACATGCTATACAACATTTCTGTCTTCTTGATCACTTAATGAATAAGGATATTAGTATGACAGGTTTTGTCTTATATTTTTATAAGCATCCCAGATAGCAGGTAAGCTTGCTACAAGTTTGTTTCACCTTTGATATTGATTTGATGAGTCAAGTTTGTCTCGGCAATGGAATGTAAGTTTGCTACAAGTTTGTTTTTTTTGTATACTAATTTGATACGTAAAGTTTGTCGCGGCAATGGATTGTAAGTTTGTTGCAATTTAGTTTTTCTTTTATGTTGATTTTATACGTCAATTTTGTCACGACAATCGAGTGGAAGCTTGCTGCAAGCTTGTTTTTCTTTGATGTGTCTAACACATTTAGTTCCAAAATCATAACTAGATGGCGTTAGCGACGAGTTAGCCCGCAGTGGCAAGATTAGTGGTGTGAATGGCCTAGGTGTGAAACAGTAAACGCTTGATACGTTCAGGAGATTTAACTCTGTTTAGTTTCCTGGCTCAATATCCCTTTGCAATAAGGGTTAATTGTGCTGGATCGTGTTTTAAAGCACAAGTAAGAACTTGGTACTTTTAAAAGGAATTTTCTATTCCTGTTATTGAAATAATTAAAATCACTTACGTCGGAAAAAGCCTGTAAATTGACGTCATTATGCCGTAGATTTGCTACTTGGGCATCGTCAATCGTAAACCGTAACCGAGTGACACATTTTTTTTTTTGCATTGCAGGTTCTTTGTTGTGACAAAATAAAATTGTGGCATCTTTGAATCGACAATCACGCATCAAGCAATTTTGTTGCGTGGTAACTAGAAAGTTTGCCTTAAACTTGCAGAAAGCTTGCACACTTGACATGGCAAACTTGGTGCAAGTTTTCACGTTTGCTACTTCAAACTTGCTGCAAGCCTGAAACAAGTTTATATTACTATCTGGGATTGAATGAAGGGCAAGCCTTTGCGCTTAATTCGTAGTACCATACAGTAGCAGTTAAATTATTCATCATCAGGTTCCCACTGCGGGGATACGGGTCTTCTCGCGTTGGTGGATGTCACATATCCTTGAATTTTTGTAATTAATTCTCGGAGATGCTGGCTTCCTCACGATGTTTTTCTTCACCGTTTTTAAAGCGAGTGTTAAATCCGCGCGTAGCTTAAGAAAGTCAGTGGTATGGGCTTCGAACTCGGGTGCGTCGGATCGAAAGTCGCACGTTCTCCCACTGGGCCACATTCGCTCTCACTCACTCGCGCAGTTACAATGTCCATTAATAAATATACCTACTGTTATTAATAAATTAGTCGTAACTTACCTTATTATATTTTACAGGAAATGATTGATTGCAGTCACATGCCATTAATACAGAGAACCGGATCAGATCAATCAATGTCCGCTACATCGCTGACCAATATTTTTGAGGCCAGAAGGGACAAAATGCGGGCCTCAACCTCATTGGGTTTAGAACTGCATCACTAAGCGCTTCCTTCGTACTGTGTATGTTTTAAGCATTTGCTTTAGGTTAAACTTTATTATGAATATATATTATATCTGAAATTAATAATTATAATGTCTAAAAATGTGTGAATTTATTACCTATTAGAACTGCATCACTAAGCGCTTCCTTCGTACTGTGTATGTTTTAAGCATTTGCTTTAGGTTAAACTTTATTATGAATATATATTATATCTGAAATTATTAATTATAATGTCTAAAAATGTGTGAATTTATTACCTCACTAATTTCTCAAAACACGGTACAATTCATTGACACAGATCACAGATTGTGTAGGTACCTCTTGTACCAGTCCAGTTATGATATCCATGAATCGAACGTGAGGCGCAGTTTCAGCACTCTTGGATACAGTACAAAGTTCACTATATCAGCTCTTGTACCCTACTTTAGCACCTTCAATTCTGGTAAACAACATCGAAAAAATATAGTCCTCCTTTCCCTTGTCCCTTCTTCCTCCAGACTGTGTGCAGCGATCGCTGAGTACGCGCCATGTCTCAAATTGATGAAACGCTTCAGTTAGCGTATAGCTCAAATTGGTGAACCGCGCTTGCAGGGTAACAAGTCAAGTATGCGATGCTAAAACACACCAGTTGGCTAATAGCTCAAGTTGACGAACCGATTAAACTTCGATACTGCGAGGGTGATGTTCCCTTGTTATCATCGTCATCAATGAAAACCTTTTCTTGGAGTAGCAGCTCGACGCTACGCTTTATTTGGCTCATGAACAGTTTACCATATTTTTGTTTTGAGATTTTATTAGTTATGATATAGGGGAGCCCAGGAGGGAATTTTGGGATTTACTGAAATGCTGCAGATTAATAAAAATAATAAGGGCGCAAGGGTGACTTTGTGGCGAGACGACAATGCGTGGCAAGCCTACCCCGAGCCTACCCCGAGATTCTCCCTGGGGCTAAATGAGACCCCTGACCCCCGGCTTGCCTTAACTGGCCGTCTAGGGGTGGAGATGCAAGAGCTAAGAATTAAGCTCGAAGGGTGGAAGTGTTTAAGGGCATAACGCCGGGAGTAGCGTTTAAGTGAAACTGCGGGACTCCTTTCGACAACCTTAAGCAACCCTCACTAGCCCCTCTCGTCGTCAATGAATGGCAGCGCTAAAGGGGGCCCGTTTAGTAGGCGGGGAGTCACCACCTGCCTAAATATTTTCTTATGAGGCGGAACTGGCAGGTGCCGAAGTCTCATTTATCATAGACAGGTTCACATTTATTAAAAAAATCACTTCAATAGCCTAATCTTAATTAATTTCCGTATCTCCAATCCTCGCATTTATCGGGGGCTGTCTTTGATTACATTTTCTTAATGATGCACCTAGAGACAGTCCCCGATAAGTGTTGCCCATTAAGTGTTTAAACTATATGCTTTAAGAGACCTCTACATATTGGACTCATGTCCCTTTTTAAGCCTTCCAAAAGACCGGGCATAACCGGTGAGAAAGTCATAATAATAATAATAAGGGGTGTAAAGGGGTATATTTAGGGGAGGAAACTCCAAGCCAACCTCACCTGCACGTGGTGCACCCTGCTATTCATTAACGAGGCTCTGGTGACCCGGGGAGGAGGGAGGTTAGAAGTAGGAAAGAGAATGAGTAAATAGAAAGGAAGGAAATAGGTTTTAGGCATTATAGATTATGGAGGGGGTAGAGAAAGGCGAATTCAGCTGAAAGTGGGGAGAGAGAAAGGGTAATTAGAAAAAAGGGGATGGGAAACAAGTTATGGGAATATAGAGGAGGTACAGAAGAGGGAAATCGGGAGAAAGAAGGATAGAGTATACAAAGGAGAATGCTACCTTAAGGCTTTTGGATGCGAACGTCCAGCTTAGGCTTAGGTGGGGCAACCGGCAACAGTACAGGATGTCGGTTATGCGCGGCGGTGAAAGAGTATTAAGTTTAGGTACCAACGGCGGCGCCCACGGACTTAGTTAGATTGTCTACTGTGCACTCTCACGCTCTGAACAAGTGTGATGGGTTTTGCTCGTTCAACTTAAAATTATGACAATGCAAAAAAAGCCAATCCCCCAGCGCCCGGGAGCCTCGCGAGGAGTGCTAATGATGGTAATCATAAACCTCGTGCTGGCTAGGGAAAGATCAATCTCCGAGTGGGTCTTTAACCATCAAACGACCAACTCTACGCATTTGGACTCCGATAATGAAAATGATGAATACCCAAGTGTTTTTTTTAATTAAAAATTAAAAAATATTTATTTTATAATAGTACAAATAACAATTTGTTGCGACTCTAGCCACCAAACTAGGTGTTGACACACCTGTATCTTGGCAGTTAGCTTTTACGCAGCTTTGTTCTGGCTCTTGTTCATATAGTTAAATTAAACTAAATTAAGTAAATTAAATTTAGTTGATCTATATATATAATATATATATAATAAAATCATAGAATCCAATATGTGTACCCAAAATCTGTACATGGAAGATAAAAATCAAGCAGGGCGACTTAAAATGAGTAACTAAACATATTAAAACAGTTTTTAAAATTTTTGTTTGTTTGTTTGTTTGGACTTCTATAACTTAAGAACCACTAATGGAATTTTGATGGTGTTTCCCCGAATATGCTTAACTGAACCCTGATTCTAATATAGGCTATCAAAATTTTGAAAAATCTACTTATGGGAAGATTAATGGTGGGTGAAGTTTGTATGGAAAAAAGTTTTTAGATTGTCTTAGAACCTTGAAATTCAGAATGAATACTTATAATTACTAATTAATAAATACGGGTTCGAGCATTTTTCAAAATTCAGCTTCTTTAAGCAATGACGACAGAAAATAGATAAAATTAGTCTAACTTTGAAACGCTGTGTAGACTACAAAAATGAATGAAATAAATTATAATTACATAAACAAATATCATGGTAGAAATATAACTTCAGCGTTTTTAGGAAATTTAACAAAATAACTAGGAGTCTTTACACGAAAGAAACTATAATTATTTCAACACTTGAAAATTAGTTTATGCAATAGAAAGAAGATGGCGGTAAAATTAAAACTCGTAAACATTATTTTTATGGAATACACCAGACCAGTGAAAAATGTTAAAATATTTTTCTTTTGCTAATTGGATTAGCTTATGTCGATGGTTGGAATATCAGTAGGTACCTCTGAAGCGGTGTGGCGAATTTTGACTTCAACCGTCCGGCTCAAACCGGCTCAAACCGTCCAAAAGCCTTTTAAAACCCTCTCCAGACTGTGATCTGTGTGGTGGTGGTATGTGTCAGAAATGTGCTTCTGGCGTTTTTAAGGTTTTGTCAAGAGGATAATTCTGCAGAAACTTTAATGTACGACGAAGTGCCTTAGTTCAATGACAAATTGATCCATCTAACAGATGACGACGCGACATGGTGGGGGCACCAAGTGTCTTTAAGAAGCATGCTTTAGGCAGGACAATATACACTGTCCTGTCAATACCAGTAAAAAAGAATGCTACTATTTACAGCTGCTAATACACGATTTCTGTCAGTGGCGCTACCTCATTTGCGTTCCTCAGAACAGTCGATAGTGTTGAACGCCGTACGTTCCATGCAGCCTGCAGATTAAGGCGCCTCCTGAATGACGACCAAATTTGGGATGAAATTCTAGCAAATGCAGTCGTAATACTTCACGACGTATGCGCCATTTTTTTGCTGGATGTTTGTGTTTTATGGGCTTTCGAGCTTCGTGCAACTGTGGGAGAAGTGTCTACACCATCTTACCGAAGATATCCCTACTATATGCTCTGAGGAACTTTGAACAGGACATGGACGTATCCAGACGACAGGGAGATATATTGTTGTCTTACTATGCTACCAAATTATGTCATTGCTATTGGTGATTCATTAGATGGCGTGAACGCCGTAAAAATTGGCACATCGAGTGCATCTAGGATTCCAGCGCACTTTATTACGTTGACGATATCAGGTTAATTTATGCTTCTTTAAAATTGGACCACTCCGAAGTTGTGTAACGTAACTCTGCTAAAGGAAGTGTCGCTACAAAGGAACCTGCTTGAGCGTTAAACTACAAATACGATCCTGCATTAAGTACTGTAGCCATCTATGGGGTGGGTCAGCCGAATACCAACTGGCAGCTCTGAAATATCTTTAGAACGTTGCCCAATTAATGTTATAAATAACAATGTGCTGGTGGAGAAGAAACTGACAAGTCTTAAACACGGACGGAAACTTGGGTGTCTGTCGCTCTTCTATCGACAGCACTTCGGGAAGAATTGCACTAACCGATCCCTTCTTCTCCTTTTCACTTAAGAACTTCCCTGGCGAGGAGAGTCGTTTCCTCGTACGTACTTAATGTAGGTACCACCGATCAGTACGAAGCATTTTGCAGAATCTTTCATCATGCGGACTCCTTAAAGAGTTTAACGTTCTACCAGCTTTTAGTTTCCAAATAGCTACAAAGTCTAGAGTGAATAGGCATCTCATGGGCAACCATGCTCCATCTTCCTCATCATCAAACAAATGTCCATTTACCAAATTTAAAAAAATATAAGTAGTCGATACGAACGAAGTAGGGACATTTTTCTCTACAAAAAATTACTCTACATCATTGTTAAACTACATATAATCCACGTGAACAACGTCGCGGGCAACAGATACATAACAATAATAATATCAATACTAATAGGGGATCGGACAGTAATCGAGAAAAAATCTAAAATATAGGTAGACCGAATGTTTGTCGAACCAGAAAGATCATTCAATCAATATTTTTGTGAAATAATAATGATTTATATTTTTAAATCAATAAATAAAATCTAATAATTCTGACAATTTTAATCTGTTCTTCATATCAAACGAAACAACAATCACTGCGCATGACATCATTTGTAGGCAAATGCCGTGAGTCAAGCTAGTGTTTATTATACGTGTTTGCTTTTCATAAAATGTATTTTTGCTAATTTTTTTCGTTTTATTACTACAATATCGTCCCAAACTTCACAAAACATATTTAAATCTCTTTGCAAGTTTTATTTCGAAGAGTTTGTCGTTTTCTACCTACATATGACGTAACAAGTTTTGAGGTGACCTTTTGCGTGGCAATATTTGAAACATAATATCTAAACATAGTTTTAGGTACTTTTAGAGCGTTCATCATCATCAGCCCATTACGTTCCCACTGCTGGGACTCGGACCTTCCCTCGTAGAGAGAGTATGGGCCATAATCCACCACGCTGGCCCAGTGCGGGTTGATGGATCTCACATGCCCTTGAATTTTTGTGATTAATTGTTGAACATGCCGGTTTCCTCACGATGTTTCCCTTCACCGTTTTTCGAGCGAGTGTTAATTCCGCACATAACTTAAGAAAGTCAGTGGTGCGGGGCCAGCGAGGTTCGAACTCGGGTGCGTCGGATCGAAAGTCGCACGTGCTCCCACTGAGCCACACTCGCTCGTTAGTTTAGAGCTCGTTTAGAGCGTTATTTAATTAAAATAGTATTTTCCATGGCTATATATATATATATATATTAATTGTAGCTAATATAAAACACTTTCTGAAAAGTTGTCCGATCCCCTATTGATTATAAAAATATTACAGATTAAGAATTAATAAAATTATATAGTATTTAGATATATATTACAGTTCGTTATTTTATTATAATTAGAATATAATATATATAAATGTAGCAACGGGAATATTTCCAGATTAGGTAATGCATAATTATTATTATTTATCAATTAGATTCATTATATTGCTTCAACTAAACCAATATATCAGCATTTATTTTGTGCGCTATGGTAATGTGTTAGGATGTTTAAGGGTATGTGATGTTGTATGTTTATGTTTGAGGATGACAGTGTGTAATGAGGATTTATGCGAGTGAGTATTTAATCTAAGTGTGAACGTGTGTGCACGAGTTTGTTTTGAGTGAGCTCAAAAATAATTAACAAGATATTATTAAGAGATCCTCAGTCTCCTGGTAGGTGAGGTCTTGAAGCCAGGGTAATAAGATTTCCTTGCATTTCTTTAAAGGTAAGTGAAACATATTTAAGGTCTTTTTTGTAGTGTTATAGAATCGAGAACTGAGTAAGGTATGTCGTAATGGCGACCAGCGAGAGCCGTTCTATGCATCTCAACATCACACACTCGATGCTTTCGTTGTTTATCAATTTGTCTGCTAGGATCATATGGAAGCATGGAGTGTCTGCGGAGAACCACTTGTAGTATAAACATCTGCCGTTTCGTCAACACTGAGCATTCCTAGTATAGTTAAGTTGTCGGGTACCTAAAGGGCTTACCACTCATTACTCTTAAGATAGCTCTTTTTGCCCTCTCCAGCCGTATTAGGTTTGTACTGTATGTCCCTCCCCATGCTGTGATACAGTATGATAGAACAGACTGTGCTAGAGCATAGTACACTGTCATATTAGTATCAGTAAATGCAACAAAGCGCAGTTTTTTAAAAACATACATAAGCTTTCTTACTCTTGGTATTAGCGCTTGTAGTTGGCCATTCCAATTTAGTGTACTGTCAATAATTACTCCCAGGTATTTCATATCTGAGTTACGTGTGGGTTGGAGGCAGGTACAAGTTGATGTTAGTGGAGGTTTCTTACAGGCGTGAGCCTTAATGGACAAATCAGGCGGTGGTTGCGAGCACTGAATCAGAGAGAAGGCAATATACTTCGTCTTATCAATATTTAAGGTGAGGATGTTTTTTGTCAGCCATGTCATTACTAGTTTTATGTCATTATTAGTTTTTTGTTAGTACACTTTCCACGAGTTGTTGGGTCATCTCCCAGCTCGTGCCGTGGACCAGTAGAGCAGTGTCATCCGCGTAAGTGAAAATTCCACAGTTTTGCAGCTATAGTTTACAAAGATCATTTATGTAAATAATAAAGAGAGTCGGGCCCAGGACACTACCTTGCGGGACACCATACGATATGGTTTCGTCAGAACTTACGTAGTTTTCGATCCTAACACACTGCTTTCTATCAGTAAGATAGTCCCTAAATATATCCAATACAATACCACGGATTCCGATGGATGCGCCTCATCTTTAGTAGTAAGAGTGGGACAGAAACAGTGTCAAATGCTTTTGATAGGTCCAAAAAATGCACTAGGAAAAATACCACTTGATATTCAGAGATTATATAATTACGTTATGGGAGGGATTAAGGTTAGGCGTGCACACTTTATTACTTTGGATGGAATATTGTCACATCCTGTACAGTCAGTTCGAAAACCCATTATAAGAGTATCTACTTCTTTAAAGTCTGTTGGCACTATAACCATAGAGTTGCCTATCTTGTTATCATTGTATTCAGTATGTGTATCAATCGTGTGTAGATAATTTGAGTTAATAATGTTATTAGCTAGTTTTCTACCAATATCAACGAAAAAACTATTTACTCGTTGTACAGACGTAACGGGGTTAGGGGTAATATTCAATAGATCAGTCGACGCCGAGGTATTAGATTTAAGACCCATGATGTTCTTGACTGCCTGCCAAGTAGCTTTCAAATCATTTTTGGCTTTGTCAAATTGTTGACGTTCGTAGTTTCTTTTCAACTTGCGAAGTAATGTAGTGCAAAAATTTCGGTATCAAGAGTAAGTTGTGTAACTTGTCTCTATGCCGTATACATCTCAGTGCTCCATTTCGTTCTTCCTTGAAAATCTGACTCTTAATGTGTGGGTTTGGATAATAGTAGACAATATGGTAATTAGGTTTTCAGCTGCTATGTTAGCGTCATCTGATGTGAACACAGACGTAAAGTCAGTCTTAGACAAATCAGAAACAACAGCTTGTACGTCTAGATGCGTCTTTTCGATGGTGGAGGCCTTTGTGGTAAAAGTAGAGAAGTCCATGTGAAAAACAATAGGTGCATGGTCAGTCATACTTGAGTCAAGTATTAAGGTAGTTGTGTTTAGGAAGCATGTTTTTAGAAGTACATGGTCGATGCATTTGTCCTCCCTAGTAAGAAGGACATGTGCAGTCAAGTCCACGTGAGGCAATTAAATTTAAATATTCGTAAGAGTTTAAATCGTTGAAAGCTGGTGAAATATTTATATTAATGTCACCGACAATAATGACAGTTCTGTAGGATAATGATAAAAGGAGTTCATTTAGGCTGCTAAAAAAGTTGCCGAGGTTTCTGAAGGACGAGAAAGAAAACTACTGCTGCCATGTGTCTAAACATTCCTCGCAAAACGATAGTGTTATGATGTACCTATGTAAAGTCCGACCTAATATACACAATCATGGAGCCTGTAATAGCTGACTGTAATTACCTAGTAGTTAAATGTGGGACGGAAACTGCCGTTGTTAGCATATAGAATTTATGGTTTTATCTATATCTGTGCTGAAAAATTGTCTTAGTGTTGTATTTACTAAGATAGATTTCCTTTACAAACATAAAATTAAAAAAAAAATGTCCTTTACGCCCTTCTCTATTCAATTTTATTGTTAAAACTACAAAATAAGGAATTAATTGACAAATATAATATATTTTAGGTCTTAAAGGATCACCCGCTATGATATACATATATTCCATAAGGATTCTTTAGCAAGAATGCATAAATAATAAAAGAATAATGCAATGTTGTATGTAACTGTGTGTTTATTGTTAAATGTTTGAACAAATTTAGGTAAAAGAACATTGTTATACAAATAAAATTGAAATAATTTATTTGCCACGCCATTTATTGTCAAGTAGCTTTAGTGTGCTGTGTCGGTAAAGCAGTTTAGTTGTTGTTTAAGCTGATGGCCCTAGTTGCCAAAGCTTTTAAAAATTGTATTACTACTCGCCAATAGATGTCAGGAAGAGTCATATATATATGCATATATATATATATATATAATATACATATATACAAGAATTGCTCGATAAAGGTATTAGATAAAGTATCGCTTTTGCGACCACGTATAAAACTAGCTACTACAGCAATAATCTGTAAATACATTATTTATCATCACCACTTGCCTCATTCCAGCTGTAGGCAGATACACAACCTTATAGGCAAAAGTTTTGTAAAAAAAATTCATATCTATGTTCTTAATGCATTAAAATACATAAAAAATAGGTATTAAATTATGAGCGGTGGCGTGGTCCAATATAAAGCGTTTGTTGCTCAATAAGGCTCCCAGCGAGGATCTGAGTAGTGAGTCGCCGTTGCGAGCGGAAGGAGGTGGCCGGGCCGCGGTCGATAGGCCGACGGGCGCATGCCCGGGCCCTTGCCGCCACCGGGGCTAGGAGAAAACGCCAGTCAACCGGCTGGCTGATTCGCGGCCGCCGGAGAAAGCGTCCCTCCGGGCGCTCGCGGACGTGCATAAACATGCATGCTCGCCGAGCTCGTGGCGCGCACACCTTGACCGTAGTGATAGCTCTCGCGATCGCAGGGCTGCCACACTCTGATTATGCTGCGTGAGTGACACAGCCTCTTTTCTTCGTGGAAACCCCACTAGCCGATGATCATTTGCGTGAAGACACTTGCGTTACCTCGTGTCCCTCACGCATCTGTGAAGCCATAGCGGGCGTGTAAATCTCTCGAAGCCAAGTGTTCGCATTGCTGGCGCGTCTGATTTGCTTAGACTAGTAACACGACCTCGAAGTCGATGTGACGTTAATCCCTTGCAAAATAAGCTAACAAACCATATTGTTCAATTTATTTGAAATTTTATTACGTAAAATTTAATAATAATGATTTCTGTGAATATTTCACAACAATACAAAACGATTCAATAAAAACATGACACAAAGTCAGAGTGCGGTAAAATGTATAATTGCGACAATAAGTAATGTAAGCAGAACAATCTGGGAAATTGGAGAAAAATGAGAACGCCTTTGGATCGTTTTGGAGTAATTTTCGTTTTTTTCCTGATTGATTTTCGCATATCTTGTATAAAATGAATGAGATTTATATAATGGATATAAAAAGGCCCATATTGGCAATATTTACATAAAAAAATCTGATTGCGCGCAATGAGGAATAGCGATGAGTAAAATAAGTGAAACAGTACGCATGTCAAAGACAGAGGAGCTACTAGTCTTATATTTTTATGACTTTTAAATTAAGAAGAAACTGATATAATGGCCGGAATAAACGCTTAATTCAATTTAAACATTAGGTTCGGAGCATCTTTTAAAATCAAATTGTCATTGGTAACCAAAACTCCATCATTTATAAGTTTGTCAGGTCCTTATACGAGTATTAGGTAGGAATATTTCATTCATACTAAAACAGTAGGTAAATAGGTACTTTTCTGTGTTCGTTATCCTAATTAGTTACCTTGAATTTCACGTTTTCACCTATAAAACGATTTTTAGCTACAAACATTTCAAAGAGGTCGAACGTTTTTCTATTTTTTTTAATCATATCACATACATACCACCGTACATTACATTACTTATGAAGGCAGCATAGAATATAAACAAATCAAGTTAAATAGTAAGCTCTACTACTTAGAATTCGCAAGGCTCCAATAAAACTGCTCTCATGATGTACCTAGATAAAACGCTAGACGTTAAAAACCTTAATATTTATAACTAGCTGTTGCCCGCGAATTCGTTCGCGTGGACTATAGTTTAAAGCTGACGTAGAGACATTTTTTGTAGATTGTGTACAACACCTGTTTTTTAAATAAACCCTGTACACTATTAGCGGTCTGATTGTAATTGTCACGCAAACACGTAAAGACTTAAGGATCACGTCACCCGTGAGAAGGCTTCATACAGCTGTCCTCAGAACAACGGCCGTGGCCTGAAACGTGGCCGTGGTCTGGTCTTGCGACTTGTTGATTGTCATTGCAAAGCAGACCCTCACATAAAACTGCACGCGCTTGAATTGGAACGGAAAGTTGTTCGAGGTAAGGGATATGAGTACTAATATATGAAAACTGACTCACCAGCAGCGCCATGGGCTGTGAGTAGGTATGTCTGCCTAAATGAGGTTCGTCTTTAGCGACACTACCTTAGCCGAGTTCCGTTTCACAACTTCGGCTCTAATTTCGAAGAAGCTAAATTTAAATTCCAATGTTTAACCTAATAGAATGCGCTGGAAGCCTGCATACACTCAAAGAGTTAAAAAATTATTTGGGGTAAGGTCTTGTAAAACGCCACCGTTCTCCCCTAGACATCCACGTCCTGTTTAATGTTTCTCAAAATATCATAGGCGGGATATCTTCCGCAATATGGGGTAGATACTTCTTCCACTGTTGTACTGGTCTGGAGAGCCCACAAAATACCAAATTCACAGCAAACAAATGGCGCATACGTCGTGAGCCATCACTTACGACTGCTTTTGTTAGAGTTTCGTCCCAATTTTGGTCGTCATCCAGTAGACCCATAACGGCTGAACAGATTTTGATAAAATTTGGTATTTTGGTACTTTAGTTCCATAAGTTACTTTTCTTAATTCCGGAAAAAAACAGTTCCCGTGCATTTTAAGACCAAATTCTACGCGGGGAAAACCGCGCTGCGCAGTTAGTTATAATAAAAAATTCAATACAATAATAATTTAAAGAATACCAAAATAGGAAAAAAGTTTACTAATACATATCATAGTGGTAGAACATTGGGCGGCCTTATCGCGCTATGTGCAATTTCTTACAGGCAACCTTTGGATGGACAGGAATAAAAAGAAACATTGCAGTTAGTTAAAATAGCCTAAATTGTATATGTATATGTTGAGATGTATGTAGGTATGTACTCGTATATTAATTAGATAACTATATAAGTTTATTTATATTATATTGTAGGTATATCATATGCAAGCCCTTAGTATGTCTATTATAATTTCTATCCCCACGTCTGTTTATGTGTCGTTATTCCTCTCCATCCACAGGTTATCTGGAAGAGAGAAGAGAGGATCTGTTTAAGTGATAAGACCGCCCATTGTTACATCATTGTAAACAGTTAACTTGTACTTTATTTTGAAGTTTAAGGTGAATAATAAAGTGTTTATCTATCTACCCAATTGTTAGCGGTTGCCAAAAAGCCTAAAACAGTTTTTAATGATTAATCATAATCATCATTCATCATTATCAGCTCATCACATTCCCAGTGCTGGGACGCGGGCGTTCTCTCAAAGATCTCATAGAGTTTAATGTTTTTTTTTTACGCTTAACAGACGATACGCTTAAGAGAAGTTTGGCTACTATCTCACCTGATGTGAAGCGATGATGTGGCCTAAGATGAAGCACATAGATCTAGAGAGAGACGGCAGTTGAGCGGCTGCTCAGACCCGTCTCCCCGATGGTTCACCGAACATCATCCCGAAACACGACTAGGTCGTTTGACGGCATGGCTTTGTTCGGTGGGTGGTATTACAACCACGGCCAGAGCCTACCACTCCAAAGCGCGTAAGCGGGTTTCATCACGATGTTTTCCTTCACCGTTTTAGAGCGAGCGTGCAAAATCTGCACTTAACTATAAGTCATTGGTGCAGGGCCGAGTCGGGATTCGAATTCAGGTGCGTCGGATCGAAAAGCGTACGAGTCCCCGCTGAGCCACACTCGCTCTTAAATGTTTTCATCGTCGGACTTCCACTTGTTGTTGTAATCGAAGGAAAGGGGAAAGCTTGTATGTATGAGCTTTTCAAACAACTGGCTATTCGCGCAAGTTATTTCCGCTAGTATCCTGCTACAGTCTCAAAGTTCAAAAACCTATGCCGTAGTACTATTATTTATAAAAAGCCTTTGTGAACGCTTGCGACATACTTCTTACTCCCAGAAGAAGGGCCCACTTCCAAAATGTTCAAAACCTGGTTGGACTAATTTCGACATTGTCCGTGGGTTTAGGCAGTTTGCTTACAGTAATGAATAACACTTACGATATATATAGTAAGTGTTATTCATAACTGTAAACAAACAACTGTGCACAGCGGCGATGCAGAATATAGATAAAAAAATTAAAATCTACTTTCGCAACGTCGTTTACCAAAAAGAAACACATTGTACAAACAGAGTAACGTTGAACTTAATAAAACCCTCATTAAGATTATGTCCTTAAGCACACCACACTACTTCCTAGCACTAGAAAATTCATGTTCTTATATGTAGGTATACCTCAGAGTAGTGTCATTACTCTGAGAGGTATACATATGCCTTAAACGTCTCTGGGTGCCCCGTTTACGCGCTCTGGTGCACTTTCTTTTTAATCTTCCAAATGTCAAAGGGGATACGAGCCCCTAATCCCAGGAAACAATCACACATCCATTACAGTAATTATGAATACAATAATATTTTCAAAACTTTCGTGTTGGCTTGTGTTCTTCAGGTGGAAAAACGGTCAAAAATAATTCTTTCGTAATAGGTTAGGTAGGGTAAGTTATTTGAATAATATAAATACGATACTGCGCTCCAAAACCCAAATCGCGGACTTTGGACAGAGAGCTGTCATCCTAAACTGTAACTGCGCCGGACACGTTCACCGTATGTCAAATTAATTTTGGTCAAAAACATTGAGGGAGACCTCAATGGTCAAAAAGCATTGAGGAATGATGTCAAAAAGTACCACCGAGTAGGTGTCAAAATTCGCAAAGGAGGTCGCTGTAGGCCCAATAGAAGATGGCGGGACGAACTTAACTCCTACAGGAATGATTGGCCTTTTGGAGCCCTAAACCGCGAAGATTGGAAGAAGGGAAGCGAGGCCTTTGCCCTGCAGTGGGACTTT
Organism: Petrophora chlorosata; assembly: GCA_951640565.1. Taxonomy (NCBI): domain Eukaryota; kingdom Metazoa; phylum Arthropoda; class Insecta; order Lepidoptera; family Geometridae; genus Petrophora; species Petrophora chlorosata. Next base: position 15,300,966 of record OX621188.1, on the reverse strand, counting down.
AATGGCTTATAATAATAACTAGCTTTTGCCCGCGACTTCGTTCGCGTGGACCACAGCAAATGGTTTATGCTTCGGATTTTTGCCATTATCCGGGATAAAATGTAAACCATAAATGTTTCGGGTAGTTTCGGGTAGTAAGACATAAAATAAAGCTAAATGTTTTTGGAGGCATGTTGAAAAACCTCAACTGAAAAACAACTGTTGACAGAGTGATCGAATCACAGGCTTCTAAGCTACAGTAAAGAAACAGGGTAAATAAATTAAGTTTGATCAAAGAAGTAAAGAAATACTCAAGGTGTAGTCAATCGAAGATTTTCAAATATTCAGCAACTTTTGTCGTTGACCGTACGTGTTGCAAATCGGGAAATGAGGATATCTGGGATTTTGCGAAATTCCTAGGGATACGACGTATAGTTTTAATAAATAGGCTCAATAGACACAACGAATTCTGTAAATATTAGTCAACAGTATTAATCTTTTATTGCATTGGAGTGTACAATATAAACTTGCTATTTTGCTGCTCCCAAGCGGAGGAGTTTGGCAAAACGGAACCCATTGATCAGCTATCGACCTGGGTTAAAAATTAAAAAAAAAACTTGTCAAAAAAATAAAAAAAAAATTTTGGATTGATCCACCCTTAACTCTTAGGGGTATAAAAATTTGTTTTAAACCTATTCTCAGACCTACTGAATATACATATACGAACGGTACGTTTGATACTTGGTCAAAGAAACTATAAACACATGATCCACAATTGAAATTAGGGCTAGAGCATTTGGTAATTATATCGGGACCAGAGTGGCACGATAACGGGTTAGGAAGGGGATGGTAACGGTACAGGAGGGGGACAATAACACGATATGAGATTTGCTAGGGAGGACGATAAAGGGTTAGGATCGAAATAGGATCGGGAGCAGAGAGAGACGGTAACGGAATAAGAGTGGGACTGTAATAGGATGGGAGCGGGATGGTAACGAGATAAGAGCGGGACGGGGAATCAGGACCAGAGCAGGGCTCCAATTCACTATGTGAACTTGGCAATTTCTTGCTTCGAAATCACGTCGATTCCTTCATTAATAAACGACATCTCTATGACGCATTCATATATTCATATATATGACGCGTCATAGAAAATACAAATTTCGCTTATTGATGAAAAATGATGAAAATGACGTTTATTAATGAAGGGTACGACGTTTTCTCGAAGCAAGGAATCACCAAGTTGTCATAGTGAATTGGGGCCCGGTACGGTAACGGGATAGGAGTGGGACGATAACAGGATAAGAGTGGAAAGGAAACGAAACAGAAGCGGTACGGTACGGTAACGAGGTATGAATAGGAGCGGGAAGGGAACTGGAACGGGAATATGGTGGGACGGAAAATGGTCGGAAGCAGAATGAATACTTCACTACGCGTACGAAGTCGCGGGCATCAGCTAGAGTTTTAAATAAAATTTGGCGCAAATTTTATGTTCTACAATTTTATAATAGATGTTAACATCATTGGAGGAATAGAAACCGAGATGATCGCGAAGAACGGTTTTTTTTACCTTTAAACTTAAATAACTTGACGCAGACACGAAATTTTATGAGACTTGAGACAACTCCCCGACTTAAACTACATTCGACAGGTACCTATGGTATGTCCGTAAAAATATATAATCAACTTCCACAAACAATTAAAAACGAAAAAGATGATAAAATATTTATAAAACAACTAAAACAACTATTGATAATCAAAAGTTACTACACGCTTGATGAATATTTAAATGACCAATTTAATAAATAATATACCTAATATTTATGATAAATATACAATAATAAATACATAATATACAATAATGATTATAAAATTAAGTGACAAATTGTAAAATGCTATATGAAAATAAAAATAATCTTACGACTTGCTAAAAAATTGCAATTATTATAATTAGTATTATTCTTATTAATTTGATTGAATTTTTGCTATATAATTTTTATACTTAGAAGCAGTCTTCCTCTCTTCTAAATGTGTGCCCGACAGGGTCCTTAGTGAACTGACTACAAATTGACCATCTGTTGTACCTACATTAAGGAATGCATTAAATAAATAAATAAATAAACTTCAAGAACGCCAAAATGAAGGTCCATTCGAAAATTCAGCTTATTATCTCTCATTTCGAGGTTCTCATTTGACTGGACTGTGCCTGTTTAGAGCAATTTCGTATATTTTATACGACAACCAATGTTCGGCACGGGAAATATGAGAACAAATTTTATTGTCAAACACGTGGTTAACAATTGATGCGAGTTCGCAATACAGACTCATGACAAATTCGGAAAGTATTCCCGAACCCGAACACTTTTTTCACTTGCGACACATCAATATCAACGCGGGCGAAGCCGCGGGGCATAGCTAGTTATTAATAAATTATAACTATTTATTACCCAATCAATACTTCTTAGACGTAGCAGTATGTCGTAGGTACCTTAATTCGTCTACCTATACCTCAGATCGAACGTTTATAATATCATGAGTAGTTATAGTTTATTAGTACTTAATTACAATATTAAAATTATTATTACAATCAAAATATTAAAACATTATTACAATATTAATACCCTATTCAAACAAACGTACAAATATCTATCATGTTCATATTTCATAACACTTAACAGAGTCGTCAATTATAGGATTTCGAAAGATAATTTACTCACAGATGTAAAGTTATTCCAGAATTCGTCATATCCAATAGCTAATGGCTTCTACCCTACTTACAACACACGACGGCATATTTGCAGAATTAAATAACGCAGAAACAAAATAACAAACACAGTCGAAACTTTACCGCGTGTTATGACTTCTTATTATAGAATTAGAGCTTTCTAATTCTATGACTAGAAGTCATATATTTTATAGAAACATGTTTTTGTTTTAGAGGAACCGGCGGTGGTGGAATGTTTGGTGATGTCAACATCTCCGCGATCTTAGACTCGCTCAGTGTGAGCTATGACAAGCGAGTGAGACCAAATTATGGAGGTTTGTCTTTATTTTTTTAATTGTTTCAGACCAATGTATTGCTGTTTTTATTTCTAGCTTCGCAGTTAATACCTCTTGGAGGCTTTGTTTGCCAAACGCTAATTTTGTTAACCTCGTCGCAAAAGATGACCCTGTGTACGTTATTTGGTACTTGTTTGAGAGGAGAATACAAAATGTACATAATAATTATTTTAGTTTTGGCTACGTTCGTTGTTTATGCATGCTCAGTAAATAGATAATTATGATTTGTTACCATACCTTACCTATGACGGTTTTTGTACATTTAATAAAATAAGTGAATTACTATTTTGTAATTACCAAAAAAAAATATTGAAACTTTGAAAGAAGAAGGAGTAAGACAATGTAAAAGTACAGTCAACATTTTTAATTACATTACAATGAGGAAGTTATATAAAGTTTTCAGAAATCTCACTATGAAAATTAACGTGGATTGGAAACATTATAAACATTACATTAAAAGATCACCGGATGTGGTTGAAACTATAGTTGGATTACTCCAATTAAAACCTGAGTTTTCAGAAATCCTGCATTCAATTATAGATATAGTAGTACTACTTATTTCGCGGTGGCCGATGCGCATAAGAAAGTACTCCTTCTCTTTCACACATGCTACCTAGCCCCTCTCTGCGCCAATCAGCGCAGCGGCAGCAGCGTAATAAAGTAGACATGTAAGTATCTTAAAGAACGGCTCATGTTTAACTGACAACCTTCTCCTTTTTCAAAGTTGGTTAAAAATTAACTTTATATTCCCAAGAATAGTAAATGATCACCAAATAAAAAAAATAATCACCAAAAAAATAGTAAATGATTACCAAAAAAATATAAACCAAATAAAAAAAATTGTAAATGATCACCAAAGTGGGCTCCACCAGAAGTCTCGCTCGTCACCCTTTCATGTCGCTTACTTGACCTTCGCTCCGCTGCGGAAGTCATCGGCTCACTTTGCTCGCCACCTCCCCCCCTTCAATCCACTCGGCCTCGTAGGCTAGCTTCATTCAACACCTCCTGTGCGAGCTTCTAGTTCCGCGCTTTTATATACACTCTAGGGGTAAGAGCGAGTTGGACCACGGAAGAGTGAGATGCGGCAATTTGGATACGATTTAGTGGTAATTTACTAAATTTGATCTGCCTATACAATTTTTGGATAGAAGTTTATGGGATCTCAAAGATTATTTTGATGGTCATTATATTTTTTCCCTCTAAGAACTAACAGATTGTACCTAACTATCAATAATATAAAATTTACTTTTCCTTCATACTTTAACGGGCTTAGGACCTGTTGCGCTGTTTCAACACTTGCACGGTGTCCAGTTCACAAACATAAACACTCGCTACATAAAAAAAGTCCATAAGCGTCGAATCTGGAGATTGCGGCACAATCACCAGATTTATTGTACTGGCCCACTACGGCTTCCAAAATTTGGTCAATCAAAATTCTCGTACTGTTCGGTGATAGTGCGGTGGCTCGCCATCTTGCTGGAATGACAAGCCTTGCAGATACGCCAGCGGAACATCGTCTAACATAGACGAGACCATCATCCGCAACTGCGTGAATTCGTGACAAGTAAACTGATAAGCCATCGTTCGCGATAGTTGATAGTTGATAAAACAAGAGGCGGAGCAGCGTAGGAGCAACGATGACACCGTGCGTGCTGCGTGACTGTGACCGACTGACCTCGTTATTTTTTGTTTTGTTTTCGGGAAGCTCGCAGCAAACTAGGCCCGATATTTCCCAGGGATAAATGAACTGAGCCTAGATGCAAGTTTGCCGTGTATTTTATAAATGAAGTGTGAATGAAATGGCGACAAACGCGATTAAGTGCATGCTTAAGGGCGGATGCAAACGTTGAAAAAATTTATAATAAATATGTATATGTTTGACCAATAATAAGCTGTTTTTTGGGATAATGATCTGTAAAATTATTATTTTTTATTTTTGCCTAGATTGCCTTGATTTGTTAAGAATAATAAGCTGTTTTTTGGGATAATGATCTGTAAAATTATTATTTTTTATTTTTGCCTAGATTGCCTTGATTTGTTAAGATTTTTTTTGGGTAATTACAGAATTGTTTTGTATATAATTGGTGTCTAGTTTTGTAAATTTAAAGTTATAGATTAGATTTATAATAGACTAGACACCCGCGGTTTTCCAGGATAAAAACTAGCTTTTGTGTTATTTTGATGTGTAAGCTATACTATTGTAAAGTTTCATCGATTTTGATGAAACTTTACAATCAATAGTTTTTGCGTGAAAGTGTAACAAAGGTACATCCATACTTACAAACTTTCGCGTTTATAATATTAGTAGGGTAGTAGGATAAACTTGGAACTAGAATTGATTAAGGCTCAAGTTTAAAAAATAATAATAAAAAACTGTCAATTAATCTATACACAAAAATAAATTTGACATGCCGTTGATTATTATCTACCTACTATTTATCCCTTCTTTGGTTGTATTGGACTACATGTTATCAGTTGGTTTATTTTCTTATTTTAACGGTTTTAAAATCCTCAAGCCATAATAGGGAGGTTATTATTAATTTATTCAATTAAACGAATAAATTTTTATTTACAAGAAATATGGTACAATAATATTTAATATAATATAACAAAAGGCTTAATAATTTAAAAACTAAATAAAACTAAACTAAAAGATATTAAATACTATTTACATGCCGGGTATCGGTTGAGCCAACTGAATGGCCTACAGATAATTCAACCGATACCCGTCGTCCGGCAACGTGCCCAAAATAAATAATAATAAATAATAATAAGTTATTCAATTAATTTTAGAACATTGTCTATGTTGTACCTACAGTTTTATACAAAATGTAACATTATTATTCAAAGTACATACTTCGAGGATAAAGATGAGTTAACAGAGACAGCTGGTATTACTAGTCCCATTTGTTTTATAAAATTAAACAGTTTCATCACACTTTAAGACAGGTGAAAGTAAATTGAATCTTTGTAGTTTAGCTCCACTTAACCAAGGATTTATGATTTCAGGACCGCCAGTGGATGTGGGGGTCACCATGTACGTGCTCTCAATCAGCTCGCTATCTGAAGTTAAAATGGTAATTAAAACTGAAAATTGTATGTAGATGGTCATTTTAGAGCGAAAAATTACACGTTCAGCGTTTATGCTTGCGGCTCTCGGTCGAACGGAGGACTACTTTACAAAAAGGTATTTCAAAACAAGCCTCGTTCGATCCGACTCCGGATGTCACGTCACCGTCCTCTGATTTGGTTTTCAAGGCGCGAAGCGCACGCAACTTACCTATGGGCTTGATTGCAGATCTGCCAGTGGAGGTGGGCGTCACCATGTATGTGTTTTCTATCAGTTTCGTCTCCGAAGTGCTCATGGTACTCGCCACTTTCAGCTCATGTGTAACGTTGCGTCTAGCACCGTTACCTTATTTTACTTAAAACTAGTGACTGATTAACATTCTAATAATTTTACTTCAATAAATATTTAAAACTACATTTTGTCTATTAACTAAACATTAAATAAATTAACAGGAGACGGAACGATAAAGACAAGCTGATGATCAAAGGATACTCACAGGAAAAAAGGGGTAGATTTTTATGAAACCTCTGTTGCAAAAATGAGCACAATTCATGAAATGATAAGTATTGTTGCGAGAGATAACATGTTTTTTACGCAATTTGACGTCTCACTAGCATTATTATATGGCAGCTTAAGTAAGGAGATATAAATAGACCACCAGAAATATATAACGACAGTTCTAATCGAGATTGCAGATTAAAAATGAGTCTTTACGGACTTAAACAAGTACCGAGATGCTGAAATAACTGCATAACCGATTTTCTAGTAAAGACTGGATTCGAGATCCTTGTCTCTTTTTGAAGGAAAAGGGAGAACATAATTATGTAGACGATGGCCTGCTTGCTTCAACTTATCAAGAGTAAGCAGAGAAGTTTAAACAGGAACTGAAAAGTTGAATTAAGATAAAATCGAAGCCAGCTTCGTATTTCTTAGGCTTAGAAATACAGATAATAGGAATGATGGCTCTATTTCTCATCTATATCTTAGCCATGCGTAAAATTCTTGTTGTTAATGAAAAGTATTTCAGTTTTAAAAATCGGTGAATGGTTGTTTTTTCGATTTAATGTTATCGCCGCTGCGCTATGAATATTGCTAAAATAGCCCATCTTTGATATTGATTCCTTAGCCGATATCCCAAAATGATTCCTAGGTTTTGGTTTTCATTAGAGATAAATCCATATCCCTAATGGAAACCACATCAAAGAGACTTCAACAGTCACTTCAAGACGTGACCAAATCCGGATATTTAGCTATTTAAATTTTACTATGCAATAAAACATTTTATTTGATACCTACATATATATACTGAAATAATAAGAGTTACTCAATCATCAGACTTATTTAATTTATCATTTTAATGTACTTGTTTTATTGCCATACTGATTACCTGGGTTTCAAGTGCCTGGACACATCGGACGTAAATTACGAGTAAATGGCCGCTCTTTTATTCCAAATGTGTGTACGGTGTGTGCTGTTTATATGAATTAGTGTACCTGCAAATACGCGCCAAAAGATCTTGCGACACGTCAGATGTTACTTTTGTTCGTAGGAAACATTATTGGTTGCATTATTGAGAAAGTTAAAAAAAAATTACTCATTTGTTTTCCTATATGTACCATTCAAGATTTAAATTTCATATAAATGCGTGAAATACAAATACCAAGGAGATGTTAGATACATTCAGAATCAGATCTTTACCGTACTTTCCCAGTCTAGGCGTGCAAACATTATCTGTAACAAACATTAATACAATTAAATACCAATTATACGTAGTGATTACATTCTCTCTGTTAAAGACATTACGAATTTAACTAATGATCAATAAAAATGTTAAATAAGTAAACTGATATTGTTAACAAATTAATATAACTAATATTAAATTATTCAACGATGTTAAATTAAACTAAATAAATGTAAATTCTCAGTGGCGTTCGTTCGGAGACGCCTATGTCCAGTAGTGGACGACTACAGGCTGATGATGATGATGATGATGAAATGTAAATTGAATCATAAATAATATCATTTTATTAACAAAGTCATATTAACTAAATAGATTTCATATGTCAAAGATTTGATAAATTTATATAAAATTATATAATACTAATAAACATTTATTTAATAGCCACAGTTTGAGATGTCTCCTGACAGGTAACTTCTTAATATCTTTCGGGATAGCAACATACACATTGCGCATTGTAATAGGTACTTTTTTTTGAAAAATTTGGCTAGAGAATTCTATTTGGATTCCTTGTATTCCGAGGATAACAGCTATCTCGGGCAGTTTAAAACAGTGTGGATGGTATCTATCTTCTATACATATAAAAGGCTTTGTCCTGAATGAATGACGGATCAACGCACAGCCTAAACCGCTGATCGTAGAGATCTGAAACTTGGAGAGTGTGTTCTTTGTATGACGTAGGCATCTGATAACAAAAGATTTTCTGAAATTCTACCCCTAAGAGGGTGAAAAAGGGGGGCAAAGTTTGTATGGGACGTGATTTCTTGGTCCAATCTACTTCAAATTTGGCATAAACCCTTTTTTAATAGAATTAATGAAAGACGTATTTCGTATTTTATTGAAATCCATCTCCTAACGGGGTTAAGAAGGGGTAGAAAGTTATTTTGGCGGTGATTTGCTTCGAAGTTGATATCAATACTTCTTAGTACCTTTGGTGACGTCAGACACATCTAGCCCGACTCCGCAGGTAGCGGATCAGCTGGTTGTCACTGATAAGGTCAGCTGTAGTTATGCAACAGGGTGCCCTGAAACAGCGGGAGCTGTATGTGCGCGAAGTCTTGACAAAAGAAAATACGATTCAGGAAGGATGGCAGAAAGTAGCCTATCGTAAAAGACCAGCAAAATATCGTTTCTTGGGCAAGTCGGGTGTATGTGAGAGATTAATTTAGCACGTTATAACAGGCGTCAGTGTTGCAATGCGATAATGCGCAAATTTGTGCCATTAAAATCATGATAAATGATAGAGCAGTGATCGTAATGAGTGTTACCAACTAACTCTGTCGATAACCTACAGGATTTTACAGATAGCATAAGTGCGGTAAGTGCTATTGTTGACGAATTTGGGATTTAATCTGTGTTCATTTTGGGTGACTTTAATGTAAATCCGTGTCAGTTGTTTTACAGTGAACTTGTGAATATTTGTACTAATACCTAAAGCCTCGCCTAAAATTATTAATGTAAATAAAGACGTCGTAAGGGGTACAAGAATTGTGGAACAAGTAGGTATATACACTTTTCATCAGAAAAACCGAAACACTTCCCTTTTTGTGGTTTCTGTCCTAATTTAACACAAAAGAGTTTTCATTCCATGAAAAAAATCACATGATTGTATCGCTGGCAGTTTGGCCATTACAGTGATAAGCGAAATTATGCCATGGTTGCGGTTCGTAGACAGTTTGGGGAGGAATCAGCGCTGACGGTAAGACAGAGCTTGTCTTTGTGTCTGAGCCACGTCTGCCTGCACTAAACAGTCATCGGTACATCGAACAGTGTCTTGAGCCTCACGTGATGCCCTATGCACATTTTATTGGCAACGGTTTCATATTCATGCACGACAATGCTAGGGCTCAAATCGCAAGCGTCGTACGAGATTATGTTACCGAAGTCGGTATCTCTATTATGGAATAGCCAGCAAGAAGCCCGGACATGAATCCGATTGAACATCTATGGGATGATAAAAAAAACAAATTCGTGCAAGAGATCCTGCACCAAACACACTTAGCCATCTGCAAAATGCACTCCAAGAGGAACGGAATGGAATGCCACAACATTTGATCGTGACTCTCATCCGATCGATTAAGAACTGGACGGAAGCATAAGAGCGCGGGGAGGGAATACAAGTTATTTAATAAACGTTTATTAGCTTTTTTTTTTCATTTACGTGTGTTGTTTTATCAATTTCCTTTATACTCCATACAGGGTAAAAATGACTTGTTAAACAAAAAACGAAACCTATGAAAATTTAATTTCAATTTAGAACATTAACATTAGGATTTGAAAATCTCAATTGATTCACTACTAGCTGTTGCCCACGACTTCGTTCACGCGGATTATAGTTTAACGCTGATGTAGAGTCTTTTTTTGTAGATAGAAATGTCTCTACTTCGTTCGCGTCGACTACTTATATCTTTTAAAATTGGTAAATGGGCACTTGTTTGATGACATCTCGCCTGATGGAAAGCGAAGATGGAGCATGGTTGCCCATGAGATGCCTATTCACTCTAGACTTTGTAGCCATTTGGAAACAAAAAGCTGGTAGAGTTCTACTCTTTAAGGAGTCCACATGATGAAAGAATCTGCAAAATGCTTCGTACCAATCGGTGGGACATTAATTACGTACGGGGAAACGACTCTCCTCGCCTGGAAGTCCTTAAGTGGAAAGGAGAAGAAGGGATCGGTTAGTGCAATTCTTACCGAAGTGCTGCCGATAGAAGAGCGACAGGCAGTTTCTTCTCCACCAGCACATTGTTATTTATAAAATTAATTAGGCAACGTTCTAAAGATTCCAGAGCTGCCAGTAGGCTGACCCACCCCATAGATGGCTACAGTACTCCCTGCAGGATAGTATTTGTAGTTTAACGCTCAAGCTGGTTCCTTTGTAGCGACACTTGTTTTAGCCGAGTTACGTTACACAATTTCGGAGTGGTCCAATTTTAAAGAAGCATAATTTAACCTGCAATTGTTAACGTAATAAAGTGCGCTGGAATCCCAGATGCACTCGATGCGAGTGAAGTATCACGACTGCATTTGCTAGAATTTCATCCCAAATTTGGTCGTCATTCAAGGGGCGCCTTGATGTGCAGGCTGCATGGAACGTACGGCGTTCAACACTATCCACTGTTCTGAGGAACGCAAATGAGGTAGCGCCGCTGACAGAAATCGTGTATTAGCAGCTATAAATAGTAGTATTCTTTGTTACTAGTGTTGACAGGACAGTGTATATTGTCCTGCCTAAAGCATGCTTCTTAAAGACACTTGGTGCCCCCACCATATCGCGTCGTCGTCAGTTAGATAGATAAATTTGTTTGTCGTTGAACAAAGGCACTTCGTCGTACATTAAAGTTTCTGCAGAATTATCCTCTTGACAAAACCTTAAAGACGCCAGAAGTACATTTCTGACACACACATACCACAGACCACAGTCTGAAGAGGGTTTTAAAAGGCTTTTGGACGGTTGAAGCCAAAATTCGCCACACTGCTTCAGAGTTACCTTCTGATATACCAACCATAAATCAGGTAACGTAGACCTAAGCGAATTTGAAAAGAAAAATATTTTAACATTATTTACTGGTCTGGTGCATTCCATAAAATTACTGTTTGCGAGTTTTAATTTTACTGCCATCTACTTTCTATTGCATAAACAAATTTTCAAGTGTTGTAAAAAACGCTGAAATTATATTTCTACCATGATATTTTTTCATGTAATTATAATTTTAAAGCCATCTACTTTCTGTTGCATAAACTAATTTTTAAGTGTTGAAATAATTATAGTTTCTTCCGTGTAAAGATTCCAAGTTATTTTGTAAGATTTCCTAAAAACGCTGAAATTATATTTCTACCATGATATTTGTTTATGTAATTATAATTTTACACCTATGTATTTCATTCATTTTCGTAGTCTACACAGCGTTTCAAGGTCAGACTAATTTTATCCATTTTCTGTCGTCATCGCTTACAGAAGCTGAATTTAAAAAAATGTTCGAACCCGTATATATTAATTTTAGTGATTTTAAGTATTCATTTTTAGTTTCAAGGTTCTAAGACAATCTAATTAACTTTTTTCCATTCAAACTACACCCCCCACTAATCCCCCCATGAGTAGACTTTCAAATTTTTGAGAGCCTATATTAGAATCAGGGTTCAATTAAGCATATTCGTGGAAACACCATCAAAATTCCATTAGTGGTTCTTAAGTTATAGAAGTCCAAACAAACAAACAAAAATTTTAAAAACTGTTATATTAAAACAGTTTAGTTACTCATTTTAAGTCTTGATTTTTTTCGAATTTCTTCCATGTTCAGATTTTTTGGATTTTACGATTTTATTATATGTATAGATTGAACGACATTTGGCATATATTCCTAAATATACACACTTTTCTGATAATCCTTATAAAACATAAACTTGCAAGATGTTTCGATTTTTTTGATGAGAAGTGTAAAGCAAAGAGTGTCATAATCGATTAAAATTTATAGACTTTCCCTCTGAATGTGTAAACTGTGCTGATTGTTTTTGTAATGACCGGGGCCACAGGCGTGTTCTGGATAAGCTGTACTCCGACATTATTACCGCCCTCCGTGACGCGGCAGTGGCGAGTCGGGGAAGCACAAGGAAAGGCGTGGGTGGCCCTCGCATAGCAGGATGGAACAAACATGTCAGTGAGGCTCATAGGGTGGCCAGGTCTAAGCTCGAGGATTGGGTGTTATGTGATAGGCCGAAATCAGGAATTCTGTACAAAGAAATGTGCGATAGCAGAAGAGTGTTTAAGTCTTGATTAAAATGGTGCCAGAATCATCAGGACCAAATAAAGATGGACGCTCTTGCTGTAAAACATTGTAAAGGGGATTTCCGCGGTTTTTGGCAGAGTATCAACAAAGTAAATGTACGACCTGACCTGTACCTCCTGTGAGCGTCGATGGTGTAAATGAACCCAAAGAAATTGCAAACATCATCACGAAACATTTTTCTGTGAAGTCTCCACTGGGCCCAGCGACGGAGGTGCTCAATGCTGACAAGAAATGCTGTCAAGAAGTGGCGGCTAGCTTCTTGGCGAAAGACGTAACTAAAGCCATAGGGCTTATATCGAGAGGCAAGTTTCCTGGACATGATGGACTCAGCATGGAATACCTGCAGCACGCCGGATCACACATCGCTGGAGGTTTGGCTATGTTCTACTCGCTATGCGTGACATTCCTACTTGCCAGCCGATTTCATGAAAACAGTGGTAGTGCCTGTAGTGAAAAATAAAATGGGTGATCTTACCGACAAGAGTAACTACAGGCCTATTGCTCTTGCCACTGTTATTGCTAAAGTTTATGCAGGTTTGCCTAACACACAGTTAGATAAACACGTAACACTGCACGATAACGAGTTCAGATTTCATCCTTGGCAATCGACTGAAAGTGCGTTTAAAGCATACCGTCAAACACTACACAGATCGTAAGACGCCCGTGTATGTATGCTTCCTCGACTTTTCAAAGGGTTTTGACTTTGTAGGGTATAACCTGCTGTGGGACAAGCTGAAGAATATAAACTTGCCACCGGAACTCATCAACATGTTCCAGTATTGGTACGCGCACCAGTCCAACAGTGTGAGGTGGGCGGGGGCAATGTCGGATCCGTATCAGCTTGAATGCGGAGTCAGACAGGGCGGCTTAACGTCTCCAATCCTATTTAATTTATATATAAACGGGCTGATCGTAGCGCTCAGCAATCAGCATGTCGGCTGCCACGTTGACGGTGTATGTGTCAATAATCTGAGTTACGCAGACGACATGGTGCTGCTGAGCTCGTAGGTCTGCGGCCTGAGGAAGCTGATGCGGACATGCGAGGAATATGCTTGTGGCCACCAAAAAACTTTTGTTTTACGACTTTTTTAAAATTTAATATTTTTTTCGTACTGAAATATCAGACCATTCAAACCACACAACATACTACAGTAACAAACGAAAATGCATTTTTTTAAGTAGTTTCCTATTTACCCAATAAGATCAAACGAACTTCTTGAAGTGAAGTTTGATTAATATTATATGAGACGCATCATTTGAAGATACATAATTATATAAGGAACAAAGTAATCCTTTCAGCCAGCCAGGCAACTTCGCACGTTTTTAGAGAGATATTCAACGATTTCTGAACGAAAGTTACCACTATACTATTTGCTAACACCGCCCGCCCGTCAGATCTTTTTACACTATAACTGAGCGAACGCGCTATTTCCCGGATAACTCCCATTGTTTACGGCAACTAAGGCGTTCAACCGTTATTTCCAAATCCTCAACAATATCATGTGTTTCAGGATTTCACTTTGGATTTCTACTTTAGACAGTTTTGGACGGATCCGCGACTTGCATATAAGAAGAGAGCAGGCGTTGAAACGCTTTCAGTCGGATCAGAGTTTATTAGGAACATCTGGGTTCCTGATACTTTCTTTGTTAATGAGAAACAATCTTATTTTCACATTGCTACAACGAGCAATGAATTTATACGAATTCATCATTCTGGATCTATCACACGGAGTATAAGGTATTAAAATGTCGTATATAACTAACAATTTAATAAATTTATTATTGGTCACTGTTTTTTGTTTTTTTGTTAATACTTACTGTCTTGTTTTCTTTATTGCAGGCTGACTATAACTGCCTCTTGCCCCATGGACCTGCAATATTTTCCGATGGATAGACAGTTGTGCAATATTGAAATCGAAAGTTGTGAGTAATTTGATAAAGCTTTATTATTTTACAGAACTAATCTTCATCTAGCTTATACCAGTTATACTTACTAAAAATTCTATCATAAACAACCTCCTCGTTTTACGCTTTATGAAAATGACATGATAGTTTTAACTACAGCTCTGTATCACAAGCAGACCCATGAAAATTACATGCTCGGTTCAAACATTGAAAATGCTTTAAAAAATCATATAGCATCGATTGTATGAAAAAAAGTCAACAACACTATCTGCGATGGAATGTAAAGTGTTCAACTTTACATTTTTGCTAAAACAATAAAATTATATTAGAAGAAATCGATTCATCCAATTCACCTATTCCAATATTATAAAAACCCAGTGCGATGGGTGCTTACTTTATCGTTCCATATCTCTGCATGGTTCAGTCGGCTACACCATGAGGGACATCAGATACAAATGGAACGAGGGGCCCAATTCTGTGGGTGTATCGAGCGAAGTGTCCCTGCCGCAATTCAAGGTGTTGGGTCACCGACAGCGAGCTATGGAGATCTCTCTTACGACAGGTACCGAGCCCTGATGCAGGCCCATATTCAGCACTCATCTCCTCTAAAGTAACAATAAATTATATAATGTACATTTTGTATAGCCAGTGACAAAAATCCCTGAACGTGCCCACTGTTACAAATTCATCTACATCATCGCAAAGTATATGCCAGTGAACATTATCATAATATTATAGTAAAACAACGTTTTGATATTTAATGTTTGTAATATATTATTACAAACATGAAAAATCAAAACGTTTTTTTAATAACTTACTTATAAACGTTGGTTAAGCTAATTTGACACGAAATGGTAGTTACAGATCAACGCCTCACTTATAAACGTTAGTTAAACTAATTAACCATCTCTCTAATTTAACTACTGATATCACATGGAGCGCAGTATCTTGAGAGTGAAACTATCAGACTGTATTAGGAACAGTATACTGCGCTCCAAACCCCAAATAGCCGACATTGGTCAGAAAGCCGTCGAATTGAAGTGGAACTGGGCCGGACATATGTCCGCATATATATGCCACATGTCGGACGAGCTGTGGGTCAAACTCACCACAGAGTGAACCCCACGCAACGTTAAACGACGCTGCGGTAGGCCCAGACGTAGATGGTGAGATGAGCTAGACGCATACTGGAAGGACTGGAAACAAAAAGCCTTAAACCGTGAGGAGTGGAAGGAGGGTAGGAAGGCCTTTGCCCTGCAGTAGGTTTGTCCTACCAGGTTAAAATAATAATTAACTGACATGATGTTGGTTGTAAATCAGCTGATTGTCAGTTTTCTGAAGTCTGAGCTAAAGTCTGCCAAAATGGTGGTTGTTGTCGTTTCTTTACATGGGTGCGCTTAGGCAAGCTGGTTGGAAAACATTTTGCTGAAAAAAATTATACGGGGCTTTTGAAACCACGTCATAAGCTTTATGTAAATTTTAGCGGTCAAAGTTAATTGACAAAGTGTCAATAACTTTTGATTTTTAATACAGATTTTCTTATAAATATTATAGTTGCGAGAGTTTGTGAGGATGGATGGATGGATGTGTGTTACTCCGTCACGGAAAACCTACTGCACAGCCTTTTGTGATTAGGTCTTGGAATAATTTTCATCCCGAAAGGCGAACAGTTCTATAAGGAACAGTTTTACTACCAACCTAATTCTACGCGGGTGGAGCCCCGGGTATCGGCTAGTATCTTCACTTAATCACTATACATAAGCAATGTACCTACAGTCAGAGTTGCAAAAGGAGTAAACTTAGCATGTGCTGTGGTCGGTTTATTATGTATGGATAAAAAACTTTTTCCAAAATCAAATCATCATCGCAAACTATTTTACGTAAATTTTTATTTCTCAAAATAACTTACGTCAAACCAACTTATCGCAATTTTTCAGTTAGCAAAACTCTTTTTTGGCAAGTTATTGTTTAACAAATAATTGTTTGGTCAAATAAATTTGACTTTGGCTTATTCTTCTTCTGACAGTGGTGCACCAGTAATATTGTAGCCAGCGAAATTACTGCATTTGAGACTTAATATCTGATGTCTCGGGGTGATGAGCGCAATGCAGTGCTACGCAGTGCTTTTACGGTATTAAAAGTTCTGGGTGGCACTTCAATTGTTATGGACAGGCGACGCGCTTACCATTAGGCAAACGACTCATCATTGTTCGTCTCATCTCACAGTTCCAACAAAAAAACCTAGCAATCCTCGCTTCGCTCGTCGTCGTACCTATTTATGACTTTGCATTGAACTAAATCATTAAAATAATACTGTATTAAACAAGACATCATTTGTTAACGAAATCATTTATTTTTTATTTATAATGGGATCATCAACAAAGAATACACTTACATGCTAGATTATAATGCTAATTTAAGTTTTTACTATGTGCTCCTTCAATTACTGGACACCAAAGCTTGCTATGCTACGAGTATAGCAACAAAAAAACATAATTAAAATCTAAATAGAATTGAAATAAGGGACATTGTTTGCGCCTTACTAATATAATATGACAAATCATATCTAAAAAACATGATAATTGAAGAGAACACTAGTACATTAGTAGTATTTGACGTAATAAAATTTGACAAAGTAAATTGATGCCAAATGATAAATTGACCAAGTGAATAAAATGCGAAATGAAAATTTGCTAACGATTTTTTGGGAAATTAAACTAGGGCAATAAATTTTTTGGGAAGTGAAATTTGACGAAAAATATTTTGCCCAAAGAGAAGTTACACCGCTGTGGTCACATCGATAATGAGAACACAGGCATTTATGGCGTTTACAATCTAATAATTGTAAGCCATATATGCGTTAATTTTGAGCTATTTATCTGTCGTGTTTATAAAGTTTTGAATTTTTTCTTCTACAAAAGTTGAGAAAGATTCGTCTAATATCGGGGATCCCAGGAGACGAAGTGAGCTTATATCTACTAATTTGATATTAGGGGCCAAACTGTTGAATTTTTCGACAACCGAATCTTTATCGAAATAAGAATCGCTAACAAACAGTTCGTACTTTGAAAAATTTTGTTTTAAGCCAATTAGACGAAACTCGTAGAGTATACTTAAATCATTGAAAACAGTGTCTATATCGCCTCCCAGGGTTCCGTCATCCAAGTACCAAACATTTAGTTTGGACTGGAGATGTTGAATTATTAGATGGATGGCAAGACTAAAAATAGCCGGACCAAGAGGATCACCCTGCTGACATTTGACAGAGGATAGAAGGACGTCATTTTTGTAAATTAATTTTATAGCATTGCCGTAGCATTGCCAAAGGAAATTATATATATCAGGATTTTCATCCTTGACTTGTGTCAAAAGGGCGCCCCGATCAACAGAATTGAAAGCATTTTTGACATCCACCTTCAACAGCACCTCCCCACAACTTTGATCTAAAAAAGTACGAAGTGAATTAATGGCTGCCTCACAGCCTCCCCGTGAGCAAAGCCAAGCCAAGCAAAGTTCCAAAGCCAAGCTGTATTGGCTAAAAAATGTTGATCAAAGGAACAACCCTTTTTTTACAGCCGACTTAGGCCGCGAGGCGGCGATATGTGGTGCCAACAGCAGTAGGTGTGATCCCACCATCTTTTTATTCAAGGCAAATAAATTTGCACCATATAGAATATCGATGATGTCGCTGTTGACTCGGCCTGACAACATCAGGTATACTAAAGCCCTCAGGTCCCTCAAGAGGGCCTCGCCAACCTCGCCCAAAATACCACATAAAATATCTTTTAGATGTTGAGGTGTGAGGCCATCAAGGCCTCCGGCTGAGCCACTCTGGAAGGACGTAACGGCTGCAGCAACGTCTTGTGCAGACACTTCCACAGCAACATCACTTTCTTGTGGTGGGTCAGGGAGCAGGAGATCTGCTGCCGTAGGTGGATGTTTGTCACGAAGTGACTGTATTGTGTCTGAAGTGTAGAGGGCTATTGTGTCGCTAGAAAACAAGACACGGACAGCGCCCTTTAAATCACCGTCACTAATTTTGTTCTCAACTAACCTGAAAGTGGCCAAATCGTTTAGGGATTAAGAATTTTGATTAGGCCGCCTATGAGGCGGAACTATTACATCTGGGTCTAAAGGGTGCTCTTCCATTACTTTGCACCTCACGCAGTTTTCCTTTACTCTATTAGTAAGGGATGTTTTGTTGGAAGGGTCTAATTTTACGTAAAGTACAAAGTATGGAAAAACGAGGAGATGTTCTCAGGCATCTATTGTATTATGGGAAACAACGTTTCTAATAGCTGAAGATAAGGATTGGGCAACCAAATTGCGAGCACTACGCGGGATGCACTTTAAAAGCGGAACGGAGTTTTTGTTCGAGCTCAAGACCTCCTAAACCGGTTTAGAAGGCCTAGCAGCACTCGAGGAACTGCTACTCGGGATATTATTATTGTCTAAAACTGGGGTCGAGAGAGGGATAGAAATTTAGTTCTATGAATATTGAGGCCATTTTGGCCTTTGAAAAATCAGGTTAAAAAATTAATAAAAATAGGTAAAAGTAGGTTGTTTCAGGGTGTGTGTGCGTGTGTGTGAGTTAGAGATAGGGTGTGTGTGTGATGGTGTGAGAGGTGGTGTGTGTATGTGTGTGTAGATGAAATTGTAACAGTACGCAGTGGGAACGTTTTGTATATCTTTGTAGTAAGGCATGCCTTTGTTTCACTTTAAAATGTTCAAGATTTTTTTATGTCTCTTTTAAGCTTTTCCATTTTCAAATTCACCATTTATCAAAGAAGTAGTCTCATTTATCTAAGTAATTCATATGCAGAAACATGTTTTGATTTCTATTACTTCATTTCAGGAAACTATTCAAGACTGGCGTGCGAAATTCAGTTCGTGCGTTCGATGGGATACTACTTGATTCAGATTTACATCCCTTCTGGATTGATTGTCATTATATCTTGGGTATCATTTTGGCTGAACCGCAATGCTACACCTGCTCGAGTTTCACTTGGTGTGACCACCGTACTGACGATGACCACCCTGATGTCATCCACTAACGCTGCTCTGCCTAAGATCTCTTATGTCAAATCAATTGACGTCTACCTGGGTACCTGTTTCGTCATGGTCTTCGCCAGTCTTCTAGGTAACAATATTACTAAGGAATCTCTAAAATCATCAAATCAAGTAGAGGTGTTAAATTATGTAGCTAGCTTATCTATTTTTTATTACCTATAGGCAAGTATTTGACCGCAGTCACACCTGACGTAAAGTGATGACTCGGTCGACGATAGATCATGCTTGCCTAGAAGATACTAATTCACTCGGGACTTGAAGACACCTAGATTATAAGAATTGGAAAACAGAGACGCTGGTAAGGTGTTACATTCCTTAGCTATTCGCATTATGAACGTAGAAGCAAAATGGGTACCTGTTTCGTCATGGTCTTCGCCAGTCTTCTAGATAACAATATTACTAAGGAATCTCTAAAATCATCAAATCAAGTAGAGGTGTTAAATTATGTAGCTAGCTTATCTATTTTTTTATTACCTATAGGCAAGTATTTGACCACAGTCACACCTGACGTAAAGTGATGACTCGGTCGCCGATAGATCATGCTTGCCTAGAAGATACCAATTCACTCGAGACTTGAAGACACCTAGATTATAAGAATTGGAAAACAGAGACGCTGGTAAGGTGTTACATTCCTTAGCTATTCGCATTATGAACGTAGAAGCAAAACGCTATGTTCTGGCAGGAGTAATGTCAACTATAAATGGATGCCTAGTTTTCGTACATCTTGTTGTTCGATGGTAGAAAGGAGATAGAGGAATTAACTCGTGTTATTCCATCGCACACTCTCCTTGATTTATACTGTAAAATGCCGACAGGCTGGCAACTTTACGTTGACGCTTGAGACTCTGAAGTTGCAGGGCATCATACACTACGTTTGCCGATTCGCGGTCTCCACTCTAGAACACGTCTACCCCAGTGGTTATCGGTTCTGTGACAAATATGACCAGCCCACTGCCACTTCAGTTTGCTAATCCGCTGATTTATGTCGGTAAATTTAGTTCTCTGGCGAATAATTTCGTTCAGGATTCGATCCCTCAGAGTAATACCGAGCATAGCTCTTTCCATAGCTCGCTGAGTAACTTTAATTTTGTGGACTAGTCGTACCGTGAGTGTATAATGACAGGTAGGACGCTTTAAATTATTAAAGCCTTTCGTCTTCAGGCACTGAGGTATCGGCAGCGCTTTTTTTATTACACTTTTTTGTTACTGCTACTATGACTATTGGACATCACACTGGTCACTTCATATTTGACATTCTGTTAATTTTAATTTAAAACTAATTGTCCATTGTTATATTTCGTGACATATTTTTTAAGAGTTGAAAAAAGAGACATCCCTGCAGAGTTTCTTGGTGCTATCTTCTCTAGCAGGCGTATTTCCGAAGCACTGGTAGAGTCAGTTTTCGCATTTCTTTTCTGCACCCGGACTTCAGTTTGAATATAGGAATGAAATGGGTAAACATACTTACCCTTTTTTCAAAGTCATGTAAACATACGTTACAATTTTAAACATATTTTTAATTTTATTTGTATCATGTGTTTATGACCTTTAAAAGTGCACTTTTGTGCCTATTTAATAAATGATATTTGACTCGTGTGTCATGTATGTATCTCTCTAGAACGGCGCTGTCGTCTACATACACAAAGATAACAGGTTTAAGCAGATCGTTGATATGCAGGAAGAATAGCATTGCAGAGAGAACTGACCCTTGAGGTACCCCGGCATTGATTGCCACTCATATTGATCTTTTCCTCAAGAAGTCCGATTTCCAGACACATAAGCCCCGCCGGCTTATGTGTAAGCTATATGATTGAAGTTTGCCGATAAGGCTATCGTGCCAAACCCTGTCAAAGCCCTTTGAAATAGCAAACGCGATCTCCGCACCTTTCAATTGCCTTGCTCCAGATATGAGTAGCATATGCTGGAAGGTTCCCAGTGGACTGGTTTCGGTGAAACCCGTATTGTCAGTCACTGAGGATGTCATTTGCTTTTAGTTATGCTGGGAGCCCATTATTCAGAACACGTTCCATACTTTTACAAAGTATTTGGACGTAACCGATATGGGTCTATAATTGGCAGGTTCGGCACGGCTTTTGTTTTTGGGAACAGGCTGCACGTTTCCAAACTTCCAGGTGTTCAGCACTAAACCAGTCACCAGTGAAAGGTGAAAGAGGCGCGTCAGAACAGGAGTCAACTCAGGTGCATAGGTTTTACGGACTATGGCGGGTATTCCATAAGGGCCACTGGCTTTATTCATGTCCAAATTGCGTAGCGTCTTGCGAACCTCGGTCTGACGAATGCGAAAATTTGGCAAAGTCGCCTTGCAGTCAGGTAGATGCGGAGGTTTTTCGCCAGCAGTGTCTAAACGCGAATTTCTCACGAAAAATAAGAAAACAAGTTTTCTTTCTCTTCCGCAGTGTGGGCCAGAGACCCGTCAGGTTTTAGCAGTAGAGGCAGTGAAGGGCAACTGAAGTTAGCTTCGACCGACTTAGCCAGCGACCAGAACGCTTTACTACTCGCAGGGTGCGAAGCAAGTTTGGTCTCTATTCGTGCGCGCCCTTTTCAAAGCATTTTACAGCACTTGGCAGTCATGTTGAAGGCTCTCATCTTTTGTCTGATATCTTTTGACTTGCACCGTCGAGCTTCAGCCCATGCTATGTATGTTTCTTGTTTAAGCGCTTCGGTGCATCCACTTTCGACTCCAAATCACTGGCTAGCTTTATTGGACAATTGAACATCGGAAAAGGGAATACAATATTCCATAGCTTGACGCAACACATCCGTCACAGCATCCGCACAAGTTGAAGGATCCGCAGAAGAGAAGCAGATAGACTGCTAAGGATAAGATGCAAAGAAACATCTCATGTCATCCCAATCTGTTGACTTGCATCGCCATATCCGCCAGGTGCCTTTAGGGCAGCGATCGGGCGGAGAGTGTACTGATACAGACTTCACCAGACAGTGGTTAAAGCTACCTAATGGTGAAAATATTGGCACTGAGTAGCGGTCTGGATCTGTAGTCAACAGAAGGTCCAAGCAATTTGCTGTGTGGACGTCAACGTCTGGAACCCTTGTAGCGACATTGCGGCGCAAGCATTTGTTTGGCGTCTGGGTGTTGTGAGACCTTAGTTCTTAGTTCGCTAGATACAGAGAATCCTAGTTAGGGGCTAGGATCTATGTTTGTGATCGTTAGGCGTATATATGTATTTATTCCTATTTCATTTAAGATTACTAATAAATAACATTGCGCATGTTTTATTCCTAAATTCAAACAAATGAAATGGTTTCACACCCGCTATTCAATTAAAAACACTCTGATTTTCACTTGAATAGCGAGCAAATAAAAAATATAACAGAAATAGCTTTTACACGCAGATTCACCCGCGTGGTTATGCGAAGTGAAAAAGATGTTTTTGTTATTTGTTTGACACATTCTTAAATTCAGTTTTGTAATTTGTTCAAACAACATATATTATATGTGTAACATGCTTTATTTCCATTAACATTTTAGAATACGCTACTGTCGGCTATATGGCCAAGAGGATTCAAATGAGGAAGCAAAGATATAATGCTGTGCAGAAAATAGCCGCTGAGAAGAAAGGCAACGTTGAGGGACCACCCGGAACGTCAGAGCCGCTGCCTCCTTCTAGAACGAGCACTTTAAATCGACCTCTACCACCCACGAGATCTTCTTCAGTTCAGGTTCATACTCCTTACATTCATTATACATCTTCTGTTGTAGTGCTACTGAATTTTTTTACAAAATAGCTGTTGCCTACAACCTTGCACGCGTAGTGTTCTATCCTGCTTCCGACCATTTTCCTTACCACTATATCCCGCTCCTACTCCGTCTCGCTCCTATCCTAATTCTGTCCTTCTGCTATTCCAATTCCAATATCCCCGTTCCTGTAGCGACACTTTCCCGTTCCTATCCCGTGACCGACCCGCTTCGATCCGCTCTCCATCCCATTCTCATCCCATTCTCATCCCATTTTGGACCAGTTTTAATTAGCTAGAACACTTTAGTACACTTGTCAAATTATAAATTTTTTTTTTTTATTACAAACTTTAATACTCCATTATATCCTTTAATTTTCTTACCGGATAATTAAACCCTGTAAAGAGTAAGGCTGACAAATTTCAAGTTTGTCATTAAAATAACATAAGACTTTGATACTGTTTTTATACCCCTAATTTACCACCAAACTTTAAATAATTATATAGCAAACATACTCGTAACTTCAATGATATAGGACTTTCAGATTCTCCATACAAACTTTTAAACCTACCATGGTTACCCAGTTCTATTGTCATAACTTCATAAACAAATACTCAATACTCAATACTTTATTGCAAACATATGCACACAAAAGTTCTTATTGTAGTGGCGAGATTACACATGACTCTGGTAGGGTATAGCAAATTATAAATGATAATGGGAGCGGACCGATTTATTCTACAACATCTTTGTCAGTTACTTATCATTTTATCATTTCATTCTTATTTTCATTAAAAAAGTCATTTAAATTATAATTAAATTTTTCTATCATATCAAATTTGATTATGAAGTTATGACAATAGAATTCATAAACAAAATTCCATACAAATTTGGCCATCCTATTTCATTCTCAAATTAAAATTAATTAAAGTTGTTTCAAAGTAAAAAAAATACTTATAATTATTTAAAAGTATTTATTATTTTGATTTATTCATCATCATCATCATGTCATGCATGTCTATATATTTGTTTTCAAAACAATGATTACTAAGTTAAATGTTCTTTGCTTACGTATCAATCTCTTTTCAGTAGGTTAGGGAATGAATTTCAAAGAATCCCGTGGCTTTGTTACATTATTTTCAGCAAACTGTTGTTCAAATTTCAGCCATCTAGATCCAGCGTTTTGGGCTATGCGTCGATTACCCAGTTAGGACTTCTGCTTAGTATAAAACAACTCCTTATTGATGAACCGATTTTGATGAATCATAAATAAAATCTTCTACTAACTTCATATAGTAAAACTAAACTGGTTTTTTTCTAATTTATCTTCTATATCACACAGCACCTTAGTTGTAACCATTGTTATTATATATGTATAGACCAGCTGTTGCCCTCGACTTCGTACACGTAGTGAAGTAATCTATCCTGCTTCCCACACCACTTAAGGGAACATCAGTTAAGGGATGATTTTCAAATAATGGTAACATACGTGTTTATAATTTCATTGGCTAAGCACGTATACCAAATTTCATCGTCGTAGCTTAATAAATATTTAAATATAATAATAACCTTTACCTTTCTTCCTGTTTATGCTGTCAGGGGTAGACTTTCAAAAATAATTGAAAATGTTTCATTTTTTTTTTGCATATTCTTTGTACCAAGTTTCATCGCTATAACTTAATAAACCAAGATTTTTTTCATACCAACTTTCCCACCCCGTTTAACCCTCGAACACATGTCCTCCAAATTTCGTGTTTCTAGAACCGGCGGTTTAGGCTTTACGTTGTCACCCTGTCATCTTGAATTTTATAACAGCTCGGGCCATCTTGCTGAGAAAACAATTTGTGTGGTAACCGCATTTTACATTTTCTTTTTTAGGATCACCGATATAAAATGCACGAGCCTAAAGGACACCCGTACCCAAAGAGCGGAACTATGGAGACCCCTATTAACGGATCTCGCGCCAACGTCGCCGTGCCTGCTCTTCCCCCGGTCCCACAACCAGGCGAGGAAGCCGGACAACCACAACTTATTCAAGCGCCAAAGGTAAAGTTTTAGTTATACCGTAGACAATATTATTGCTAAGCGAACGTATGTATGCGAAAGATGTCAACATCAAGATATCATTGTAATGCACATTATACATCGTTTTTGCCGGTTTTAAACTGCGAAGATATACAATTTTTATACCACACTATGTTAACATAATTATCGCTAAGTTTACCAGTGCCATATTTTATCTTTGCGTATGTCAGCGTTTTTGGGTTTAATTTTCTGCTGTTTTGCGAATCAATACATTTTAGCGAGTTTATACAATAGGAGTTAGTACCGATCAGTCATAAGCCCGAACAGTCATTGATAAAAAAAAGCGTATCAAATTAGAACACGATTCCGTTGTATGGGGATATAATTATGTTCATAGGGACATAATTACATTATTTAAAATAATGTTTGAACTTAGTTCAGAAAGTTTGCCGTTACCTATATACAAGAAGTTGTACGGGTAGTTTGCTTATTTATTTATCCGTCCCTGTTCATCGCTGAAATGATGGCTATCAACCACATTAGTGCAAAGACGCAAAGTGCGCGAATGATGCACTACAAACAACCATATATAAGCAACCTACCCCTCTCCCTTGATTAAGATCTGTTTTGTTAATTGTGGCTTGCTGTGCGTTTTGATCACAGACTTTAAGCAATTGATTAAAGTAAATAATAAATACATAAATATATCCCAAACAATTTAAGATTTAAGTTTTTAAAAATGATGTCCCGACTTTTTTCTGTTTCTTTGTTGCACAATTTTCTTTGAGTACCAAAAATTAAGACAAAGTGTTGTCAGCAAAAGCAGCTATTCTAATCTAAATCTGAACAAACTATAAACATACTGTCGACTAAGTAATCAAATAAAATTTTATTTTTTCAACTAATAATATATTTTTAAATAAAGCACCGACTGTATTATCGTAGTAATATTTAGTTTTCTTTGATTTTATCACCTCTTCTCAAGACATATTATGTTTTTTTTTTCTAATTTATGTATTTTTTATATTTATTTTTGGACAAATGACTATTTTTTAGACATTTTCTAGAGATACAAAAACAACATGGATTGAATATGATATGAATACAATGAATACTCGTAGCAGCATATTCAATAAGATAATCTACTCATCCCGTGTCATCAGTATAAAATGATGACGCGGGATATAGCATACATATACCTACACATTTTTTTCATGCAAGTGATTTGGACATTGAACCTATTATGATTATTGTGCATCTTCTATTTCATTCAGATGTTACACACTGCGTCAGATTTTTTATTTTTATTTTTTTATTTGAAATAGCAAACAACTACATTATAAATTATACATAATTTAAACTAATACAATATTATTATTTTTTATTTATGTAACTTAATGACGAGACGAGCTGGTCGTTTGCCTGATGGTAAGCAATACGCCAGCCTACAATAACAGCACCACCCAGAACTTTGTTTTGCAAAATCCTGCGCGGCGCTGTACTGCGCTCGTCACTCTGAGACAATTAGCTGTTGAGTCTCATAATGCCCAGTAATTTCACTGGCTACAATGCCCTTCAAGCTGAAACACAGTAATGCTTGCGCACTACCGCTTGGCGGCTGAATAACTGGCAAAGCGGTGGTACCCACCCAGACGGCCTCTCGCATACGAGAAACCTACCACCAGGTATTATTATTAATAATGTAGTCCACAACGCTATTCACATGTTATTAATCAGAGTTAACATAAAGTTACCGCCAAATTGGCATAGGAGTTAAACAATGGCATTTGTTGAGCTACATGAATAAAATTATACTAACGAAATGACATACAATAAAGTGATAAAATTTAAACAAATTTACTTAAACTAAGTGCAAAAATATCAATTGTATCAAATGTGTTATTGTAACGTATGTATGTTTTATTATGAACATAATAAAACATACCTGCATATTATAATAGGGTACATGAAAGTAGGTGCGCCACACTCATGCTGTATTCTATGTGCTCCGCAATCGTAATATTATCCTACTTCCTACTAATATTATAAACGCGAAAGTTTGTAAGAATGTATCACAACATGTATAACGCAAAAACTACTGAATGGCTTTTGATGAAACTTTACAAAAGCTTATACATCAGAATAACACATAGGCTATATTTTATCCCGGGAAACCGCGGGTGATACCGCGGGGTGCAGCTAGTTCGATATATATTTGCGTGATCCATCCACTTCGGCAAATGCGTTTTGTTGTACTTTAATTTCCGTCAAATGAATCAACCTGTTTCTCACATTAACGAACACAGAATATAACGAGAATCATTTTGGTTTCGCGAAAGCAGATAAACAACAAGCGTTTTTGTGACCTCTCTAAGGCTTTTGATTGTGTAGAGTACACTTATTCGGAATTTGTGGAACTGCCTTGGATCTTGTTGGATCCTACTTAACTGACAGACGGCAAAAAGTTGGTATAAATTGCTTCACTTCTTCCGGATCTTTAGTCAAAATGGGTGTACCACACGGACCAATTTTAGGGCCGTTCTTGTTCTTAATATACATAAATGACGTAATTAATATATGTAAATACCAAAACGACTTACATTTTATGGTGAATGACCATGCAGATATTGTCCTTTTTACTGATGTCACATCCATGGTAAACTAGTACACGTAAATAATGTATAAAATATTCTTTCATTTTGATATTCACGTTCATTGTAAATACTTGTTACTTAACGCAAAATAGGCGAAATGTTTAAAGTTCTCTTTGCCTAATCTTACCTAACGTAACTAATGCTTAGTAATAAACGCGACACAAATAAGGTGACGGTATTTCTAGCAGGTATAGGCATATACTCTTAAGTTGCAGTGGGGTCCTCATATTGATGAGCTCAAAGAAAGTAAATTCAAATTGCGTGTGAAAAATATTCCAATGAATAAGCATATCGTTAGTAATTACATAGAAGACATGGAACATTCCGCTTCTGCTGAGTATCCAACTGGCACACAAGAAACATAACATTGTTAAAAACAAACATATTGTAACAAAAGTTCTAAAAAATATGCCCCTCAGTTTCTTGCCGTATCTTCTGGATATGGTTTTTTTATGGTTTTTTGGTAGAGTCATTGTTATAACTGACGTTCATAAGTGCGTCTGTGATGCCAAAATTGAATAAAAATCTTTGAACTTTATCGGTATTCTATAAACTTAAATTAAACTAAAATTAAATAATCTTAGTAATGTGCGCTGTGTGGCTGTTATACTTAGGTTATGCAATATTTAGCTGCTAATAGGTGATCTTTATGGAGCAGGAGGTTATATTATGTAAACGTAATATCTTTGTTGCAGGGCATTAACAAACTTCTCGGCACCAGTCCCTCGGACATCGACAAATACTCCCGCATCGTATTCCCGGTCTGCTTCGTTTGCTTCAACCTCATGTACTGGATCATCTACCTTCATGTCTCGGATGTCGTCGCCGACGACCTAGTGCTACTTGGCGAGGAAAACTAGAATGACAATGATACTTACAAACGTGATTCATGGGTAAATACGAGCTATTTGGCTTCTATACATTACAAAAGCTCTGCTAGTCTCATCCAAACCATAACATAGGACACCTACTCGTATTATAGAGCTTTTGAATTTAGAATGCAATTACATTTTAATCTTAAAAGTACTAACGACATTTTGATAATAGTGCGTATTACCAAAATTATATTATAATTAAGAAATCATATGAACTTTATTTAATTTAAAAATATATATAATCTGTAGATACATAAACAAAACTTAATTTAGCCTGAAGATCAAGACAAAAGAAATTATAAAAAAAATAATAGAAGATTTAAGAAAGAAAGAAAGAAAGAAAGAAAGAAAAAACATTTATTTGATTTTATCGATTTTTCCAAGAAATTGCATTAATTTATTATTATTTCATTATGTCGTAGATACTTATAAAAATATGACTCGCAAGTATGACGCTGGAGCTTGTTTAACGCAGAAATAGTTACCTACTATAATAATTCTTGTGTCAAAACTTACTCGGGCGCCTAAATTGCGAAGCGATCAGTTTTCATTGCAATTTATAATAGGTAATTAATAAGATAGGTAAAAAAGTACGTCCTTGAATATAGGTTATAGTTATGATTAAATAACTTCCGATATCGTGCGAAAGCCCATGCACATATCATAGATCTAGCTTTCTTGCCGCACACCTGCAAGATATGGAATGGGCTACCGCCCGAGGTTTTCCCACGGAGCTATAACATGGGGTACTTAAAAAGAAGGATGAAAAGGGTCCTTAAAGATAAGTAGGCACCGCACCAGTAACGCCCCGAGTGTTGCAGGTGTCCATAGGTGACGGTAACCGCTTACCATCCAGGCGCGCGATATGCTTGTTTGTCTATGTATCAAAAAAAAAGGAAACTTGGCAAGAAAATGGTATGTACAGATCGATATTACTTATAAACAATGATTATGTACTGGACTTCAAATTTTCTTTTGTAGGTGAATTATTTATTGTAACTAGGAAAATACTTTTTATTCACGATTTCTCAAATTCATAGTCTCCAGATTTCCCAAAGGCTATTTCCTATTCCTAAACATGATACTTCTTTTCAAATAGAAATTAGTGGTAAAATTTACGAGTATTTCTATTCTATTCTACTTATCTTTATATCTGACGAATTACTTTAGATTTTGAATATTACGATGTTGAAAATAAACATAAATTATGTTTCGTTTTATGTTAAATTGTGTATTTTATGTCAAACTGCAAGCGGCTCAACTGATATGAACGATGAAAGCGCTTGTGGTAAAGCTGAGTGCATGCCAGGGAAATGGCAAAGCTTTCCACTAGTGGCGAGGTGCAGTTATAGATTAACAACAGAATTTTCCCGCCCGCATGCGAACTAAAGGACTATTCACACATTTCAGTGACGGCATAGGACCGGCATCGCTTCCGCGCAGTTCCGTATCAGTGCTACAGTGACACCACATTGCCTTCACACACGTCAGTGATTTCTCAGTATTTTTACAGGCAATCGCTTGTCTTCCATTTTGTTTTCGAAGCATGCTTCCGTGATGTAGCATCAGCAGTAAAATATCGTTGACAACGATTTCCTTCCGTGCTTGTCGGTGCCGGCACTGACACAGAGCACTGTGACGGAACTGACACTGACAAGTGTCGACGCGTTTATAGAGAAATATATGAAATAATATCTTTTTCACTGGCGTTTTATAACGGTGCCGGTACTGCGTCGTCACTGAAATGTTTGAATAGGCCTTAAACGTCATCCAATGCCGGATGTTTTTATTGAGCCTCGAATAGGTTGAAATTTTATGTAATTCTTCAAGCAATTGATTACGTTGAGCTAAACATTCTCGCCTTGTGACATTCCAGACACTCTACTTTTTCATTCATTGTACATAATATATATATAGACCTTTTTTATACATATGTCACAAATATTGCAACATTAACTTGATTTAAAAAAAAATACCTATAAAAAGGTTAATGATATAGACTTAACATATTCATAACCTTTACAATATTAAAATTAAAAATGTTGCATATAATTAAAACTTTTTAAAATAAAATAATTATCAGGAAAATCAAAGGCAGAAGAAGAAAAGCCTAATTCGAAGTATTTGTTGTATCAAAAACGAGTTGAGGCCAAGTTATAACTAGTGACTTTTGGTCCAACACACGCCTAATCCTAGATCGAGCCCTGTAATGGGTATATAACATGTACATGCAAGGTGGAAAATTCGCTACCCCTGCTGTAACCGACGTCATGTACACATAACGTTCGTTACATGTACGTACCATTTGGTTTATGTGACTTTTTGTTCAGACATAAGAGTAACTTATCTGTATTAGTCCTTGAGTGTTTAATGGGGTTTTAAAATAAATTTTGAACTACAGAAAGACAGCTTTATGGGGATTTCTATACAAATAGCAAATGAATTGCGGCCTATGGTTTCAT
This sequence comes from Petrophora chlorosata, assembly GCA_951640565.1. Classification (NCBI taxonomy): domain Eukaryota; kingdom Metazoa; phylum Arthropoda; class Insecta; order Lepidoptera; family Geometridae; genus Petrophora; species Petrophora chlorosata. The sequence goes on along the minus strand of OX621188.1, from coordinate 15,269,623 downwards.
TCTATAGCCATAACCACTAAAGAATAAAGGTTAAAATAGAGTTGACCTCATACGAATCGATTGTAAAAATAATAAACCATATTGGCTTGTTTAGAAATCTGAAGTGTGACGCCGTATGTTGACATATTTATTTGAGTTAAAGAAATCATTTCTCAAAACTGCTTTGCTCGCATAATCTTAAGTATCTCACAGCACGATAAGGAATTTGTTTATGGGGTTTCGTTTAACACGGATATTGATTTTAAGGGTTGTCAAGACTTTAAGAACAGTAAATAAATCTTACGATTATGTATGTTTTGATTGAAATATTTTGTTACCATATAAATAATTATAATCTGAAAGTAATATCGATAGTAATAATTCGATACAATTGTGATCGATTTTACTTACATTTAACTTTGAATCGCTAATCTATTATGATTTTCAAGTATAATTATTATCCATTTAATCTTAAAGCTAGTAACATTCATATAACTTTTATATTAATACTTGAAGCTTTAATAATAATGATATTCAGGGAAATGTTATGTTTACTTTCAGAGTATTAATGTCAGTTTATTTCATATCGAAATAATGATCAACGGCAATGGTATGCATGTTACATCAATTAAAAATATATAATGTACCTCGATTCTCATACACGAATTGAAATTACACACTAAAACCGTAATTGGTTCAACCCTAGTCACAAAAGGTTACGGTGCCAGAGTGTCGGCTAGAAAAAAATGTACAACGAATACTTTAAACACATATTGAAGCGAGTGCAGTTGTTTTTTTTGTGCTGTTTTCTCCAGACGCTATAAATTTTGAGTTAATGTATGTTTTAAGGATTTGACAGGCGTGAGACTTACTAAGTATTGGAATTGATTTGTTTAAAAAAACCCAGGAAAGGAGGTGGGAAGGGAGAAATAGATTTGGCAGTCAGGTTTGGGACGGGTGAGCGGGAAGAGGTCTGAATACGGTCGCAAGTTCAGAATCTTCTAAGCGGTGAGATTGTCTTTTATTGGGTCGAGATACGCGTGCGCGATTAAGCAGAGTCTATCGTGATTCTGATTACCGTTGTTAAAAATGACCCACGTAGAGTTAAATATCGTCGCGAGTGAGCAAATGCGCTACTTATTTTTATCAGTGAAGTAATAAATAGATGCAGTGTTTGATTTATGTAGAGTCAGTGATAAAATGGGAGTATTTTTATATATTAATATTTATATTATATTTAGGGAAGCTAACGTATTTTATTAAGTTTTCAGTTTAGCGATACACCGAACAACGGCTTCGATTCGACTACGTTGACTTTCTTTATATATATTAGTGTTAAATAGGGGTCTATTTACTCCTTCCAGGTTATGAAATTAGCAGCCGGGAGTGTCAACGTTTTGTCCTTTTATCTCAAGGGTAGAATTTACAGTTATTATCTTAGGGATATTAATAGGGGAGTGATATTATGATTGTATGCATGTATGGGAAAGTGTTCATTTCAAACGTCACAAAATTTATTACTTTAGCTAGGTCACTTTAATCTCTCTATTCTAATAATTGAATGAAACTTTCCATAATCGAAAATGTTTAAATCAACACAACTAAAATTCATCAATTTTATTAGATATTTGCAAACAGATATTACTACATAATAAGACTATTGTTGGAGATTTATTTAAGGAGCTGAAGCACTTTAATTTTCATTGTTGGAGTTTATATTTATTTTGGATCATAAATAATGTGTTACCATGAAAGTATACAGTCGTATTGAACGAGATATAAGACAGCATCATATAACATAACATAATAAGGATTAATTGTTGGCGTTTTATTCAAGGATTTGAAGTATTTTATTATCATTGTTGGAGTTTATATATATATTTCGGATTGTAAAATACTGTATTACTATTAATACATGGATACACAATGGAATTATACAATCATATTGAACGAGATATAAAGATACGCGTGTACATATACCTCACAACATCAAAAAAGCAGAAATTATTACATAACAAGGATTCTTGTTGAAAATTTATTCGGACTCTTAGTGGAAATTCAAAATTCATATAAGAATTTAAAAATTTAATTAAAAAAAAATTAAAAAAAAAAAAAAATTACTCACATGCACTAGATAACTCACGCGACGGTGACAAGATGTCGGCAGTAACCTATAACACGAAGAAACGAAGAAACGGACGCTTTGTTGGACTCTCGCTACAACAGGGGGGGAGAGCTAGCCAGGAAAACACAGAGTCTAGATTTAGATTTAGAGTTCACACTGTCACACAGCAGCCGTTGAATGCGCGACCTATCTAGACTCGACACACACACTAGGTACACACACTACAAGAAGGACCATAACATTCCTTAGGGTTAGTTCGAGTCGTCTGGAATTGTATGGTCATAAATTAGAATAGGGTCAAATAATAATAATAACTTAATATAAAACAACAATCAAAAAATGAATGTCTGAAATGTATGACTAACTATGAGCGATGAATGAATCTGTGATCGGTAAAAGTGTGAGGGTTTGTGAGTTAAGTTTATTAGAGGCGCGGTAGGTCGAACTTACGACGGATTCTGTTTGGTTATTGGAGTAAGGTGCTAGGCTGGATGGGAGCCTTACGTTATTCAAGTCGCTTAGGGTTCCTATTTATAGATCCTAAAAGATCTAAATTCCTCTCCCCCGTTTCTATTTCTTTTAGATGTAGCCGCCGCTGATGAACGTGTAGTTTTATGTAAAGTGTTTTCTTTAATTACCAATATTATTTTAAGTAACACAGTCTTTTATTTCATAAATTTATTCAACCTTGTATTACATACTTAATTTTATTCATAATAAATGTATATATTGTATATAAAGTAATGGGGAAATATGGCCATGAAGAAAGAAAAGGACGCGGCTGGCAGTAGCTGTTTCCTGAATTCTCAGCTAAGTTGCATGATTTAAGTCTTTCTAAATTTGATGTTCATTTGTTTTCCTATTTCAGTGGATTTATTTGGTTTCTTGTTTGAATGTGTTTGATTTTAGTTACAGCTCTATTACTCGTGCATATAATCTGAATTATGATTACGATTCTTTGATTAATATGTTTTATTCGATTCATTATTATTGCGGTTATTTTATAGCGACGGTTCTTTTATTCATAAATTTCTATGAGTATTAGAAAAGTACAATTTTCTTAAACTTATTTTAGTCAATTAAACTTATTAAATTACACAACGTAAAAGTTACACAACGTAGAGGGTCCATAATATTATAAATTCTAGACGATCACATCTGGCCAAAGTTATAAAATATCGTGAGATTAATTAAATGTCTTGACATCTATGTAGGCGTAGTTACTTTCAGCACAAATTATAGATAGTTTTAGCCAGGGTTTTCCACAGTGATGCCGTGACCGTAGGATTAATGCGTCATTAAAAATTGAATCATTTTGATTCAATTACGCATATAAGAACTTGAGTTACTATGGAGGTTAGTAATATAGAAAACCGTTAACGTAGTTTTGATGTCTTTGCATTTTTAGAATTTGAATAACGTTTTAGATACGTAGAAATTTATTTAGGTAGTTTTATTTAATTTTAATTATTGAAATCAAGATTAACTTAAAGTGGTATATTATTTTTATAATGTTTTTATTAAGATAATTAACATGGTAAGAGGTTTATTTTCTTTTAGTAATCAAATGCCAATAATAAGTAAAAAGATGGATAGTTGGATAGTAATTCAGATAAATACCTGATTAAATAGATGACAAAATGAGTAGAATAAGAATAAGAAGAAATTTATTTGCTAGATTATATTATATATTGGTAGGTACATATTGTTAGTATTCTTCGATAGTAGGTATTCACTTATTCATGCTTGCATGTGATGTGCTAGACAGGTATTACAAATGTCTTGTAGAATAGATACTTGTGTCCTGTAAGAGCGCGTGCCTTATTGAGTTATTGTTATACATACATTTTTGCATTATTACTTACTTCTCATATTTCTTATTAGAGTATTGTATTGTTGGGTTAACATTTTAAATTACTTCAAATAATATATAAACTAAAATAAAATAATTACAACTTATTTTAATACTATTGGTTTTATGTTAAATGTTGTCTTTTTATGCTAGTTATTCATATATTAGTGATATACATTGTTAGATAGATAACAGAGATGAATAGGCAAGCTTTTGTTAGAAAGTATTAATTATAGTTCTTCGACAAAGATACAGTAAGCTACACATGTTATGAAAAAAATATAGGTCAGGTAAAAGTTAGCCGAGGGTCAATATGTTAAGGCGTGTTTATAAAAAAATGTTAGCCCCAGAGATATTTTTTGTACTGCAGAGAAGTAGTGACATTAACATGTGGTTAAAAAAAAAAAAAAATGAGTTCAGAGAAGTTTCATCATAAGAGGTTAGGGATAAGAAAGGGTCGTTTGTTTTTATGATTGTTGTCATTAAATTGGTGGTTAAAGATTAAATGATATCATGTAAAGTGTAGTACTATTATATATTACGCAATTGTTGTTTCTGATTGAGCAATTATTGCTTCGGTCGAAGTTAGAATTTTTCTAAATTTAAGGTTAGTGTTAAGATATCTTTTATAAACATTGTAGCATTCTAGATTCTAAGTGATACAATTTTTACACAATAAGCACATATTTGGAACTCTAGCGTAGAATAAATAGAGATAACTTTATTAAATTGAAACAATAACAAAACTGACGTTAGAGAAAATCTTAATCCTTCATATTATGAAACTGAGTCAATTCCATGCATTGAGGATGTTTTGAGGAGACAACTGGGATCGACTATGTAGTGGGTACTGAACATGAATCTAAGATTTTGCCTTTTTGATTGTTTGTGTGTGTGTGTGTTTGTTACCCATAGACTCGAAAACGGCCGAACTGATCTTAATGCGGTTGTCAATGATAGCCTTAACTGGAAATCTGGTGTATGTCTCATTGCGCTGTGACGTCACAGTGCTGAGATGTCTTTACAAAAGCGTACGAAGTCATGCAGGAAAGCGGATTCTTGCAATTTTACTTCAGTAACTGTTAGCTAATTTCGAGTAGTTTACGCGAGCGAAGTCACGAGCAAAATCTAGTAACTGCATATTTTCGTCTAAGGACTTAACATCCTATTGTAATGGTAATGATATAAATTCGAGGGTTTGTGAGGATGCATGGATAGCGATGATGCAGCTGAAGATGGAGCGCATGGTTCTATAGGATAACAAGAGTTGAGTGGCTGCTCAGATCCGTCTCTCTGATGGTTCACCGAACATCAAGCCTGAAACATGAATAGTACGCTTGACAGCATGGGTTTGTTCGGTGGATGGTATACATAGTCCTATATAACTATTCCTATTGCTTCTATTCCTTTCCTGTTATTGTTAATATTATAATTACGAAAGGTTGTGTGTATGGATGGATGTTTGTTACTCAATAAAAGGAAGACTACTGAACGGATTTTGATGAAATTTAATATTTAGGTACTTGTGTCCTGGAAAAGAACGGCCTAATGTTTGTTTTTTCAAACCGTGGGTGAAACCACGGAATACAGCCCTAGCCTAGTCCTATCCTATTAATATTGTAAATGCGAAAGTTTCTTATTATGGATGTATGGATGTTTGTTACCCAGTCACGCATTAACTACTGAACGGATATTGATGAGTTTTGGTGTATGGGTGCTTTAGGTCCTGAAAGAGACATGGGCTACTTTTATCCCGGGAAACCGCGAGAAAAACCGCGGAGCACAGCTAGTAATATTATAAATTAGAAAGTTGGTATGTAAGTGTTTGTTACTTGGAGATGGCCTATGTCTTGTGAATGTGGATGTGATAACACATGGCATTTTGTATTGAAAAACCGCGAGTGAAATCGCAGGGCACAGCTAGTAGAATAGCGATGTGATATGGTGGCGCGGTTGTATTACTACATTAAAAATAACAGACATTTAATTTAAAAATTTTGTTTGCTTATTGTAAATGTCCCAATTTTGTTTGAAATAATTACATTATTGTTACAGCGGAATTCGAAAATCATAATGTTTAAATAGAGATGCTCCATGTAAATAGGGGCACACTATAGGATACTATGTTTAAATTGGTTGCTTTATTTTCTTATATTATTATACCACATTAGGAAATTGTATAATCTCTTGATGTTAATTTGTCTTTATATTATATAGTACTTACACATCGTTATGAGAGATTATTAGTTTGTAGGTTTTATTTGGAAGGATTTTAGATAGATCATTGGTTAATTATCTAGGTGATTAGCTGAATTATTTACTTGAATACGGCTTGATTAATATTTATAGGTAAACAGGGCTCATAAATAATTTTCATTACATACAACAGAAAAAAAAAATAATGTAAAAGGTCATCAAATTATGTTGCCATTACTATAACTTATGATGAAAATACGCGATATGGAGTTTACTTATTAAAATAGAATTTGTTATAAAGGTTATAATCAAAGTCATGAAGATAGATTACAGAGAGTATTTACTTTTGTTGCTGCTATCACTTGGAGACCACAAAAATAATACTTCATTTTGGATAGCAGAATATTTTATAATAATCAATAGGTATTTATAGTTGTAATTGAAGAAAGACAATATAAAATATATTACTTGTAGCTATTAAAGTAAAATGTTGGAGTGTGATTAATGCAATTTGAATTATGTTAATATAATAGGTACTTGAGTTTCCTTTTTAGAACATAATAATCTGACTAAAGTCGAAGGGGTGATGTGTAAGCGAAGTTATGTATATCGACTGAAATGTGCGTTCCTATTGGACAGATTTTTATAATACTTTTATCAGTTAAATCTTTTAAATAAAAATGAACCCTTTCTCAACACGAAGGGGTGATTTGTAACCAAAATGTGGCATATTGAACAATAATTATTCGATAATATATCATATAATAGAACTTTATGTGATTTTCTCCGGGTATTCCATTTTAGAAAATTGAAACCCGTCCAAACTCAAAGGGGTGATCTGTAACCGACGTCATGTACACATAACGTTCGTTACATGTACGTACCATTTGGTTTATGTGACTTTTTGTTCAGACATAAGAGTAACTTATCTGTATTAGTCCTTGAGTGTTTAATGGGGTTTTAAAATAAATTTTGAACTACAGAAAGACAGCTTTATGGGGATTTCTATACAAATAGCAAATGAATTGCGGCCTATGGTTTCATTCTATAGCCATAACCACTAAAGAATAAAGGTTAAAATAGAGTTGACCTCATACGAATCGATTGTAAAAATAATAAACCATATTGGCTTGTTTAGAAATCTGAAGTGTGACGCCGTATGTTGACATATTTATTTGAGTTAAAGAAATCATTTCTCAAAACTGCTTTGCTCGCATAATCTTAAGTATCTCACAGCACGATAAGGAATTTGTTTATGGGGTTTCGTTTAACACGGATATTGATTTTAAGGGTTGTCAAGACTTTAAGAACAGTAAATAAATCTTACGATTATGTATGTTTTGATTGAAATATTTTGTTACCATATAAATAATTATAATCTGAAAGTAATATCGATAGTAATAATTCGATACAATTGTGATCGATTTTACTTACATTTAACTTTGAATCGCTAATCTATTATGATTTTCAAGTATAATTATTATCCATTTAATCTTAAAGCTAGTAACATTCATATAACTTTTATATTAATACTTGAAGCTTTAATAATAATGATATTCAGGGAAATGTTATGTTTACTTTCAGAGTATTAATGTCAGTTTATTTCATATCGAAATAATGATCAACGGCAATGGTATGCATGTTACATCAATTAAAAATATATAATGTACCTCGATTCTCATACACGAATTGAAATTACACACTAAAACCGTAATTGGTTCAACCCTAGTCACAAAAGGTTACGGTGCCAGAGTGTCGGCTAGAAAAAAATGTACAACGAATACTTTAAACACATATTGAAGCGAGTGCAGTTGTTTTTTTTGTGCTGTTTTCTCCAGACGCTATAAATTTTGAGTTAATGTATGTTTTAAGGATTTGACAGGCGTGAGACTTACTAAGTATTGGAATTGATTTGTTTAAAAAAACCCAGGAAAGGAGGTGGGAAGGGAGAAATAGATTTGGCAGTCAGGTTTGGGACGGGTGAGCGGGAAGAGGTCTGAATACGGTCGCAAGTTCAGAATCTTCTAAGCGGTGAGATTGTCTTTTATTGGGTCGAGATACGCGTGCGCGATTAAGCAGAGTCTATCGTGATTCTGATTACCGTTGTTAAAAATGACCCACGTAGAGTTAAATATCGTCGCGAGTGAGCAAATGCGCTACTTATTTTTATCAGTGAAGTAATAAATAGATGCAGTGTTTGATTTATGTAGAGTCAGTGATAAAATGGGAGTATTTTTATATATTAATATTTATATTATATTTAGGGAAGCTAACGTATTTTATTAAGTTTTCAGTTTAGCGATACACCGAACAACGGCTTCGATTCGACTACGTTGACTTTCTTTATATATATTAGTGTTAAATAGGGGTCTATTTACTCCTTCCAGGTTATGAAATTAGCAGCCGGGAGTGTCAACGTTTTGTCCTTTTATCTCAAGGGTAGAATTTACAGTTATTATCTTAGGGATATTAATAGGGGAGTGATATTATGATTGTATGCATGTATGGGAAAGTGTTCATTTCAAACGTCACAAAATTTATTACTTTAGCTAGGTCACTTTAATCTCTCTATTCTAATAATTGAATGAAACTTTCCATAATCGAAAATGTTTAAATCAACACAACTAAAATTCATCAATTTTATTAGATATTTGCAAACAGATATTACTACATAATAAGACTATTGTTGGAGATTTATTTAAGGAGCTGAAGCACTTTAATTTTCATTGTTGGAGTTTATATTTATTTTGGATCATAAATAATGTGTTACCATGAAAGTATACAGTCGTATTGAACGAGATATAAGACAGCATCATATAACATAACATAATAAGGATTAATTGTTGGCGTTTTATTCAAGGATTTGAAGTATTTTATTATCATTGTTGGAGTTTATATATATATTTCGGATTGTAAAATACTGTATTACTATTAATACATGGATACACAATGGAATTATACAATCATATTGAACGAGATATAAAGATACGCGTGTACATATACCTCACAACATCAAAAAAGCAGAAATTATTACATAACAAGGATTCTTGTTGAAAATTTATTCGGACTCTTAGTGGAAATTCAAAATTCATATAAGAATTTAAAAATTTAATTAAAAAAAAATTAAAAAAAAAAAAAAATTACTCACATGCACTAGATAACTCACGCGACGGTGACAAGATGTCGGCAGTAACCTATAACACGAAGAAACGAAGAAACGGACGCTTTGTTGGACTCTCGCTACAACAGGGGGGGAGAGCTAGCCAGGAAAACACAGAGTCTAGATTTAGATTTAGAGTTCACACTGTCACACAGCAGCCGTTGAATGCGCGACCTATCTAGACTCGACACACACACTAGGTACACACACTACAAGAAGGACCATAACATTCCTTAGGGTTAGTTCGAGTCGTCTGGAATTGTATGGTCATAAATTAGAATAGGGTCAAATAATAATAATAACTTAATATAAAACAACAATCAAAAAATGAATGTCTGAAATGTATGACTAACTATGAGCGATGAATGAATCTGTGATCGGTAAAAGTGTGAGGGTTTGTGAGTTAAGTTTATTAGAGGCGCGGTAGGTCGAACTTACGACGGATTCTGTTTGGTTATTGGAGTAAGGTGCTAGGCTGGATGGGAGCCTTACGTTATTCAAGTCGCTTAGGGTTCCTATTTATAGATCCTAAAAGATCTAAATTCCTCTCCCCCGTTTCTATTTCTTTTAGATGTAGCCGCCGCTGATGAACGTGTAGTTTTATGTAAAGTGTTTTCTTTAATTACCAATATTATTTTAAGTAACACAGTCTTTTATTTCATAAATTTATTCAACCTTGTATTACATACTTAATTTTATTCATAATAAATGTATATATTGTATATAAAGTAATGGGGAAATATGGCCATGAAGAAAGAAAAGGACGCGGCTGGCAGTAGCTGTTTCCTGAATTCTCAGCTAAGTTGCATGATTTAAGTCTTTCTAAATTTGATGTTCATTTGTTTTCCTATTTCAGTGGATTTATTTGGTTTCTTGTTTGAATGTGTTTGATTTTAGTTACAGCTCTATTACTCGTGCATATAATCTGAATTATGATTACGATTCTTTGATTAATATGTTTTATTCGATTCATTATTATTGCGGTTATTTTATAGCGACGGTTCTTTTATTCATAAATTTCTATGAGTATTAGAAAAGTACAATTTTCTTAAACTTATTTTAGTCAATTAAACTTATTAAATTACACAACGTAAAAGTTACACAACGTAGAGGGTCCATAATATTATAAATTCTAGACGATCACATCTGGCCAAAGTTATAAAATATCGTGAGATTAATTAAATGTCTTGACATCTATGTAGGCGTAGTTACTTTCAGCACAAATTATAGATAGTTTTAGCCAGGGTTTTCCACACTGCCAGACCAGAAAATATTTTTAATATTTAGTAAAATCAATAATAATTATATTATAGCATAAATAAAACGAAGTTCGGAAAATCTTATTTTCAACTGCTGTGCCACCTGATGCAAGCTAGGCGCGATACGTATTTTTTCCCCGTGCCCACCTGCGATGTATAGACCACCCAGAAATGAGTAGAATTTTCATAGGTATTGTTAGGTATAACATTTAATAATTTTCAGAATTATTAAAGGGGTATTAAATTTTTCATATCATACATTAAAAAGTTATTTAGGATCCAACATCGGCAATGATTAGCATCTTGACGGAATGGTTAGGGTTTTTGTTACATAAAACGTTGTACATCATAAAAAACCGTATTTGTACGAAAACTGCTTTGAGGACTTATTAGGGTAAATTGGCAAAAAAAAAAACAATCAATCCACATGAACATATTGCAAATTTCCTTCCAAATTGCCTTTCTAACAAAACGGCTTTTGTAAGTAGCTTGTGTCATCTTGTCTTGGGCCTACCACATGCACAAGCTTCACCAAAGTTTTGCCTGCGCAGGCCGGTTTGTAAACGGAACGCCGTGCGTGTAGTTGGTAAAAGGGTAAAACTGTACTGGGGTTCCGTGTACAAACCGGCCTGCGCAGGCAAAACTGTGGGGAAGCTTGTGCATGTGGTAAGCCACTACCAAACATTGACGTCACAAATGCTATAATGTCTTTCAAACTACTGAATTTTAATTTTAGTTAAATTTTAAATGTTATCTTAACAAAATCATGTAGGTCTTAGGAATAAATAACACACTATGCATATTGTTATACATACTTAAACGTGACTGACTTATGTCAAAATATGTATTTTGTAATCTATATAGGTATAATAAACATAGTTTTAATCTATCGAACATGTGCATACTTACGGCATACTTTCATACCTTTGCATATGGTTGAGCTTAGTGACCAATACCGGCTGGTGTCGCAACAGGTTATCATATATACTGTGAAATAATACTACAAGTTGTTTGTGGAACTCAGAACTCATTTCAAAAATTTACCACAATTTTAATTTTCAATTAATTGACTAAGTTTCAAACTTTTTTGCAAAGCCCTAGATAAAAATTCTAAAATGAAACCACTTTTGATCCGGATAATAATATGTAGGTTTAGTTTTCGCAATAACTCGTGATTTTGAAATAATTTTTATATTCACTTTTTGCAATTTTTATATTCACTCTTAAATAATTTCTTAATATATTAAAGCATTTCTTTAATATATTATGGAGTTTTAGTATAAGTACACCTTCAATTTAAATGTCGTACTAGGTAGGTACACACACTACACGACTTAATGAGCTCTGCAAAAAGAAAATAGTTAGTTTTCTTTGCTACAGGCAAACATTGCTACACTAGCGTTGCCTAACCACATGGTGGTATTTTTAAGGCGAGTGCGGAACCACCGTATGTGGTTGAAACTATAGTTAAACTACTTCAACTTAAACGTGAGTGTCACTCGTAAATTATTATTAATAATGACTGGTTAGTGTTCAAAGCCGTCTTTGAAATTTAAAGATCGTTTCTGATGCAAGTGGGTGTTATCACTTTGTCACTCAAGAATAGTGTAGCTTTCTATAGGTGAATAAAATCAGATATCTGTAGTTCCAAAACTTACCTCCTACAATCATTCTTAGATACATACAAAGGAAATATTTACTTCCTCATGATAAAGGGCTATATAGTATCTCAATATTAGTGTAGATAATTACAAAATTATTCTCCCGCCCCGTAAATGCTTATTTAGATGGCGGTTCTCCATTTCTCGTCATAATCTGTTATCTCGCTTTATATTTAACTAGCTGTTGCCCGAAACTTCGTACGCGTGGGCTATAGTTTAACGCTGATGTAGACACTTTTTTGTAGGTAGATTATGTACAACGTACAACACTTGTTATTTACAAAATTTCCCTGTGCACTATGTTAGTGGTCTGACTATAGAAAGCAAGCACGTAAAGTCTCTCGGCTCAGGTCGCCCGTGAGAAGGCGACGTACAGCTGTCCGTGTAAGAAACATCCTTTCCTCAGATATGAAAATTGACACACCATCGCCACGGCCTGTCAGTATCTCTGCTGGCATCTGTGTTTCCGAATAGTTATAATCTGGGTGTCTTTAAGACAAGAGTGAACAGGTTTCTTCTAGGCGAGCGTGCTACATCTTCAACCTCATCGTCCCTTAACAATAGGTGAGATAGCGGTCAAACGCAAGCCTATAAATAATAATAATAAAAAAACACTCTGCCTCAAAGAGGTTTCTCTGTAGAGTACCTTCAGCCGAGTTCCGTTACATATCTTCGGAGGGGTCAAATTTACACTCCAATTTTTAACCTAATAGAGAGTGCTGGAAGCCCAGACACATTTAGTGTTAAAACATTCTGCGGTTTACACGTGGTCTAGTGAAACGCCACCGAGAGCAATGACAACATTTTGTAGCATAGTAAGACAACAATTTATCTCCCTCTCGTCTGATACGTCCACGTCCTGTTCAAAGTTCCTCAAAGCATATAGGCGGGATATCTTCGGCTGAAGGTGGTGTAGACACTTCTCCCACAGTTGCACAAAGCTCGAAAACCCATAAAACACCAACATCCGGCAAACAAATGGTGCATACGTCGTGAAGTATCCGACTGCATTTGCTAAAATTTCATCCCAAATTTGGTCGTCATTCAGGAGGCGGCGCCTTAATCTGCAGGCTGCATGGAACGTACGGCGTTCAACACTATCAACTGTTCTGAGAAACGCAAATGAGGTAGCGCCGCGGATAGAAGTCGTGTATTAGCAGCTGTAAATAGTAGCATGCTTAGTTACTGGTATTGACAGGACAGTGTATATTCATCATCATCATCATCAGCCTATACGAGTCCACTGCTGGACATAGGCCTCTCCCAATGCACGCCACTGAGCCCGATCCTCGGCTCTTCGCATGTAATTACCGCCAGCCACTTTACGCAGGTCGTCGCTCCATCTGGCCGGAGGGCGTCCTACACTACGTTTGCCTAAACGTGGTCTCCACTCTAGAACTCGTTTACTCCATCGGTTATCGGTTCTTCGACATATGTGACCGGCCCATTGCCACTTCAGCTTACTTATAAAGCACTTCAACTTTCAGCTTACTTTTAAAGCATGCTTCTTAAAGACACTTGGTGCCCCACCATGTCGCGTCATCATCTGTTAAATAGATCAATTTGTTTGTCGTTGAAGTTTCGTTTTCCACTAAGATTTCTGAAACATAGATGGTGATTTACTTATATCTTAAATGCTCAAACCTAAAACAAATTAAATTTTTGAACAGTTGTAATGTTCTTCATATACCTATTATTTTAATATATTTAGTACATAGTGCCATTTCACGCCAATTTGCTGCATGCTGTAATTGTATAAGGTTGGAAATTTTAAGATTTTAATTCATTAGGAAGAAGAAAAATGATACGGTTTGGGCAGGGATCGAACCTGCGTCTTCAGAATACCGTCCCAACACCTTAACAACTGGGCCACCGAGCCACCTGCTCGAGCAACCAAATTTCTTCTATCCTTCTTATATCGTCTTATGGGGACGATTAAAAAATCAAATGGAAATTTTAATCGAAAAAGCAGCTTTGATAAGAGATACAAAGGTTTGTTAAGAGATACGAGTACAATTTATACATATCTTATAACAGGCACATTTTTGCAATAAAACTCTGCTAATGGAGACATTATATTATTAAAATTTTCTTCCATATTGTTTCCGAGTTCTAATATTCTGTTCACATAATTTCAGTATAACCATTTGCTGTAGTATGTTTTAAGATATAAGGTAAATATCTATTGTGTATGGTAAAGCAGAATAATAACAGTATTTATGAGTAAATTTTGTGAATCTACGTCAAATACAATTTTATTAGAAAATTGCTAGTGCTAATTTAAACTAACATAAATACCTATTTGCATTATTAAAAGTGTAAGACTTCTTAGGTGTATATATTTTTGACATTGTAGGACAAAATATTATTATTTTGTTAAGGTTGGTACATACGTATTTTGATAATTTTAAAGACTCGTACATACATAAGAATAAAGCTATGACAAAAATTCGCGTCTATATTGATTTAAACATGTTTTAAAAATGAAATGAAATTCTCTTGTATTCATTATACCAAGATACAAAACTTACGAAAATCATTATCAATAGGTACAAAGATGTGCCAGTTCATAATCATACAGTGTGTAAAACAAAAACGTGACCGGCATAGGGTAGAGCAATCAAAGGCACTTTTGAAACTTAAATTTTTAATAAAATCAACTTTAAAATTACAGTCTACAAAATTATTTCTTAACTATCTTTGGTTAATCAGGAACATGTTTTTTATTCATAAAATAAGTAATTTTACTGAAAAAAAAAATGGCCTTGCCTTATAACCAGTCCAATGCGTACTCTTAGCCTGCGCTATAGCTAAGAGTAGGTACGCATTGAAAAATTGAGATATTTATTTGCAGTTATCACATGTTAAGGGCCCCAAATACAATATAGCCTGTACATTCGTCATGCCACCAAGCCTCGCACCGACAACAATGAATACAGTCTTCAACTTTAATTCTTAGAAATCTATGTCTTCCTTTCATATTTGCCCATGTTAATGGTTCTACGAAAGAAACGAAGTGCAAGCAAAATTAAATAAAAAATGAATTATTACAGTTTTTTTGATGAATGGCAAATGCGTGCGAGTCCAGTATCAATAAAAAAAATAAAAATATTTATTGCATACAGACTAACTCTTGGTTTGTATGCATGCGTACTCTTAGGGTGCGTACTCTTACCAAAAACGTCTTTTGGATATGTGATCCCAACTATTTTCGTCTAACAACAGAATACGCCTACATAACCTCGATTTACACAAAGTTCTATGTGCAAATATCATGAATAATCCCCATTCAGTAGTCCCCCAGATTGAGTATTCATATTTATATTACAATTCACATTCAAAACTGATGATAAATGACATCAAAAATGTTGAAAATTTAATTATTGCAATACAATTGTAAAAACTTACCGCAGCAAAGCGAAGTTATGTCCGGCACCTTGTCTTAAAACGGACAACTGATTGGTGTCACAGAAGTGTCATTAGAAAATTATAATCTTGGTTTAGAAAGAAGCATTGCGTAGTCTTTGGTAGTGCGTACTTTTTGGTAGCTCTACTATAATTGTTTTATGAATGCGTCCAAAGTGAAAATGCACACTTGACCGACTTAATGTTCCTTTTCCTAAAATACTCTGTAAAAAAATATTTTTTCTCGCCTTTACTTCGCATCTTGAACACGCTTACACGATAACCGCTGCGAAGCTCTCGCTTCTCGCCATGAAGCAGTGTTCCTCTGTGCCTAAATTTATATCTCAGGCTAAAGGAAATTTATGTGATAAGGCATGAAAGATGGGTGAGGAGATATTTGGAATATGTACGAAGCTTTAAATCTAGAGGAAAAGTCCACTAACCGTCGCTGGTACGAAATTATTATTATTATTTAATTATTATTGTTTTTTGTTTACGAGTCAATTGAATTTCTTGAGGTATTTAACTTCAACTACGTTCAAAATATGCCGAAACACAGGATAATAAAGGACACTGGATCTTTCATCTACCTAAAGTTAAAGAATTTATTTATCTCTTAAGAATAACAATTTATTCATTTACAGAGAAAATACAACATATTATTTAGGTATAAAATGAGCCTTTAAGCGCAGCTTATGTACGAGTTACAACTATGTTAAGTTAAATTAGATAATTGTAACTACATGCTAAAAATAAATAAAATGTTTTTTTTTGTAATATAAAATATAAAAACAGTATATAAAAACAACATACGCCAGTAATGTAAAAACAACATATAATATAAAATGCAAGATGACAGAGCGACAGACAACGCAGAGCCAAAGCCGTTGGCCCTAGAAACACGAAATTTTGGAGGGCATATTCTTATGTAACGTAAACGCGTACTAAGAAAGGATTTTTCGAAAATTTACCCGTAACAGGGATAAACAGGGTTGTAAAGTGTGTATGAAAAGTCTTTGTTTATAAAGTTATGGCGATGAAAATAAGTACACAGACAGAATATAACTAATTATATAATAAATATTAGAATGAGACTCTTATTATTTTGAAAATCAACCCCTACGATGTTAAAAGAGAAGAGAGAATGCAATTTTATTTGTTGAAGCGACGACGATGAAATTCGATATATATATATACTCAGCCAAAT
Organism: Petrophora chlorosata; assembly: GCA_951640565.1. Classification (NCBI taxonomy): domain Eukaryota; kingdom Metazoa; phylum Arthropoda; class Insecta; order Lepidoptera; family Geometridae; genus Petrophora; species Petrophora chlorosata. The sequence goes on along the minus strand of OX621188.1, from coordinate 15,252,779 downwards.
AAAATTTAATCAGGTGTTTCACCATTTTGCTGAAAATCACTCCCCAACCGCGGTATGGAGAATGTTAAATATGTTTACGGAAACTACAATATAAAACATTTTAATTTTATTTTATTTTATCTAGCTGAGTAAAACCGGATCGGAGCGGGCAGTAACGGGATGACGGCAGTGACGGTGTCGGGATAAGAGCAGGACAGTGTCGCAATTAGAGCGTGACAGGAATGGGATAGGAGCGAACTGAAATGGTATAAGAAGGGAACGGTAGCAAAATAGGAGGGTGACTGTAGCATGATAAGAGTGGGACGGTAACAGGATAAGAAGGGCAAAGTAACGAAATATAAGAAGAATGATTCCGGTTTGGAGAGGTCGGTAACGGGATATAAGGGGATAACGATAACTGGATACAAACGGGACGGTAACGGTATATGAGAACATTGGGATCTAAATAGGATCGGGACGAAAACAGGAGTGGGACTGTAACGGGATAGGATGGGGACGGGATCGAGATAGGAGCGGGACTGGGGCAGGAGTGGGATTAAAGTCAAATGGAAAATTATGATATTATTATTGATTATAATAGGGGATCGCAAAGAAATCTAATATGTAGTTAGAACGAATGTTTGTCGATTACCAAAGATCATTCAATCATTATTTTTGTAAAATATTAATAATTTATATTTTTAAATCAATAAATAAAATCTAATAATTCTGACATTTTTATCTGTTCCGAAACACCAACACAGTGTATGACGTCATTTGGAAGTAAATATTGTGCGAAGATTGTTTATTTTATATTTCTGCTTTTCATCTAAATCAAAACAATATGTTTTTCATGTCAAGACATCGTTAAACTTCACAAAAACCACAGAATACTAAGGGACAGAAGCATCACTCCGCAAAGAAATTTAAACAAATAGCGACTGTTGCTATGACGCAATAAAATTCAATTCAGCTCACGTTGCGCTGCTTACCTACCAGTCATATTAACCTACAGAGCGCCTCTCTTTCTATCGCATAGCTCTTATCTCTTCTGACGCGGCGCGTGTAACGACGCGCGACCCAACGTTGGTGTCCGGCTATGTACTTGTAGATTCGTACCTACAGTGCGGAGTGCGCTAGGCCTGCAAAATCACTATAAATCACTTTGTAAGTTTGCTTTCGTAGAGCTTGTCGTTTCGTTTACCTTGTGTGTGACGTCATACGTTCTGAGGTGATATTTGAAACATAACTTTTAAACATAGTTTTAGATACTTTTAGGAGTTTATTTAATTAAAATATCATTTTTCATGGCTATATATATACATTATGGTTAATTTTAAATACTTTCCAAAAAGTTTTTCGATTCCATATTGCTGATTTTTTGTTCAAACCGTAAGCAAAGAAAACTAACTATTACTTCCGTAACCATACACTGAAACCTATTTGCTCAAGTGACAATTCTCTTTCCTCAAGGGTTTGCTGAAAGAAAACTCTTTTTAGGGTTAAGCTCGCCTTGTACATGCATTTTATAATCCACGATATTATAGTTCAGACAGTGTACAATAAAGAATATAAGAAAATTGTTAGGAGCAGGATAGATTACGTCAATTAACGCACGAAGTCGCGGGCAACAGCTAGTGTATAATAAAGCACCAAAATGCAATACAAATACTAGTAGCTAATTAAATTTTGCCGGTCATGCTTTTTTCGACATAGTGTACCTTTATAGGATATATAACGCCAAACGCAATAAAAATGTTACTTATAGACTTCAAAAGTGTAGTAGATACAAGATTTATCAACGAGATTATCACTTTGAAATTTATAGCTATATATATATGAAAATCTTTTTATACATACTTCAATAAGCTTAAGTCGAAACCAAAATGCCAAACGAGAATAATAAAATGCATAATTTAAGATGAATACAGTTAATTTGTATAGTAGAGAAAGTTTTATCACGAATATGGAATAGAAAGTAATGAAATAGTTAATATAGAAGCTGATAAAGTTTGAACCTAGCCCCTAATGTAACAACTAGTGCCTCTTCTTCAGGTGATATTTGGTCCGTGGATAAGTTAATGGTTCCTTCCGACAAATTAAATGAATTTAAAAACTTAATTAATGAATAAATCTTATTCAACGGAGGAATGCGAAGAGGACTTAAAAGTAGTCACTGGCTTAAATATTAAGTACTGTAAATAATTTATTATTACACTATTAAACATGTCTCTATATCTATATTATATGAATATATATATACGATTAAAATACAGATGTAATGGTTAATTGCTATAGTTATATAAAAAAATATTACTCAGTTCAATTAAGATAACAATTTACACCCGTGAACATTCACTTCAAAATTAAATCTAGTACACAAAACACATTTTTACACAGTTTAAAATTTACAAGTTTCAATTTTATTGCACACCATACGCGTAAAAATTAAAAATCGCATTTTATATTTTAAACCAATTAATAGATAAAACATTGTTATATTTTGTTTGTGACATAATTTTTATGCAAAAAAGCATTACCGTAATTTAAAATATGCTTAAGGGTTGAACTACATTTAGCAGCACCGAATCGCACTTTCCAATGCTTCTATCATTTTCTGTCACTTAGAACCGTCATTGACTAGAGCGAGATAGAGAGCGGGAGTGCGACTGTACGCGGCGGCATCTACGAGGCGGTCGGCAACACGGACAAAATGCGAACACTCATGCGCATACTCACAGAACATTACAATCTTTTATTTTATATAATTAAGGGTAAAAACACAAAACTTATTATATTATAATTTAAACACATAACTTATGTTTATACTGTGTACTGTTTGGAATTTTTGATATTTTGTTCAGTTAAAGAGAAATTATTTTTTTACACGAAGGGTACCACATTGGCTCGACTACCTCCATACAATATAATATAATATGTTAAGCTACTTAAGCTATTATATTATATATGAAATACATCATTTTTTTGTAACTTTAAAACCAGAATTTATTAAATTTAATTGTTCATCTGGCTGTCGTTACTCATTGACCCAACAAGAACGCGACAACATGCTGCCGCGTGCGGCCGCATTCCGAAGTATACCTATACAAAGGCAACCGCGGGCGGCAGCATGCTGCAGCGCGCTGTAGCATAGGCGGAACAAATGCGATGCGATACTGCCAGATGTGGTTCAACCCTTAGTGTAGAAATAGTGTCTCGAACCATACAAATAACGACCGACACCAAAACATAATTAAAAAATGAATTACAAACTTTATTGGGATAATTGTTCCAAATGATGTGAAAACGCCCTACAGAGATGACTTTTAAGTTAAGAGAATAACAATACCAAATAGTGCTGTGACTAAACCGAAACTTTTAATTAGCTGTATAATACGTTTAGGGATAATGTGTTATAGGTATAAGTAAACTTTAATTACTTAAAATATAAAAAATATAACAAAACTAAATGTTATTCCAGTTTATAACCATATAACTGAATTATATAAATGATAAATCTAATACCACAAGTATTTAGTGCCAATAATACAAAACGTATCCGATTTTTATAAAGTGGCTCGTTAAGTGTAATTCTGTATGGTTAATTGTAATTACCTACATTCAGCGTCACTAATGGACAAGAATATTTTTTTATTACATTTATATGTTTACGAAATTAATGAGACGTCATTTTCTATCTGTACTACGATCGTCTTCCATACTCAGACTTCCACAACCTGCAAAGCTCCGCATATCCTGAAAAAGATAAAATGTTATTTAAAGCTTGCTAAATATTTGATGTAATATTTCTTCCGACACATTAATCTGGCCCTCTGACATGAGTCAACTACGGCCCACTTGACAATTATGTAACTACTTGTAATTTTAAGTTTTTTTCTGAATTTGCTCAACATTAAAAACTATTTAAGATGGAAGTTCCGAAAAAGGAAAAAAATTAGGAATTGTTAATCAAAATAACAAATTAGAATATATAAGTATATATTGTGTGTTAACACATGTACTTAAAAAAATATTTATTTGCTTCCAAAGTACTTTGTTATTTTAATGTGTATAATGTTTTTGAATTTATGTACTCGTATATTTAATACATTTTAGTAATTTGTCTTCGAAGCGAACAATTTTATAAAGACTGAGTCAGTATTTTTTTTACGTTCCTAATAATTATTTGGATGGCAACAATTTTAACAATAAATTATAATTAGAATTGTCCTTTAATATCGGTTGTATGATTGTAAATATGGTAAGGGAATCATCTAAATGATTGACTTTAGGTAAACATTGAAATTATAGTGTGTTGCTATTATTCTTTACAATCAATGTAATTCGATAAGTTGGATCTAAATTATTGTTATTAATACTTAAATAAAATATGAATAAAATGTACAATATATGATGATAAATATTATTGTAAAGATGTGACATTTGCATTATATTGCACCTAGCTAGTAAGGAAGTAGCGTAGCATAGCGCAAGGGGGAGTGGGCGAAGCGCGGACTTCATCGGCGCCTTTGGCCTGATGATGGGATTCAAACGAAGCTTTTAAAGGCGTTGAAAACGTCATATTAGGTAGCATCCGTCGCTGTATTTAAAACGTTATTTCTTAGCATTGTGGGGACTGATGGTCACGCGCATCGCCCATAAACCTCTGGCGCGAAACCAAATTCTAAATCACATTTAAATAAAATGTAGTAAAGTAATTAAACAAATTATATTATAAGAGTAAAATCAATATAAATCAGTAGGACGATTATATTATTTATTACCTACGTTCAGACATCAAGTATTTCGATGAAATTATAAATATCACATAGCCAATTACATTGTGAAAATAAAATTGCGCAGGAATAATCGATGAATACAAGTGACTGTAAGTGCTTGTAACGTTTTTAAATACAATCTATTTTAAAATTATTATACAATTGAAAAAATAATGAGTATTCTAGTAAATAAATACAAAAAATATATTCTAAATGGCTACAACGATCACATGCTGTCACTTGCCTATCCTGAACCTTTAGATTTAAACATGTAGTAACACCTTTAAATTTAGAATTTTGTAAAATTTTATTACCAACGAATAGTCCAGTCATTTGGTAGTTTTACCTGGAAAGATTTCCGGGAGTTTTGAATATTGGTAAATTTATAGATTTTGATGTGCTCTTTCCGAATTTCAACTTTGCCACCTCGTATTTTTGCCGCTCGCGCCGCCATATTGGAAAAATGGCGCCTAAAAGAAGTTTCTTGACACTACCTCCTTTTCAATTTATTTTAACAAAATGAAACTAGAGACCTACAACTGATGTATGTACCTTTTTTCATTTAGTCAATAGTTTTGGCGTACGAGAGCCGTAAAGTGTACTCCAACGCGCGTGTTGGAGTAAACTTTGCGGCACCAGCGGCAAAAATACGGGGTTGGAAAATGAAATTCGGAAAGAGCACATCAAAATCTATAAAATTGCCAATTTTCAAAACTCCCGGAAAACCTTTCTGGTAGCCACTATTTTTCGAACCCAATGACTGTACGAGAAGCACAAGTTCTGCAAGAAGTACATACCTACAAGTTATCGATATTTGGTTTATGTATAATATTATTGTTATTAGACTAGAAAAGTTTAACAATGTCTACCAGAAACCTATAACATAATATAAATGATGAAAAATATTAATTAGACGACCTACTGCTAACGTAAACGTTTATATGTTTACGTTTTTTAAATAAATTTACTTTGTTATTAGATTCTTAATACTGCAGTACAAAAAATAGTTCCGCTAGAGGATGTCTATCATTGTGTCTTATTTCAGAAACAATAAAAGTTATTAATATTTGTAAATAAAAATGTACCTAAACTTTTATAAATTTATTGCTGTCTCGAGTTTTTAAAATGTGATTTTCAAGCCCTTGCAGTCAATACATTGCTTTAGTTACTATCTTCAATATTTGCTTAGTTAAATACCTAGTCTTGCCATAAATACTGAAACAAAGAAAAAAAAAATTTTCTATTGCAAATAACATTTATAACTTTTACAGTGTGTTAGTTTAATACAAAAATATAAAAAGCTTATTCGACGTGGTCTCCATTGGCTGCAATACAGTCAATAACAATGACAATAAACGTTGAGGCCAGTCATCAATAGAAGCACGCGCTCTTTCCATGGGAAAATTCTTCACTGCCAATCGTACGGATTGTTGGGACTTCAAATTACCATGGCGTTTAGAACAAGCCGTACTCTCTAAAACTGACCATAAATCATAATCCAGTGGATTAAGATCGGGACTAGACGACGGCCAGTCTTCAGCTCTGATGGAGTCCGAAACGTTCGTTTCCGACTAAGACTGCGTAGACCGAGCTTTATGACCCGGCGCCGAGTCTTGCTGGAAGGACCATTCTTGGTTATTGAACATAGTGTTGTTAAAGGGCTTCACTACCTTCTCAAGAATGGTATCTTGATACACTTGTGCCGATGTTTTGATACCTTTTTCACTCCACCAAACCATTACTGAAGTCGGATAGTGCCCACGTTGCACTCTGTCGACTAATTGGGAAGCTTCCTTAGAGCTTGGAGCATAAATACGGTCATTTTGTTTGTTAAAATGTTACTCAATTGTAAAAAAATTCTCATCCGTAAACAAAATGTATCTGTGACCTCCCTTTGCGTACTGCTTCAGTGGTTGTTTCGATTTTACCACCCTATTCTTTTTTAAATTATCAGTTAAGAAATGACCAGTATGTCTCTTATAGGCTGCAAGTCCTAAGTCATCTTTTAAAATACGCGACATGGTTCTAGGTGCTATCTTCATCTCACGAGATAAAATCTTGGGACTGGATTTCTTCGAATTCTTTCCCTTACTGCTTTGACCACCTTCTTCGTATGAACACTACGTGGACGGCCAGATCTTTTTCTGTCACAAACAGAGGAGGTCTTATTTTACTTATTTATGCCTCGGTACACAAACATTTTACTAATACTAAGCGTATGGAGAGTTTTAAAAATTGCATTTGGCTCCATACCTACTTTGTGTAATGCAATCACAGCGATTCGGTTCTATTCATCACCCCACTCCTTTATTAATATCGCAAAATATTATACAATGTATTGGCGCCAAAATGAGAAAACTCAATGTCATATAAAAATGACAAATTCCAAATTCAAATGTAATAATTTGTTTATTTTTAATTGTAACAGTATATATGGCCAGACTAAGTATATTAAATATTCAATTCGTTATAAATGATCACAGTATCGTCACAGTATCATCACTGTTTTATAATTAGGTATCGTGGTTTAAGAATCTATGACGTAGTTTATTTTTATAAAGATAATTTTAAGTTTTTTTAGCAATAGAAAAGGAAAATAATATTACAATATAATATATTATGGTCAGCTAACCAGGGTCAACGTAAAATTCGGCTTTTTATTGTGTTCAAGCAATACTAAAGTCGATTAGTATATTTTTATAGCGGTTATAGTCAGACAAATCCGTTATAGTTAAAACCAAAATATGATAAAATACTAATTGCACGTGGAAGTCACCATATTCCTATATATATTTAATAAAACCAATAATAATGTACGTTCACCAAATTCTGTGTATTTCTTAAAAAACTGACAATAAACAAGCCATGGTTACCAGCTGCCATATCAGGCCTACACTATGGTATTCATAGATAAAACTTATAACCTCATCATCCCCCCTCAATTCTAATTTCATATCAAATAAGAATTGAAATTATTTATTATAATTATTTTTTTTAAAAGAAACAAATAACATATTATTCTAATAAGCGAGTCATTTCAAACACACAAACAAATATTATGATAAATTTAGTAACAATTTGTTACCATAAATAACAATAATCACATGAAATCCAACCTACTACTCATACTCTAAATAAAAAAAATATAATAAACCTAATTAATTAATTAAACAAACTAATACCTTTCCCCCACGCAATTTTAAGAACCTTAATACACTATAAATTAGATATACACACATTTAAAAAAAAATTGAATCTCACAATAAAGTTATCATGACAAATGAATACTATGTATAAAATAACCGTAACTTATAAACCATTTAACCAAAACCCATTTTTTGTACAAAATAATCATGTTTTATTTTTCCTAATGCCTTGGTCAAAATATCAGCGACATTTTCATTCGTACTCACATATTTTACTATTATTTCTCGTTTATTAATTAAATCTTTAATAAAGTGATATTTAATATCTATATGCTTTGCCCTCTTACTATTTTCATTTGACTCCATTAATTTAATAGCACTTTGATTATCAACTCGTAAAATTGTATCTGACTGACATTTAAAATCTTTTAATAAGCCCTTTAAATAAATTAACTCCACAGACGCAAGAGCAGCAGCTATATATTCAGCTTCGGCAGTTGACAATGCGACAACGTTTTGTTTTTTACAGAACCATGCCAATAAATGATTACCACTGTAGACTACAGATCCACTTACGCTTTTCCTATCAGTTTTGTCTCCAGCCCAGTCAGCATCGGTAAAGCCAACTAAGTGACTACTGCTAGCCCGTTTATAAATTAATGCTTTTGATTTAGTTTGTTTTAGGTAACGCAATACACGCTTAGCTGCTTTCCACAGGGATATAGTGGGCTTATCCAAAAATCTACTCAGAAACGACACTGCAAAACAAATATCAGGTCTACTTGAAGTAGCTAAATATAAAAGACAACCTATAAGCTCACGAAACGGTAGATCCAAAGTAAATGGTTCATTGTCATCTGTTGCGAAATTTACTTCCATTGGCGTATCTGCTCCTTTGCAATCAGTCATATTAAATTTTTCTAGTAGTCTGTCTATTGCAGATTCTTGACAAATTGAAATCTGTTCTGGCGTTCTTACTATATCCAGTCCCAAATAAGTTCTTACTTCTCCAAGGTCCTTTACATTAAATTCAATTTGTAAAAATTTATGTACTTTATTCAAGTTAATCTCACTTTTTGACATTATAATAATGTCATCCACATACACTAACAAAAAGACGTCTTCCATAACATAGAAACAGAAGTCATATTTCGATTGAACAAATCCCTTATCAACTAAAAAACTATGAAATCTTTCATTCCAGCACTTGGGTGCTTGTTTTAATCCATATAGCGACCTTTTTAGTTTCAAAAATACACCTTTTCTAACTTTGATTCCTAATGGTGGTTTAATATAAACATCTTCTTTTAAAAATCCATTCAAAAAAGCAGTTGGTACATCTAGTTGTTTCATATACATATCATTTTGTACAGCTTGGCTCAACATCATGCGGATTGTAGGCATACGAGCGACTGGTGAGTATACATTAAATAATGTTTCCTCTTGAAATCCTTTTGCCACTAATCTAGCCTTTTTTGTACCATCCTTTTTAGTAGTGAAAACCCATTTTGTATCTATGGCTCTTTTATCTTTAGGCAATTCTGATTCTTCCCAGGTTTCCAAATCTTTAAGGGAATTTAACTCTTTATTAATAGCATCTTGCCACTCTTGACCTCTATCGACTGCATCTTTGTAAGAACTTGGATCACCCGTACACAAACAGTAGGCCACATGTGTTTCATAATCTTCTAACCTTTTCGGAGGCTTAACTATTCTGCCACTTCTTGTTTTTACTATATGTTCATTTAAAGTATCGTCACTCTCAATTATATTTTCTTCGGCACAATCCTCAAATTTTTCCTCTGGTTCAATAATTCCATCTTCCACATCTGTATTATCAACTATAACCTCTTGTCTGTTATTTTCATTATTATGTTCTGGTTCAGAAATCGGGTTACTATCTTCTCGATTCATATCAGAAACTCTAATTCTTTGCCATTCATTTTCTTTTATTACTTGATCGTTTTCATTGTAAACAATATCATCTTCATCGAATCTCACATCTCGTGATACTATAATTCTATTTTCTTTAGGGTCCCATAAATTATACCCTGTCCTGCTATATCCAACCATCCTGCTTTCACATGCTCTTTCGGAAAATTTATCCGGTTTTGGTAAGATAAATGCCCACGCTTTGGCACCAAACGCACGAAGTTTATTCAAGTCTCTTGTTCCATATAGTATTTCACAGGGAGTTTTAAAATTAATGGCCATAGAGGTACATCGGTTTAACTGATATGCCGCACATTTTACAGCTTCACCCCACAAATGTTTTGGTAGTTTGGTTTCAATGAGCATAGTCCTTGCTTTATTGTATAAACTCCTATTCATCCTTTCTGCAACGCCATTGCTAGCTGGCGAGTATGGTAAAGTATATTCCAACGCTATTCCTTTCTCATTACAAAATTGACGCAATTTGTTGCAAGTGTATTCACCTCCATTGTCACATCTTATCCTTTTTACGGATTTTTCAAATTCATTCTCATATCGGTGGATATAATTAATAATATTTTCAGCAGCTTCAGCTTTTCTCTTCAACAAGAATACTACACAGAAGTGTGAGTAATCATCAATAATAGTTTGAAAATAAATTTCACCCTGTATAGTTGGAATGTTGGAAGGGCCCGCTATATCACTGTGTATTAGTTCCAAAACCTGAAGCGATCTTGGTCGCTCTAATCTTTTGAATGGTAACCTTGTTGCCTTACCTTTCATACAAGCACTACATACGTTGTTGTTAAGTGGTAGTTGTAACCTTTGTAAAGTTTTAGAACTGGTATGACCTAAACGTCTGTGCCACAACATACCATTCGCTGATTGTATAGCTGCGACTCCATTCTCTGTTACAATTTCACCCTGTAATAGATAAAGTTTTCCATTATTATATGCCCATAATATGGAACCATTAAAAAAAATAATTTTTGCGTATTCGCTTTTAAATATGATTTCGTTCGGGTTTTCTAATAGTTTTCTCACAGATAACAAATTATAGGCTAAATTTGCTACTATAAGTCCTTTAATTGTAATTCTAACATTGTTACATTTTATTAGTAAATTGCCACTTTGATAAGCAGTCAATTTTTCGCCATTCGCTGTGTTAATTTTTATCGGATGCTCTAACTGTTTTATATTAGTCATGTATTGTATATAATGATCAGATATAAAATTTTGCGATGCACCAGAGTCTATTACAAAAGAAACTAATTCATCAACCTTACAATTTAAATTGAATTCTCCATCAATAATACAACCCATTTCATCACTCTCTTCATTGCCCAATATTGCATCGTCTCTCGATGTACTTGATCTATAATTGGTAACGTTTCGACCGCGGCTCTGCATTCTTCCACGACCACGTCTATAAAATTCACCATTTCCGAAGGAAACTCCTCGTTGGGGAGTATAAGATTGTCTGTTCTGTACACCCTTGCGGCAATATATTGCTTTGTGCCCTCTTTCATTGCAATTCCAGCATTCTATATTGAAAGCATTGTCTAGGTTTGGTATTATCTTGTTAGTCAATCTTATTTCTGCATCTAACAAAGTACTTTTTGTCTTCTCCAAAGTTAGTCCTTCGTTCATTGCTTCTAGAGCTGTTGTAACATCATTAAATTTCTCCGGTAGAGCTAGTAACAAATACACCACTTTGTCCGACTCATCCATTTTTGACATTGATTCATTATCACGAATTAGCTTGTCAAATTTTAAAAAGAACTCTTGTAGTTTCTCGTTGCTGTCACATTTCAACTCTATCAACTTTTTCTTTATATTATATTTATTCATAACACTCTTTCTTATAAAATTCTTTTCTAAAGTATTCATCATTTCGTTTGCACTTTTGCAATCTCTAACAATTTCCAAAAAATCATCCCCTATGCATTGCACGATTAGCAATCTAGCTTCTGCATCTCTATTTTTATTTTCACCTTTAATAGTACCAGACTTCACTATGTTACCGAGACCCTTCTCCTCCATTAACAACTCCAGTCTAAATTTCCAATTATGAAAATTATTCCCGTCTTCTAACCGTCGAATTACATCTTGCGTTTTAATTTGAGACATGTTTAACTCTTTATAAAAGCTGCTTCGATAACAAGCTTTGCTATTTTTGCTTCAGCCTTTTATTGAATTATGAATATTAATTTTATATACTCGAAGGCTGTCAAATTCGAATAAAAATTTCGAGTAAATATTTTACATTCTTATTTTGCCCGAAACACTGAAAATAAGATATATGGGGCGGCCCATAACCTTATAAAATACTAATTGCACGTGGAAGTCACCATATTCCTATATATATTTAATAAAACCAATAATAATGTACGTTCACCAAATTCTGTGTATTTCTTAAAAAACTGACAATAAACAAGCCATGGTTACCAGCTGCCATATCAGGCCTACACTATGGTATTCATAGATAAAACTTATAACCTCATCAAAATATAATATTTTAATAAACTGTACTGTTTGCAGAGCTGTACTTCATTATTATTTTAATCATTCAATTTTAAGTATAAAATTGATGTTTTTGAGTATTACTTAGCAATAAAAATACATTCTAAATGATTGTTTACGTATCCTTTGTTTACCTATACTGTGAGACTGATATTCACGTTTCATATTGTCTTCATAGCTTAACACGTCACTGCGACTTGTCTAAAAAGGTGTGAACATTACCTATTACTTTTATTCTTCTATTATTATTATAGTCAGCCTATATCGTCCCACTGCAGGGCAAAGGCCTCTCTACTTTCCTTCCGTTTCTCGCGGTCTTGAGATAGAATGGGTCAATCTAACAGAAATGTATCCAGCTCGTCTCGCCGTCATATTACTTACTGTACAAATACTTTATGCAAGTGATAACTTTCCAAAAACATTATTTACCGGCATGCCGATTTAAGTTAAAACACAAATAAAATAATATACATTTTTACAAGTTGGTAACCAAATATGACTCTTTCATTTTAAAATCCATGCGCTATTTTTTTTTACCCACGAATAAATTTTGTAGGTATTATAAATCTTTTTCTGTAAACTTGAAACAAACGATATTATTGTAAGAAGAGTAAATGTCCCTTATTCGTTGTACAATAGGTGCATTAAGTACGGCTGTTATTAAACACTAGTCTTATTCCAAGCAGCTGGGTAAAAGTCACCTCAATTAGTTCTCGTATTATTATAAAAATGGCTTGGAAAAGAGCCAATTCTGTACATTGAAGATATTTTTGCAAAACCAACTGGGATCGACTATTTAGAGGGTACTGAAAATGAATATATGGTTTTTAGAATTTTTGTGTTTGTTTGTGTGTTTGTTATCTATAGACTCGGAAACTGATGAACGGATTTAAATGTTTTTATTTGGGTTTGGTAGCATTAGTCCCAACTTAGATTATAGGGTTACATTCAAATTGGTTGGGTTACAGCTTGACCTCTTAGTGGTACGCTTTCCCATATACTGGGGAGGTCTTGCTGAACTAGTTTTGGAAAAAATACGACTATGGGCTTCTGTCGTTAACGCGGACGAAGTCGCGGGAAAAAGCTAGTAATATAATTCTATAATTCAACCAAATTAAGAAACCACCATTTTTAATGTCCGCAAGTATGCAGTGAAAGTGTTAATGTTTGATGCAGATTGTACTATCGTGTATTTACATATATTTAGTAATTAATAAATACAATATAAGTTAAAATTATTGTTCTTCCTTAATTTAACTTAACGGTATTGGTGTGGTTAAAATGTTGCTCAAACTGAATAACTTTAAACAAGTAGTTACATTGTATGAAATTTAGTTCTGTGATCCAATAAATTATATGATCTGTACTGATGTTTATTTTTTAATGACTTACTATTATATACGGTTACTATTATATAAACGAACCCTAGACGATCATGCGGCATGACATATACACATTAAAAAAAAATGTGATCACTAGCATAAGAAGATATAATTTTTGAAATTGAACTTTATCAAGAAAAACTCTTGGTTGTGTGTTTTCTTTAAATAGAAATACCATGTTTGAAATTAAAAACTAATACATATTTATTTTTTATATAATAAAGTTGAGTCATTAATCATAATGTAATTGTAACAGAAATTTAATAGAAAGAAAAATACTGTTTAACCAAGCTTAAACAACAATTTTATGAATAAAAGGTTTTTATTCAATATAATATAACTCCTCCCCTGGCTGGAACACATGCGGAGATCCTCCTGGGCATGCAATCCAGCATTTCTTGAGGTAACCTGTCCCATTCTTGAAAAGCGGCTTCCCTGAGCTCTGGCACTGTCTGGGGACGTGGCTGACGGTTCCAAACAGCTCGCTTAAGAACATCCCACGCGTGCTCTATTGGGTTTAAGTCAGGTGAGCAGGCAGGCCAGTCTAACGTTGAGATGTCGTTTTCTCGGAGAGCAGCATTGACTCGTTGAGCTCGATGGGCATTATTATCGACCAATACAAATTGGTGCCCATGGTTTACTCGGAATGGTCTGACAATTCCACCCCAAAAGGTATGTAGGTAAGTATTTATGGATTACTTTGGTGTTCTAGGTGAAATAAAATAGGTTGTAAATTTTAACTTACATAAAAATAAGGTGTGACAGGTCGGGAGAGGAAATTTTTCTCTCCCAATGAGTCACACTGTTACACTCGGTGTGACTCGTTAGGAACACACTTGTAAAAATAGGTTGCAACTAGTAACAGTGTAACACGATGGGAAAAAATCCCATCCAGTAACACTTTGACTCGATTTGGTGTGACTCGTTGGAACCCACCAATAATTGCTCGTAGATTAGAATGGTATCTTGAAAAGAACTGCAAGTTTTGGGAAGAAGCAGGTGGGTTTAGAAGATGGAAATCGTATATGGACAATCTGACTAGATTAGTTTTCCAAATTAAAAGTAGTTTTTCTCAGGATTCACTACTGTAGGATGTTTCATTGACATTGATAACACATTTTGGAGTGGTAGGCTCTGGACGTGGTTGTAATACCACCCACCGAACAAAGCCATGCCGTCAAGCGACCTAGTCGTGTTTCGGGACGATGTTCGGTGAACCATCGGGGAGACGGGTCTGAGCAGCCGCTCAACTGCCGTCTCTCTCTAGATCTATGTGCTCAATCTTAGGCCACATCATCGCTTCACATCAGGCGAGATAGTGGCCAAACATAGATCTATAAAGAGTAAAAAAAAAAAAAAAACATTTAATAATGTAAGCCTAAGTAACCTTCTAAATACGTTACATGAACATGGAGTGAGAGTTTTAGTTTGTAGATATCTTTATATAATAATAATACAGAAACACTGTCGAAATACAAAACAGGAACCGGAATAGCACGGGATGATCCTTTATCTCCAATATTATATTGTTTGTATTATATCTATAGATATATTAAAAAATCTAAACAATCTAATAGACCTAATAGATATATTAACAAATCTAAAGAATGTATTTATATCTCAATTCGCAGACAATTTCGTGATATACGCTAGTCATAAGAATTTATCCGATGCAGTACATGTCACTCAAAATGCACCATAGGCTTTAAATAATATGGTAGAATTCATGGGTCTAAATATTTCACACAGAAAAACTAAAGTGTGTGTATTTACGAGAGGAAATCCTCGAAATAAACTTAATGTATGTCTTAAAGTAAACTATTATAATATTCAAAATCTAGACAGTGTACAGTACCTTGGTATGTGGCTCGACAAAAGATTAAAATGGGGCAAGCATATAAATGGAATAAGGGAGAAAACGCATAATTTTTTTAATGTAGGTATTTAAAGCTCTGGCAGGCTCAAGGTCGGGTATTCATCCTAAACACCTCAGGCGTCTTTATATATCCATTATTCGAAGCAGACTAGATTATTGCAGTTATTTATATGATAATAATTAATATTTAAATTTAAATATAAAGTGAATGTTTCATAATGTGAATGTAAAATATAAAATGTAGTTCATAATATTACATTAAATTAGCAATAATCATTTCCAAAGCATTTTCTAAAATGCATTTCAAATTTATTAAAGCTGATTTACAAGCAATGAAAGCCTAAAAGGCCTTGAACCGACATAAATGGACTTTCTAATCAATGTTTTCATAGTAAAATATTGTTTTGACTATGAAAACATAGAAATAACAAATTGGGTTATTATTAAATCTTAAGAATTTCATCATTAAATAATAGATTCATGATTTTAAACAGTAGTCATACAATCAAAACTCATAGAAGTAAATTAATGTTTATCAATTCCGTTATTTTTAACAGTTGTTGAAGTCTCAAATCATCAAGCGAACGACATCACGTCTCGTTACCAATGACAGTTTTAAACAGAGGAAGACGAGTGACGCGCTAATATTGTAATCTAAACGCTTGGGCTCGCTGCGGCACAAAATACATAACAGTTTCTTGGACCGGCTACGTCTCGACGGTGGCGGCGGCGCATGAATGATTCAGAAACTCTCCGACTACACAAGTAGGCAGTGTGTATAACAAGGATGGGTAGAGGCGCCAGTCAATGCGTGCGAGCGAGGTGTAACTAAACTTCTATCGAATAATTGCGTATCGTGTCTCTCACTTCTATTTCCATTGGCTAACTCGCTCTCACAAATATGGTGGATCAAGAATATTCATATTTTATTATATATCAAAATATCATGGATATTTCATACCTACGAGTGGAAAGTAATCCCATGTGACTTATTTTACTTTCCTAAGTGATTATAACACTTCCTAAACAAGCACGCAGGCATCTTTAATGAGTTTTTTTTGAAAGTACGACCACGTAAAGCACAAGCGTTCACGACTATGGTCTAAGCACGACTAAGTGCAAGTGTGTCGCGAGACACACTTGAGAAGGTCCATCTTTCAAACTGTGTCACTCGTCTTCCTCTGTTTGAAACTGTCATTGCTCGTTACTTGTATAATCAACATTAAAAAATATGAGGTCATTGTTTTCGTTATTGGAAGTCAGACATATATAACAGTAAATCAAATATAAAGAATTAAAATTAAATTTTTAATTCTTTATCTTTGCATAAAATAGTACTTACTCTATCTCCGTAAAATCAACTATCACAATTTTGACAGAATTGTCAAGAAAAAAGAAAGTGATGCTGACTGGTGACGTCATCTGTGAAAAGAATGTGTAACAAGTTGCTATCGACGTTGACTAAAATTATTATAAGAACCAGTAAGTAGGAACCAGTGTTAGTGTAGATTGAGGTGAAACCCAGCAGGTGGCGCTGTTGCGAGTAATTTCACCTACAGCAACCCAACGACTGAGTAACTCAAAAATAGGTAGGTAAGTATACAAAGTGACACTTTGATAACGATTTGTTTACCTACTTTTCTTTGAGCTCTCACGCAGATAAGCAATTGTTACATTTAGCTGCAGCGATCGGCTTTTTTGTAATTATACGACTTTGACTTCTACCGCATTGGCTGGCGGGGAGAAAGGAAATTGGTGCGATTGTAGCAGAGTCTGGTCTGCATTAAGACTACCGTATGACTGCAAAATTGCAATTTGAATGCGGTTTCCATGACTGAACGTCGACTGTATGCTGGAGTGCTTAGAATTGCACTTTGACTTGTACAAATGCATTTTTTGAGACTATGTACTGGCATAACAAGCCAGCTTTAGCCTTAAACTGTCTCAATTAAACTTACGTCGTGGAACAAAACTATAAACTGTCTCAATTAAATTTATGTTCTGGACAAATCTATTTCGAGTGAAACCTGAAAAATACTTACGTTATAACTTTTTAACAATAGTGGCCACACGGTTGGAAAGTTTATCCAAGCTTTTGATAATTGTTTGATGGTTGGTCTAACCATCAAAGTGGTTGATCCAAATATCAAACGGTCCTCTCTTCCTATGTAACTGCTTGATATTTTGGTACATTTTTCATTAACGTACTTACGTTTCGTTTAAACGTATCTAAAATTATTATGTAGGTAAGTTTTAGTTTAGGACGTTTTTCGTTTGTACCTTTTTAAGAAAATAAATGACTTAGATTTTAGGGGACAATACTGGTCCAATGCTGGGTCTGTAATATTAGTTACATTACTACTCATAGGGAACTACTCAAGGATTTATCCCAAAAAATCAAGGATATGTGACATCCACCATGAGGTACGAAAAATGCGAAGTGTGAATTATGCCAGTACGCAGAGTTGCTCAATATTCGAGTATATTTTCCAATCTTAAGTGCACTTATATGTTGCTAAAAGTATACCTTGCTATTACAATATTAAATAAAGAAGCAAAATATATCTATTTATTTATTATTTACTTAACTAAGCATGCATTTGATATAGTTAAAATATAACAATTTCGGTAAACTTTTCTTAATGGACTAGGCAACACTTAGGTTGGACATTCTTCCAACCAGGGAGAAATTAGAAGTCATTTGTTTAGGCAAAATAAACATAAAGTATAACATTAGACCGAGTCTAAAAAGTTGACACAACAATTAAACATATACACATTTCTATTTTCCGAAAAGGCCGTTTGCATGTGTTAAAAAGAGAAAGGATTATGCGCATGGCACCATCTTTAAACCCTGCGGGCCAAAGATAAAATATTTTTCTTTGCTGCGGGCCACCAGCCAAGCGACGGCGACGTAACGTTTGGTGTTGTTTATAATAATAATAATAATAATAATAATAAATAATTTATTTTCAAAATGCTTATAAATAAATAAATGGCAGGATTACATTTTGATTTTTAGCGAGGAGATGTACACAGTTATTATAATTATTTACATGCAAGACCTAAATCAAAAGTTACTTCATACGTACGAGACACACAATCCCGGAGACCACAGTGTCTAAAAGAGGTAACCGTACCCGAACTAAGTAAAACACTTGTATTTCAGAGTACGGAGACCTCCCCTGACAAAGGGCGACCAGGATGTGTGTCATTGATGTAGCTCTGCACATAAAATCAATATAGTAAATACTAACTGATAAGTAATCCTACCAAAGCGTGATGATACCCTGTTTAGGTTTTTACCTGATGTCAGGGCATCGAAGGAGTCGAAAAACATTTGTCGCGCTCCATTAGGGATCTAGTAACTAACTAAAAACTAGAATTAATTTATATAAATAAGCAACAGTATCACCCTATCACCTAGTATATGTTTTGTGTGATGATGTGTGAGGGTGTGTGTGATGGGGTGCGTGTGTTTGTGCGTGTGTGGTGGTGCGTGAGGGTGTGTGTGTGTGTGTGAGAGAAAGGGAGTGTGATGAAAGTGTGGTTAT
The DNA here is from genome assembly GCA_951640565.1 of Petrophora chlorosata. Lineage (NCBI taxonomy): Eukaryota > Metazoa > Arthropoda > Insecta > Lepidoptera > Geometridae > Petrophora > Petrophora chlorosata. The sequence continues at coordinate 15,233,609 of OX621188.1, read as the reverse complement.
AACAGTTTTGTATGTGAGTGATGTGTTAAGTAAGTGGAGTTTAATGTATGGTGTGTGATTATAAGTTAGTATGATTGAACAAGAAAGTGGTAATATAGTGAATTGTTGTCTATAGGTCTAATTTGATAAGATTTTCTGTTTCGGAGTAATTGAGTTGTAGAAGCCAATTTGTAACTTTATGTTTGGTCTCGAATTTTGAAATAGGATATATGCATAAGTATTTATTAACTCTATTATACAGCTGACAACTTAAAATGGGGAAGAAATTACTATAAAAGTCGGTTCTATGTTTATCTATGACACAAACACGATCACTTCTACGCTTTTCATCATAAATGTTTCGGTTGAATGGTAGCGATGCATGCTTGCGAAGTATAGTTTGGAGGATGAAGAGACGTCTCACAGACAGCATTTGGCAGTCCGAATATAAGGAAGATGTGGGGTAGCGATATGGTTTCTTAAAGGTCACTTTCAGCACTGCTCTTTGCGCTCTCTCTAATTGTAGTATTTTAGTTTTATGTGTGCCTCCCCATACCGTGACACAATACCTCAGCAGTGACTCACACAACGAATAGTAAACCAGCTTCAGAGTTTCTTGGCAAGCAGAGCTTCTAAGGGTTTTAAAGATGTAGATTAATTTTCTCGTGCGAGATGTCACCGTGGCTAAGTGAGCATTCCAATTTAAAAGTTCATCAACGTAAACCCCAAGATATTTTATTTTGTCAGTTCTGGACAAAGCGATGCATGAACATAAAATATCAGGATTAGGATTAGGACAAGTATGGGCTTTGATTTCATAGCTATCACGGGAGGGTTGGGTCGATGACCTCAAAGAAAAAGTTACAAATTTAGTTTTTTCTACATTCAGTGTGAGAAAATTTTCTGCTAACCAAGACACTATCACTTGGTTTGGTCGATACCGGCTTGTGATTAAATTGTGTGCAGTGTTTTTGGTGTTTTCCAAGGCATTTTGCGGGAAAAAATATTATATCAAGCAATAGACAACAAGTAAATAAACAATGGTGTGTGTTGTGGTAGAGGTGGACTGCAAGAGCCACGTCGGTGATTTAAAGCATAAACCCAGGGCTATAACATTTCATCGGTAAGTCTGATATGTGTATTTTACCTCCTAATGCAAATATTTGTTGGTGCTAGACTTCTCGTACGTTTGAAAAGTATATAAGTTACACTAGGTGCTAGGTTAATTGTGTTAAATATATTAATTGATGGGGTGAATGAGATAATAAAAACATGTCACCGTATTGTATGAAATCATTTGAACACTTATTTTGTGTATTAATAAGTACATTATTTTGTTTGCAGAAAATACCTGTGAAGCGGAGACCTATTATACGAGCTTCGTAAGCTATATATTACAGTTGATACCTTATGACAGTAGTGCTCCAGCACCGGTTAGATTTGTATATGGCTTGTATGCAGGTTGTCCCAAAATAAAAATGTCTTGAAATGAAATGATATTTATTTGTAGGAAATACGGTTGTAATAAAGTTTACAATTTAATTTAAGTTCTGCGTGTTTCAACATTTCTGGCATACAAATTTTCATAATATTACATTATTTAAATTAATTTAAATAAAATCTCATGCATTAGTATAGAAAATGTCAAGGATTATTTAAAAAAAAACATTGTTGTTTGTCAAATGTACTGTAAAATATACTTAAATTGTAAGAAAAGTTAGCCCAATTCACTAATATGAAAATTAATATTTGCTTGACATCTTTGTATTCATGAAATGTTTGACACATTGAGGTAACTTAAACCGAGATCTGAGACAATTTTTACTAAAAGAAAACGACCTATCATATTGCAAAAAAATCTTAGCATATTCAGCATTTTATGAAGAGTACGGTACGGTTACTTTTTTATTTGTGTAAGTAATCTAATAAATAAATTCACCTTGTTCTAAAAGTGTGTGCTTTAGTAATTTATTCCGTTTTAGTAGTTTAATAAGACAATAGCCGGGTCCACCTGCCGATCCAAGGCCGCTCGAACTCGCGCGGTAGAATCATATGAATTTCGCAATCTAAACGCACAGTCGTAGTCGGTGTGGACGCGTCTTGCCTAATACACCCACGCGTGCCTGAAACACCTCTACGTGATACATCCGCGTGTATCACGTAGAGGTGTATCAGACACGCGTCGGACTAGACTGCGGAGTCTTGTACGACGTGTGCGTGCATAAAAACAGATCAGCTGGTGTCGAATAGCTAATGTATGCTTTGTCAACGTCTCGCTGACGAGAAGTGTTACGCGCGAACGAGAAACGGGACAGTCTAAAGTGTGCATAAGCATACACTTCTTCCAAGCATAAAATCATCGTAACAAGTCCCTTCCTTTATAATGTGGTATGAAAATAGGATATCACCATGTCACTAAAGTACTATATATGTATAACCAATTGATAAGTAAGTATATATAGACAAAGTGGAGACACTTGGGTATTTTTCGGGTATTGAACAACTATAGTGGTTTCTTTTTTTTTCAAGTTATTTTGTGATGAGTGAAAAAGGATACATTCCATTTATTTTTAATACTTTATCTTTGCAGCCAACCGGTGAGGCTTTTCCTGTAGTTGAAAGATGTAAAGGTTCAAAATATTAACATAATATTACTACATAGTAAAGAAATTAACAAAGAAAGTTCTGCAGAAGTAGACTACGACATATCTATATATTAAATATATTAAGAAAACTGTTACAACCTTTTTCTCGATTTTATTAGTTAATAAATCAAGTTGGCTGGCCCACTCACTTAGCTTGTGGTTTTCTATGGTGAAGGATGTATAATATGAACGCTACCTATTTCATAATAAATGGTCGTGCTAGTGAAATGTACTAAGTACCTATGTCCTATTCCAGGCTGCAGATCGCGGAACCAAATTTTATCATGATCGATTCGGCCATTTAGTCGTGATTTCTTTCTTTTTTTACGCTGAATAGATCTATGTTTAGCCACTATCTCGCTTGATGTGAAGCGATGATGTCGCCTAAGATAGAGCACATAGATCTAGAGAGAGACGGCAGTTGAGCGGCTGCTCAGACCCGAAAACAAAATGGTAACAAAGAAACAGAATTCGTATCGCATTTGTAATATTAGCATGGATGATAATATACTTTATTTTTCTTTTTTTACTTACTGCAATTTAATAAGTGCAATCGAAAATATCTGTCTATCATTCTCCTGACACACATTGGGTGTTGTGGGACTAACAGACAACATTTTTTCAATAATGCAATACTTTAATGAAGAGGTACAGGAGGTACTTTAACTAAAACAACAAAATCAGTCCCAAGTAATACAGTATTTAATGCCTTACGCAACAAGTTGAATATACGCTATGACATTTATTGGAAAAATAAATAATCTTTTTTTTCTCATTTCTGTGTCACAGCTTCATCAGCTTTGTTGAACGTTCTTTTCACTTTCAATAGAATTTGCTGAGGATAAAATTTATTTACAACTTTAGGGCATGTTCATATTGGACACTTGAGAATAGTAGTAGTCAGCCTCATTAATCAACTTGTCATCCGACCAACGATGCCTCGCCGCTTGGCGTTCACTTGGTGTCCACGGGTTGTGTCGCGGTCGGCGAGTTGCGCGTGTCAACGAGTGGACATAATTTTCGATACAAACTCGCGGGCGGCGAGCAGTCCACTCGGGACCCGCGGTCGTCGCATGGCAAGTGTACGGGCGGAGGGTTGTCACCTAGTGGTAACTTTATGGAGTTGATAAGTGAGTGGTATATGCCTGGAAATTCATATGAAGAAATCACAACCGCTCGAGACGAGACAGTGCTGGTCGGGTGCCGGGTTGACAAATGAAATGCGACCAATGCGACAATAATATTGTTATCAAAACATTTTATTTAAAAAGAATGATTATTCATTTCAAGCAGCAAAATCAGGCTGTAAGTTTTGCCTAATTTTAGCAACAAATTATGCATAATAAACACTTAATTTGCAAATGATAGAGATTCCAATAGCCCATCCAATATAGACAAGTCCTGTACATTATAATGTATTTTATAAACTATAAATATGTGCATAAATAAATTAAATATGAATGCAGCAAAAACATAAATTGTGATCGTACCTTTGTTGGTAGTACTTGTTGTGTACCTATAGCTATTTAAATATATGAACATTGCGTAAGCAATGACTACGATACCTTTCTACGAGAAAAGATACAATGGTGCTTTGGAATATCTTGTACACAATCTATCCGATATAAAGGTAATAATAAATAATAATTGTCGTGATAATAAATTATCTTAACAAGCATTAATTTAATGATAATTAATTTAACATTACAATAATACTTAGCTCGGTAAGATAAATATTAGACAATAATTATCGTGCCTAACTACTTAGATGCCTAGGTACGTACATACTTTCAGATGCTTAATAAATATAAATGACGCACAAGTTCCTATAAATTGCTTTACAAACAGAATCCTGTTTTAAAAAATTATGTACAATATATACATTATACGACGACGCCGACGCGTGAAAAGAAAAGCCATGCTTTGTGTATGAATATTTCAAACCTAGATTGTAGTAAAACAGAATAAGGCCTAAATTACTAATTCCAGGTCGACACGGCTAATATTTGAAATACAAAAAATTATGCTTCACTGTGAATATTATGCTTAAGGACACGGACTGGACTCTATTTATTAAACTTACGTACGACAAATTTGGCGAAAATCTACATAGAACTGTAAGATTTAAGACAATATATATGTTCGTTAATATCAATTGCAAACCTTTGTAAAGGTCATTGCACACTATACCGGCACGGTAACGGCACGACTCCGACCCAGCAAATAGCTTGTCATTCAAATAAGAGCTTTAAATCGTGTGTCGTATAATATATTTGATAATGTCAATATGAAAAAGCTAACGGCGGACAGTCAGCGCGCTTGCCGCTACCATATAACTCAACTCGCAGCCTGCGTGCTTACAGCGCACTGTGGTCCCGGTTCTATGGGAGCGCGGACGTAGGATGAAGAGTGACTTAAAATACGGTTTATAATAAATAAAATGCTGTAAACGTGTATTATGAAGTCTAAGAAAAAGCCTAATAATATTTATTAATATACCATATATTTTACACAAGAACAAAAATCACCTAACTCAAAATACGCTGCCAACTGGTAGTGGGTTGGAGCATTTGAGTTACCTATAGGCCTTTAATGGTCTATGGGTTGTCCAATTGCTTCTCCTTGTATGTATTTAGTTTAGTTTTAGTAAGTAGAGTGTAGTTTGTTTTGAGTAATAAAGGCATACGCCCGTTAAAAAAAAAACTCAAATTCCGTACAAAAAACTTTATCAATTACAATTTTTAAACTAAATACATAGTCTTGCCATAAATACTGAAACAAAGAAAAAATAATTCTATTCCAAATAACATTTATTACTTTTACAGTGTGTTAGTTCAATACATACATACCTTTCTTTTACCGTCACTGGATAACTGATAGAAAATGCTTTAGCATTAAGTTCTCCTTTTTTACATTACTTGTAATAGTGCAATAAAGAATTACATAAATAAATATAAAAAAAAACAAATATAAAAAGCTTATTCGACGTGGTCTCGATTGGCCATTGGCAATACAGTCCTTTAAACGTTGATGCCAGTTATCAATAGAAGCACGCACTCTTTCCATGGGAAAATTCTTCACTGCCAATCGTACGGATTGTTTTAGTGACTCCAAATTACAAATTATTATGGCGTTTAGAGCAAGCCGTACTCTCTAAAACTGACCATAAATCATAATCCAGTGGATTAAGATCGGGACTAGACGACGGCCAGTCTTCAGCTCTGTAGAGTCCGAAACGTTCGTTTCCAACCAAGACTGCGTAGACCGAGCTTTTTGACCCAGCGCCGAGTCTTGCTGGAAGGACCATTCTTGGTTATTGAACATGGTGTTATTAAAGGGCTTCACTACCTTCTCAAGAATGGTATCTTGATACACTTGTGCCGATGTTTTGATACCTTTTTCACGAAAGTGTGGCTCAGTCACTCCTTCATAGCTAATACCCCACCAAACCATTACTGAAGTCGGATAGTGCCCACGTTCCACTCTGTCGACTAATTAGGAAGCTTCCTTAGAGCTTTGAGCATAAATACGGTCATTTTGTTTGTTAAAATGTTGCTCAATTGTAAAAATGTTCTCATCCGTAAACAAAATTTATCTGCGACCTCCCTTTGCGTACCGCTTCAGTAGTTGTTTCGATTTTACCACCCTATTCTTTTTTAAATTACTAGTAATTTCAGCAGAAATTTCAGCATAAAAGAAAAATGTTTGTTTGCGCTGTATTTCTATCATTTGACGTGTCGCTTCCTCCACTTCGAGGTTTGTGTTGTCATGTTGTTTTTTCCATAGTTTATGAAATTTCTTGCAAACATACAAAACACGTGTATACAAATTGTCAGTATTAATATTTTCCACGTCAGGCAAGGAATCCTTAAAAATTTGACATGTTTACTCTCATTGCTTTCGATAACCAAATGTCAAACAAGTGCAAACTTGTGAAAATACAATTGTATGATAATCCTGTAACAAAATAATAACACATTTTAATTATAAAATAATGCAAAGCCTATTTTCCGTAGCCTAGCTACGATAGTGCTACGAGTGCGCAGTGTGAAAATGATCTATTAAGGTAGGTTTCCCCTAATTTTGGTAAATATCAGCTAACATGTTAACAAACTTTATCAATATACTTTTATTAAAGGTATCGAAAGGTATCGTAGTTAAAAGTTTAGATGTTTATAAAAACAAATCTTTATAATATAATATTTACTTGTAGCGTAGCACTTATTTAACTTATACATAATATTGTATATCATGGTCAAAACAGGTTAAATGGCAGGTACATACCTTCTACTTGAAATTTAATTACACCAAAACACATGCACAAACAAGAAATTCTGAGAAATCAGCTATTGTTAACAGGATGACTAATTAGCGCTCTGATAACAAGACCGGATTTGGAAGATGCGTTCACTTTCAGTGCCGAAATGATAGTGATAAAATGCAGGTATTGGGCATTTTTTTATATATATCACAAACTATGGATATAATTAACTTATTAAGAGTTATAAAACAGTTTAAATTAGACATGAAAAACAATTCGCTATGTCTTATGGGCGGGACCACCGTGCAGCGCATCGACCGCGTTTTTACTGCGCGCCGTCTCCGAATCGCCAGCGAAACGTCGTTGCGCCGTCTAATATTCTTCCGGTATTCCCCTTCTGCTAGTCTTTCTTTACCATATTATGCACACAATATCTCCTTCTCCTTTTATTTTCCTGTTCTTCGTCGAGAGCAATAGCGATTATCGCTAGTTCGCGAAATGTAAACCGAGACATTATGAAAACGTGCAAGTTCTAGGCGTGTTCAATTACAAATGCCAAATTATAACAATTAATTTCGCGGTGACAGGAAGCTTGTACCTCACGGATGTCGCGTGGACTGCGAGCTTACACCTCGAGGACGTCGCGTAGTTAGCGCGCTGGCGGCTAGCCGTAGCCTAAATTCGAGGCAACGACGCCATGCTGCAGCTGTGCAGTTGCGATGCCGGTATGTGTGCCATGACCTTTAAGGTGTCAGAAATACCTGTCTTCATTGTAAACCAATTTGTTATTTCAATTGTGTTATATAAAGTTCTTCAACACAAACAAAATAATTGTCAGATTTAAATATGTAATTATAAACTAAATATAATATCAAAACTTCCTTATACAATATAATAATTATATTAAACACCTCCGAATATGTTATTTTGAATGAAATAGGTAGACACAAGTAATCGTCGTCATCTATTTTTTACTAGATGAGATTTTTTTTAAACGTAAAACTTTTGTCGTAATTATGACACAGGGTCGCCTGTTTCTCTTACAATTCTTCGAAATATAGAAAAGCCAAGTGTTATTTTTCAATTTGCCTTGCATATAGCGACATTTTTTTATTAAACTGAATTTAGTCGAATTCTTATTTTAATTAAACACAAACTTGTTTGTTGAAATATAGAAATCGTTATAAATAGCAAGTTTTATAAAATATGTTCCAGAAATGAACTGTCCCTTATCACAGTGATAAAGATTAATTGATACTTTCTCATAGCTGGCAGAACTAGCTTTTTACACACAACAAAAAAAAAACAATCATGGTTTTATATAAAAGTAAAATTTATGCGTGATTGCTAGGCCGCTTTTGAGATCAACAAAAGTCAAAAAACAAAACAAAGTACATACCATTGATGAATAAGTATACCTCAAATACACGCCACTCTTTGTCTTGTCTAAATATTTATAAGCATAGTATAGTAGTCTTTTTCTTTTTGCGTGTGCAAAATAATAGCGAATTATCATACCCGTTGTAATATTTCGTGAAAAAGAACATCCGATTTTCTTACTACCTACATACCTCCGTCTAAACACCATTTTCTATATCAGGTTGTCAACGTCAACAAAGTCAAGGTCAACTAATTCGAGGCATGTCATGATCGTCTTAACAGTGAAACCGTGGCCCTACCATGCCTTTTCTCGTACGCGACCTAGCTTTCACGCATAAGCTATGGACACAGCTGCCAACTAATAGGCCATTCCTTGTAAAGGTCTCGGGTTACCCGTGGTCACTTCGATACGAGTCCAACGGAAGTATTGCCTCTGGTTTGCTAACATGCGTTGTTATTTTTTATAAATATCACGTGTGAAGCGTGTGGTTATGACTACAATTTGTTTGTCAAATCAAATAGTTTACCCGAAATGTCTCTATTATTTGTCACATCGCACTATATTTAACACACTTTAAAATATATTATGAGCGGTGTCTGCCTTTTTTAACATGCATCATAAAGCCCCATTCATCTTTACTGTTATCTGAAATATATTTCTAAAGCCATGCGTCATACTTACTAATCTAGATGATTTCATTAACTTCCAGAAAAAAATATCAAAATACTTTATCCATTACAATTTTAATGTACAACTTCGATTTTAATCTCACTATAACATTTCCAAGCTTAGAAGCTTTTGTTATCGATATTTAGTTCCCTTTTGATAAGGCTAGAAGAGAGAGTGTGAATGAGAAAACTATTATGTACAATATTGTAAAAGCATTATTTTATTACGTCATCCCCAAATAAATAATCGTTTAATTTTATTATTATCGTACTCAATCATTATTTTTGCAATGATCCAGAAGTTAACTTTAATTCTACTTTGACTTGGTGTCTTGTGTAAATAACAAACGATTCTGTTTGTACTTTTGATATGTTTTCCAAACACAATTAACATGGATTCTACTCGCATCCACTACATCAAAATTGTTCTAAAATACATAATATTACCTAAAGATAAAAATAGTGTATAGAAACCACGACTGTAAACATTTATTAGAGCTTTCGATGAAAATGAGAAGGAAGATGACTGTTTAGTCTGGGAAATGCAACGTAGTTAAAAAAAATACTAGTCAATTAAGTCATGCCATTGTCATTTGAATAAAAAATACTTTTGATTATGCTCCTGTAACTAATAATAATAAAAGTATTCGTGCCCTGTGCTTCTAGCTCCCAAATCAGGTAATAACCGGCACACGGTGGTTCTATAATTTTACTATAACGAATGGCATAATTCTGTCTCCAAAAACAGTCCTTATGAATGTATCGTACTTATAAGTAATTTAAAATATCAAGAAACACGTTATTGACAAAAATGTTTCATTTTACTCTTTTCTAGCCTTAACAACACTCACTCGTCGCTAAATGAGTAAATTAGATGCTAGCAACATAGCTAATATCGAATTCAAGTCTGAATTTTTGTCACAGGCGTAGTATGAGAATCTAAAGAACTAAGTATCGTCATTACACATTGGAAAAGAGTGATTGCTTAAACTACGGTTAAACATTATTTCTTACAGCGTTGCTATTGATTTGTTTTTTAACTTATTTCTATTTCTAAGTTGTCAGCGACAAGATAAAATATTTTTATCAGCTACATGCCTGTGACAATAGAATAGAATTAAAGCTTATTCTTACTCCAACAATGATTGGATAAGTGAATGTATTAAATGTATGTATAGTTGTGGTGTAATTGTGAGTATTTATATTGGTATAGCTCATGTTTATTCAATGTATATGTCTTCTATAGGATACGCCGTCTCTATGAACTTCTGGTAGAACCTCTGGAATGCCCTCCTGTAAAAAATACATTTCATTTTGTTATGCACGTACAAATATAGAGATTTTTTAATTTATACACTTGTATAGTAATAAGATAATAATATGTTTTTAATCATCCGAATTGCGATAACATAGTAACTATAATAATTGTCTGCCATTAAAAAACAGGAAAACTATATTCTGGATGGTTTTTGTTCTTGTTTCTTTGTAATCTTTTGTCAAGGTGCGGTCACAAACGCAGATCATTCCAGCGTTTTCATTATGTAAAAAGGGCGGGCGGCAGTATAGTTATAATACTACTTATAAACTAGCTTGTATTAGCGGCATAGTCCCCGTAAAACTGGGTTTATAGTTGCTCCCTGGGGAACTTTTTCATTTTACCAAGATGGAAAGTACCCTATCCTATTCCGGGTCTTAATGTACCTACATACCAAATTTCATCAAAATCAGTTCAGCCGTTACGGAAATAAGTGGTAGCGAACAAAAAGTACTGAATTGTTTACAAATATATTGAAGACATACATTCTCGTTTTTCGTCTTACCCTACAGCCTCGGCCACTGGCCTAGTAGACTCCTGCCCTCTGAAAACGTGGCACGCAAACCGCTGCAGCGTTGGGTGCTTGGTGATGAAACCCAGGTAGCGGTGGTCACGTGGATGGAATGCGCAGAAGGACACATTCTTCAATGAGTAGAAATAATCGATGCAAGGCCCGCTGCGATTGCTCTGGAAATGAACTCAAAAATCAAATCAAATGAATTGGAAGTGAGGTTTACGAAGGCAAGCAGCAAACGGAGTAGCAACAAGATCAATTCAAAATGCTTTTTGCCTAGTATTTTGTTTTGCGCTCGCCATCGAGAAAGTCCCGCTTGAATGTAAATGACGACAGTGACAAACGATAGAAAAAGCTAAGAAATACTTATGTAGAGATATATTATGAGACATAATATCTGATGTTTCGAGGTGATGAGCACAATGCAGTGCTGCGTAGTACTTTTTAAGGTATTAAAAGTTCTGCAGGTCTAAAAAGGCGAACAGTAAACGAATCATAATAATAATATGATTCACTTAAGAAATCGCAAATTTCATTTACATAATTCATAATAATTTATTATGATTTCGTATATATACGAATTCATAATAAATTATTATGAATTCGTAGCTAGTGACCATTTTGCGATTTCTAAAGTGAATCATATTATTATTCGTTTAAAGTGGCCTTTTTAGGCCACCTGGGTGGCACTGCTATTGTTATTGGCAGGCGTCGTGTTTACCATCAAGTGAAAGATTGGGTCGTACCAATAATAATCAGTTCCATAAAAAAAAAATAGCTGGTCTCTCCAAGGTCAAGTCTACAGATAGGTAAACTTTACAGGTTGGAATTACGTAAATTTCGAAAATAACAATCATTTATTATATTCGCTTGAACCCCGAAACATCAGGAAATGAAATGTTGAAGTAGGTTCATCAAGGAAACTTTTCATGGACGGATCCAGGGACAGATAGCAGTGCGATTGTCGAGGCTGGAATCGACTAGCACCACTGAATTCAAGTCCTATAGGCTCCAAATTCCGGCGATGCATATAGAAATGCTCCTAAATTCTGACTTCTGGCTTGTAGGGGTAGTAGATAGATAGATAGAATTTTTTTTATTGCACAAACGAATTTTTAGGCACATAGACTTAATGCTAATAAGCATTATCTTCCATTTAACCTCGGTGTACTGTGGAGTCTTTATAAGGTAGTGCAAACATATAGTATACCGGAGGTACAGGGAAGGACCGAAATTTTTGAACCCTGTGAGGTAGTGTGTATGGTTTATTAAATTTTGCGTTATATTTTTGTATGAACGTTAGTCTGTAATATATATATTATATAGGCCTCTGTTAATTTTACTTTGTTATACTTTAATATTGCCTGAAATAAAGAGTTAAATGGTAATAACAATAATTAGAAGTCATGGAAATCATCTGTTTTTGCCATATAGAAGCAGTTCTATCCAAAACTTTGAAAGGAAAACACAGCTCTGCACAGATATTAGCTGTCAATCTAGTATTTGTGCTAGTTCTGTTGGCGACTGTTATATAAATAAGTAGGTACACACAATATTGAAACCTTTGAAAACCCTTTTTCTCGAATTTCGTGCTATAATCTGTTCTCAAATATATAGTGGCCATATTTTGCCATTACATATTTAGTTACACGGTTCACGGTTGTAGAATGTAAGATTTTTTATTTAGTCATAATGATAAACGCTTTTAACAACAAGAAATGTATTATTTTATTTTGAACTCTATTTCGATTAACATTAAAGTTTACTATGCATTGAATAACACTGACGAGAACGAAATTTTGTATACATGCAGAAGTCTCAGTTTATAAACAAAACGTCGTCGGGACTTCAAACAGAACCTCGAATCCATCCACATTTTCGTAATTTATGATGTTACAGTCTCATAGGTGCGATAAATATTTGATTGATTGTTTTACTGCTCGACAGATGCGGAAGCGCGCGGAGGCACTGATTAATGGAAATAATGTATTCAATAACAAGTTTCGCTCTGGAAGATATGTACTAGTGAACAAATTCTTACATCAGGCTTTGATCGGTCGACCATGCGTAGGCCCTGGTCAGAAACTTCTAGGATGCAGGGTTGCAACGCTGGTTCCACTGTGCAGTCCCCTACTATCTTCTTAACCGCTTGGCATACGACACCCGTGCCTTTATGGGCCAGGGTTTCTACTGAACCCATATACCTGAAAATGCAGCAAAATTTTTGAGATGTTATAAAATATAATACCTATAATATATTTTTATGGCTCTGAGTGATGACTTTACAATTCAGTACTTAGTCTATTTTACGACTCAATAGTCTAAAACTTAAATATACTTTTATACAAATATTAGAAGCGGGATGAGCTAGACTCGCACATTAAATATTGGTCTTTCGTGGCATTGGATAGAGATAAGTGGAGGGAGGGTAAGGAGTCCTTTGCCCTGCAGTGGCACGTAATACAGGCTCGTAATTATAATAAACTGAACGGCGGCCCTTAAAGGGGGCCCGTTTAGTGGGTGGCAAGTCACCACCTGCCTAAATATTTTCTTATGAGGTGGAACTGGCAGGTGCCGAAGTCTCATATCATAGACCAGTACTTTTTTTTTTTTTACCCTTAATAGATCTATGTTTGGCCACTATCTCGCCTGATGTGAAGCGATGATGTGGCCTAAGGTGGAGCACATAGATCTAGAGAGAGACGGCAGTTGAGCGGCTGCTCAGACCCGTCTCCCCGATGGTTCACCGAACATCATCCCGAAACACGACTAGGTCGCTTGACGGCATGGCTATGTTCGGTGGATGGTATTACAACCACGGCCAGAGCCTACCACTCCAAAGTGCGTAAGCGGGTTTCATCACGATGTTTTCCTTCACCGTTTTAGAGCGAGCGTGCAAAATCTGCACTTAACTATAAGTCATTGGTGCAGGGCCGAGTCGGGATTCGAACCTAGTTGCGTCTGATCGAAAGGCGCACGAGTTCCCGCTGAGCCACACTCGCTCTAAAAAGTTCTCATCAATTCAAAAATTACCTCAATAGCCCAATCATAAATAATTTCCATATCTCCAGTAATAGTCCTCGCACTTATCGGAGGCTATCTTTGAATGCATCTTCTTAATGATGCACTTAGAAATAGTCTCTGATGACTAAATGCTCTAAGAGGCCTCAACGTGTAGGACTGTCCCCGCGCAAGCCTTCCAAAGGACCGGGTGTATAACCCGTGAGAAAGAGCGACATAATAGTAAGAAGTAATATATACTAACCCTAAAAGATATCGTTCCCTTTTCACTTTGGCATTTGCAGGATCGAAATCGTTATAGTCCATGTCTACTGCATACGCTGATGGAAATATGCCTTGCTGGCCGGTTCTGAGATTAACTCCTGAAAACATGTTAAAATTATTTATCTTATACATATTAAGAGATATTTTATTAAATATAAATATTTGAAGGGCGGTATGTGTTGCTTATTAATAAGCAATCGCTTTATCTGTGTGTAAAAATTCCGTACAAAAAAAATCGAATTATATTACTTCATGTTATTTACAGCCATCCCAAACTTGAAAGACGTAAAAGGATAAATGAAGGAAATTTTGCAGAAGGGAACTATACGTTTCAATTGATTAAATTAAGACTACTTTTGAATCGCTTTTATCAATTATTTTATATATTGATTTATTTTGTGATTTTTGGTATTTCTTTTACAAGTAGTAGTAGTCTATAAATATTTGTATTAAAATGCCTCCTTATATTACGAATAGTGAGTAAAAACTTAAAATTAAGAAGTTAAAGAACATTGATTATATTATAGCGCATTTATATTATTTTAGTATCACTGTTGAAAGCCACTGTCGAATACGTTTTCGGTCAGTGTCGTGTCATCTAAATATGTTTTAATTGGCAAAAGAAACAGTTGTCGCAGATCTTAACTTCATACATTATCTTAAATCAAATGGATTATACCCATAAAAACGCTAGGCTAAACTCTTTTTTGTATTTTCCAGAATAGTAGATAATAAGACAGGTATACCTTCACACCATAAATCATCAGCTTCTTTCTGCACATATATGGGGTCCCCAATTTCTACTTCTATCTCATCGTGATGCCGAGGGTTAAACTTGTGCAGGCCTCTGTGTGTCGCCTCCAGCATTTCCAGCTGGCTGTGGGGAACTGTGGTCATGTTCCCACCAAAGTTGAGGCCGTTGATACTGCAGCTTGACGATGGAGATACTGCAACAATGAGATATTAAATATATTGAAAGTTTATGTGGAGCTGTTTTAATAACATATGTGTTGTGTGACTGTGTATTTGTAGTTCCAAATTTCCTACATGCATAGAAAACGTTAGTTAGGCTTGAATGTTGGGAAAACTAAAATTATTAATAAGACAATATTTGGTAAAAGCAAATTAAAAACCTAAGGTACCATTCTGTTGTAAAGGTGTTGGTGATATGCTTTTCGGCCCCGTGTCGATTGGTGAATGCGCGGTACTGTGCCCGCTGTCGACATCTCCTAGACTCTGTAGCCTCTCCGAATCAGGACTTGAGTCTTCATCCAGTAAGTAGCCGCATTTGAGTACAAGCAATGGCCGACCCTGGCATCCTGGGCGGATGAGCAGGCCGGCCAGTGAGCCCAGTTCATCTGCCAATGACGCTGGCTGGCTGTTAGCTAGAATAGACGCTGAAAATATTTAATTCCAATTAAAATAACGAAAAGATGCAGTGCTGCTTTTGGTTGGATATTTTTGAAGTATTTTTTTTATTAAAACGAGAATAAGCGAAACATAAACGAAGGCATCTATCGACTTTACGTAGGTATCTACAAAGGTTATTAATTTTGAAACTAGGAGTAGTACAATTTGTAACATATTATGCAGTATTTATTCAATAATAATAGGTACCTAAATAATGACTATAAAAAGCAAAGTTGAGCAAAATATACGGAAATACGAGTAATAGTTAATTCGATACGTATAGTACATGCCCATGCGTTGAGAGTTAGATAATTTATCAGAGCTGAATGTAATATTTGATTCATTTAACTAGTTTTTGAAGAAATATGTTTAGTGTTGTTTTCTAGCAAATGTTTACAGTCTAATAATACTGACTTTTAAAATCATGATGAAGTTATATAAAGAAGAACTGGGAGTGTTTTTAACATTGTCTCTTTTAGAGACGAGGCGTGAATGACAATAGTAGGTAGTAGCATAGTTCGAAATTCGTAGCTACAATTTGTTCAAGATTGATTTAACATGTTGTGACAACCTGTGGTGTAGTGGTTGGGCAAGTTGGCTCAAATCACATACACTATTGAGGTTGCGGGTTCGATTCCCGCGACGGGACAATTGTTCGAACACAAAAAAAATGAAATTATTTGTTTCGTGTCTGAGTGTTGTGAGACAATGGTCTTTGTAGTTCCTGGTTCCTTAGATAAAGATAATCCTAGTTATGGACCAGGATCTATGTTTGTGATCGTTGGGCGTATTTATTTACAAATCGTAAAGAAATTTGTGTGTGCTAAAAATAATTTTCCGACTTTGGAACTACATCTTCCTACTGTAATAAATGCACAATGATACCTAATACTATGAATCTTGTAGTGGAATCCAAATACGTAATGATATTTGGTCTACGAAGATTACAAAATTGAACACGCCAGCCACGTTAAAATGTTTCAGATAGACTAAAAATGGAGCACCCATACTATATTTAAAAAATAATAATAAATATTAATATGCTATTGATACACACTACCAATTTCAATTCTCATGCCATCTGACTCGATCCATATTAGATTTTAGGCATTCAAAGAAGGCAATAAAACATCAATATTTATAATACATTATTTTTTTCCAAAACATATCTATAAAATATCAATATTTATCATATATCATTTTTTCCAAAAAAATATATATAGTAGGTATTGATACCTATTTTTACTAAGACCGGTGATTTTCATCGCTTTTCTTGAATGAATAAGTAGTTAGAGTTGACTTTTCAAGCGCAGAAGCAAAAACGAAAGATACTTGTTTTTAATGGACCTCTCTGTAATTATTGCCAGCCCTATTTAATTACAAATGATGGCTTTAGCTATCTATGTGCAAATTTATCATCCAAATTTGATGTTAAGGCAGAATGAGATTATGCTTATGTCTGATTATTTGATATTTTCTCTGACTTTACAATAAAAGTTACTAAATAAAAACGGTGGTAGTTTTGGCAAAACAAACTATGCAACTTCTATTTGTTTTTAACCGACTTTAAAAAAGGAGAAGGTTCTCTGTTCGATTGTATTTCTTTTTTTATTATTTTTTATGTTTGTTATCTCAGAACTCCGTCATTTATGAACCGATTTGGAAAATTATTTTTGCGTTCGCTTCAGTATAGCTACGAAGTAGTCCCATATAAATTTCATCGATATTTAACCTTGGACTTTGAAGATACCGAAGATACATTGAAGTAGGTTTTTGTTATTTTTTCAAAAAATTAATAGCGTTTTCGTTCAAATCATGTTTTAGCGTGATAAATGATTTACATTATTCATTAATCACGTTTTATTTCAAAAAACGCGAGCAATGCCATTGCTAAAAATCTAAATGCAGCTAAGTAGGTACTTTATGTTGAATTATCAGAACTTCAGACCTAGGTATTAAGATCTGTTCTTTTGTTTTCAACTAACCAATATGTTCCCAAATGTTTGTTTCGTTTGTTTTCGAATAATTAGTGTCCAAAACATTCAGCATGCCAATAAATAAAAGTAGGTACATATTTAACTATAAGCGTATTTTTGAATTGTCTCGTTATGACGTATCCATCATAATTATGTAGGTATTTCAATAAATAGCAGTCTATGCTATAAAACACACACGAAATGCAAATGTTGATATCAATTCAAAAATCTGTCCATAGTTGCAAAAGTGATGCAATAAAGGTCGCATTAGTTCTGTTAATCATTCGTAAACATCGACAAACTGAACAAAGAAATCGCTCATGAAAGGTGAAATGAAATCGTTAGTAACGACGTGAATTCGACGCAAGCATACATAACAGGTGCTATTAGATTTATATTATTATGAACCTAATAATACTGTTTGTTTTCCATCCTGTCTTTTACATTATAAATGGCAACAGTACAAATAAACAAAAGACCGATGTTCGACTTCTAGCTATAATAAAATATGTTGAGCCGCACTCACATTTCTTGTTTTTGGGGATTTCTGGGAGTTTTCTTCTTCTTCTTTCGCCGTTTGTGAACATCTGATGGCGCGGGCTTCTAGGTGAGTCTGCAACCTCTGGCTGTGAGGTCGGCGAACCCTCGCCTTCCTGAGCCGTGGCTGTCGTTGGATCTGCATCTCCTACGCATCCTCTGTCCTCCTCCGGCGAGCCTTCGCTCTTCGACGATGGGGATTCGTCTTCAAATCCCACATTTGGCACTAGCCTATACATAAAATTAACACTCGTTTTAGACATTTAAACCTCGAATTCGATACTTAGTACTTCAGATACGCCCTTATTTTTCTTACGTGACAAAATTAAGTGTCATACTGGACTATTTTGGTCTGGCAGTATTTGGCGGTCAGAGCTTGAGTTAGTCTAAGTAAAACGATAGGAAAAGTTGTACTCACGAGTAAAACGGCGTTGGGGCCTTAATGTGTTGTGGTAATCTATCGAAAACACGGCGAAATTCTTCAAATTCACTATCAGCCATGTCGCCTATACACCTGATTGTTGCAAAGAGTGTATGCCGCATGCGCGACTGTTCCCCCGGAGAGATATCGACCAGGCGGGGTAGCCTGATGAATAGAACATGTGTCGCGCATGCACTGGCCGCTGCGCGCGCACCCTTACGCCCTATAACGCACGCGTCAAATGTCACCCTATAATACCCACTTTCTTAGGGACTATATTATTATGTGGTACAGAACATAGATAATGCGTCAGCGGGAAATCCATTCATTAATACTTACAGAACGTGACAATGAATAGAGGCTGCGCTACAAAGATATTCAACTACCTACAACTCTAAAGTAAATGTTTCTACATGATTATGGGAAATATTTTCTTTATTATTATTTTGTACAAAAATATATATGGAATTGGTTGTTAGTATTAGTAGGATTTTTTGTCGATTATAATTATAACTATAACTATAAATGTAAATAATAATTATAATAATAATTATTATTATTATTACTATAAATTATAATTATAACTATATATTATTATAACTGGTCGCTTGCTAGCGTTTTGTCTTATTTTAATGTTGGTGGTAACAACGAGAGAAAGTATTACAGGGTATAAATCAATGACGATTAAAAAAAAATCTTTCTCTTCAGTAAAAAATAATTTAGACGTTTCGAAACCTTTTTGATACAAATCTACATATTAAAAAAATACCGTTATATAAAATGCCGCTTTGATGTTAGCGTTATTTATAAAATCGCAGATCATACAGACGTTATACAGACTAGCTTCAGTCCGCGACCGAGGAAGCCCATAATCGTCAAACCTTGAAAACCACATTACATTTCTTAAAAAGATACGAAAACACATCGCACAAATAGTGGCCGATTCTGAATAGTAAAAATGATCGCCTCTAACTACTTAGTGTCAGACAAACACCGGGCCAATTCCTAATTTATTTGAAAACAAAAGGTAACGAACGTAAAATAGTCACTTGCGACAATTTTTTCAAATGTTTGTAAAATGGACGAAGGCTTTATAAGAAACAATATGAAGCAATAACATTAACAAATCCTTTATAACATTGATTTACGTTTATTTGGTGTGAGTCTTTATTAGTACACAGTCGACTCCCCTATTGCACTCGCCTGCGGCTTGCGCCATAATACCGCCTCGTGTGTAATGGTCAACGCCATTTTTCATCACACTTGCGACGAAAAAAATACTAGACTTGTATTAGTTAGTATATTTTCCTTAGATTTCGGTGGCAGCAAACTATCACTAGAGTTTTGTGCCTCAATAAGTACCTACCTATATCTGGCTGGGTCAAATTATATACATCTTCTCCTCTTGAACTTAACATTTTTACCAAATAATCAATCAATAAACAACAAACAAAACAATATAGCAAAAATTCTTGAAGAAAATGGCGCCAAGATCCTCTTTTTATTGGGGTGCTGCAGCCGATATTAAAAGGAAAATGCGCATATTTTTGTCATCAATCATATAACATAATGAATATAAATAAAGAAATAAATGATTTATTTACCAAATTTACAATAATCTACTGTACAATTAAATTAGAATATTGATTTACACATACAACGATTTGATATTCGAATTTGTTGTGAACTGTCAATTATTAGATAAAATTAATTGTTTTTTACTGTAAATAGGAGAGTATAGCCGTAATAGTTAGTATTCTTTGGTATAGCTACTATTGATATTTATTTAAACAAGTATTTAAGAAAATGTATACTTAGGTACTTACTATTTATTATTTCAGCTGGATTAAAACTCGTGTTGAATTATTAAAAAAAAACATTACCGCACTAGTGCGGTTGTGTAAAGTAGAACGTGTGCTGTATATCTTGGATTGAGAGCCTAAAACCAATGTGATAAAGTCCCTATTAAGAGCGAGTGTGATAAAAAAGTTGATAAAATATTACAGTTAGTCCTGCATCTAACAAATTTTATAGAGAACCTTTTGGAAACCGAAAGATCGAAGAGATCTCCGATCTGTAATTAACGCTACACCTAACGTATCATTATAGGTCTTTTCAAACCTTGCAGAGACTCTGTGATAATGTACGTAACTCTAAAAAGTAAGATTGCGCCTTCACTGTATAGATGGCGTTGTTAAGGCTAATCTGAACAATGTTTTCGTTTTCATACAGTGTATAAAACTGATCAGCAGAAAGTTATTTGCTCGGTCACAGATATATGTACTTACTCATTTCATATTATAAGAGAATCCATAGTAAATGCCAATACCTAACATACAACAACAGACAACCGTTTCTTTAGGTACTATTATAAAATTGTAACTTTGAATGTTTGTTCCCTTTAGACTCGAAAACTTATTTTCAGGGTTTGGTAGGATACCATCACTTTTATAGAGTGTGTTACATGAAAATCAGATGGGTGACTGCGAAAATACAACTTGACCTCTTCGTAGTACGCTCTCTTATATACTGGACAGGCCATGCTAAAATAGTCTTGGAATTCTTTCCACGAAGAAAACGAAGAGCTTTCTCTGTCGTCTGTAGACGACGACGGAAAAAGCTAGTTTAAATATATTATTATGAAATAGTAAATAATGCTAAAGTTAATTCTGTTTGCATTACATAAAATTATTGAATTCTTCATAGTTTCGTCGATGCGTACGTCGCCGTTGCCGTGGGCTTCTTACCAAGTTGATCAACACAAAAGCGGTTTAGCGGTTGTTTGTACTTTTACGCACAATATCAATAACAGCTTACAACATTTTAATATAATACTTTAATAGTAATTTTTAAACTTTTGCAATTCGAACACATAGTTAAAAAAATAAAAAGCGTTAATAGTTTTTAGCGCAATTAAGTCCCGTTTTATTATCATAAATCTTACAGAAACACGTGGTAGGTCTCCGTATGCGGGAGGTTGTCTAGGTATAGGTAACACCAATTTGCCAGTTATTCTGCCACCAAGCAGTAGTGCGCAAGCATTACTGTGATCCAGGTTTGAAGGGCATTATAGCCAGCGAAATAACTGGGCAAATGAGACTTAATATCTGATGATTCGGGGTGATGAGCCCAATGCAGTGCTACGCAGTACTTTTTATGGTATTAAAAGTTCTGGATGGCTCTACAGTTGTTATGGGCGGGCGTGACGGTTACCATCAGGCGAACGGCATACTTGTCTCATTACCTATTTCCATTAAAAATAAGTAAAAAATAATTCATGCTAAAAATGCCGATTCAAAATGAGGCTAAACTCAAACAAGTCAGGAGTATTGTTTATTCCATTTTTTTTTTACGTTTAATAGATCCATGTTTGGCCACTATCTCGCCTGATGTGAAGCGATGATGTGGCCCGAGATGCAGCACATAGATCTAGAGAGAGACGGCAGTTGAGCGGCTGCTCAGACCCGTCTCCCCGATGGTTCACCGAACTTCATCCCGAAACACGACTAGGTCGCTTGACGACATGGCTTTGTTCGGTGGGTGGTATTACAACCACGGCCAGAGCCTACCACTCCAAAGCGCGTAAGCGTGTTTCATCACGATGTTTTCCTTCACCGTTTTAGAGCGAGCGTGCAAAATCCATTGGGTCAGGGTCGAGTCGGGATTTGAACTTAGGTGCGTCGGATCGAAAGGCGCACGAGTCCCCGCTGAGCCACACTCGCTCATGACCAAGTTAAGATAATTTATGACCCATAATCATTTATTGATTGGCCCAGTGCGGGTTGATTTATTTCATACGCATTGCCATTTAATTTTATGGTAGGTATACCTATTACTAAAACAGTAATCCACATCAGATTCGGCCACGAACTTGGCCAACTATAGAACCACATTTAGTTCGAGTGGTTCCAAGTTCTGTTCAGAAGGCGCTGTGTCAATGGTTACCGTTGATGGCAGAGCGGCTTACTGTGTTGATATTGCTCTTGAAACGTGCCTCAGAGCACCCCCGCCGGTTTTACGTACAGTTTCAAATAAAGACTTCTAGATTTAGAAGATATTACTAGAGATTGCATCATCCCAGCTTAGGTACAGATCAATAAATAAAAAGTATTGTGGAATTAGGTACCCTTATGTTCGATTAATAATTATATAATAGAACATAAGGGTACCTAGGTAGGTAGGTAGGTACATATAAGTATACAGCTAGCCAGGTACCCAGCTGTAGTAGGTATATGTAGATTTATTATAAATGGACGGTATTTACAATTTAGGTAAACGCAACGTATATATTTATAATTAAGTACATTACAATATTGGTAATACGGTGCCATACTAAAACTTCGCAAAGCCCTTGACTTTTACCCACATTCCTGGTTCTACACGATTAAAAACAACCACTTATGAAAAATGCCTGGTTCGCTGTTCTTTTTAACCGACTTCAAAAAGGAGGAGGTTTACAATTCGACGGTATGTTTTTTTTTTTTATTTTTTTTATTATTTTTTTTTTGTGTGTTTGTTACGCGATTACTCCGCCAATTATGCATTGATTTCGATGATTCTTTTTTTGATTGGTAGGTAATACTTCAAAGGTGGTCCCATATAAATTTTATCGAAATTCATTCAGTAGTTTTTGAAAAAAATAGCAAAACCAAAAAATATAAGTTTAATCTTCAAGTCGGTTCTTGTTTTTTTCGTAACCAAACTTTCTTAAGGTGGAAGTTTTGTATTCGACTGCTTCACCTGCTTCACCCAGGGTTGACTTCCGGTGAGGGAACTCCTCAACGGTGAATAGTACAGACACAACATTTCGTAAATAGATTAAACCATAATAGCCTGTTCTAAATTCCATCATGATATGGCAGATACACCCAGGATTGACTTCTGGCGAGGGAACTCCTCAACAGAGAATAGGACAGACATGAAATTTTTTTGTACATGCATTTAATTGTGATAGCCCATTTTAAACTTTGTCATGATGTGGCTTCTAGATCATAAAAGCTTGTCTTTAAAAACTTTTGGAATTAATTTAATTAAAACTTGTTTTTCACTAAAAAGGGTAAAATAAATTATTTTTCAAAAAAAACTAAACCGTCTTCAAAACCACAAATGGCACTCAAAAGTAAAAAATAAATTAATATAATTATCATAAGCGCTACCCACTCATATATTTGAAGTCGGTGCCAGCCAAGTCTAAAAGGTAGTAGATAGATACTACCTACAAGTAGTACTTACTATATACATAGTATTTATCTGCTACCTATTACACTTGGCTGGCACCGACTTCAAATATATGAGTGGGTAGCGCTTATGATAATTATATTAATTTATTTTTTACTTTTGAGTGCCATTTGTGGTTTTGAAGTCGGTTTAGTTTTTTTTGAAAAATAATTTATTGTCTCTTGGTCTTGGAGAAGAAAGATGTTATTATCGTGAATTTGAATTAAAGAAGATTAAATGAAAAATGTCGTGCTCTTTGTATGTGCCACCGAAGAAATACCTATATGTATAAAATATCATTATAATGTATGTAGAGAATATATACAATTTAACATATTATGAAACCTATTTCTATCAATACCACTACAATTGTACATCATCATCATCATCATCATCATCATCAGCCCATCACGTTCCCACTGCTGGGACACGGGCCTTCTCTCATAGAGAGAGGATGGGCCATAATCCACCACGCTGGCCCAGTGCGGGTTGGTGGATGTCACATGTCCTTGACTTTTTGTGAAAAATTCTTGGACATGCCGGTTTCCTCACGATGTTTTCCTTCACCGTTTCTAGAGCGAGTGTTAAACCCGCACATAACTTAAGAAAGTCAGTGGTGCGGGGCCAGCGGAATTCGAACTCGGGTGCGTTGGATCGAAAGTCGCACTTGCTCCAACTGAGCCACACTCGCTCTCACAATTGTACATAGTGTACCTAAAAAATCTACATCATCATACGTCGTTAAACGCGAACGAAGTCGCAGGCAACACTATGTAATAAATAATAGTAATCATGTTATTCTTAAAGTTAAGTGCAGACTGGTGGTAGGTTCGTAGCCAGCGAAATTACTGGGCATTATGAGACTCAACAGCTAATTGTCTCAGGGTGACGAGCGCAGTGCAACGCCGCGCAGGATTTTGCAAAACAAAGTTCTGGGTGGTATGCTGTTGTTGTTATGGGCTGGCGTATTGCTTACCATCAGGCAAACGACCAGCTCGTCTCATCATTCAGTTACATACATAAAAAAAAGGTATTGCACGGTCGCTCTAAAATGGTGAAGGAAAACATCGTGATGAAACCCACTAACGCGCTTTGGAGTGGTAGGCTCTGGCCGTGGTTGTAATAGCTACCACCCACCGAATAAAGCCATGCCGTCAAGCGACCTAGTCGTGTTTCGGGATGATGTTCGGTGAACCATCGGGGAGACGGGTCTGAGCAGCCGCTCAACTGCCGCCTCTCTCTAGATCTTTGTGCTCCATATTAGGCCACATCATCGCTTCACATCAAGCGAGATAGTGGCCAAACATAGACCTATTAACCGTAAAAATAATAATAATAATAATAAACCTTTGATTAAAAAAGGCAAGTACCTACTTATTTTAACCAACTTTTTTCCTTCATCTAGACCGAAGTCCTGGAACGTTGAATAAAAGAGGGCCTTACCACAAGCACTCTACCGCTGCTTCGGAAATTACAGCCGCTAAGGATGCTCTCAAAAACACCAGGGTGTTCTTTAATCTTTTAAAATGCTCTATAAAATCAAATAATTATAACCAAAATATCAAACTAGAAGTGCGAATAAACCCACAACAATAAAACTAATTGAAAAAAGATGCCATAAAAATATTCATATATAGGCAGCTTGAGTGACCAGACCAGTCCCCACGAGCAGCACCCTTTCACGAATATAACTTATAGAACAGCCATCAACCCCCCACCTCATTGTTTCGGCGAACGTCCTTAAAGCGAAAAGCTTCGACCAACATCTCAAGAGGCTCTCGCTAGACTGTTGGAACAGGGGTCAGATAGTCGTTGGTCTTTGACATAGGCCATAATTTTTACAGTAGGTTCCTCACTCTGCATGCAGCCCTAACAACCAGTTGTTTGGACCATACCACGCTGCCGGCGGCATTCAAGTTGTTTTTATTCTATTCTTAAGTATTTTTTTATCTATTTTTTAAAAAAGGATGAATTTTAATGTAAGAAATGTAATAATAAAAACTGCATTTATTATGTTCGCAAATAGGTGCATAATATAGGTCGACAATATTGTTACACCAAGTTAACTAAACCTGTTTCGCGAAAACTAGTGCCTGAGGTAGGCATAGAATGCCTGTATCACAGGTCACCCTCTGCACGGATATCTCCAATGTAATAACTAACTTAGATAATAATAATACCAGGAGATGACTGATTGCATTTTTTTTATGATGATCTGAGAGACAGCCCCCGATTTGAGTCGCCCATTACGTATTAAAATTAAATGCTCTAAGGGGCCTCTACGTTTTGGACCTATGTTCCTATCATAAGCGTTCCAATGGACCGGGTGTGTAAATATATCAAATAAAATCTATTTATTTTGGATAAATCTATAGTTGTGTTGTAGTAATTTTTCACCAAATTCTAAACCAAGTTAGTAGAGTGAAAGAGTTAAATAAATTATTTGGTCCTTCCCGTGCCACTACATATCCAGTATTTCTGGGTAGAACAATAAAACCGGTATGCGATCATTTTCAGAACACTGTTGGAGCTACTTCGTAGACAGTATATTATTCAGAGTATTCAACCCGTGAGAATGAGTGACATAATAATATCGTTTATAAAATCAGTATAAAAAATCCGGACAAGTGCAAATCTTACTCGCGCACTGATACAAACTTACCACTACATCGTCGACAGCGCGAAGAAGTAACTAACATACTTACACACTATCGCATTTGTAATATTAGTGTGATGTGAAGTATGATTAGTGTGAAGTAGCGTTTGGTAAACTTTACATTTCTGACCCGTTTGGTAAACTCTCATTTTATACGGTGTAAACCTACAGCCAAACATCTATCTGATTTTCATATTGAAAATGTAGTGATTTGTTTGTAGGTATGTATCACATTATGAATACTTATTATTTAGGGTAAAAAAGTATTAAGTGTTTTCCGCAGTGAAACGAACTAACTGCGGGAAGTACACGGCCCTTTCTAAAGAACTTTATCGCCTAGCATCGCGGCGGTGCGCGTCAAGGCGGATAGCCTAGGCGTTTAAAAGCTTGATGTTTTCTCAGATAATATAGTTAATATTTAGATAAAACGGGATTTCAGATAAAATGGGATTCCAATTAAATCCCTTGAAAAAGGACTTCTTAATTTTCATGAATCTGCAGCACCTGGAGTGAAGGTATGAATAACACTATGTTAGCACATGATCAACCTCAACTTCACTTACCTTGAGCGGAGCAGTTTGCTAGTGCCTAATAATAATGTAAATGAAATGTAGGAGCACAAGCATAGACGGTTACACCTAAATAGTAAAAGCGGCAAAGGACGACCGGGGTTGGCGGTATTCCAAATTGTTTTCGGCCAGCTTTTAGTCGTAATTCGTAAGGTAAGTTCAACTTTTATCGGCGAAAAGAAACTTATGCGATCTTGCTATTATTTGTCGAATAAACAACTGGACTTTTCCGCTTTATGATCGAAATTTCCCTGTGTGAGCCTGATTTTATATTACTAGGTAATACCACAGACAGATTAAATAACATATTCTAGCACTTTCCTGTAGCGTGCTCCAGTTTCCTGAATTATAAAGGTATTTTTACACACGCCATCCACACTTACATTTTGGATTTTATATCTTTGGTTCGGATCTGATTTTGAAAGTTTAAAATGAGTAAATATTACCTAATAACAATGAAATTAACAAATTTATTGAAACACACAGATAATTTAAAAAAACACAAACAAAACAAATTAAAAATACTAATAACTAATCTAATCTAATAAACCACTACCAGTGGGCAACGTTCCCAAAATTCTGGCAGCATTGCCACGTTGAATGGCAATGCTTATCCTTTGGCCAAAATATAGGCCAGCATTTCGGTCACGCGTTGCTTCGACAAGAAGTTTTGATACATCTTTGAAGACTGTATGCGCCCCCGGTCCCCACGAGGCTCTCCGCTCCTTCAGCGGCTGCGCCAGCCTTGTTTTGGTCCTCCTTGTTACCTAATATATATTGACAAGATTTTTCACACACAATAAAATGGTCTCGATTTTAACTTAAGTTACGTTAGGTTCTCATAGTTTGTAGATAATTTTTTGGATAAGTGGATAATGTTGCTCAAGGAAACTGTTACTTGTTAATATTATCATCTCAGGTTAGGGAGACTATGAAGCAGCTGAGGTGGCCTGGTCGATGGCTAGATCATTATCATCATCATCAGCCCATTACATTCCCACTGCTGGGACTCGGGCCTTCCCTCGTAGAGAGAGTATGGGCCATAATCCACCACGCTGGCCCAGTGCGGGTTGGTGGATGTCACTTGTCCTTGAATTTTTGTGATAAATTTTTGGACATACCGGTCCACTCGCTCTAAAAACAGTGAAGGAAAACATCGTGAGGAAATCGGCATGTCCACGAATTTATTACAAAAATTTAAAGACATGTGACATCCTCCAAGCCGTAATGGGCCAGCGTGGTGGATTACGGCCCATACTCTCTTTCAAGGGAAGGCCGCAGTGGGAATACTACGTTCCCAGCAGTGGGAACGTAGTGGGCTGATGATGATGATGAATGCTTCAAATATTGTATCACCATTTTTCATTATTGTCTCAGTAATCTACATAGTATTTTTTCAATATCTCTACGTTCAATTCATGAAATAGCAAGTTAGTGTAATCTAAAGTTTCTCTGCAACCCCTATTCGTCGCATACCTAGTTCATTCAGCGGAATATTCGATATTTGTCTATGCGGCACTTTGTATGCAAGACTGAATTTGTCACCATGATAACCGAGAATCATAAATGACTGTATAGCTATATTGTACTGCTCATAATACAATTATTTGAAAATAATCTTATGTATGCACTGCAAAATTATACAGCAACCCAATTATTTGAATAAATAAATTCAAGAATATTATTGACAAATAGAGAAGTAAAATCAGGAGCGTTTGAAGTCGTCTCCAAGGAAATCAAATTAAAAGCGCGTCTCGGAGGCCCAGTGAACAAACATTCAACTTTGTACATCAAATCTATTGATATTATATTTATTGATTTTCCGATGGAGGAACTTATGATAGATAGGGGAAACCTTTTATATATGTGTGACTCGATATTTAATAGTACAGGTAGTAGGTAGTTGTAAGTACATTATGTGTAGATGTAGGCACATTGTTAAATGCAAACCTCTCAGCCGTAAGTGATAATGAAGGATAAAATCTTTATTGAATCACCACTAACAGGTTTGAGTAAAGTAATAATAAACTAATTAATAAATAATCATTTAATGCTTTGTTTTTACACAAAATAACAAGACATAACAGACATAATAAATAGTCGAAGGCAACAATAGGATAAATTATAAAAATAAAAAGCGAACTAAATAATATATATATGATTATAATACGAGTATAACCCTAATCTAGTAAACCGCTACCAGTGAGCATAGTTCCCAAAGTGCTGGCAGCACTGCCACGTTGAATGGCAATGCTTATAACCTTTAGCCAAAATATAACCCCAGTCACGTGTGTTGTCAGTCACTAATAAAATAATAATAGAATAGAAGTAAACTTGACAACAAAGTTCAGAGACTCTTCTTCCATAAGAGTCTTTTTACACGTGATGTGTCACACGAGTCTCTTATCAAAACTACTCTGTGCCAAAGCGACGACATAGAATATAGACTGAAGTTTATGTTTAGGACGACCGGAGTCTAAGGCTTAGTTTAGTAAATATGTAGTTACCTAGTAGGTACATAAACACATGGGAGCCAAGCGAAATATAGTTACGCCTACCAAGTAAGAATAAATAGAAGTCTCATCCCTAACGGACAGGTTCGCTATTGTTTGTTAGTCTGCTCATATGTCTAAAACAAAAGCGACCATTGGTGAAAGCGTGACCATACCGTTAGTGCTAGTCGCAGCCCTTCCCGCTTTGCTTCGTTGGATTACAGTAGATACAGTTAAATGGCATATAAAATAAGCCGCAACCTCGTCATGACATGGCGGTACCCAACCTCCCTCCAAATAGAAAAACAAGGACGAATAAATAGCAAGAAGGTTGAATAGTATTTTTTAAAGAAACCTCTATTCCTTCCTAATCAGCTCTATTGAATGTTCACTGCACACATTCACGCAGGTAGGATTTAAAAAAACGGGAGAGGTAGGATTTTTCAGGTTTTGGGCAAAAAATACCAACAAGTTCTACAAATCCGTAAAATAGGTCGTAGCAGGTCTAGAAAAAGGTGGCGTGGCGGAACAAACTTGACACCGGAAATGTTACTGGAAATGTTAGCCTGTTAAAGTCCTTATATATGAAGATTGAAAGGAGGGCCTTTTGAAGCCTCTTAGAGGGTCAGATATAGCTTATAATTGACCAAACATAGCGAAGTCTTCGAGTCAAAAAATGCCCCTCAGTTTCTTGCCGTATCTTCTGAGTATAGGTTCTTTTTCCAATACGGTGGTAGAGTCATTGTGATAATTTGACGTTCATAAGTGCGTCTGTGATGCCAAAATGATTAAAGAGATTTTGATTTTATTTTTGATTTCAACCGGGATTAAACAGAGTTCGTATGTTTTTATGGTTGTTTGACTGTAACTATATATTCAATACCGATGATCAGATCTCTCTGAGACCGATCTCGACTCTTGGATGTCTCTCTGAAGCTTAAACCTACACATACCTTGGTATGTTAGAGTCGTTGAATATTGTATCAAGGGCCGTCACAGGCAGTCGATGAAGGAGCGCTTCTTTGCCGCCTGATAAAAGTACTTAATAATCTTCTGTTTGGTGGCAACAAGGCGCCTGCCTTTAACGGCTGGATGATGCTCTTCCAGACATACTATTTTAGCATGACAAGGTGGATACAGACTTACCTGGATACCCTAGATAAGAGGGTGTGTTAAATACACACGTCACAGCACAGCTGGTAATCAACCAATATCTCAAGAGGCTCTCGCTAGACGGTTAAATCAAGGATCTGCTGCAGAAGGCGGTACTCTAACGTGGCACTTATTGTTAGGAGGTTCCTCACTCTCCATTTATACAGCCTTATCCACCGGTACTTTAAGCCCTGCCCTTTGCCAACGACATTCTAGTTTTAGATTTTCCATGGCAGTTAACAGAATTTTATGGTATTTTTATATAATGTATATGATTATGTCTATTTTAATAGAATTTTTGTGGAAATATACATAAGCTTAAGAAATAAAAAAATAACTGATATTAGTAATAATATGCAATAATGTAATAAAGTGAATAGATTAGAGCAGTATGTTAAGTGTAACGAGCCATGAACATACGATAGCGTGGGCCGTTGAATACAATGAGCGTTCGGAATATACCTACTGACATAGGGGTCTTATCAGATAAAACATACATGGCATAAGTATAGGAAGATGGTCATACTATTGTAAGAGAGCTATTGAATATGAGAAAAGTTAAACATAAATAATTATTATGTCATAAACAATAACACAAGAATTACATGAGTAATATTATATAGCTAGACCACAGTATAAATAAATTTCTAATGTAAAACTTCTAAACTGAAATAACATAAATAATTAACATCTTTAAACAATCAACATCTCATATATTTTCACGGTTTCCGAGCTTTTTTCTCAAACGTATGTAGCCAGATTCAAAATTTAGCTTATCGTACTATCTAAATTACCTCGCAATTATGATCACGTTACTAAAGTAATAAAAATACCTTCATTGATCGTTCGTTTCCGTTTGAATAATAGGTATCTACATTTGTGTCAAACCCTAATCTCTAAATGTTATATAATACTTAAAATATTAAAACATTTCTTCGATATCCCTACAATCTAATTGTTATGTTCAAATGTCATAATAGTCGACAAAATAAATGATCAATACCCCAAAACACTCTTCGCTGAAGTTTCAGGCAGATATACCTACCTAAAGAAATAAACCCGATTTTATTTTTACTCCGAAGAAAGTGGAGTAAGCGGGAGCTCCTAGATAATGAATGATAGCGAATGCTCTTTTCGCTAAACAATGGTAATAAATACAGCGACGGGTGCCTTTAACACCCGTCATGGAATGGCCAGGAGGAGGTTCTCCCATATTCTGGTCCGCGCACACGGGCTGCGGCTGTGTGAGTGATGACCTATGAGATTGTACACACTGGACGCAAGTCATTCTATTTCCTTATACTGTATGTATTTTCTAAATGAGTACAAATTAAGTAATATAAACTGTAAATTAAAACAAAATATGTTAGAAATAAAAAATACGATCAGCTCTTGAACCCACATCACAACTTTCTCAAAAGGCGGGAACGGCTCTGACCAATTGAGTTACGGTACGGTGATCACCAAGTAATTTTTCCCTTACCTACCGTATTTTACTTACTTAATTTCAATAAAATAGCACTCTGAGTAGCTGACATGCCAATGATTCATAATAATACAAAAACACTATACGAGTACAAACCTCTTAAAGTCTGTAGGATTCAATTCTGAATCAATTGGTTAAATAATTATTGATTTTCAAGAAAATCTATATCAAACTCGGTCGGGGGATGTGTCTTAGACAAATGAGTTGAAAACATATCGATATAAGATTTATTTAAAATGAATGTTCGATGGCTATGGCTTTTTGATAAAACATTAAACAAATTGGAGCCCAGTGTGTCCATCGCTTAACGGTATGAAAAGGGAACGATTCACAAGTAACTCCGAACACTTGATTCAGCCAATCAAATACACCCACCCTCCTGCCGACTCCCGCTTCTCGACACTTTATAAACCCTGCCGAGCATGGGGAAGGCGCAGTATATCCTAGTCATTGCATCGGCGCATCTCATACCTAACACTCCTCTCAAACACTAAATTTTAGTACAACTTTGAGGTAACTTAGTTATGTGAGTATTGAAACTTTGATGAAGCCCTCATTGGTCTTAATAATTAACAGTCAGTGTTCTGTTAGTGAGATTTTGCTCGTTAAAAAGGTTAAAGTGAGTTTCTGGTTTCAGAACTCGACATTATGAGTGGATCCGGAAAAGGTTTACTGGGTTTGTGGCTGTATAGAAACGGATCAGACTGGCAGGTGAAGAATGAATCGCCCCATCATCCTAAGCTTGGAGATCTCCACATGGCAGCGCAGCATCAGCAGACTCAATCTTCAAGTGAACGGATCTCTGTGATTTTTACTTTGAAGAATCAAGTCGGTGGATTGGTTCGAGTGCTGTCCGTTTTTCAGGATTTGGGCATCAACGTGCTTCATATAGAATCAAGGAAGTCTGTTTCAGAAGTATCATCCGTAAGTCTTATTTTATAGATTAAAAAGTATGCCTGCGTATTTCTTGATTGGTGACCTCAATTAACAATATAATTACAACGAAAACTTATCGTAATTATCGTCAGCCTAAATTAGTGCTACATATAGGACACCATCACAACCACCATAACCACGTCACTGAGCCCGATTTGGCTTTCCTTCTTCCGTCACTACTAGCTGGCCTGCGTATATATATCGTAGCTCTATCTAGTCGCAGGACGATCTACACTACGTTTTTCGATTCACAGTCTCCACTTTATAATACGTCTACTTCAACGGTTATCGGTTCTGCGACAAATATGATCAGCCCACTGCCACTTCAGCTTGCTAACCTGCTAAGATACGTCGGTAACTTTAATTCCCTAGCGAATAATTTCGTTCGGGATTCGACCCCTCGGAGTAATACCGAGTATAGCTTTTCCATACCTCGATATGTAGCTTCCATTGATGGACTAGTCGTATCGTGAGTGTCCACATTTCGACTCCGTATGTTATGACAGATGAATCAAGACTTTCGTCTTTAGGCACTGCGGTAACGTTGATGAGAGGACTACTGAAGAGTACTATACTTCAACGACTACTGGCCCACGCTATAGCACCTGACAAAGACGCGTGGAAATTACACGGCCTTTGCCCAATAATAAAAACTACGGGCTATATAATATTAGCCTATTATACTAAGTTTTTCCGACGCAGGAAATCCTATTGGGCACGAGCCCTTCAATTATGTCAGACTCCGCCTTTTGTCAACCTACTAAGATCCACTCCCTCTGTTATACCACATCTCCTCCGGTTTTGTCGGAGACCTTTTTTGTGTTGTGTTTTCGTCAGTAAATCTTACTTGGTGCAAGGCTGTAACTGTAAATGTGTTTCAGATGAAAAGTTGGTTGTGGCTATTTATTACAATGTAATGTACAATGTGCGCTAGATGTCATCACTTTTAAACGTTAATTTTAAGGGAAAAGTAAAAAATGAAAAGATATTTGTTACATACGCACAAAAATATATGCACTTCTAAACGTCATATATTACATAACACAAATAAATAACTGAAAAAAATAATAATAAAAATATATTTATACTTGCGAAATTTGCATGTAAAATAAAATGAAAACGGAAGAATGTTGCACGTTTTTCTTTACCTGGTTAAAAATCTCAGATTAAATACCTTATCTTTGAAATGCACTAGGCAACGCGTTCTTATTTCTTTTTATGGCTTCTTGTGTTACTTTTATGCAAAATGTCACCAGGTACGAACTGGATTCCATTCCCGCCAGCATCTCATATAATGTTGATCGGGTCAACTTTATGTTTGTTGCCGATTCCAGGTCCAACCTGATGGCATCATACACTCCAGCAGCAGATGTATAGACTCGACTCAAATACAGAGGACCTACCATGTCCGGTCAAAAATTGTGTCGGTATGGGTGTGGTTCCATTTTTTGACGATTTTGTGAGCTGTCGAGACTTCGGGTAGAAAGATCTTTGTGACTTTTGTTGCTTTTTATATATATCTTCGGCCCCAAATTTCAAGTCCTACTTCTTTATTATCTTGTTTAGCTAAACTAACCTCTATGGTACGTTCAGGCTGACATTCTACTGGACGTAGAGTGCGACTTGCACAGGATGGGGCAGCTGAAGCGGATGCTAAAGCGAGAAGTGCAAGACTTTGAAGTGGTACCACCACAGGTTGGAGAGGAGTTCCCGCCACCCACTCCACTGTCCGCCGCTGCCAGTTTCGGTAAGCATTTTATGAGGATGTCTTGAATTAGGTATAAGGGTGACTGTATAATGTAAGACGAGCGTTATGCAATTTTCTTACTTTCGGCACCTTTAGGATCGAAGGCAAATAACGTAGATATCTAAGCAGGAAAGATTGATGGAAAACTAGAGGTTAAGATCAAATCAAATCACGGCAGATCTTTTGAAAATAAATAAATTTCAACGTATTCGCTATTTATAAATTGAATTACTGCAAGTCTGCCACTCTTATGACTATCTCACTTTTGATTTAAGTTTTTGTCAATGTTGATATCTTATGGAATTGGTAAAATTTTGGATACCATATCAGATCGTTGAAGAATTTGAACCTTCTTCGTTTATAAAAATGTTTTATTTACAACAATTGAATACAACAATGGTACTTAGTTTTTATTCCGAAGATAATAAACATTTTCGTTTTCTTTTTCTGTTTCATTTCAAACAAAAGACACAGTGAAATATATATTTTGAGAAAGACACCTTTTGTAATTTCTGATTACCATAATTACCATAATTCTTCTAATATTCTTGGGATTGAATGTATTCGTAAGTCACAAAACTTAAAAAAGTCAAAAGTAGATTAACATTTATATTGTAGAAAATCGTTTTTCATTTCTATAACGAATCTTCCCAGTATTATTATGAGGAATTACAAAGAAGTATTTTAAGATAAAGCGTAATAAATTGAACACGAACCGTTTACTGTTGTTTAGACTTCGGAGAGATGCACTGGTTTCCACGGAAAATATCTGACTTGGATCGTGCCCAGAATGTTCTCATGTACGGCGCTGAACTAGATGCTGATCATCCAGGATTCAAGGATCCGGTGTACCGCAAGCGACGCGAGCAATTTGCTGCCATAGCTAACAATTACAAGTAGTATGTATTAAAGTTCATTTTTATAATAGAAAACTGTTCGTTCTATGACGTAAAGAGATGAAATAAAGAGATGATGATAAGATGAATTAATGCAATTGAGTGGAACTGCGTCACAGTGGAGGCCAAAAACCAGGATATTATATATGTACACTGTGTGGCAATATTTTGG
This sequence comes from Petrophora chlorosata, assembly GCA_951640565.1. Lineage (NCBI taxonomy): Eukaryota > Metazoa > Arthropoda > Insecta > Lepidoptera > Geometridae > Petrophora > Petrophora chlorosata. The sequence goes on along the minus strand of OX621188.1, from coordinate 15,197,894 downwards.
GAGCTTTATAGTAGGTACTTTTTCCTTTACAGTGATCAAGTTTTGTTCAGAGGAAACAACTGGTGCAGTATTGAAAAATTAACAAGTATACAATTTATCAATAAACAAAAACCTACTTCAATGTATCTAGGTCAAATATCGAAATTTATATGGGACCACTTCGTAGCTATACTGAACCCAACGCCAAAATAATTTTCCAAACCGGTCCATAAATGACGGAGTTTTGAGTTAACAAACATGAAAAATGAATATAATATCTATAATCATAATAAAAAAATATAATCGAATAGAGATCCACAGTCCTTTTTTGAAGTCGGTTAAAAACTGCATATTAGGTTTGTTAAATAGAAGTACAACCAGGGAGAAATTTAGCATTTATAAAAAAATACAACATGGTCTTAATGAACCCTATTTCCCACCAGGAGTGTCCCCCCCGCCCGAGTAGCCCATTAATTCAAATCGTATTTTTTTGAGAAAATTAGAGAGATACTATTTTTCTTACATTTTCTTCTATGTGCCATTGGTATGATGCCGTAACACACTACGCGGTAACACGCCGCCCAGGCCTTTCGTATTTTGGACTCATAACTAAACACTACTGGTGGGACATAGGGTCGATTAGGACCATGTTATTTTTTTTTAGGTGATGGGAAATGTCATTTTTCTACAGGACTGTACCATTTAATAATATAATTATTTTTAGAAAAAAACATAAACCGACTTCAATGTATGTCCAACTAAGTAAGTCCAAGGTCAAACATCGATGAAATTTATATGTGACCACTTCGTAGCTATACTGAACCCAACGCAAAAAGAATTTTTCAAATCGGTTCATAAATGACGGAGTTCTGAGGTAACAAACATAAAACAAGTAATAAAAATAAAGAAAAAAAAGACAATCGAACAGAGAAGTTTCTCCTTTTATGAAGTCGGTTAAAAAAAAAGAAATATGCAGATTTTATTTTTTCGAAAATGCAGTTTATGGTTCCTCAGAACAAAAGATGCTCACTGCCCAGATGGCACGTAAGCTTGCTGAAAGTTTGTTTCACCTTTGGTATTGATTTGATAAGTCAAGTTTGTCGCGGCAATGGAATGTAAGCTTGCTGCAAGGTTGTTATTCTTGTATACTAATTTGATACGTCGAGTTTGTCGCGGCAATATAATGTAAGTTTGCTGCAAGTTCGTTTTTCTTTTATATTGATTTGATACGTCATGTTTGTCGCGACAATGAAACGTATGTTTGCTGCAAGTTTGTTTTTCTTTAGATATTGTTTGATACGCCAAGTTTGTTGCGGCAATGGAGTGCAAGCTTGCTGTAAGTTTGTTTTTCCTTTGATCTGTCTAACATATGTAGTTACAAAATCATAACTAGATGACGTTGGCGTCGAGTTAGCCCGCGGTGGCAAAATTCTCCGCGGATTTCCTAGATGTGAAACAGAATAAACGCTTGATATGTTCAGGAGATTTAACACTAGTTTAATTTCCTGGCTCAATATCCCTTTGCATTAAGGGTTATTTGTGCTGGATCGTGTTTTAAATCAAAAGCACTTGGTATTTTTAAACGGCATTCCCTGATCCTGTTATTGAAATTATTAAAATCACCTACATTGAAAAGCGCCTGTAAATTTACGTCATTATGACGTAGATTTGCTACTTGGGTATCGTCAATCGTAAACCGTAACTGAGTGAAATATTATTTTTTGCATTGCAGGTTCTTTGTTGTGACAAAATTATGGCATATTTGCCGTTTCAAACATCATGCAAGTTTGTTGCGTGGTAACTAGAAAGTTTGCCTTAAACTTGCAGCAAGTTTGCACACTTGCCATGGAAAACTTGATGCAAGTTTTCACGTTTGCTACTTTAAACTTGCTGTAAGTCTGAAACAAGTTTATATTGCTGTCTGGGTGGTCACAAACAAAAAGGTACCAATATTTTGCCACGCCTGTATATTGGGTAGGTATATCATCAGGCGAGATAGTGGCCAAACATAGATTTATTAAGCGTAAAAAAAATAGCTCTACAATCTGTTGGTTTCGTCGGTAAATTAAGAGAAGAACAATTCACATTAAAATACATAATATATAATATATCATATATAATAATATTTATTTACATTTATTGCGGTGTTACTGTCCTGTTACATTACAATATCTAGGCAATTGCAAGAATTACGATTGGCCACGTCTTGTCGTCAATGCGAGTAGGCCCTTCCCGTATCTCACAAATCACTATAGAGAAACTTTCTATGGAATAAGATCTATTAGAAAATTAACAGACTGATTTAAGCTGAACCAGTGAAAGAAAAGTACAGCTTATGTACACTACTAAACTAAACAACTGTTGCTGCCACCAAGAAGGTACCATTTTGTGGCTGGTACAGTGTAAATTAATGATGTAGTTAAATATTATGCCACTCACTGTCTAATACATTCCCAAACACTGAATTCTCTGCATTCATAATTTTGCTAGATGAAAAAACTTTTCTGGTTTTATAATATTTATAGTGTTCTGTTTTGGCGTATAATAGGTTAAACCTGTTTCCATCCAAAGATAAAATTGAATTATTCAACAGGTGATTTTCGTATACCTAACGAAAATAGAAATTCAAACTTAAGTAAAATGTGAATGGTGAAAACGTGGAGTTTGATATTCATTATTTAGATTCAGGTATTAATGAAGTGCTACCTGTTGCAGTGGTCAGCCCATTCCAAAAGTACAATACACCGAGACTGAAATTAAGACCTGGTGAGTGTTTACTAACTTTGGTATTTTGGCTTCGGTCTTATAGAATTTGCAAATTTTTGTTTTCATAACAAATAAAGTACTAGTTACTACTATAAGCTTATAATAGATTGATTTCGTCATCGATGGTAATGCAAAAGAAAAAATACGAAGTGCAATGCGAATTTGTTTTATAAAACTGTAACAAAGCCTATCCCACGGTGAGGTTGTGCGGACAAAGCTCTGGTTTACCCGATCGTGTCATCGGGTAATGCGCTGTCCCAAAGGCGCTTTGTTTACTTTCTTTGAAAAATGACAATAGCCTGCAGTAGTGAAACAAAATATTATAACAATTCTCAGAACCTTACTCGAAATCGTCTGTAGGCGTCGCTTTGTTTACTTTTCAAAGCTTTCAATTTATTTTCCAGGCTTATAGCTGCGATGTTGTTCGAGAAAATTGCATAGGTATTTACTTTTATTCTGTTGATTTTTCTGATTCCTATTTATTAAGGTCCTTTTGCTTTCTATTGTTTTTGTTTCCTTTGAACTCTAGGGCACTTGTTGCTTGTGGACTCTCAGGGGGCTGTTTATGAATCAATCTTAATTTAGATTAAGGTTGTCAAGGGTGGCATTGAAAATCACTTCCAGAGCAATTTCCGCGTCGAATATTAGTTGTTTGTTGATAAACTTGTTTGATGTTCATTACAGGGGTATTGTATTTCGCGAACTTCACAAACTCTACCAGAAGCACGCTTGTGATGAGTATTTGGAGAACTGGCCGCAACTAGTTAAATACTGCGGCTACAGGGAGGATAACTTGCCTCAGGTATGGTTACTATACATAACAGTGTTAAACTAGTTCTACTATTCTGCAAAATCTAAAAGCAAATTTATGTTTAGTGAATAAATACATACTAAAACTGCCATTTAGTTAAGAATATAAATAACATGGATACATTGAACAATAGAAATATTTCCGGTCCGGATTCTTGGGTGTGTTCCAATTGCCGAAAAATATGCTTTGTTTATTATTATTATTGGTCTACTCTCCTTCTACTCATACGGTTTAGGGATTGTCGTAACCCATTTCTCAAAAAAATGATTGATTTTATATAAAAAACATTTTTGATTTTTAGTTGGAGGACGTCAGTGCATTTTTGAAGCGCAAGACAGGATTTCAGCTGCGCCCGGTGGCTGGATACCTCTCCCCTAGGGACTTCTTGTCTGGACTCGCTTTCAGAGTATTTCATTGCACTCAGTACATCCGGCACTCTTCAGATCCCTTTTACACGCCAGAACCGTGAGTAAAGTTTGTCCCTAAGTAGAGAAGTAACAAATTCATTCCTTTAGGAATTTGATTTAGCGTTTTTGATGATGTTTCAATATACATAAACAATACATGAAATTCATCTAGTTTTGAGTGCGTAGTAGTATTTATTCTATGCAATGGGTTGCATTCGGTTGATGATATTGATAATGATCAATCAATCAATCAATCAAAAGTTCTTTATTCAATTTTGTCGTCACAGACGCACTTATGAACGTCAATTATTACAATGACTCTACCACCGTATCGGAAAAAGAACCACTCACTAGTCAGAAGATACGGCAAGAAACTGAGGGGCATATTTTTTTAGAACTTTTGTTACAATATTTTATGTTTGTTTTTGACAATATTATTTTTCTTATGTGCCAGTTGGCTACTTGGTAGAAGCGGGATGTTCCATGCATCTTTGTCTTCTATGTAATTACTAACTTTATAGTATGCTTTTTTTATTACAATATTTTTCACCCTAAATTTGAATCTACTTTCTGTGAGCTCCGTTATACATTTTGGAATTTTATTGTAAAAACGTACACAATTGCCCATGAAGGACTTATTCGTTTTACTCAGTCTAAACAGTGAAGTGATATCTGAACATTAAATTATAAGAGCCGATGATCGTCAATTTGTGTGGTCGGTCTGCGCATAAAAATAATATGTGCAGTTAACGTTTTCCGATAACGGAAATAATTAACTTGCATTGACGTCAAAGTATATTAATTTCGTTTATGATTAATAACTGTATAATTTAAACATTTCAGAGATTGCTGCCACGAGCTTTTAGGTCATATGCCTTTGCTAGCCAATCCTAGCTTTGCGCAATTTTCACAAGAACTCGGATTGGCTTCACTAGGAGCTTCCGACGAAGACATTGATAAATTGGCAACAGTAAGTGAACAATGGTGTAAAACATATCTAATAAAAACATCTTTTCCTACTGAACAACTAGAAACGAATACAGCAACACACAATAAATAGGTCTTTTAATAAATTTACCTTGAAATTTGTGCCTGCTATTTATATGCAGACAATGATATCAATGTAAACTTTTAAAACAAAAATTTCAATTTGGTTTTAAATTGTTAAGCTTTTTTATTAATTTCACTCATTGTAATGTCTGCGTCTGAGGTGAAGTGGTTTGTGAGGTTAACTGATAGCCCGAGGGTTTCGATTCTTATTACGGGGCCAGTATTAATTCACAGAAAAAAAACGCGAGTGTGTTATGGGATAGTCAAAGATTTGTATAGTCAAAATAATCTACGAGATAGAGGTCAACCCATCCTCCGCGGCGATTCATATATATTATATAGGAAATGAGATTTTATTTATCTCGCAATAAAAGCAGATGTTTGGTGAACAACGGATTGAAGCATGTTGACGACGATAATGGTTAAGTTGAATGAATATCTTATTGACACAAAATGTCGTTAAGAACAAAATGATATACGGTTACATGACAATAGTATAACAGTACAGTACGGTACAGTAAAGTTTGTAGACTGCTGCTTAGCGGTTAAATATCTGGCAAATGTGTGATATTTTCTAACAAACAAAAAATGCTTGATAGAAAGTTTAAAACAAGAGCAGGTCGTAGTTGGAGGCTCCTTAACAAAAAACATGAATTCTTTTAGTAATCGTGTTTAGGTCGTAATCGTAAAACAAAACACGACTAAGTTTTTTTTTACTTAAATTTTTATTTGTGTTTATGAAGTAGGTACAAAGTACTAAATGAACAGAAATTTTTAGGTGTGTGAGAGGAGGCCTATACCTAGCAGTGGGTGGACACGAGCTGAAATGATGATAATGATTATGATGCTGAGGGGTAGGTGCTTCAAATTGAATCTTTGGATTCATCATGGATCTGGCCAATGGATCTACAGAGAATAATCCAAAAATAAACTTTTTTGTTAGGGTAGGCACATTTATAATACCCTTTCATTATTATTCATTTCATTCTTCTAGCTCTATTTCTTCACCGTCGAATTTGGGCTGTGCCGTCTGGCTGATGGAACGTTCCGGGTGTATGGAGCTGGTCTGCTGTCATCCGTTGCAGAGCTACAACACGCTCTTACCACTCCAGATAAGATCAAACGCTTCGACCCCGACGTCACCGTCAATGAAGAGTGCATCATCACCTCGTATCAGAACGCTTATTACTACACCGACTCTTTTGAAGAAGCCAAGGAGAAGATGAGGTTGGTAAAACTTGGTACTTAAAACGTAAGGTTCTCTCAATTTATTTATTTATTTATTTATTTATTCACTTTCAAATACATTAGGACATGCAATTTTGGAGCTCCTTTGAAACAATTAACATTATTAAAGACAATTAGATCATGATATTCAAGTAGAAACATTTTTCATTAGATTAGGTACAGATAAGCTTAGAAAAGATACAATAGACACGTTCGTTCCTATAGATATATATGTATGTACAAATGATTACATAGGAAATAGCAATAGAAATAGAGCATGCCACAAAATTAATTCCTTATTTAACGCTATTCAACTTATAACTATAATTTATAATTTAATTATCTAGATACTAAACAAATTACTGAAAATTTATGTATAATTTTTGATTCTCAATATTATATACATACAGAGAATAGTTTCGAGATATGTGAGAATTCAATTTAAATCGGGATGTATCTATAGATACAATGAATTACACTTATCATCTTAGGTATTTCGTTAGCAGCCGTACTAGGATTCCCTGTGTTACGGCTACTAAGATTCCTTTCTGGACAATAATAATAAAAATAAACTATCGTAAGGGATGTAAGGGAGTTAAGAGTCTTTCTGAGTAGGTACCATGGTCAGTGCCTAGGTAACTATTTACCTTGTATAGTGTAAAATATTTTAGGTAACTGTACTACATAATCTGTGAATAAATATATATCGCCGGAATAATAATCTACAAAAGGTACATAATAAAATCAGATCAAATATGTTAACTAAACTTCCAAACATTTTAAATAAAAGTATTAAGGTATCAATTCTTTTATGTAGGTAGGGTAGGCAGGAGAAAAACATAATGCCTTTGTTATCTAGAATGTATGTACTCTGTGTATGTTCTCTCAATTTAACTTCGAGTAGACAGCCCAAATTTTATCTGAGTAATTTAAATTGATCGTCGATTATTTTTATAGTACTCTGCTGTCAATGACACATGGTGACGTTAAATTTGCGATAACAAATAATATGGATGGATACATTTTCCAATTTTGGCCGAGTTCATAAATTTTGATGTTGAATGCATTAGCGCATGCTAGGCGAAAATCTTAAGATTTTAAATAATTAGGAACAAGAAAAATGCTATGCTCGGGCAGGAATCGAACGTGCGTCTTCGTAATACCATCGCGACGCCTTTACCACTGGGCCACCGAGCCAAGTGCTAGAGCAACCAAATTTCCAGTAACCAAATAAAATACTAATCGTTTTATTTTATTTGAAACAGGTAGGTATCAGAAAAGGTTTTGATTATAAAATCATTAACAGTTAGAATATTTTACCTCTTTTTTTTTTAACAATTAAATATACAGGGGAGGGAAGTCTTTACCCGGCAGTGGGACACCACAGGCTTATAACGATTATAACAATAATATGGATGGTTGAATCAGCGTTAACCAGCGGTAGATTGGGCCCTGCCCCGCTGCCGGCGGCACTCTAGGCTATAAGGTTGTTTATAGTATATTTATATTATATGTCGAAGATAACAGGGCTCTACATTTTTAAAATTCGCAAAACCGTTGACCTCATTTCTAGTCATCGGTTTTGCAGCTGTGATTACATGCCTACCTTCTCTAGTTATTGATAAATTAATCTGATAGCTACGGGAAATGTACCTCTGAGGTCAGGAATCTAAACTTTAAATCAAATCAATTAATTTTACTTGTCTACCTTCACTAATAATGTAATTAATGAGACTAAGAGCAGTTACTTTTCAAACAACAAATTAACTCGGAATAAAACAAACAGGAAACCATAGAAATCACCTGATTTTTGTTATAAATCCAGCAAGGGTTTTACTTACAATGTTTTTAGCTCGGAAATCCACACTTTAGTGGGAGCTCCGCTTGATTTTCCAAGCGCTTGAGGACGCCATGCCCCGCCAATTTTACAATAATCGGATAGGTGGCGCCTCAAGCGATTGGAAATTACAATAAATTAGCAATAATCATTTACAAAGTATTTTCTAAAATTCATTTCCAATTTACTAAAGCTCTGACAGCCTCTGTGGTGTAGTGGTTGGGCAGGTTGGCTCAAATCTCATACATCACTGAGATTGCCGGTTCGATTCCCGCGACGGGACAAATGTTTGTGCACAGAAAAAAAAGCGCAAGCATTTGTTTCGTGTCTGGGTGTTGTGGGACCATGGTCCTCATAGTTCCTGATTTCCTAAATACTAAATACTGATTTCCTAGTTAGGGGCCAGGATCTATGTATGTGATCGTTGGGCGTTATTTATTTATTTAAAGCTAGTTAACAAGCCTTAAAAGTTTAAAACCCTGGAAAAAAATGGACTTTCTATTACTTACTTCGAAGTACCATCAATGTTTTTATAGTTACAACAATACACATTAAATTAACAAATTGAGTTATTATAAAACTTACAAAATTCATCTTTAAACAATAAATTCATGACTTTGAACAGAAGTTATGTGATCAAAACTCTTAGTAGTAAAATAATGGTTATCAGTTTCGTTATTTTTAACATATTTAAAAAAAATGGTATGAAATTTCTTCTGTGAACGTTAATAAAATCTGAATACAATAATAATTAATAATATTAACAAGCCACGTATGTATACATATATATAAATATATATACATATATATATATATATATATATATATATATATATATATATATGTATATATTTATATATATATATGTTTATATATATATATATATATAGTGCAGCAGGATTTTGCAAAACAAAGTTCTGGATGGTGCTGTTATTGTTATGGGTTGGCGTATTGCTTACCACCAGGCAAACGACCAGCTCGTCTCGTCATCCAGTTACATAAAAAAAACCCCAAGCTAAGTTGTTTTAAAAATAGAAACAACATTCATAATAAGCTATAGAAAACCCTTAGTAATAAAATACTTAAGACACCGTACAAACGCTACAGATGTTTCTGTAACTTTCTCTTGCGTAAGTTTAAATGTAATTACAAATGCAAAGAGTTTCATAAAGCCAAAATTGACATATAAAGCTTCTTGAACTTGACGCCTCTTCGCAATATACAAATACAAAAAAGAAGAAGAGCGCTGTATTACTGCTTAGATTGTGCCAATAGGGTGAGATTCTATTTCTAGTATGATGCTAAGTTTCTGATGTTTTTCTCATTATAACTCATATTCTATGTAACCTTTCACTTACCACGGGCACTCTCACAAAACGTCTTAAAAGGGCTATTGTTCATACGACCTTTAAATGCGGGGACCGAGACCATATTAATAATTATTTTATTTGATTTTTAATAGGCTTTTAAACAATAGTCTCTCTCGTTATCTAGTCGTAAAACCTAATCAATTAAGCTTTAGAAAAAATAAATCAACCGAATACTCTATTTTGGGATTGACTGATCTGGTTGGCTCTAAACTTGACTGCAAGGAAAAATGTCTCGGTATATTTTTAGATATTTTCAAAGCTCTTGACACTGTCTCTGTCTCAACTCTTATATCGAAAATAGAACTGATAAGAAGCTGACGATATTGTCTTTAATTCCAGAGCGTTTGCGGACAGCATCCAGCGTCCTTTCGGAGTTCGCTATAACCCATACACCCAGAGCGTGGAAGTGCTCAGCAACGCTCAGAAGATTACGGCTCTCGTCCGCGAGCTTCGTGGGGACATTTGCATTGTGTCTTCGGCTATTAAGAAGATCTCAGCTCAAGATTCGACATTGGACGTTGAGACTATTGCTAACATGCTGCATACTGGTTTACAGGTGAAAAACGTATAATATAAAATAGCTGTTCGTTACTTCAGTGGCTTTATGTCAAGAGTTTCAATCCCGGCTTGGCTTCGCACTAATAATACTTTAAGATTGACATAATTATCTTTACCACTTGACTACGATTCGAAAGTTACAATTTAATCTTTGTTTTTATTAGTATTTTTAACCGACCTCAAAAAAGGAGAAGGTTCTCTATTCGATTTTTTTATCTTATGTTTGTTACCTCAGAACTCCCTCATTTGTGAACCCATTTGAAAAATTATTTTTGCGTTGGGTTCGATATAGCTACGAAGTGGTCCCATATAAATTTAACCGATATTTGAATTTGGACTTCGAAAATACATTGAAGTCGGTTTTTAGTTTGATAAAATGTATACTTGTTAATATTGTGATGTACTGCAAAATAGGTAAAGTAATTAATTTTAATTCAAAACAACCGTAAGAAAGAGTTCAAATTGTAATAACATTTGTTATTATTATTATTATTATTTATTATTATTGACCGTTTAAATTATTTGTCACCCACATATAACATCTCATACTAGAAAAAAAACCTTCCATGCTAGTATGGCAATTTTTATCAAAAGTTATATCCAACATTTAAAATGCTAATCTATATGGCTTACTACGTTTTTTACAAAATACATAAATGTCATCAAAATAAAGAAATATTATTTTATTCAAATGTATAAAAGTTCAAATGTGGAGTGAAATAAACTGTAACGCCATGTAAATTATTTATGGAGTATAAGATGCAAAAATACACAAAAGAGTAGGGAATAATGTAAAGAACATTTTTTACCTATATTAAAAGCCTAATTTCTCTGCTACAGATCAAATACACGCTCTGTATTTTCTGAAAAACCTGTTTTCAAGTCTGGCTAATTCTGCTGATTTGAACAGCTACATTATTTTTAGTTGAGATTTGCTTAGATTTTTGATAGACCAGCTAGTAAGAGATCATATTATCTAAAAGTATCACACAGAGTATAAAATTTCATTTTCACTAAAGTTAATGCAAGTAATGGCCTTGGCGCATTAGATTAAAGCTCATCATTAAGCCATTCTCTTGTTCCCGGTTTAATGTCACATTTTGAGACAGCCTTGATTATACAAAATCTATCACAGCGTTAAAATCTAACTAAAAACAGTGTAGCTACCTGTCCAATATGCTGAATACTGTTTGGATGCAAATATAATGGTAACGCCCTCGCGTTTTACTAGCTTGTTCGTTGACTGTAGCGAGGACGGCGGATCAACACGCAACACCGCTATATCGCGCAACCATACATTGTTTATGTCTAAATGTTTGGCAAGCCGGCACATACCTTTGATCATGGGATCAAAGGATTCAAAATTCGATAGTTTTTGTTATTTTTAACCAAATAACAATTGCCTACACCGCATGATGATTGTTACTTCAGCACGTAAGTAAGTATTTAAGATCAATGGCCAATGAGACTTACTTTTATATACGTAGTCTTTTAACTAGGACTAGTTCTTCTAGTTAAACGTTACTTGTTGTCAGGCTGAGAATGGTGACTAATTTCCGGTGTTAATTCAGGAAGTAACTTTACTGCTTTAATTGTTCTGGTGTTAACAAGGGGTTTACTGTTTGAGGACTTACAATTTAATTACAAAAGTGTAGCAATAAAGCAACAAAATATGGTTATTGTGAACTTTGTTGCAGAATTTTACCTTATATAAGAAATTGACACTGGCTGCTACTAGTACGGGAGGGAATGGCACACACCATCTGCAGCATATTGAAGCCTTACTCCATACTACCTACCAGCAAACCAGCAACTGCCGTGTCATGAAGTTGTTAAACTGTAAATTATTAATATTAACGCAGGCCCAAAATTCAACCCAAAATTATAAGAACGCATCATGTTTAATGTGTAAAGAAACTAAAAATAAAACTAACTAAACTAACCACATAAAGAACTCATCACTTAAATTCAAAATCTTTAGTGTTATTAATAAGTACAATATAACTCAAGACCACTACACATGAAAGCAAAACTCCGAGCTATATTTATTTATGAATTCCGATACTCAACATTTTAACTCTAAGAACTAATAAATTTCTAATTCAAAACTAAAATACCTTAAGTATATATACAAAATATTATATATATTTTAAAGTTCAGGGTACCTATTCAAAAATCTACCTATATAAAAAAATATTTTTTACTAATAAAAAATATTACAAGCCTTTATTATAAGCAAGCACCAATGAATTTAAATTTTTGTACATAAGATTCCATAAAGTGTATTGTTATTTATTTATTAAGTGTACGTACCTTACCAACATCTTCTCGTACCTTGTCGCAATAGATATATAACAACACCTCCTGCATTTGTAAAGAAGTCTACCAATATTCTTATTTTGGAGATGACAGTAATCTTACGCTTATTTTCCTCCTGTATTTAAACTGCGGTAACTTCGGAGAATTGAAATAATTGTATTCGTTTGACGTCATCACTAAATAAATTCTGATTTATTTTTGTCTTAGGTATTTAGGGTGACGATTTGTGGGACTGTTAAAATATTTTTACAACATTGACGCATTACCAAGATAGCAGAGGGACAGCATGAATAGAGCAGCTTTATCTTTTTATATACCTACATATTATAAAACAGTTCTAAGACTGATTGACTTACAGAGACAGGCAACGCAACAGACAGGAAACATGAAATTTTTAATAGGCGTTCCCTGAGTGTAGACAAAGAAAACTAAATATTAGTGTAGCGGTACAAATAAGGATTTTTCAAAATTCCCACGGAAATACGGAAAAGGGATAACTAATACACGCACTTCCAAAAAGGACTTTCTTGTAAAAAATATATTGATATATATTTATAGGGTTAAGTAGGTTTATGGCCTGAGCCGTAGGAGCGAACGGTCTGCGTCCGCATTGGTGTCGCAGCGAACAGGTGCTGCATGCACCGTCGCCGCAGCCGACCTGATGCATACGGGGTGCAGCGAGCCAACGCAATAGGGTTATCAATACTGCTATTGAGCAAAATATAATGTATCTAATAGTCTCAATTCCAAAGTGTTGATACCCACCATACCAGCGGCGAATAGAGACGGATACAAGTAAGGATAATAACCATACATTTTTCTGTACAAATACCGGCAAATTTCCTTTGGGCTCTTTCCAACATTGTCTTATTTTTTTCCTCATGTAGATCCCACACCAAGGAATTGTACTCGCGTTTACTTCGTACAAGTGCGTAGTAGAGAGCATTGATAGCATTCCCATCGTGAAACCTAGATGCCGCATGATGAAACCTAGGGACCTTATGCTTTTCTAGAAATTTCGTATTCAGTATTTAGCTATTTAAATTACTTACCTTCTTAATAGGTAATTTGAATACCGATACCGCGTCTCCATTAGCGTAGAATTCGGTTTACAGTTGTTCCTTAAGGAACTATTCGTTCATCCGGGATGAAAATAATCTTACGTCTTATTCCGTGACCAATTAGGTGTACAGTCAAAATCCGCTTAGTTGTTATGAAGGATATTGGTATAACTTATTCAATGTGTAACTTATACTTGTGTGTGCATTTGTTACCCAAACACACACCCTCCCTTTTGTTTTTATAATATTAGTAGGAAATAAGATTAAATATCAAGACTGCTTTAATCTTTCAAGGTATTCTCTTGTCAGTATATAGTAGTCCTATTCGTAATAAAACCTTACCTATTAAGCATATATACTAGCTACCTATTAATCCATAGCAAACCTGCATTATAAGAATAGTAGGGATAGTTTTCACGTATACGTTCGCATACGGCTCCACAGTTTCACAGTCTTCGCATCTCGCCACGTGGTGGGTCGTCCGGCTTCCGCATTGCGACATACCCGTGCGTACTCCTGAGAGTATGACTATGTAGCCGATTGCAGCATTACATTCTCCCTTCGGCGTTTGTAAATTTCACAATCGTGGTAATCACAGCTCGCTTTTGCAGAAAATTCTCTGCAAGAAAACCTTTTAATTTTAGTAAATAGTACGTCGGTAATTGCGTAAAGAATATTATTCTAATTATATCTGTCTGTATTCTCACTGCAGGAAAAAGGCCCCTCTTTCGCTCTTCTCTATTATTCTCTCTTCACTCTCTCTTGTCATTTGAAAATAATTAAACACGATTATTTCAATTATTATTACAGAAATGGCACTAGGATAACGCCGACGTATCTACAAATATTATGTATACTTTATATCAACAAAGTCGTTTTGAAATGTCTACCCAGTCCCATTGGCTCTATTGAGTTATTTTTATACATTGTTGACTAACATTTTCAATATTTTATATTAGGTGGAGAGAAGTCCCCAGAGCACGTCGGGAGGCAGCTCGCCGAACTCGGATCGCGCCGCATCACCAAGGCCCGACGCCACGAAGTAAAAAGTTAACGACACCTTTTGTCAAGTCTTTCTTTGTCAAGTTTGGTAGCGGTGTATACTTTCAGTAACTGCAAATTTCAACATCAGATCGTTATTTCAATGATTTGGAATTTGCATGGTGAAACTGACAAGCTTTATTTTTTGGTCACATAATAAATTAGACCTGAGCTACCTATGACGCTGCAAAGTGAACAAAAGTTACTCGTTATGTTATTGTAACCTCTTGTTGTTGAAATTATTGAAGTACATGTAATCGCATTTATTAATATTAAACGACAATACTAGATTATTGAGCAGCGCTTGGCCTGCTTTATCTTGCACTTCGAGAGAAGTCCCGTTAGCAGCAATGTAGTGGAAATGAAATGGGCTAGAGTCATTAATGAAACTACAATAAAATATAATAAGTAGTATAAATGTACTAATAGTCATATTTCTTTAGATCTCATATTCTTATATAAATGTTACAGGTATCTATATTCATGTACGCATTCTTGTAACTTTTGTATTTTCATTTAAGTTATAATTTTAGTGTAATATTTCATGTTATATAAATAAAGTTGAAAATACAAAACAAAGCAACATGTATAAGAAATGTTGAAGCAGAACGTCGAACTTATAAACATGTAACGAACATTAATAGTAGTTGATTTCACGTGTAACGAATCAAAAATAAACGATGGTAGCAGACGATGGTGTTATTTTTAAACTCCTTAGTCGCATCCGCCACTCTGTGTCGAAATTTCTGAATGTAGGTTGATCGCATCCAGAATAAGAACAAAAATAATCGATTTATCTTCTATACAGAGTCATTTGTAATACCAGAAAGCTCTAATTCGCTTCTAATTTTTTTACTAGTGTTGTAAACTAGATATTTATCGCAATTTTTTTTTTTAATAAATCATTATATTATTTTAATACAGAGCATTTTAACCATTAATACACATAATGCCAAACAAGTAACATAGGGACGTAGAGGAAGGTAGACAAACACTTAAAAGTAAATATTTCTGTATGAATAAATTACTTATTTAAAAAAATAAATAAGCCGTCTTCAAAACCACAAATAGGCACTCAAAAGTGAAAAATAAATTAATATAATTATTATAAGCGCTACCCACTATATTTGAAGTCGGTGCTAGCCAAGTCTAAAAGGTAGTATATAGGTACTACCTACAAGTATCTACCTACTTACTACATACATAGTATCTATCGAATTGTAAACCTCCTCCTTTTTTAAGTCGGTTAAAAAGTATTTAAAAGATAACGTAAAACAAAAGTTGTTAGTTGTAATAATTAGTATAACGGTCGGTAAAAAATACGAGAAAGCTCTAAAGCTTTCTCGTATTTTTAAAATTACCTTGTTTATATAAAACAATAAGTACTGGCAGACTGGTTTGCGATATATCAACGTAGAGCCTCAACCGCTTGTTCAAGAAACACAAACATATAATTCCGTCCTCGTTACGTCCTCGGGAAGGTCCTGTAGCTCCAATAACGTGGAATTTGCACTAACAGGACTTGGGGATAAAGGTTTTGAATGAACAAACGTATTAATCTATACGTTGAAATTAAACAAACCAATATCACACATCTATTAAAATAAAAATAATAATTAAGTATAATGCTTTTGTGCTCTCAGTTGTTAGAAGAACAAATTATTTAATTAAATTAAATCGGTAAAGAAAGAAAGACGTTTTATAAACGTAAATCTTTGTGGATCCGCTACAAACACAAAAAAAGTTAGAAAACAGAGTGATTTCTGGGCCATGCCAGTTATCCCAGTATCTATGACACGGTATGACGCATACAAAAACGTCCATACAACATGGTGAGCATTCTTTGAAGGGTTCCTTTTTGTTAGTAACCCCTACGTTACTAATAAGAAATGTATTTTCGAAAATGAATCTCTAACAGGGTTAAATGTGGTAAATTTTATGAGAGAGCATCTTTGATGGCTATGGAACTTGGTACAGAAACTAAACATATGAAAACAAAAACATGTGTCACGCCTTTTTTTATATATACCCCTAACGAGGTCACGCATGTACCTTGTAACATAACGTAACGACGCAATTTGGTACATATACTTAGCCAAAAAAAAAACTACAAGCACGTGTTTCACCATTTCTTTCCCCACACCAACTTTACCAACCTTTATAGGTTTTTTTTTAGTTGGTAAAGTTGGTATTTTGTTTTAAATATGGCAATAAATATTAATACTACACAAAATAATTTACTAGTAAACAAAATAAAACAATAATTTTAAAATCACCCCTATCTGTATTTGAGAGAAAAAAATCTAGATCTACTTGTGATGAAAAAAAAATCACGATCATCAATTTTACAAATCAGTAGATAAAAAATATCGGTAATCTATCTATCGAGCGAGCGTGGTACAGTGGAAGCATTTGCGACTTTTGATCCGACGCACTCGAGTTCGAATCCCGCTGACCCCGCACCACTGACTTTCTTTAGTTTTGTGCGGATTTAACACTCGCTCTAAAAACGGTGAAGGAAAACATCGTGAGGAAACCGGCATGTCCAAGAATTTATCACAAAAATTCAAGGACATTCGACATCCACCAACCCGCACTGGGCCAGCATGGCGGATTATGGCCCATACTCTATCTTTGAGAGAAAGCCCGTATCCCAGCAGTGGGAACATGATGGGCTGACGTTGATGATGATGATAAATCTATCTATGTTGTTAAAAACCCTGTAGTCTAAACTATTGTTCACTCGGACGACGTTTCGGGCGTTATTTAAATTTTATTTATTATGGACATATTTAACCTGATTGATAATAATTAATTTTTAGAAAAAAACAAAAACCGACTTCAATGTATCTTCGAAGTCCAAGGTCACTTATCGATAAAATTTATATGGGACCACTTCGTAGCTATACTAAACCCGACGCAAAAAAAATTTCTAAATCGGTTCATAAATGACGGAGTTCAGAGGTAACAAACATAAAAAAAAATACAATCGAACAGAGATCCTCCTCCTTTTTTGAAGTCGGTCAAAAATTGATCTTTTCAGCGAGAGTAAAATCATACTAGTTTACGTCATGTCAATCTAATAGGAGTAAGATACTAAAATGTTCTAAAGCTGTCTACCACAAAACATAAACCGTGCTATAAACGAAACCTCTGTTATCCTCAGTAAACATTTATTTAATGGTAGTGAAAATAGAAATGATTTAACTTTGTTAATGGTAATTTAGTGACTATAAAAATGTATCGATAACGTTATAAAATTAAACACCAGGTCTTGGCTCTGGGCCAATGGCGAAATATGTAAATTGCTATGAGGTAAAAATCATGCTATCGTTCGGCCTCTCACGTGGGACCATCACAAGCCATCAGTGCACGTTTATTCCGGTTGTAGCGAGAACTTTTCAGTAGTTTAGGCATTTTGCCAGCGTATGAAACCGTTTTTTAACCGAATCACGTAATCAAATTAATATCCAAGTTGATATCCAGGTGTGAAATAATTCTGAATGCCTCTAATAAAGACTTTTATTGAGAACATGTTAAAGTCTATACGTAGATTGTTTTTGACCTGGGTATTTTATAGTTTTGAAGTCGAAATAACTGTCTGCTTATTAATGTTGGTATTAATATCTGTTACTAAGCAGCAAATTTTAAGTCTATAACATGGAAAATGTATTTGTAGGAGCTACTGCTACACCAAATAAAAATGATTTTCTGAGATATTGAGACACTGTTTATTGACATATAAATTATATCTACTTATTACGAATGGAGGAAAAACGATGTGATTGAGCTGCGGTATGGTTGCGAACTGACGCGCCGCGATATGAATCAATGCAATAATGTAAAATGCTGATTTGACACTGTACGGTGCTACGGACCGTACAGTATTACTATCTATCTTCCATTTGTTCCATACCGTTTAAGCTAACTAAGCATATTTTGGAAAAACAAGCAAGAATCTATATTCTTACAAATTATCATAATTGTTCGTATATGTATAATGACAACTAAAAGAATGTAAATACAAAACTACCAACCCGGAAAATCCACGCGCGGTTCTGCGTTTTAATCATAGTCCTTGGCAGTGGTTCTTGAATTTAATTATAACTACTCCGCGTATCTGTCAAAATCGCATGAAAGTTGGCAAGTGACCGACAATACTATCGTTAAATTTAGCATATAACATTGAAATTTTAGATGACACAGGTTTAGTTAATTTTGGGTTTTGGGAGTCAGATATAATCATATTTTAAACTAAATAATTTCAGAATCACACCTGAAAGTAGAATTGTTTTTGTAATGCTTATATATATTTATTAAAAAATACTATATTTATATCAAAAAAGGGTATACCTATCTTAATAATGAAAAGAAGGTATATAAATACTGAAATGTGGGAAAACAAATGCCGAAGAAGAAATTATATAATATCAGAATTAGTGTTCACATTTATCACCATTCACAATATACCAGACTTTCAAAAAAATAATCGCATATAATAGAATAAATACGCTACGAGTAGTTAACTAAAAATGTTAACTAAGAAAAGTAAAATAACAGCAAAGCCAATAACGGACATTAGGCAGGCCTAGTAAATTAGACAGATTTTTAACTTACATAATAAATAGTTTCGCCTTTACGAATGTTAGAAAATGTTACTACACAATAGAAGAATTTAAGAATGACAAAGATACTGAGAAGAACTAACTCAATATTGCGATATAGGTAGGCAAGGTTCATATGATGTAATGAATAAATAAATATTGTAATTCTTAAATAAATAAAAATAACTTTAATAGATTAATGACAAAAATTTATTAAATATTTATTATTAGGTATTTATTTTCTTATTAAATGATTATAATGTGAACTTAACATAGATGGAGAAGACCAAAGTAACAATGTGACAATTTATGAATAATAATTAATTTAAATTGACAAATGTATACAATAAATAGTAATCAAACGACTAGGGATAAGTGATTAACTCCACTCAAAACGTGCAGCGCCCTCACAGGGCGCATGTAATAATTATGTAATAATTATGAAATGTGTTTAATATTTACTAATGAAATAAGAAAAAAACTTTTTTTGTTGGTTACGAAACACAGTTATTAGAGACGAAATCGTTGTCTTATTTTACTTGTTTACATAAGTTATGAAAATCGAAAGAAAAAATATTTCCTTACAAATCTTTTGTTGTAAAAACTGGTTATGAAAAGCTGAAAATATTTTTTTTTCGTAGATGATAATAAAAAATAGTTACGAAAACAGAACAAAACTATATTTATTTAAAAACCTTGCGTCCATCCACAAACGAATCACATTTTTTGAACTGTGTCGTCTGGACCAGCCAAGCCAACTGCCAAATTATCTATGCGATGATTTTGATAAAAACGTGACTGCGTGATGAGCGGCTTAGTATATCTGCTGTCAAAAAGAATGTTAACATTCTTCTGTGACATTTTGAACAGATGTTTTTACTTAGCACAACTATTTGAAATGTGGCATTTTAACATGGTATAAGACGGTCGTCATCTTTAAAAAGAGCTTTGCTTTAATCTAAAAAGTAAAATAACTACAAAGCCAATATTTTAGACTTTCAGTATTAGAGAACAGTAATACCAGTTTATAAACAATCAATCACAATCGATATTCTTAATTACTGTCATTTACTTATTATTACGTAGTCCCAGCCATCCTATAAACGAACAAGCCATCTGTTTAGTGATACATAATCCACAATAATAATCATAATATAGGTCAGTAGATATGCCTATATAGGTCAGTAGGGCGAAGTAACTAGTAACTTACTTTCTCAGGTTCCGAATCCTTTCATAACTGTAATATATCAGAGTTGCAATTATTTAACCCAAGCCTAGTAATCGATTTGAAATGTTTAAGGCATGAAAGTTCTGATATAGCAAAATAAGAGAAATAAAAGTTAATTCGAAGGATTGGGCTGTTTTGCCAAGTTCCTAACTTTTTAATACATCCGATAATTTAAATATTTTAATATCTGTTTAATACTTTTGTTTGAGTACAATGTACGTGTATTAATGTACCTACTCAAAATTATAATATCGCTTAATTTTTAAAATCTAAGAAAGTAAGTTAGTCTTGAATGCTAATTGATAATGCTTCCGACAAATCACAGCTTTATTATTGACTCGACCAGTTGCGGGGATTGTCAGAGGAAATGAAAACTGTAGGAGTAATGAGTGACGCGTCAGCCTCCATCGGGAAAGCCCATCGGCCGCAGTCGCGCTGAGCTCTCGTGGCGCCACCACGCCGCGCCGCCGTCGTCGCTAGCCTGCTCTCCACGGACGCGAATCAATATCACCGCTTTCACCGAACCGCCCGAACATACTTAATTTATTACCGGCAAGAAATAGCCATTCAAATTTTTTTTATGTCCCGGTTCTCTCATTGCACCATTATTGTTCGTCACATACTATTTCGCGTTTATCGCGCCTGTGACACTTCGACACCGCTATGTAAACAATCGACACGAAAATAAACTCGCGTACCAGCTGTTAGTTTCGTGGAAACAGCTGATTCAATCTAACAGTAGAGATCTTGGTGTTACTCCTTTTATCGGTAATTAATACAGATGCATTTTAAATGGATCGATTAATTTCGGTTGTCAACTAGGACTTTTAGTGCGAGATGTTGTAATTTAAACACAGCGATTAAATGGCAGGCGCGCATGGTTGCCGTGTCGTCAGCAGATCGCGTCGTGAGACGTCCGCGGTTCGAACGTATGGTCACTCGTCGGTCGGTCGAAGGCCAAGAGCTACGACGACGCAGCGTCCGCGTCGTCGTCGTCTCAGGGAGTTGGCAAGGTGCGCGAGCGCCGCCACAGTGCCGCGCCGCCGCCGCTCCGCCTCCGCGCCCTTGGTCCACGAGTGTGACGTGGCCTGAGTCGTCCGTGTCTCCCGCCAGGTCTACCCGCTCAGTACAACCTTGCTCGCGCTTAGGACATGTCCGTGTTATGGATTACCAATGCATCGTCGTCTACACCGTCATCAACATTGCGCCGCCACGGCTCGCCGCCCAGCCGGCCGACTTTTCCGATGGCTGTGTCACATGGGTCAAAAATAAGATCAAAAGGTACATATGCTATCATATTTTTTTTAATAATGGTCTATGAGTTGTCCTTGTAAGTAGTTAGTTTAGTTTTAGTAAGTAGAGTGTAGCTTGTTTTCAGTAAAAAAGGCATTCGCCCGTTTAAAACAAAAGATTTTAATCGCCTTAATAAATCAAATGGTTATATTTTGTGGTAGAATGTTTAGTGTTAGTTGCCAAACTCGCAACGTAAATTCATTTTCATACAATAGATACCTGTAATAATAGATGTACTGCACGGTGCCTGAAATAATAATAGGGAGATAGGTATAAGTTATATATAAAAAAGCTCATTTTAACTGATTAGCCAAAGTATCTTAGAATTTTTTTAATGTAAAGTCCATAAAACCTCCTTATGAAAATCCACTAAGCAATTAGTTAATTATATGTTAGGAAGGATTTTATTTTACTTCATAATTTACAATCAAGGATTCTCTTTCGAAACCAAAGTAGTCCTAGATATGAAAGCTAGTTTGTTTGATTTTTTATGACTTTCAGTTTACGTGTCAGTCCAAAAATTAGCGCTAGCCGATTCTCGCGATTTCATCGCATAGGATTCGGTTTATAGTTATTGCCTAAGGAGCTGTTTGCTTTCCAGGATGAAAGTATCTTAAATCCTATTCCAAAATCCGTTACAGTTTACGTGATTGAATAACAAATATCCATACTTATAAACATTCACATTTATAATTTTAGCAGCATCGGCAGAGCCGAGTTGGGTCAAACATCAATGCGTCGTCGAATTCTTGTAAATTATTATTAGTCATACTTGATATAATTATCTGCTCGCTGCGCATGCTAAAAATATGTATTTTATAAATTAACAGCATTTCTTTTCCAGAGCGGTAGCAGTTTATCTTCAATCTTTAAAGCTAGCTCCGAGCAGCGGCATTGTTCATGGAAACTTAGCATGCATGTATTACCGACAAGGGTTTTTAGATCTGGCGATAGATACCTACAAGAGGGCTATAGAGCTTCAGCCAGATTTCCCGGACGCATATTGCAATCTTGCAAATGCACTCAAAGAGAAGGGACTAGTCACCGAAGCCGAAGAATGCTACAACTCAGCGTTGCGTTTATGCCCCTCGCATGTCGACACGCTTAATAATCTAGGAAATGTGAAAAGGGAACAGGGTAAAATACAAGAGGCAACAGATTTGTACAGGAAAGCTCTAGAAGTGTTTCCGGAGTTTGCTGCCACGCACAGCAACTTGGCTTCTTTATTGCAACAACAAGGTTCGTATCGATCGGTTTACCTACCTACCTTGTTGTTTGAGTTTGTAAACTCCAATTAGGAAGGTAATTAACAGCGCTATTTTCAGTGTTTCTATGAAAAGTTTCAGTTAGGCTTGTTAGAATATTTTCCTTGTATTAGCGACTAGCTGCTAGACTCCGCTATTTTATTTATCTAGAGGAAACTAAGTTTATTTCTATTTTCTAAGACTGACTGACAATACTTCTATTCTAACTATATTTTTCTCAATCATCTAACATAATATTTACATTAATAAAGACAGCGATTGCGATATAATTTTACCACGACGTTTACATTATAATTATATATTATATATGTCTAGGTATTCATGTCACCATTATAGGTAATATGTTAAACTATCAACTCTTACATCTGACGGAAATAATGGTTTATATGGTTAATCTGAGTCAATATTTTTGATCCTACTATAACTTTATGAAAGAAGCAATTTTCGACGATTCTCTAAAATTATTATATAGTCAAAACAAAATAGTTGTAGATCATCAGCTAAAACTTCTGTCAGTGTATTAACAAATATGTACCTCTCTATTACAGGCAAACTTCGTGAAGCGTTGATGCATTACAGACAGGCTATAAATATACAGCCAAACTTCGCGGATGCTTATAGTAATATGGGAAATACACTAAGAGAATTACAAGATGCAACAGGTGCAGTGATCAGCTTCAAAAAGGCAATAGAAATAAACCCGACATTTGCAGACGCGCACTGCAACTTAGCAAGCATTTATAAGGATATGGGAAATATCGCTGAAGCTATTGAATCCTATGAAAATGCGCTTAAATTCAAGCCCGACTTTGCAGACGCCTATTGCAACTTAACGCACTGTTTTCAAATAGTGTGTAACTGGGACGATTACAATGAACGTATGCACAAGCTTATTTCCATAGTACTAGATCAATTAACCAACGAGCAACTGTTTTCTGTGCATCCACATCATTCCATCTTATATCCATTATCCAATGCCGTTCGAAAAGAAATTGCTACTCGTCATGCTAAGTTATACTCTGAAAAAGTGAGATTTCCATGTAAAATAAACTTCCAATATAAGGAGAAGGTAAATGCAAGATTAAGAATCGGCTACGTTAGTAGTGACTTCGGGAATCATCCCACTTCACATTTAATGCAGTCTATTCCTGGATTACATGATCGGTCAAGAGTGGAAGTCTTCAGCTACGCTCTAAATGCCGACGATGGTACTACATTCCGCAGTAAAATTTGTAAAGAATCAGAATGTTTTGTTGACATATCAAATATTCAATGTAACATTGAAGCCGCTAGCAGAATAAACGAAGATGGTATAGACATATTAATAAATATGAATGGTTACACAAAAGGAGCAAGAAATGAAATTTTTGCTTTAAAACCCGCACCAATACAAGTCATGTGGCTCGGATATCCGGGTACGAGTGGGGCCAAATACATGGATTATATAATAACCGATGAAATTTCATGTCCCGAAACGACTTCGTTCGATTTCAGTGAAAAGTTTGCATACATGCCGTGTACATACTTTATCGGAGATCATAAACAAATGTTTCCGCATTTGCAGCACAAATACCTAGTGAGGTATGATAATTATGATAAATGCAGTGCTAATTTAGCTGTAATCAATGCATCAGAAAGTATAGATCTCGGACAACTATTCGATACTGTTGAGTATATAAAGATTGTGCGATATGAAAATTTAGATCCAATTGAATTAACTGTAAGAGAAATAAACATTCCGAATTATGTTGTCGAATTGACAATAAATCCAGAACAAATACAGGTAAACCTTGAACATGAATAACTTTAATAATGTCTGTTAATATCGTTTTAATTATAATCTTCACTTTGTTGCAGGTACTTGTTAAGGGTACTATTATATATAATGGTATATCGCTTTCTAGTTATAATAAGAAAATTTCATCGGGAGAAGAAGTTTTTGATAATATTATATTTACTTCGAGGCGGCAATACAGTCTACCAGATGATGCTATAGTATTCTGTAATTTTAATCAATTATACAAAACTGATCCAGTTATATTTGACATTTGGGTGAACATATTGAAGCAAGTTCCAAATAGTGTCCTATGGCTATTGAGTTTTCCAGAAGCAGGGGAACCATACTTGAAGAGATATGCTTTTAATTTGGGTACGTACGTTCCTCGTTCTTCGAAAGTGGTATTTATTTTCTTCTGGAAAGTTTTCAACGCGCTTTGTTGTTCTGTCTTGTTCGTTTCACCAATTGCCACCCCGTGGCGTAAATGATTGTGTTGTCGCCACCCGTTGTGACGACGCGACGCAACGGTGCCGCTCGTCCTGGCAGTCGTATTAGTTGTCCTTTTTGTACGTGAAGACCTTAGATTATATTACTTTTATCTAAATGACCTGCCAGGCTGCCTTAGTAATCTAAATTTAATAAGGATGAATTATAGTCTTGATGGTGAATATCAGTCTAAACACTGGACTTGTCCTTAAATTTGTGGTGTATTATTTTTTAATGAGAAATACTAAAAGTACGCGTACTTAACGGATATTCTCACATTTTGATGACCAAGTCGAGGATATATTGACCTGAATCATCTCTTAATCACAAAATGATAATGGTACTACGTTCAAATGAGTTAAAATAATAATTAAGGAAGAAATCAACTAGGCCCATTTCGATGATGAAATTTTCTTGTGGGTTGCATACCATTGCACCATTCATGCATGCAACTTGCATCACAGTTGCAAACCATTATGGTGTGTAACCCGCAAATAACTTACACCGTATAAATAGTCCTTAACTCACCCTTGTACTTATTATTCAAAATAACGCTGATCTAGATACTCATTCGAACGTGAATGATACTATATATGCACGTGCCCTTATTACTAGTATGCAAAAGAGTAAGACAATATAAAACTGAGTCATTTTCATTTAAAAAAAAACACTTAGGGAGGGTCAAGCAATTAATTACACATTTTTAGGTTTGGGGGGTCCAAACCTAAAAATGTGTAATTAATTGCTACCCCTGATCGCCTATAATTAATGACATATTTTTTAGGTTTGGACCCCGATCGCCTAAAATTAATGACATATTTTTTAGGTTTGGACCCCGATCGCATAAAATTCTCAAAGATAGCGTGTAAAGAAGAGCACGTGCGTCGTGGTCAGATCGCAGACATATGCTTGGACACGCCGCTGTGTAACGGTCATACAACAGCCATGGATGTCCTGTGGGCTGGCACACCTGTTCTGACTGTGCCGGGAGAAACTTTAGCATCAAGGTAGATTAATTTATGTATAACGCGCTTACAAAATGTATGCCTATTGCCTACTAAATCCAACAAAACTTTAAAATGCACATATGATCAGATTTTTCTACGTGCAGTCTGCGTGGCACTTGTTCATAGAATTAGTGCCAATAGGAAATATGCACGTGTGGTCGAAAAATCGGGAAATTATTTTTTACGATAGATTACTCCTGTAAACATTTAGTAGTGATATAATTATTGTTATTAATTGCGCAGTTTATTTGTATTTCAATGTTACTTTTTCTTATTTTTGGAGAAACGGAACGTAATCGCTAAACGCTTGAGTACGTGCAACCACTATCTGACGTCACGCGCCTCGCTCCTTATTGATAAATTCTTGACATAGAGCCCGTCCTATTGGTAAATTATTGACATACACACACATGTAGTGTGTGGCCCCACGTTTGGACGTCACAGGCAAATGGCGCGTTTATGTTGATTTAAATTGATTCAAATTTTCATTTAGTTATTTTATTGACAAATGATGCCGTAAAATTTTTAATTTTTTTTTCATTAATTGTATTCAATTATGAATCGATTCATACATAAAAAAATACATGCATATTCCCTATTACTTTTGCCCAGCTATGCCTGTATTCTAAGATGGTTCTGGAAGAGTAGGTACTGTATGACAATTAACTGATATCCCTATATCTACATAAATACATGAGTATGTACATGTATACACGTATATCTTGTCAGAATAAGGATACTGCTTTCGTGACTTGTTATGGATATAGGTATAAAGAACCATAGGGTGCAGTAGTATTAGTAAGATGATAGGACCACAGTTTAGTATAAAATAAACTAGACTGTGGTGTTACGTTGAGTAAAAGCTTAAAAACACTTTTAAGTAAATTAATCAATAATTTATGAGTGAATATTAAATTAAATTAAATTTAATATTTCTGCAAAAGAATTGTAGACTTTTATGGTGTTGTTTTATTTTTCCAGAGTTGCTGCTTCACAATTAAATGCTCTAGGATGTCCAGAGCTGATCGCTAAAAACTTGGAGGAGTACGAGCATCTTGCCATAAAACTTGGAATGAATAAGAAATTGTAAGTCTTCTCATAAAGAACACCTTTAGTTCAGTCCTTCTAAAATAAATAATACATAGGTTTACTTCAGAATATTAAAACAATGTTCAATAGAGATAGGAATGCTAAATCAATAGTGCGCGCCTCTCCACTACAATAATCATTGCATAATTATTTGTCTTTTGTTTGAAAATTGCGGAGAACGGGGTACTGACAGTTTATTTAACTAGAATACCACTGGTGGTGTTATCGCTCTAAGCGATTTCTTCCAGACAAACCAACTGTGATGATTTATTGTTAACATTTTTTTTTTACACTTAATAGATCTATGTTTGGCCACTATCTCGCCTGATGTGATGCGACGATGTGGCCTAAGATGGAGCACATAGATCTAGAGAGAGACGGCAGTTGAGCGGCTGCTCAGACCCGTCTCCCCGATGGTTCACCGAACATCATCCCGAAACACGACTAAGTCGCTTGACGGCATGGCTTTGTTTGGTGGGTGGTATTACAACCACGGCCAGAGCCTACCACTCTAAAGCGCGTAAGCGGGTTTCATCACGATGTTTTCCTTCACCGTTTTAGAGCGAGCGTATAAAATCTGCACTTAACTACATATAAGTCATTGGTGCAGGGCCGAGTCGGGATTCGAACCCAGGTGCGTCGGATTGAAAGGCGCACGAGTTCCCGCTGAGCCACACTCGGTCTTAAAGCTCCTAGATGGTGAACCGAAAATAATTAAACAATTATGTAAATAAGTAATATAAAAATATATTTTTTTATTTAGCAATGAACTTTGGTAGGTACAGATTTAAAATATACCATACTTCTTATACTTCTCTACTTTCATCAGCTCAATTTATACATACTTCTACTTGTACTTACATTAACAATCCGGTAAATTCTTCTACTAAGTTTATTACCAAACTTGTTGCTTGGTGGTTTGTGTGTTTGGGTCAAAGTTTTTCATACAAAATTCAACCATTATTAACTTGTACATTGAATAGCAGAAATGCCTAAATTTATGCATGGTGAACTATTTACAGGTAGTTATTTACGCAAAATTAAATACAATTGATATCAGGTTTCTGATATAAACTATACCATAAATGGTACAATTAATATAGGTACAATTTATATCAGCACTATTAAGAGAACAAGTTAATAATGGTTGAATTTTGTAAGAAAAACGTACCGCAACGTACCATGTTCCATTTAACATAAATTTGTATTTTTCTATACTCATCAACAAACAATTAGCTAAGTAGTATCAGGCCTAGCGCACTCCGCACTATAGGTACGAAGCTACAAGTACATAGCCGGCCACCGCGGCGGGTCGCGCGTCGTTACACGTGCCGCGTCAGAGAAGATAAGAGCTATGCGATAGAAAGAGAGGCGTTCTGTAGGTTAATATGACTGGTAGGTATGCAGCGCTACGCGAACCGAATTGAATTTTATTGCGTCATGGCAAGAGTCGCTATTTGTTTAAATTTCTTTGCGGAGTGATGCTTCTGTCCCTTAGTACTCTGTGGTAGTATCAACCTAGCTTAAGTTCAGAATAGAATGTTGAATGTAACTACTATTCTGAGTTTCCTCGAGAGCAATACGTTTTTGATTTATTTTAAGTATCAATAATTTTACATTTCAGCCGGCAATATATTCGTGCAAAAGTTTGGAACGCGCGCTTGACCAGCACATTATTTGACTGCAAACATTATGTGGATGGTCTAGAGAAATTATATGAAAAAATGTGGAAGCGACACGAGAACGGACTACAGCCGGATCACATAAAAATTGATTGATTAAACGCACAAGGTAATGGTTAATTAGGTATTTTATATTGACAATCATGTGACTCTAATTTAATACCCATGATAATCGGGGCCATTCGCTGTTTCCAACTTGAGGACTTGCTTAGAAGTGAAATATGTTACAAGAGAGTGCTTAATGTTATTTGCACGCACAACAATGTTTTCAATTGAAACATTATTTTAATGTTTCAATTGAAACATTAATTTAATGTTTCAATTGAAAACATTGTTGTACGTGTCGGGATGTTTGCCGAGCTTATTATTTTTATTTTTTTGAGTTCGAATTTGGACGCATAGAACAAGGTAGTTATGTAGATATGATACTCGTACGCACCTAGTAATAGTTTTAGGGACCCCGGACAACCAAAAATTTAAAAAGCTACTTCCAAGTTAAAAGACATATCTGAACCTACATATTGTTTTGGCTCACATTTATTTAGTTATGTTCCTAACTATGAATATAGATCCCTATAGACTGATTAAAATGTTTTACGGAAGAGACTAGTGTCCCACGACACAGGAAATCCTAGTGTGGGAACTAGTGGGCCTTAAATAGCTTAATTATTATTCCTACCCTATTTGTAAACCTTATAATAAGTTTCCAAGTGCTCTAATATTAAGTTTTTTTTTTGTACAAACATTTCTAAATTAATAAACAAATTATTATTATTATTATTATTAATGTGGACACCGGATCAAATAAATGTGCTTATTTAATTTTGTTGTAGATACTACCGACTACCAATTACCACCGATTACTACTGATTACTACCGATTACTACCGACATAGTATAAAAGTATAACACTCTCTCTTGACTTGTTCACTTTGCGAATGGTTAGTACGAGGAATTTATTCGGATAGTCTCTCGATACTCGTAAACCTCTACTTTCATCGGGGACACGATAAAATCTTATCTCTGTATTATGCCAGAATACCTGCCAGAAGTTTACTTTAAATCCAGGGAATCAAATACGTGTTTCGAGCTGCCAATTTTATTTTCTATACCTACTTGTCTTATATATGAGTAAAATACAATGTTTTGTAAACTATACATTTATTTACTTACAATTAAACCTTTGTTAACTCTTCCAACAGTCAAGGATTCGACTAAAACTGCTATTTGAATTAGGTGGTAAACAGAAAATAATATAATATAAATTATTTTATAATATATTATGATATAATTTTTATATAATAAACACACAAATTACACAAACTTTCTCACAAATAATCATTCACATTGGTAATTTTAGTAGGAATTGATTAGAAGTTATTCCACGTACATATTTTTTATGCAAAACTGTAAAATAAATAAAATTGTTTTTTTTTTATTTTTAGATTGCTCCAGTTGCTGAAGGCGGCTTTAAACATAGTCACATAAGTACCTACTTTTACATACGTAGTTCTCCGTCCATACCTGTCCAGTTGCCAAGAGAACATGTCTGAAACTACATCATTAGACCGTTTTAATAGAGAGCGATCGTTTATTAATTAAGATAATGTTTTTATTACTATATATTACTCATGTATTTAAAAAATAATGTGTTTTAAGCACGATAATATAACATCAAACATATTTCTGTAGCCGTTATTTTCTCTTTAACTTACCTAATAGAAAAGAAGAATTATAGAGTTGAGTTTAAGTACTGTATGTAGATTTTATAATGAGGTAACTTGATAGTATAAATAACAAGTCATGGAAATTGCTACGACTGCAAATAATAGTAGCAACATATAAATTACCTAAACACTGAATTGCACAGTTCTATGCGCGGCTCTGGAAATGCGCTTGATTTGGCACCTTTTATTTTCATGGCAATAACAGCGTCTTTCATACTTGTTACTGCAAAACTTTGAACTACCGCTAATTCTAAAATTTTGAAGCAATCCTAAAATTTAACAAGTTCCGACGGCAAAACTATGAACTGCAATGATAAATAATCGTTAATTTCTGACTTTAACTAATACGAATTAGGTAAATCTTAGGCCATACCTACAAGTGACGTAGAGGTTGAACATTTTTATTTAAATACCTAATTGAATAGCGACTTATTGGACCCCTGAGCAGTGTGCAAAAGCCTAATAATTCGTTTCACGTCACTCCGCTTATCAGTCAGTTGACTCGTTTACGCATGTGTAGTTAGTTCTCAGCGCTCCATTATTAAAAATAAAATG
The DNA here is from genome assembly GCA_951640565.1 of Petrophora chlorosata. NCBI lineage: Eukaryota > Metazoa > Arthropoda > Insecta > Lepidoptera > Geometridae > Petrophora > Petrophora chlorosata. The sequence continues at coordinate 15,166,756 of OX621188.1, read as the reverse complement.
CAGTACATGTAGATCATGATCCTCCAGAACAGATATTTCAAAATAACTTGTTTTCTTTGCAAAAACAACTTTTATCAATTGTTATAGGTAAATTCTAGCAAGTGCCAAACTCTTTTGGTAAAATTTCGAAAAGTATACCCTCTTTATTTCAATCCTTACATTTACCTGCTCATGTTGTTATATGTTAAGAATACCAAGTAAGACCTAAGATTTACCAGTTTGATACTTTTAAGGTATGCACCATACTATTTGAAGACGAAGTATACGGTGTTATACTATTTTGGCGTACGAGCTCATCCGAAAAGGCTCTCCCGCTGCATGTAAATAATATGCAATTAACATGAGACGAGTTATGTATATTTGGTATAACAGGGTTCTATATTGTACCTAAGGGAAATATAATGTACCTAGGAACTAGGGGGAGATATTTTATAACAACTACAAGACAACAAGCAATCTAGAAATGCTTGGAGTGGTAGGCTCTGGCCGTGGTTGTATACCACCCACCGAACAAAGCCATGCCGTCAAGCGACCTAGTCGTGTTTCGGGATGATGTTCGGTGAACCATCGAGGAGACGTGTCTGAGCAGCCGCTCAACTGCCGTCTCTCTCTAGATCTATGTGCTCCATCTTAGGCCACATCATCGCTTCACATCAGGCGAGATAGTGGCCAAATATAGATCTATTAAAAAAAAAAACTATTGACATTCATTTTATTATTTTGTGTCTATACCTCAATCCTTGCTACAGGGAGCGTTTTAATTTTAAAATATATTCCAATTAAATATTTTCACATATAATTTACATTGATAGTAGACGATTTATAATCCCCTAAATGGATTTTGAGAGTTGGTAGAGTTTCAACGCAGTGCCGATTTAACACCAAAAAAAGGGTATGAAAATTAATTAATATTTTCAGTAAAGTTTCAACACAGGTCATGTGGATATAGTTAAGTACAGTTGACTCCAAAAATGGCTAACGAGCTTTTATAAGCTCATGTTCCTAACGCAACGTAAGCGTTACATATTCTTATAACCTGAGATGTGTTTTATTTCTGGATCTTTAGTCAAAATGGGTGTACCACAGGGTTCCATTTTAGGGCCGTTCCTGTTCTTAGTGTACGTAAATGACTTACCTTTTATGGTGAAAGACCTTGCAGACATTGTACTTTTTGCGGATGATACATCGATAATCTTTAAGGTAGATAGGAAGGATAGTGAACTAGTACACGTAAATAATAATAGACATAACTCTAATATATAAATACATAGACTCTAAGTTGCAGTGGGGTCAGATACGACGTCATTATTTAGATCGTTGTAATGACCACCTATTTAGCTAAAAGGTCATCTGGGCCCTAATTCACTATGACATCTTGGCGATTCATTGCTTCAAGGAAACGTTGATTCCTTCATTAATAAACTACATCTGCAAAATTTGTATTCTCTATGACGCGTCATATATATGAATATATATATCAATGCGTCATAGAGATGTCGTTTATTAATGAAGGAATCGACGTGATTTCGAAGCAAGGAATCGCCGTGATTTCGCCAAGTTGTCATAGTGAATAATACTGGTTATATACGGGTAAAAAATTAAAACATCAACTTTTTATAAATTATTTATTTTATAATTAAAATTTTCATACATTTAATTAAACGTACACAATTAAATAGGTACCAACTAGTAAACACTACTGAAAAGGGGCCAGCCATTGGACTTAAAATTTAAAAACCTTTTACAATTAACCTATAAAAACTTAAAAGATACAAATACGTATGACTTGAGTATAACGTCTTGATCAAAATGATTTTTGCTCTAAATCCCATAATTAACTGAATAATAATTAGTGCTATTCTGAAGTTTGGTTGTAATTCTTTAGCTATTTATTTTTATTTATGATTAATCGCCGTCATTCGTATTTGTAGGTATATTGTATTTTTATGTATGAGTTCAAATACTAAATAGTGTGTTACGTTAGTATAATTTTATCTTTCTTTTATCCATTTCAACAATATTGTTAGCAATTCAATAAAAATAATTTGCAAATTAAAACTTTAATAAGTACCACTACGCGTTTTGGCACACGATGTATGCACTGCAGCCTCTTTTTCTTCATTATTTATTTATACAAACCCACAAATAAGATATCTAGGATGTTAATATAACCGTCCAATGATCACCTCGGCACTGCCATATCACGAAAATAATTAATCTTATTAGGATTTTAATAACCTTTGACATACTTAAATCAACGACGAGCAAGGAAACGTTTTGTTTTTGTTATGTTAGGGAACCGTGTAAAATAGCGACCAATCATCTGATTGATTAATATTTTATTCCGAAATCAGGATACCAATTTGTGGACTACGTATTAATGCAATGGAATCAGGCGTGACGTTGCGGAAATTCATCTCAAAACTGAAATGCAATGAAAATATATAGTGTAATCCCGCTAAATATTATGTAGGTTGTTGTTAGTTTCTAACAACAACACTCTTTGTACGACACGTGTTTCGCCGTCTGCACGAGGCATCATCAGGTGTCAACTCGCCGAACGCTAGAACGCACTTCCCTTCACCTCTTTTCTTTTTTTTTCTTTCACTCTCGTTCTAGCGTTCGGCGAGTCGACACCTGATGATGCCTCGTGCAGACGGCGAAACACGTGTCGTACAAAGAGTGTTGTTGTTAGGAACTAACAACAACCTACATAATATTCAGCGGGATTACACTATATATTTTCATTGCATTTCAGACTACGTATTAATTTGACCTATGTGGTCACAGAGTAGGACTTCTGCGCAGGTATACTTTTTTATACACATTGATCGAGACATAATATATAATGTTTATATCTACTTTTTAGCCTGAACGCGCTGTGGAAGTAAGTATTTGACCGTTTTCGGTACCTAATAAACATACACAAACATATAACTTAAAAGTAGTTATTAAAAATACAGAGGGTTTACACAATGATACCTATATAGGCATAAATGTCAAATAAATGGTTAAAACATGAGGTAATAAACCATTCCTTCAATCAAAATATCACATAAACTATATTCTATCGAAGGTTGAGGATATCTTCCATATTACATTATAGTGCTAATAGTGAATGTGCCTTTATGAAATTATTGTGTTTACTACGAACAAGGACAAGCAACAACACGGCAATAAAAGTACCTACCTTTAAATTATGTTCACTTTATTAATGGTGTTTTTTAGTAAGTATAGTTTGATTTTGAATTTGATTTTATTGACGACCATGTGAAGTCCCTCTATTCTATAAAATGTATTTTATTGAATCGAATGAATCAGGACTTTAATTCAAAATATTATATCTGTTACTTATACACTTTAGATTTAGACGAACAGTCAAATACATGCAATTCAGAACGCTTTCCTAATATTTTATAAGGAAGAAATTTTACTTAGAAGATGTAGAATTATAAAATAATGCTCTGATGTAAATTTCGTTTTTTTTACTCCGGTACCTATATTGCCGTGATTTTGTGCTTATGTACATTACAATCTAGTATTATTTTTGTAACACATTCCTGGCAAAAACATGTACACATTTTAAGTAATTCCAGTGACGGACTGTTGAATTGAGTATATGTTTTTGGCCTTGGTTGTGGGCTTCGTAACTAAGTGAAGATATATCTAATTACCTACTTAATAAAAAGTGCAGGAGGGTGAAATAGTAACATTATGAGTAGCCGTCATTATTTATTACTTTAATTTAATGAAATAATTGTGGTAAATAAAGTTATCAGTAAATAAATGTAAGTGATGAGTAATTATAAGGTGAAAGTTAGTTACTAATAGGTTAATAAAATTAAATATAGTTAGTGCAATGTGATGTCAAAAATAATGTTTCTTTTATGTAGGCAGCCTGTACAATTGTAATAAAAGTCTACTTAACAGTAGGACTAATAACCATGTTCGGAGAATTATCATGTAGGTACACATTTTATAACAAAAAAACCGACTTCATTTCTGATATATCTTCGAAGGACAAAGTCGAATATCAATAAGATAAACATAGGTCTACCTTGAAGCTATACTAAACCCAACGCAAAAAGAATTTTCCAAATCGGTTTATAAATGACGGAGTTCAGAGGTAAAATACATAAAAATCGAATTAAGAACCTCCTCCTTTCTTTGAAATCGGTTAAAAAGTATATTTTCACTGGTATGACAGAACACAAAAAAACCGTCTGTGCCTAAGGCACAACTACAAGAAAATTATGGAAAAACCAATATAGCAAACAGAACTTTTGAAATTGTGTGACATTTAAATGATTAATTATTATATTAAGTATCTATGCGAGTTACATAATATTTATCTACCTATGTATGTATTTGTAAAACTTTTAATGAAATAATGATTTATATGTGCAACTAGCGTTTCTTATGAGATGAAGTTATTGGAACGAAAATAATAATTTAATACGTAAATATAGGTAAAAAATTACATTGATAAGGAATATGTAGGTAGCTCTTGTACCTGTGTTCAAATCATGCGGTGCGTAGGTACCTACATTTTTCATTAGTTATATGTAACTACTCGTATTATCTTCAAATGCATTCATATCGATTTTAATTGATTCTATTCGGTTACATTACTTACTATGTCACTTCGTTGATCAATCGAATTATAAGTAAGTGATAAGATATGAACTATAAATAAGGTGTTTCTTTACTAAATATTGGTACTAATTCAGACCCCCTTCATAAACATACGTTTACATTTTTGTATCTTAGTTTATCTAATAATTTTTAAAGCTCTGGCACATGACATTTCGTTTCCAGTCTATATAAATGCAGTTCACGTGGTTTAATAACAATCTAATTTCGTAGACGCAACTGCACTGCTTGAAAAATGTCGAATCGTACCTAATAGTATATTTTCCTTAGTAACGGACAAGCGCAGAACGCATTGAATTTAACGCCCAATTTAACGCCCAACGATCACATGCGTAGATCCTGACCCCTAACTAGGATTCCCTGTATCTAGGGAACCAGGAACTATGAGGACCATGGTCCCACAACACCCAGACACGAAACAAATGCTTGCGCTTTTTTTTTTCTATGCACAAACATTTGTCACATCGCGGGAATCGAACCCGCAACCTCAGTAGTGTATGAGATTTGAGCCAACCTGCCCAACTACTACACCACAGAGGCTGTCTGTATGAATTTAATTCCATTCCTTAGTCATTTCAAGAACCACCACGTTATTTTGTCGCATGCTTTTCATGCATTTTTCCCGATACATTCTTTCTCGATGATATCTAAAGACGTTACTGCACACTTTGCACTCTATCTAAGCATACTTTTCTCTATACGACGGGCAGAAATAATGCTTCAGATAAAACTATGTATTGGAATCCATGGAACCAGTTTCCTTGACGTAGTTTATGAGTGTATATAGTAATGTCATATATGGAACTTACTATAAATCCACCGTAACCTTTGTGGCATTCCGCATCTCACGTGCCAGATCAGTAATTCTAATATATTTATCTTTATGTAGGTAATAGGTATGTATATTTCGATAATAAAACAATATAATATGCCATAATAAAACAAACATCAGTATCATATAGGAATTACAATAAACTACAAGTTATTGCGGCGCCATTATAAATAAGTAAGAACTTATTAATATACTATATTCAAAATATTTAAGTAGAAAATATTATTGTTTTAATTGGGTTCATTTTATTTGTTTTATTAATCGCAATATTAATCACAATATTTTGCTGATCAGATAGGAGAAACAAAGTTAAAACGAAGTTAAAGTTAAGTTATATAAATTCTTCGAAACTTAGATCCTAATCATTAGACGAATACTTTAGAATTTCGTTTCAGATTGCCGATGCATATTACCATCGTTATTTTTATCTACAATAAACAACCTACTACAACTCTAATCTTATTACCTACTTTACAGCATCTAAATAATATAGGTAAATTAATTACAAACGTGTCAGTAAAATGATGGAAACATGAATATAATAGTATGTTATCCATAATTAATGTTATGGCTAGTAATATTAATAAATACTGTGTATCTAAAAAGTGCCATAAATATTTATATTTAAATCTAATATATACAAATAATCGTTATGGTTTTAATAGTTAATATTTTTTTGTTTACTTAGGTACATACAAAATTATGATTTAACAAAATATGTGCAGAAGTGAAGGTACACACAGTACGACTGCCTGAACTTGATGGATTCACTTAATAATATCTTTAAACAAAACCTTCTGTTGCAGCATAGATTATATTATCCGATGCCGATGATAATGCCGATGAGCAGCGCAATTTTGTACAATTTTGTACACCACCCACTTATTATAGGTATATAAGTACGTAACTAATATTATATAAATAGGTACCTAGGCAGACAATTTCGTAAATTAGTGCTACATTTTTTAAACTAAATATTGTTACATACATAGAAATGAAAATCAATTTAAAAGATCATACTATTTCGAATACCACCCAAAAAATTTAATACAGAGCTACATAAATAATAGGCAACAAATTTTAATAATTCAATCTCATCTTCGGTTTATAATTATTTACTACATCTATATTTAATACAAGGAACACCAATTGTATATATTATAATAGTTCCGCATAGTTTAGAGATGACTATCTAATATTTCTAGTTTTGAGCTTCTCATTGACATATATTAAATTCTTATCGTAAACTTTTCTAAACATACTGTATCCCGGTGCTTGGCTACACGGCAGTGTAAGTAGGTAATATATTTTCATGACATAAACATATCTCTAGTCAGTGTTTTCTAAAGACCAAGCTTTTTTGAAACTGTCGCAGCTGAAGACGGGAACCCTGCTTGTCAGATAATCGAGGGTACAATCGTTGCTAAAAAGGGATAGTCACGCTCTACGTTAGTATGGTACACTTTTGAAGAACATCAAAAATGTATCACGGTTTGCCATACCTCCCAATAAAACAACGATATTCCAATGCTCAAAGTAATATCCAAACTACTTTAGGCTTCTGTGGATAGAACTAGCGAGCAGAAAAAGCTAATTCATCTAATCGAACTAATTGATGAAAGCGTTGCATGAGCTACTGTGCGATTAGAATGTAAAGATGGATTGTATTTTAGAAAACTTTTATACATAATAATGAGTGTATAAATGTAGCACCTACCTAGAGTAATAAAATCTTGCTAAATCAAACAAATAACAATGAAAATACTAGAATTAGAATTCTCACGGAGCATTAAAACATTCGTTTGCAAAAAATTTGTAGAGCTGGTATTCTACAAACTTTTTGTATATCTCTTTTTGTATACCTCTGGTATTTGTTAAGCGGACTCGGGACACCGATCTTAATCATTGGAAGATTGCCAACTACCGAAAACGATGCTGTCATGAATGCACGGGATTTTTACATTACGAAATTCTATCAAAGTCGGTTCAATAGTTTAGTTGTGAATACACAAATTAACAAGTTAGTTATGATTTAAAAATTAGAATAGATGTCATGTTTATATTTCCGGAACGAACTTTGCAAAAGGGTAAAGGAGTTCAATTCAAGTCCTAAATTGATTTAAAAACTTTTATTTTTCAATTTATCAAATATTCTACTATATGTATAAGAGTTCTTATGAGTATATTACTTAATTTGCATTTATTTGTTATTATATATCAAGTCATATTTTTGTAACCTAATTTAATATTAATTGATTTTATAGCTAATCTAAATTATTAATCTACATTGGATAAATCAAAGCATGATTGCACCATAAGGTTGTTAATAGGAATGCAATGTGTATAACAGTAGGTATATACATACATCAACTTCATCAAAACGGGAGGAAAATTTCCAAAATATTTATTTTATTAACTATAATAATATAAAAGCAGCAAACTGAATATCTAAAAAAGTAATTTTCATACTGAAGCAAGAATAAGGTAGTCTTTATAATTCTTTATTTTATCACTTTTATAGATTTATTATTTCTTATATTTTAACTCACACTTTTGAAACAGAAAATTATCAGAATATTTACATAATTTGGTTTAATCATGGAAATATAAATGAAACACGTACAATGCAGCCTACCCTTGTAGAACTTTATGTCTACGATACATAATATCTCTACTACGGTAGAATTGGGGCTAAGCCTGATTTTTACTAATTACTGAAAGAAAACATCGTTGTTTTACTTTCGTGAAAAATGTATATCTAACATATTTCGCGGACTGCAAGTATAATAAGTTGATGTGTGTATACACAAAAAATTAAGCCGGTGTTAAAGCAATCCCATATAATTACAAATCATGCTTAATCAAAAAAGGCTTTTCTAAGAGGAAAGGGATTACATAAGATGATTGTTACTTACAAAAGGTACCTAAGTAATGGCCAGTATCCTAAGTGCAGAATTAAAATTATTTAAAATACTTCTAATTACATTCATGCATTCTTTGTCGTCATTTATAATAATATTTATAAATTACAAATATATTAGTGTATCATATAAATATGATGTTACTATAATCGGTATCATAGTAATAATGAGAATATTGTTGTTTAGTCATGCAACCTTTAAACATCGCAAATAGTGCTCCTTTTATTTTCTATACATATATACCTATATAAGGCAAAGGAGCCTAATGGTGGCAGAAGACTCCAAGAAGTACCAAATTATTGTTGATTTATAAACCAAAATTATATGTTTATTTAGAAAATAAGGCTATCATAACTTGCTATCTACTAAACAATTACATAAGTTGCAAAAAAGTTTACGGGTCAATTTTTTTTTCTTTTATAATTTCTTTTTAGAAAAATACAGACGACTGATCTATTGGACAAAACCTGGAATTTAATAATTTTTATTTTAGTTTTGCTTCTACTTGTTATTTATAATAAAAACATTGTTATAAATTGTCGAGGCTAGTACATATTTTGTAAGGCATCATCTTGCATGCATGTTTTAGTGAAAATGGACCACAAAATTATGGTACATAACAATAAAATAACAATGATTACGACGTGGTAATTATAGGATTTTTTATTATTTTTGTGATGATTAAAAAACTAAATAAACGAACACCATCAAATACAGTTCAAATAATTATTTTCTATAGAGAAAGGTGCGTATATCAACTTCTATTTGCAAATGTAAAACAAAAACCTCAATGCATTCATTAATATAATTATACATTATTACAACATAAAGCTACTTCGCTATAACTATATAGAAATTGAACGATAGTTTTAAAATGATGGCATCTAAAACTAAAAGAAAATGTCTGAGATAAATGATCGTATTTCAATTGTTGTAGCCAAAGAACAAGCGGATCACTAGGTATCTATAGGCTATATTAATTATAAAAATATAATAAATTACTATTAATTACAACATTCTACTAGAACTAATTAGTAAATCAAGCAGAAACGTTGAGCATCAGATAATATTATATCCACTCATTTTACCACTTCATAACAATATGAAACTTATAGAAAAATCCCATGTCCGTCTACGTATGTTATTTATTGTGTGCAATAACTTGTCTTCACCAGGTTTGGCTACAAAACCACACAAGAGAAGAGCATTTGCCATTACAACATTTTGAAATGTAGTAATATTAATTTATATTTTCATATTCTATTAAAGTGTAATAAAATATTTCAATTGTTGAAATGCATTGTGTTAAATTCTGATAAATTATAGGTATATATTATAAGATTTTATTAAATTTAATGTAATAGAAATATTACCTAAATTGCATGAGTTATCGAACTTCTGAGCCCAGCGGCGAGACACAAGTGTGAGACTGAACATGTTTCAAATTATTTTGAGCGTACGCAGTGGGAAAATAAGTGAATCATATAAATATAATATAAGTCCCTCTATTTATCCTCCTCCAGTAGAACCAGGTCATCAGCCACGACGTCGGAAACATGAAGGTATATAATCCAGTACATGAGATTAAAGCATACGAAGCAAACGGGGAAAACTATGCGAGAGTATTTGTCGATGTCCGATGGTGTCATACCCAACAGTTTGCTTATGTCCTGAAATTAAAATTATATCCATTTAACTAACGGCAATGTGTCTTACTATATTAATTATGTATGCTTAAAGGCATTGATTTTAAAATATGAACTGGTTTTGGCGATATTTAACCGGCGCTGAAATGGATGTTTGAGAACTGAACGTATTCTTTAGTAACAAAAAAATTAACACACTAATCAAACAGCCCTAACCCATAACCGTTCGTTTTCGTAAATCATGAAATAAAATAATGCACGGCGACAATAAAGAAGATTTCAGATTCCGTCACCAATGCCCGTCACATACAGAAAAACGTACTAGATACGTATTTTGTTCAATTCGCTAGCAGTAACATAATAGGTATGCTTAGCGCCAGCAATATTTGCAAATGCGTTAATTATTTATAAACCAGTAGTCTTTCTCTCTAATATCTTACCTGTAGTGCACAAGTTTTCTTACAAACTCAAAATAATTTATGTAGTTGCTGTAAGAGGATTCTGACTCGTATTTGTATCTATATATAAAATTATAATACTTTTAAACTATATCAAAATTTAAAAAAGTTTAAGTTTGAGAAACTCTATAAATCTCTTAAATAATGTAAGTATAAATAAAGTGAGAAATGTGATGCTTAAAATAGCATACCTTATTAGGGTGCAGAATGTGTGGTGGTGGTCCTGGGTTTTCTTCTTCCGCTGCGGCTCGACCGCCATTGATTGTATTCTCTAAAGTGCCGCCTTTTGAATGAGCTTTCGGATCGTGGACTTTGAAACGAACCTCCTGGAAAGCGTTGTATATAGTAATTATTTGAATTATTTGTTTTTACGACATAATAAGTATTCTGCCCTACCTATTCCAGGACCTAAAGTATAGCATAGCATAGCAAATTTCGTCAAAATCCGTTCATTGGGTTATGGAGTTAAATGTTAACACACACACACCCTCACACACAAGCGCGCGCAAACGTTCACATTTATAATATAAAGTAGGTAGGTCATATTAGTAAGATGGTAGCATAAACACAATATTTAAATAATGACAAGCTTACCGAAGGTCGGCCAGGTGGGCATCTACCGAGAGTGCTCATTTTAGAAATAGTATGAGGGTCCACAGGTGGGCAATCAACTGGCAGTTTCTTTTCAGATGCAATTTTCTGTATAGCTACGAATCGTTGTTTCCTCATTTGTATTCGTTTTGCCATGTAACCGACCGTTGCGTATTCTGTAAAGAAAGAAAAACTTTATCTTTCAAATTAATAAATCTTCTAAACAAACGCAAAGACAGAATTCGCTTTACGAACATAGTAAGTATATGATGTAAGATTCGCAAGAACTTAAGCATAGCAGCATCGCACAGCAGTTAATAAGATTGGGTTTTACCTAGAAGGCTGGCGAAGACCATGACGAAACAAGTGCCCAAGTAGACGTCAATAGATTTGACGTAAGAGATCTTAGGAAGTGCGGCGTTAGTGGACGACATCAGGGTTGTCATCGTCAACACAGTGGTCACACCCAGCGCTACTCGAGCTGGTGTCGCATTTCGGTTTAGCCAAAATGATACCCATGATATGATGACAATTAGACCAGACGGAATATAAATCTGAATGAGGTAATACCCCATAGAACGCACAAATTGGATTTCACATGCCAATCTGGAATAATTTCCTGTAAAAAAGTTCAGTTATTAGTTAAGTGCAGAAACAAAATAAACAGAGAACTTATTATCTAAAGTAATTCAAATTTCAAAAACTTTTGTTGGTTTATTGATTAATTAACTATGGAACAGACAAAATAATTAGTATTGTTATCTAACAGCACAATAGACAAACAACAGATAATATTGCTTTTTATGATAACACCACTCAGTGTATTATGTGCATTAATACAAAAGCAGGACGTGAAAAGATTCGTGGCTGTGTTCCACGTTGTGGTGTTTTTATAGTCTGAATGTTCCCTAATATAAAACGCGAACTCGCAAACCTAAGTATACCTGTAGTGAGAGAGATCTCCATAGCTCGCTGACGATGACCGAGCACCTTGAACTGCGGCAGCGACACTTCGCTGGAAACACCCACAGAGTTGGGCCCCTCATTCCATTTGTATCGGATGTCCCGCATGGTGTAGCCGACTGTGCGCAGCGGATTATTATAAATGAAATACCCCAGGCCCATTGCAGTGGGTTTTAAAACTCGAGTCGTTATTCGATCGGGGTAAAGAGCGGAGAAGTCGCGCAGCCGGTATTACGCATCACGCGTCTCATCATGCGTCAATCATTGTCGTGTTAGCGTGTGTGCTAGTGTCGCGCTATACGTCCTCTGCACTCGGGCAGCAGGCAGGGGGAGACGGGGCGGTGGCGAGCGATGGACGAGTGCTGGGAGAGCGGCTAGCGCGATCAATTACCTGTCGTCAGCGTAACAACAGTGGCGCGCTGCCGGTGGCCGAGCACGCGGAACTGTGGTAGCTGCACCTCTTGGCTCATGCCGACGCTCGTCAGCCCATCTTTCCAGTGGTACCGAATGTCTCTCATCGTGTACCCGACTCCGGAGACATGCCAAACACACAAAATGCTATCACTTACGCTGCGAAGCATCGCGAATCCCTCACACAGCCTCGGCTCCGACGATGGGGGACTCGCGCTCAAATTGCGAGATTTAACGAGCGGAATCGAGCGATACGCGACCGTAAAATAAAACGCACTCGATTCAACTCGATGTAGATGATAGAAAATATGAATCTACTGGTTCTACCTATAAAGAGGAAAACATATCAAAACAAAATTTATAAGACTACGAAACTGATAAATCGAACCTCTACGAAAAAAATACAAAGAATAGTATAGAAATGAGAATCAATCGACAAATAAGTCAAAGTAGAGCGTACAATATGTAAAGGCAGGTGTTAAGGGGAGGACATGCAGTGCGTGTGTCAGTAGTGATGCGGGTGAGGCTCGGTGATGTACTGGGTGCGGTGCCGCCGCCTCCGTCTGCGTCTGCGGCACGTCTCGGGGCTGGCAGAGCGCGCCACCACGCGCCACCGTCCCGCCTCCTCCGCCCGGCATTGGCGCAGCATCGATGTCTCGTTATCATTTCTTTTGCTTAATGCTCGTGAGAATTGAGGCTTACTATAACACGGGTCTGCCTTCTGCGGGTGCTGTATGCGAGAAGGAGACGTTTCGACTTATGAAAACGCGCGATAAATCACAGCACGTGTCGACGTTATAGTTGTATGCTTGTGATCACAGGATTTTCCTGAGTAGAATCTGTGATACAAGAAAGTGGTCACACACCTGTAAGCCTAGTGATAAAATTGCATTTTGGCATTGAATAAGTTCTTTGCGTTCAGTGAGCACAACATGTATACGTTTAATTATGCCACGCACATTTATTGTGCAATTTCAAAATTGAGTTAAGCTTGAAATCTCACACATACACAAACACAAACCAATTAATATTTGATGATACACACAAAGCGTGCCCGGTAATAATAATATTAGCACAAATGTCGTTATAGTGCCTATATCGACTGCATAAATATATAATTTATTTATTATCAACTCCTTTATATGTGTTAGTAGTTATTTTATATTTCAATATCAATCAAAATAAGCAATCGTTAGTATTGTAAAAAGAACAAATATTATAATTATATTTGGACATAGGTAGGTACATATATAACGAAGTATATCAATTAAATTTATGATGATACTTACAACTTTCGATTTCTATATGACACAACTGACGATCCATTGGGAAATATTGAAGGTTCATAGGACATGATGCTGTAATAGTCAATCTGAAATCAAATTAAGAAGAAATTAAAATCATTTCCAACGAAGTATTTAATTATTATTATTATTTATTCAAGTACTTGACTTCATTGAAACAAACCTGATACTTCTAGTTATTGATCCGGAATAATGAATACGTATGAATTCGTTACTTGTAGTGGCGATGTGAAAGTACGATTGTTTCTCATTCACAAAGAATGTATCCGGTACCCAAATGTTTTTTATAAATTCAGAGCCAACGGATAAAGTTTCAACTCCGGTGCGCTTTTTGTATGCTAATCGTGGATCCGTCCAAAATTGTCTGAAGTAAAAATCCAGCGTGAAGTCCTGAGAAAAGTTTACGGCTCTGTTAGTATTGTATGTATTTTAGTAAAAAATACATTGTATATAGGACCTTAATTGTCGTATTGCAGCATAAGAATCCCTACTATACTTTGTTTCTCTTATATGTATTCTCGACACACGATTGGGCGTCGAACTGTTAATGGCAGGTTTTGCTTGTTGCGACCAGTCAGCAGTATGCGATAAAGAACAACGCGACACGACAACGCGCCAATGGCGACAGTAGTAAAAGTTAGTATTCATTGCCGACGGTGATGTTGAGAATTTCGTAAAAGCGCTGCGACTCAACCCAACACAATGTAATAAACGAAGTGCGAATTTTGCGCTGCGAAGCGGCCGTCCAGCCCCGCTTTATACGGCTCACACAATCACAATGAGCGCTTACCTTAAATAATACTATTTAATATGGCTCCTGGTTCAATCTTTAGACATTTCTCGTATTTTATTATAATAGTTAATTGGAGTAATGTTACACAGTTTGGTCAGCTTGTGTTTTTACACAAATTGGGTACCTATGTTTGTTACATTTATAGGTACCAACTATCTTCATACGCGTTGTGGCATTTCCAGATTACGAAAACGAGTCTTGGCCATATAATAATAATAATAACATTATAACAATGGCTCGAGTTCCAACTTCGTGTGGAATTTATAATTACCAAAACGCTTGTAGTCATTTTGCTGGCGAATGAAATTGATGAATCGGAGAAGTCACAACACGTTGTATTTTATTTATTCGCTCAGTTATCGTATAATGTGTTTGAGCTTATATTAAGGCCACAGTCCTTTAAAACTAATAATTAGACATCTATGTAATTTAGCATGCTTTATTATATTCGGAAGAAATAATTAATCGGTATGTGTGTAGTAGTCAAAACTGCGAAAGATGCGAAAACACAAAGAAGACCTGCATAATTTGATCAATATACATATACAATATAAATATATTATACGTCCGAAGCTTGGTTATGGTAACTTCAGATGGAATAGTATAACAACGTAAAATATTATGGACACTGGCACTACGAACACATTCAATGGTAAAATTTAGCGATAAGCGTAACAACTGAAATAAAAATAAACTGCATAAAGTGTGGGGTGACATTGAAGCCTTTGGAATAAGGTGAGTCTAAGAATGAACCGACAAGTAGGTGCGGCGAGTGGGATGGGGAGGGGCTGGTGGCGAGTTGGTCAACCACGGCTCGATAAGGACAATTTTCTTAATTAAAGGTTAAGCTGACACGAATAAAACATACGTAATTATTAAAATAGTTTGCATTAGATTTGGCGACATAGCCTTAACAAGTATAAACACGAATTACGATTTGCAATTTGAAATCAGAAAATACTCCCACCCGGGGCAATGGGCCACGTCACATAGTGACCTTTTTATATTGATTTGGTTTCCACTTTAGGCTGATTTATCCCAGACAACGCCCAGAAAGCTCTCTTAGATGAACTTTTACACACAAATATAAAAATAACTTTTAAGCAGAATTATAAACTGTGATTGGATGGTTAGATCATTTATCAATGTTCCAAGTATTCGGAGAATATGGAAACAACAATATTGGCAGTTATTCGGTAAATACTTACACATAATACGTACAAACATAGACAACAAACTACAAATGAGTCACGAATAATACAGTCGTCGCAATTCCATAGAGTCTGACCTTTAATGTTAGCGAATAGGTATTTCACTTTTACATTAAATTCGTAAATTAAGGCAAAAGAAGAATTATTTATCATTCAAAAATTGAAAAATGTGACTATCAGTTAATTACCTAGATCAAAAAAATAAAATATGATTCAGTAGAATCCGAGTGTAACATAGTGATTTACACTGGAAATCAAAAATATATTTTTGTATAGACTTATTTAGATAACATATTGACTGTTTTTAAGTATTATAATGACAAATACTCGAATTATTTTCGTTTCACGATAGTGCAGAATATACTATTTTTAAGACACACACATTAGACAAATTGAAAGAAAATGGCTCAAATAAATTTGATGCAACAGACATTCATTAGATTCGCTAGTGGGAAAAGCAACTCTGGAGTTACGAGTACTGCAGGACACACATTGGACACTTTTAAGGTTGCGGAAGTAACAAGTTTGCATTTCTTATTATGATATTTCTTTGAAAATGGACAAATTTTTATAGATTTGATTCATAATAAGAAAGCAAGAAGGCGGACAAAGGGCGTCAAAATTTGCTCCACCACACGCGAACATGCTCGCAGCCTCGTGTCTGGGGCTGCTCGGTCGCGGCGGCTGTGCACGTGGCCGGAGCGACCGAGACAAGCGTGAGTTGACAATGGCGAGTACCATGAGCACTTCGGAGACGGAGCTGATAGAGAGCACATACATGGTGACGCCCACCTCCACTGGCGGACCTGCAATCAAGCCCATATGTGAGTGGCGCGCGCCTTGCGCAGTGAAAACCAAACCAGGGAGAGGTGACGTGCCCCATCGCCGAGCGGAGCTGACGGGACGCGAGAGGCGCATTTTTGCCACTTTTGATAGAGTACAGTCCGTGCTTGCAGAATTCGAAGAGGCCTCGGCCTCTTTTCGTCCCCGGGCGGCACGAAGCGAGGCGAGGTAGGATCACACGCGAATTGCACCTCGCGAACTGGCTTCCGACTCTCATGCCTATACTTCAAGTAACTTGACGATCGAACCGTGGACACAATGTGCTACGATGAACGATATAATGTTGGTGATTAACTAAGTTTCGTACATAATTATGCTAGTATGCGCTGTGTCATTAAAATTTGTTTGTAAAAGGTACCATTTTCACTTCAGAGAGAGAGCTGATGGAGAGCACGTACATGGTAACCCCCACTTCCACGGGTGGTCCTGAAAACGACATAACATCAACAAATGACAATAATTAACTAGCTCATCACATTAGAGTTTCATACTGACATGTATGAAGCTCTCAATAATTGCATTAAAACGGCATCCTGCAGTGATAAATATATTGTAATATGATGATATAGTGCCGCAACCGTTTTAAGTTTGTGATCAAAAGCTAGTGAACTATACAATACTAGCTTTTTCCCGCGACTTCGTCCGCATGGACGACAGAGGAACCCCGTGGTCGTCTTTTTTCCAAGACCATTTTAGCAAGACTATTATTATACGTGAGCCCTTATTAGGGAACCTACCCATACTACGTGACCCATTTTTTTTTACCCCGCTCAAACTTACAACAAAATGCAAAAACTGTGGAGCAAGTTTATTACTCTCTAAATAGGCGATTTCAGTTGGTTTTCAACAATATCTTCTATGTACTGAATTGGTTTTATTACAGTTTTATAATAGTATAGAAAAGAATATATACATGACACTCTAAGCTCTAACACCGCCCATTGTAACATTCTAGATTTAATCTATATTTGTAAAGGTACCAAGTAATTTTGTATTATTGTGATGTAATAAAAGTTCTTTTTTGCCCAGCGTTCACATAGATCCTGCAGGGCGATCACGTAAGTCTGTTGCGAACATCGCATGTTGCAGACTAACGTGCAATAGAAATTTATTTTAATCGATAAAATGCGATCATGTAACATTAAAAGTAATACTTGAGTTTTGTTGAATGAATATGGAAAATAAATTTGAATTTTGTTTCAAAGGAACATAAGCATTTATATATTGGCTTCGCACGGTTAGAGCATTCTGCCCGTTTAAAGTAATAATGTTTTGATCTTTTCTGAACTTATGTGTTTTCTATTGATAATTAATAAATATGTATGTATATAGATTATTAACAGTTTAGTGTTCTTGAACGTACCTAAATTTATGAGTAGGCTGGGAATACAAGAACTTGGAAATAGTTTTCACGTTCTTCCAAAAAGATGACATGGCCTTTTTGGAAAGTAAAAGTAAACAAATTTAGCTATATTTAACTTTACGCCAAAAAGTCCTTACTTTTTATTATATTAAGTATACCTATTTGAATACCAAACTGTGGTGACACATACACCATATTTTTTTTTCAAGTGTCCATAGAATTAAGCGTTCAGAAATCGGTAAATGTTAACCAGTGAACACTTGGCAATAATTAACCACAATGAAAAGTCAAGATTAATAAATAAAATATTATTACTATTACATATCTGAACGGGCATCGAGTTTTGGTTTTCAGATTTAACTGTATTATTTCAGCTAATATTGGAATTTCACTTTCTATTTTGCTTCAAATACACGAAATGCATATTTTATTTATGATGTAAACAAAACATCAATGCAAAATATTGCAAAGTGTAACGAAAAATGTCAACTGACATCTAGGAACTGACAGGTGAGAATCGTAACTCGCTTTTTCATCGGTAAACATTTTCAATTGTCAGGTGAATATTATATTATATTATGTTATATATGATATTATATCTCACCGATTGGTTTTCTGCTGCCAACTGGAAGTAGGTTGGAGCATTTGGGCTATCTATTGGAAATGTCCTCTTAAGACGATATAAGAAGGATAGAATTTTGGTTGCTCGAGCAGCTGGCTCGGTAGCCCAGTGGTTAAGGCGTCGGGACAGTATTCCGAAGACGCAGGTTCGATCCCTGCCCGAGCAATATCATTTTTCTACTTCCTAATTATTTAAAATCTTTCTATAGGCATTTAATGGTCTGTGGGTTGTCCAATTGCTGCTCATATACCTAAGTAGTTTAGTTTTAGTAAGGAAAGTGTAGAGTTGTATTCAGTAATAAAAGCAATTGCCCGATGAAAAAAAAAAAACATTTAAGAGATGTTTGAAGGACTGGCAAATGGTAATAACTACATTCACTGGATGTTTTCTGAACGCCCTCATAAACGCTTTCATTTGTTTTTAAAAACATTTTTGATGGAAATGTCAATCATTGAAAACACGATGTTGTGCAAATAATTTGTGAATACTTCAAATATGAGCAGATTTCGGTATTATTATAATTGTTTGTTGGTGGTTTATAATCTTATTAATCGATAATATTGAGTTCATTTTATATTTCTTTTTTAACGATATCATCCGCCGGGCTTTTACCAGCGTTAATGTTGCAGCCATTCTCGAACCGAATGGTCTAATGCGTGACGATGGTAAAAGGCCTGACGGTGTGACCCTGATCCCCTGGAAGTTGGGGCGGCCTCTAGTGTGGGACGCTACTTGCGTCGATACTATGGCGCCGTCACATCTTCCGGAGACGCAGAATAAGGCTGGCGCGGTGGCTAATTCAGCCGAGCAGCTCAAGCGGCGGAAATATGCTAACCTCGGTAGCGGTTACATATTTGAGCCGTTTGGTGTGGAGACTTTGGGTCCGTGGGGACCGGGAGCTCATCGTATTTTCAAAAGTCTGTCAGAGCGCCTGATCGATGGGACGCGTGACCAAAATGCTGGGACTTATTTATCTCAACGTATCGGTATTGCAATCCAACGGGGCAATACTGCCAGCATCTTGGGTACGCTGCCAACTGGTAGTGGGTTGGAGCATTTGAGCTACCTATAGGCCTTTAATGGTCTATGGGTTGTCCAATTGCTTCTCCTTGTATGTAGTTAGTTTAGTTTTAGTAAGTAGAGTGTAGTTTGTTTTCAATAATTAAAAAGGCAGGCATTCGCCCTTTTATAAATATGTCGAATTGTATGTCGAGTAAACATTTTCAGATACCTACCCGGGTACTTGAACGAAGAAAAAAGGGAATGTGTCATTTTTTCTTCATTCAAACCTACACAAAATAAAAGGTATAATAATAAATATATATGATGGGCTGTGGTTATGTGATTATACGTCGATTGTATTACGAGAGCGTGTTTGTGTGGAAGCCTGGTGGAATTTCTGATGTGAAATTTCACTGGAGAGTACTAAAACGATTTAATACATAAAAACTAGACCGACACAATTTTCTATATTTTATGAGCTAACATATCTGTCACCTTGGCACTAGTTACTTACGTTTCACTTCACTTCTTGTTTTTTGGTTTGGATGGCATTTGTGGAGTTGCCATTGCATACCTACTATTTTTTTTTTTATAACTGTATATATATATATATATATACATATATATATATATATATATATATATATATATATATATATATATATATATATATATATATATATATATTGTTGTGTTTTGTGTTTGTTTTTTATCTTCGTCTAATTGTTCGTGATGTCATGGGAAGGGTTCCGACTGAATATCAGTGATAAGGATACCTTAGCGTATGCTGAGTCGGAACCTTTTCCTGAATCGCGCAACATTTCACTGTATTGTTTTTATTGTTTTTGTTTTGTCTTTATTTTAGTATGTATATATTCAGTGTAATGTTGTGTGATGTCTGGAATAAATGTATTTTCTTTTTTCTTTCTTTAGTTACAAATATACAAATCCAAAGAGGCTTTAATGTGGCCAGTTCTAACAGATTGTACCTGTATATACATACTCGTACATATGTGTGGTTTTGGGCGGTTTCAGACGAGCGATTTATACGAGCGTAAAGCGCATGTAGGCACGTATAGGCGCGCCTTTTGCCACACGCGCGACTCGTAAAAGCGTTGACGCGCTTATAAGCTCAGCTCAGTTTAGAATCACTTCGCAGTTCTTGGTAAAGTGTATTAAATTGACCGGTTGTCAGTCTTGATGCAACTATCGGTGACACCCAGCATCTTTATCGTCTTCTCAGTCGGCGGCGAATAAGTAACGCAAATTGCTATGTTTCTTCGTCAGAATCCATGTTGATACTGGTTCACCACTGCCGGTTATTGCTCGGCACTACCAGTAGTGGCATAGGAATTTATGTCCCCAATGACACTTCAATTCACAACAGCTTAATAAGTCCATACATTATAAATATTTAAAATTACCAGTAGACTTACTCATTATCTGCCGGTGGCACTACTAAATTTACATACCTTAAAAAGCCAGATCTTGGTGCGTTTTGTTTTTGAGAATCAGGAAAAAGTTTTGTTTGTTTAGAGTGCCACCCTTTTATAATGTTATTGGTTCTATGGCGTTCTCCATGAATATTAAAAATACCCCCAAACTCTTTTTTGAGCCAGAAATATTATTAGATTTCTCGTAGTGCTACCGGAGATCAATTTTCGCATGACACTATTTGCTTCAGACTAGTGTCACGGGCTGATTCTACCATTGCGCTACCAGTGGCTCACGGTAGTGAAGATTTTTATAGCACTATTGGTAGTGCCAAGCAGTAACTCACGGGGGATAAGCTTCTTTTTTGTCGCTAATTCTCATTTCCTTATTAAATAATCAAGTAGTCAAGTGCGTGTCGTGACACGCATAAGGTAGGGTTCCGTAGCCACTGCTTTTTAAGATATAATAAAAAAACTACTTGTGAAGCAAATTTGGTAATTTGAGAAAACCCTTGATCGGATAGTAGAATAACTTGGCAGGTTTGCACACAGCCCGGACTTACGAGTTTGAAACAACTAGCTCTGAAGCGTACATTTATATACCTAATTGTTGCTAGGTTGAAACTGAACTCAATGAATTGGAAGTCATCTCATCAGTGATTAAGGTGAGTATTACCCATTTAAAGTTTATAGGAATCGACATTTATAAAGTACCTATTGTAATGAATGAGTAAGTGAGCGGTATACATTTTATATCTCGTTTTGATGTTGATCTGTAGGAGAGTTAAGGTTTAATTTTCTGAGTAGCACACTGGGACCGCTTGCAAAAGAGTTCAACGTGAAATGGGAATGGTTGCGAGTCCGTGACGTTATTGCGAATTGGACAAGTTTTCTTTAATCTGAATGTTATAGTAGGTATTCATATTTACTTAATATTAAAAAAAAACTGTATTAAAAATTAAAACACAAATAATTGATATTAATCTAAGATCTTACGATACACATTATTTGTTTTTATATAGAGTCAGATTTTTTGACATATTTTTATTTGGTGCTGGTCTTTATATGTTACTGAGCAACGAGACGATAAGCTTCACTCTTGAAAACTCTAAACGCACACATAAAAGATGCGCCGATTACAGAAACCTAAGTAGAAGGATGTGATTATGGAATGACAGTTCTTTGTATCCATAACACAGTCGTATCTTCTATCGTGACTCGAGTTATCTCGATAAATTAAACTACGGTTCCATCTTTGGTCCATGTCTGAAAATTTACCTTTTCGACTTTAGAAGTTATATTTTTGCTCAGTACGTCTGAGACGTGCAAGAACATGTCTAGGTCGAACCAAGTACCTTTTACGCTTTCAGTGAAAGCTTTTTGGCGTATACCAAACCCTTGTAGGAGTTACTCAATTTCCTCCTTTGCTTATGGCACCAAACCATGATACCCAGATAGATCGTGCCTCGCAGCTGTAACTCTGTAGAGTCACAGAAATATTGGGTGGTTCGGCTTGTCCAGAAGCTAGAATCATTAAGAAGTCTCCAACCACACCTAGGTATGGTAGTTCCTCCCATCTAAAATGGTTGACAGAATCGATTTCCTTTTCGATATATCCCGTCTTTCCCGAAACTACCGTCATTGGTAGCGTATCCAAGTCAAGAGAGAATGTCTTGCCTGCGGCGTCAGTCACTTTTCCAATACTTAGATGTAGATTAGTATCGGTTTTAGAATATTGATCGTTTTATTTTCAATTGAGCGCAGAAATCTTTTTTCCTCAGTCGTTAACTCTTTGCCTTAGAGCCGTTTCATGTTAGTCAATCTTTGCCATAGGCATGCAACGTTGTAATATGCAAACATCTCCTTGGTCAGGACTTTGTTCAGTGCTGTATTATATATAGGTATTATATATATCCGCTTGTTTTTGATTATACACATTGACTGAGACATCTACTACTCCCGCGTATGAATTTTGGAATTTTTCCCAGCTGCTCACTTCTTGCATCGTGACGTCGATGCGGATGATTGAATATTCTATATAGTGGCTCATTTTTCAGGACTATTTCGTTATTCTTTAATGTTGCTGACGGACTAGGTAACTCTTTCCTTTGAGGTCCCTTGTCTACCGGTTTGCCTGTGAATTTAGCAGCCTTCTTAAAATTAGACTTGAAGTTGTCCGGCCCGTCTTTGTAATTGGGGTTGATCTTAGCCATTTTCTCTACATTTTACTTCTTGTCTGCCATTTTGTCTTGAGGCTTGAATAGTTCTTGCAACCAGAAAAAATTCGTTCGTTGTCGTTTGCTTAAAGTTAGGCGCCACGCTGACCCATAACAATTATTATTGCAGTGCCACCCAGAAGTTTAAATACCATGCAATGTACTACTACCTGCCACTGCATTGCGCTCATCATCAAATATTAAGTCTCCTATGTCCAGTAATTAATTTGAAGTCTATACCATAATGATATAAAACATGTTTTTGTTGGGACAAAAAGCAATTTGTATTCATCGAAGATTCGTTCATTCTTCTGCGTGTTAGTAGTTATACTTTTTTATCGTAACAATTTGTTCTGGATTGTACAGTCTGATAAAAAAAATGCAGGATGAAAAATATGTTAAAACAAAATCCGATTCCGTATAAAAACAAAAAAATAACATGTTTTTATAACTTATTTGGCAATACATGTGGCAATCTTGAAAATCACTGCAAATGTAAACTTAAATTGCACATTATGTGGTTTTAATCTAGGCAAATTATATTCTGAGGTCATTTTAAGTCGAAGTTACAAATATAAGAGCCATTAGTAATACATGGAATTACAGTCGCAAATATTCACATTCGAACTGAGATGTTGAATAAATATTCGTGCGAAAGTTTATACGAAATGAGGGTATTAATAAATGTAAGAATAATATAAAAAACGTAGGCACGTAATTTACTGCCGTTGTAATGTAATAGAAGTACAGCCAAGATATTCTTGATATTAGTCAAAGCTTGCATTCATAAATTAATGGGAAATAATGTAGCTGTTCTAAATATTAATCACCTTAATTAAGTCGCAATTTATCGTAGGCATATAATACTGAAATACTAACCTCCATAGTTGGGCCTTACTCTTTTGTCGTAGCTTATACTAAATGAGTCTAAAATTGCTGATATATTGACGTCGCCGAACATGCCACCCCCGCCGGCACCCCTGCGAAAGAAAAATCCAATCAGTATGTAAGAATCATATTTTAGACTCTTAGAACTTTCAGGAAATCCTGCTAGATGAATAATGTGCTGAGACCTTATAGCAGTCAATAAGTTAAGACAGCATCATCAACGTTTTTTTATATGGGTGCAGACACATTAGTACAATTTCACATTTGTATAATATAGTGATTGAAAGCCGTAGATAGCTGTGAGCCTTTCTAATACTGAGAGGACACAAGCTTTCTTTTCAGGAAGAGAAAGCCACCATCCACGTGGGTTCATTTTTGAAAATCCTAGTTTCTTTACGATATTTCCTTTCATCGTATTAGTACTGGGCCAAGCGGGATTCTGACTTGGTACTTTGGATCAAAACTCGCACAATTTTCCGCTGAGCCATACTATCTATAGCCATAAACTGTTTAATGTATCACAGCATTGACAACATGAATCACTAAGGCACATCGTGTTATTAGCTAAATAGACTTTTGATGAACCCGTCTGATTACCAAGATGATTTTTGCCAATTTAAATGTTGAATTACGGTTATCATATACACTAAATAACCAAACAAAACAACAAACACGTGTTACACTATTTTTCAAATGACCGTAACGGGTTTATACTGGAAGTTAAGGAATACTGTATATTTTTGAAGCTACGACGATGAAATTCCGAACATACACATAAAAATAAAAACTGTGTTAATTATTAAGACAGTTATCATATCTTATGTTGTCACTTTTGGGCACCAAGTATGACAAGGTTTCAAATAAATTTCATTAAAATTATGATAAATATATGAAGGTGTTAGTTTACGAATACCGAAGTTTAATTATGAAAATGTCTCATTTCCACGTTACAGTCAAGGATTGTTGTTTGATTCTTTAAATGTATTAAATCGAAAACGTAATCACACCGATATGTTGGAATATGCAAAGTTATAAATCGTAGGTAAAGTAAACCGAAAGAGATATTGCGTAGAGTTTGTTTAAATCCGTTTCCGTAGACCCCGCTCGAGTTTCTGGTTCGTACGTTCGTATATTATGCCCTTGACGTGTAGAGCTCTTTCAAAGCTTCATACTGAAAAGTTTTGTTTGTTAGCTTATCAATGAAAAACTGGACAAGTGCGAGTCTGACTCGCACACTGAGGGTCCCGCGCAAACTAGCTTCACTGAACATTGATTTAACGAAACTTACCATTGTAGTTGAACATTTTTTTTTCTACACATCGATATACGTAACGGTAAATTCTCCAACTGCATATGTAAGTTTGGAACAAAAGTAGGTATATGATGTATATAAAAATTTCTTTTTTTCATTTTTTCCTTTACTTGAGCTGTGAGACCTTGCTTCTCGCCAAATTTCATGATTCTAGGTCAACGCGAAGTACACTATAAGTTTTGATTCCCTTGCGAGTGTCAAAATTCTTGTGTCAAAATATGCGGCATAAATGACCGTATTTTTTTAATTGTGTTTATTTAGAAGCTTGATTTTTTTACAACTCCCTCTTGGAGTGTGTTTTTTTACAACTCCAAGAGTCTGTAGACCTAAAGATTTGATATTAATTTCAACTTTATTAACCGACTTCAAAAAAGGAGGAGGTTCTTAATTCCATTGTATGTTTTTCTCATGTCTGTGACCTCAGAACTCCGTCATTTATAAACCGATTTGGAAAATTCTTCTTGCGTTGGATTCAGTATAGCTACGAAGTGGTCCCATATGCATTTCATCGATATTTGATCTTGGACTTCGAATATAAATTGAAGTCGGTTTTTTTTGTCAAATATTACTGGTTCCTCTTAAGTGTTCCTAAGAAAAAGGGTCTTGACAGACTGACAGACAGACGAACAAGGAAGTAATAATCCCTTAAGTATTCTTTTTTCCTTTTGAGGTACGGAACCCCAAAAAATAATTGTGCACCAGAAGCATCCGGGATAAACTTTGTGCATGTATATTTTTAATTTAGGGAATGAATTAGCTGTGTGGTTTCACCCGCTAGGATTTTCCGAGTATAAAAATATTCTATATACCTATCTAAGGTGGTTGTATGTTAATATCTTAAGTATCTACATACTTATACAAATTCATGAAAACACCAAATGATTGAGTATAAAATATATCTTTACAAAATGGTAGATCGGATTCAATCCTACTACCTGTATGTATTTATTACCACTTATGAGGCTGAACGAACTTTGATGAAATTTGGTATGTAGATACTTATGGTCCTTAGGATAATTTTCATCCCGGAACAACGAATACTTAATCATCATCGTTTCATCGTTTTTTTAATGTTTCGTTGTAGTCCGAATAAGGTTTTAATGAAAAGAAAAATGGGAATAGTTGCCCGGGAAATTAGGGAATTAGGTAAAACTGACAATGTCAGCTAGTTAAAAATAATTGGTAATATAAAATATTGACGATATCTAACAAAAATGTGCGCTAACGACGACTTCGAAAGTCGTGGTCACACAGGGTGGATTCACCCTTGTGGAGAGGAAACGTCGACCCCGGCCGGCCCGAAACCAACGTGGTACCGCTCCTCCTGCAGCCACAACAACAACGCTTCGTGCTGCAGAGCCCAGGACAGCGATATACCTCTCCCGATTTGACCAGAGCACGTCGGGAGACGATGTCGTTCGGTATATCAAGGAGAGGTGTGGCGGATGGATCCAGGAGCTAAGCCAGCTGTCGCTGTCGAGGTTGGAGTCAACGAGGACGACGAGTTTCAAGTCCTTCGTGCTCCGGCTTCCAGCGAAGTATAAGGAGACGTTCCTGGCTCCTGAGTTTTGGCCCGAAGGCATAGTATTCCGGCGCTACAGGGAGGCGAAGCTGAAATTAATTCCCTAATCGTAGCTTTAGTGTTTATAAATTGTATATATGTTAGTCTGTAAGGTATATATTTTATGGGCCTCTGGTACTTTTCATTTGTTAACTGTATTATTGCCTGAAATAAATGAATTTATTTATTATTATTATTATTTCCTTAGTGTGTAAGCTTGAGAATAAATAATAACGCTAGTATAGTATAACTAGTAATATTTAGTTTTCTTTGGTATAACGGACAATAACGCTCCGGACACACTCAAATCTGACGATGACGATAATAGCCTATTCTAGTTAACCCATTTAGACCTAGCGTACCCTATGTGGTACAGTAGGTTTAGAAAAATATTAAAAAGTACCCTCAACGATTTTTCACGTTATTTCTCTCTTTTTCTGAGACTGACTTTTTATGTAATTTAGTGATGTGACGAACAAGTTGTTCACCTGATTGTAAGCAACAACCCTGCCATAACAGCTGCAGCATTACCCGTCATGCGAAAGTTTGTTAGGATGTATGAAATTATGAATGGATGTTTGTTACTCGATCACGCAAAGACTACTGAACAGATTTCAGTAAACTAAAACCTAAAATCCGACTACGACTCACAAAATTATCTTAGAAACACCGTCTATATATATATATTTGTTAAAATTCCTCCACTTCTGGGTTGTCTGGAAGAGATCGCTTTAAGCAATAAAACCGCCCATTGTGACACTAATATTTAGTTAATTGTTATTTTATTTTTCGTAAAAGTCACATCGTGCAATTATAACATCTGGGCCTCAATTCACTATAACAAATTAGCGATTCCTGGCTTCGAAATCACGTCGATTCCTTCTTTAATGAACGACATCTCTATGACGTATTCATATATTCATATATATGACGCGTCATAGAGAATGCAAATTTCGCAGATGTCGTTTATTAATGAAGGAATCGACGTTTTCTCGAAGCAAGGAATCGCCAAGTTGTCATAGTGAGTAAGGGCCCTGTTCAGAAGTACTATTCAGAAGTTTTAGGTTAGTTCTATTTTGCAACAGCAGAATTCTTAAAAGTCCACCCATAGAAGCGATCGTTGGAATACATTTTTCAATATGGCATTCGCGTGCACTGACTGAAAAGTTTCAACAAAACACGCAAACAGTGGCAATATGGACTAGAAATTTGTATATTCTCCTAAATGGATTCTGAAACTTAAGTTCTACGCGATATGCGGTACTCGCTAACTTTTTTACACGGTAGCGCCAAATAAAGTAGGTACTTGAAGTAAAAACGATTTAACTATTATTTTCTAAAAGTGTACATTAGTATGACATATAGTGAAAAGACTCAAACGGACAAAACGTTTTGAATTAGTGTAGTGAAGTGAAAGTGTATAATTGTAGTATAATAGTGCTACCCATAAAGAACACAATAGCATAGTGTCTTCGCCTTATTAGGGACAGTAAGATAAGTGTTCATGGACACATTCTTAGTTATACTCTACTTAGCAGCTTAAGTTAAACTCAAACTACTTATTAGTCTTATTAGACTTAATGTTATTGGGGTGTCTTATTAATAAAATTCATTAAGAAAATAAAAGTATTATCCTACTATATATCACTACATAGTATAAAACAAAGTCGCTTTCTCTGTCCCTATATCCCTATGTATGCTTAAATCTACGCAACGGATTTTGATGCGGTTTTTTTAAAAGGTAGATAGAGTGAATGAAGAGGAAGGTTTATATGTATAGTAACCGTGCGTAGCCGGGGCGGGTCGCCAGTAATATTATAAACGCGAAAGTTTGTAAGTATGGATGTACCTTTCTTACTCTTTCACGCAAAAACTACTGAATGGATTATTATGAAATTTGGTATGGAGATAGCTTATACCCTGGATTAATACATAGGCTACTTTTTATCCCGGAAAACTGCGGGTGAAACCGCAGGGCACAGCTAGTACAAAATATGTGAAGAAGCTAGCCTATAACTGCGTTAAATTGTAGTACATTAACAAAGCGTAATTTCATAAACATATTAATGAAAGATGCAGTAGAATTAAATATCTATTGCAATTCAATAGACAATGTCTGCATCTTGCGCACGCTGCCAACTTGTGTTGGAGCGTTTACGGCAGCCATTTGGCCAGTATTTATGGAGCCATTAAAAGTAGTTTTAATTCGCGTAAAATTATAAATATTTATATAATTTTTTTCGCGTAATATGTAAGAATTTTATGAGTCTAAAATCCTGATATTGATCATCATTCTCACTAGTTCCATTCTTACGTCATATGGGACTATTGAGAAAAATGTCTCTAGTTTCGTGGAACAGATTAGCGTTGGAACTAGTGAGAATAATCCCTTTAAATAGAAAAGACCGTAAAAAACAATACGTAATATTGATCAGATTCAGTTAAACATATTTATAAGTGACTAAAGTTCAGGACTTTGGTCCTTACAGTTTGGACAATTCAGTCCTATTTTGTGTGTTTCCCTCTCGATGCGGCTCTCACATTACGATGAATCATGCTACTAAAGGTTGTAAAACGGCAGATGTGATCTGCATATTTAAAATCTCTTTTGTGCGAACGACTCGTATTAACCAATAAACTTTGTTTAGCAGTATCGCTTTTCAGCTTTAGCATAATATTATTATTGAGTTGTTGTTGGCTGCCCATGAAAATTTTCTATTATTAAAGTTTACCTTTTTTAACAAAATAACTTATACGGTTTTAAACTAACATGGTCACTGACACTAGAATTTGATTTAGAAACTGGATATTTACCACGTATTTGTTACTCTCTTTATAACTCTCAGGTAATCTTGACAGAACGCCATTACATACCACGGTTGGTTAGAGAAGCGATAGGAATCACTAAATGCAAAAACAACTTCAACGACGGACTTCAACTGTCAAGTGCCTGGAATCCAGTGGTGCGTTTACAAAATGCTAAACTTGCGAGCGGATACAGTGAGTGCTGTGTGTAAACGTGAAACGCGCTCCGTTATAACAAAAATCGTATCAAGAATAACATATTCCAAACATACATACTATTGAGTTAGACCATTTCACGTCCTTATAATATAGTTTCTTCACATTCAGTATTATTAAGACTGATAGCCATATTTCAAAGTTATTAGGTAATTCTAGTTGAAAAACATAACCTTATAATGTTTCATACCATAAATCTCTTTTGAAAAATTGGTTTAATAGTAACAGTTGCTAATACGGAAAGTTAAATAGGAGTTTGCGTGTTCGACCTCCTTCACGTGAAACTATAATCTACTTACGAGTGCCGCGAATAGAATTAAAAACCTGTCAAGCTAGTGCGGACTATATTCGCGTATCGTCAGTTCTTAAGTTCCGTAATATTACAACATACCTACGTTATCAACTTACTATTGCCGTGACAAAAAACCTACTTTACTTTAAAGGCGATGCTATTTAATAAGACATATTTTGTTTCATGATATTACTTAAAAGAGTTTCGTTTTCGCAAAACTTTACGACGAGCATTTAATGCTGGCTCTAGTAGGTATATTTTTTTTTTACAACAGACTGGATCTGGTTTTGACCACAATCCCACCAGGGCCCTAATTCACTATGATAACTTGGCGATTCCTTGCTTCAAGGAAACGTCGATTCCTTCATTAATAAACGACATCTGCGAAATTTGTATTCTCTATGACGCGTCATATATATGAATATATGAATGCGTTATAGAAATGTCGTTTATTAATGAAGGAATCGACGTGATTTCGAAGCAAGGAATCGACGTGATTTCGCCAAGTTGTCATAGTGAATTGGAGCTCTGATGGGAAATGACAATGTCGTCGAAGATGTAGCACGCTCACCCAGTAAATACTTGTTCACTCTTGATTTGAACACACCCAGATTGTAATTATGTGGAAACACAGACGACGGCAAGGCATTCCACTCCCTTGACGTTCGCACTAAAAATGATGACCCAAAACGTTTAGTGCGAATAGGCGGAACTTCCACCATGTAGGGGTGCCGTTGTGCCAATCGTCTAGTTGTCCGATGGTAGAATGGTGAGTCATCAGATTATGCAGTTCTTGGGCACATTCTCTGTGTTGCGATGCAGTTCTAGTGCAGTACAGAAATCGCAAAATTAACTGCAATTTTGAAGAATGCAGTCCGTCTGTATAGAGTTATAGAGTCTAATGCTACAACCGCTCCCGCTCTCCCCCTTGCTTCCTGTCCGCCACCCAATGCGGTCAAGACTTAAAGTAGCTATCGCTAAAATACGCGACTTTGATAACCCAATCGCAATAACGCCGATCACCGAAGGTTAAAGTAGGAATCACTAAAAAGCTTGCTTTTGATACCGCGATCGCAAAACCAACGATAGACAATGCTAAAAGCAGCTTGTGCGCATCGGCCTTAGAGACTAAGAATTTCCTTCATAAAAATCTCTTTGATAGTACTGGCTAACGAAAATTGGAAAGAAGAAGTAAAAAATCTAGTCAGGTAGTGTCAACGGGTAGAGTCACAGAATAAACAATAGTATAATAATACCGGAATTTAATTGTTTTAAACAATATAAAGCAAAATTAATTGTTTTATTTTAATTTTTTGTTTATTTACTAATTCGATTGTGTTTCATTTAAATTGATACTGATAAGCAGCACATACCACATTCCAAATATTTGTACCGATTTATTAAAATAACTCCTTATATATAGTTATGTTTTACTTGAACAATGATATAGGGAAACCTGAACAATTTTTAATCTTATAAAAGAATTTATAATCAAAAATATCTTGTAAAACAAATAACCGCAACCACCTTAAATAATAATTAAGTACGCCTAAAGGTATCTTTATTATGTCTGGATTAGAATTTATGTACCTATAATATAAGATTCTTAGCACATTAAAGGCGTAATGAATCTGTTGAACTTTTTATTATACAAGTTTTGGCTCAGTGGAACCAAATAGCAGCTGGAGCCAAGAAAGGCTTTTTATAACTGATTGTGAAGTCATTAGCGAAGGCAAACATAAAATCAATTGATAATATAACTAAATGGATGGTTTCCTTACATCCTTAGTCGACAACAACAGATCGGCTTATTGTCAGCTCGCTACGCCATTTGTCCTTACTTGGGTACTTGCACTGTGTGTCTGACGTCAATGAATTTGGCCGTTCATCGGCGATATATACAAATCTTTTATGCTTATAGGTACGTACAGCGGTATTTAAACCAAAGTTTACTTTGCTTTTCTTTTCAATATTACTATTCCAGTTTTGATCGCCAAGAAGCACACAAGAGGGTGAAACCTAAAACAATAAATTGCTTCTCTTGCCAACTCTGCAGGCAATAGACAATTTCCATTTACGAACAGAGAACTGCAGCTCGTATAATAATTAAAGCAAGTATCTATTAATTAATTCCAAATACTCAAGCAATTCCTCAATCTAATTATTAGGTTATTTTTGAAGTCAATAAAACACTTTTGCACAAAAAAACATAAAAAAGTCAATAGCTTTAGTGCAGCTAATAAAAAATAGAATTCTCTTTTACTTTCATCGTTTCCAAGTAAATGTCGTAATAGCTCCCCTCGGGATAAAGTATTGAGTAGGTACATACGCACTCAGTGACGTATTTGCGCATGACCTGACTACTTTTGTGTAGCTTTACCATGCAGGTTTCACTCACACTATATCAGATTATTTTATGTCAGGTTTGGGGAGAAAATAATGCAATTAATTAAATACAACTCAAAATGTTTATGACGTCGCAATGCATCATGATATTCTTATTATTTATTATCTTAATAATAATTCATAATCTAATGAAAACCATTTTAAATATTTTATTCTTAAATAATATAAGCATATGTGGATGTTCTCTATGTGACAATTTGTTAATACTTAAACAAATATTCGTTTTACAGTTCTTCACATATAAAACAACATTTTCCTAAAAAGGACAGTACCTAAATTGTCGTAAAAATACTTTAGTTTCTGTAGGTCGTAAAACTAATGCATTTCATTTTACTGCCCCACCGAGATTTACGATCGTCTCAGCTTATCGAGGAATTGTACCAAAGCTTCGTGTCGCAGGATGCATAATTTACCAAAGTTATCTTTTTATTGTATGCAATGGACTCACGCGACATGGTTGGCTTGCGGTAGAAATGCGGCCGCGAGTGCCAGCAGTATGGGCGCGCTGCGGGGGCGGACGCCGCTCATGGCGCGTGCGGTCGCATGTGCGCCGGTGGCGTGTCGAGTACAGCGCTCGGTGGCGGTCGCCGGTCGCCGCTCGCCGGTGTCGCGCGGCGGACTGGCAGCTCCGGCGGGCGCGCGCCGTGCCCGCTCGCCGCCGCCGTGCTCGCCGCTATCGATCGAGCAGGCGTGACCCGACCCGGCACCGCCTGTCGCTCGACTATCGACCGTCGCGCCGCCGCAGCCGATGCGACGCGAGTACTCAACTCACCTCCTAATTACTACGATGCCGGGCTCCTCCACATTAAAACTTCAAGCGTGAGCGTGACAACGCGGAAAATAAATCTAACTTTAATTTACCGACTCTTAAAAGTCTTGCTAACTGCAAAAAAGTTTGCTGCCAGCGATATCACAATATTTTGGAATCAGCTCTTGAATTGTTGATAATAAACTTAATTAGGTACTTGCAGGGAACCTCACCCGGGGCGTTTCATATTTAGATTTCCTATTTGCAAAAATGTTCAATGAAGTTTAGTCGATACCTTTTAAATAAGACATATCTCTTGGACACTATTCTTTTATTTTTTATTAGCATTTAATATTAAGGATAAAATAAATAGTAAAATACATAAACCATCTTGCACACGCAACGTAACACACTGTAAGTGTTTATGATTTTATGGGATGTGTGGTTGCTCTGATTTGGTTTGCCAGCTCCGCATCATTTATTTTGTCGCATTGTATCGTGCTTAACACTAACGCGTGGATCTTGATTTCGCTAATGATAGTGTAAATTAGTGTATGTTGTGGGTGTAGGTTTCTTCACAGATTTAATCTACACTCTATGATGTTACAGATTTTCATAGCTTTATCTTTGTCATTCGTATTGCGACACACGAGATATTGCGCGAGGGAGACGGTGCTATGCAATGGCGAACCAAATAAATCTTGACGACAACCACTTCTCTCTTTCTTCCCTTTCTCAAAACTATAGTATATTTTTTTGGCAAGTGAACCTTACTTATAGGTACATTTGGGTAAAGTTAACTTGGGGTCGAATTGTGGCATTTAAATATTTGTAATGCCACAATTCGTGTTGCCTGTACGAGTAGGTATGTTGCCACTATTCTTTAAATTCGCCTTTATTTTAAAGATTCTCATTATATTTTACTCTTACACATAACTTTTACTAACGAAGTTCATTAAATTAATTATAATTTGTTTTATCGGGTGTAATTTCACCATGTTAATGTTGAGAGTTAAATGTCTTGCCTTGATATTAAAACGACTAAATAAGATTTAGTTTTCAAACTAAGTAACTTAAACATTTCTATTGCGTTTTGGTATAAGAAAACTAGCACAAAAACATAACCACAGATTACTTTAGTAATTCTTCGTTCTTTAGAACACTGATCAGATACGTCTCATTCATTACTAAGATTTTTTTCAGTAAAATGTATAGCAGCGCTCGTAGCGTAGCTCGCGTAGCCATTTGTAGCAGTTTTTGATGGGTTAAGCAACGTTCGTAGCAGTCACCACGGTCACACAGATGGTTACTGATTTAACCGTCTGTGTGGTATTTATTTACATCTGAGCGCTATCGTGCTTGTTAGGCCGTCGCTCGTCCTGGTTGTCTTAAGAAAACAATCGTTAAGTCATGACGGAGGCCTTCCGACAGTCCAAAAACTCCGACTTCAGGGTTGGCCTCACACACACGAGAAAGAAATAAAAATAAAGTACTGATTGTAAACTTGACTCTTTTTATAATGATGCAAAGAATGTACTCTAATATTGCGTAAATATATACTTTATATGAACAACCGATCTAGCATTATAGTGAAAATAGATAATTAGGTAGTCCTTAAGTATGATTGTTTTCAGTAGTAAAATATAAAAATAAAAGATTTCAGATTATGATAATAAATTTTAAAGTCTATAATGCAAAAATTAAAAAGCACAACTTAGGTACCGAAAATCAAACAGTAAGCTAGTTTTCAAACTAATTACCCGTTATTGAGTACCAGTTTGAATGACATTACAAGGATTCCGTCTGAAAGCTTAGTCTGAATCTCTACCTATGAATTTAGCGGCTTGAATATTCAGTGGCAATTAGCTGTACCTACAACCGTAACGAATGTGTTTCCGAACTGGTAGAGTTGAGGCGCTTGCATTGCCACAGTTATTTTTTATTTTTACATGACCCTCAAGAAGTAGAAAACTATTACTATCATGAAGAGGTTTTGAAAAGTACGAAGAGAGCCTATGAGCGTTATTCATTATTATTAAAATAAGATTTTCATCCTGAATGCTGATATAGTAAAAATATTTAAATATCAGGAGTTTGTCTTTTAATTGTTTAGCAAGGGGATACAATGGTTGCGAGTCTCATAGGAGAAATCTCATATAACTTTGGATTTTTCTTTTTTTTTTGCAAACATTTAGTTATACGGATGGGCAAAATGCATTAACACTTGTGACCCCAGTTTTATGTGAATCCATCCATATTATATGCATTTGGATCCCTCTTCCATGTTACATGCAACTTGTATTCTGCATTGATCCTACTTGCAAATAAAATAAAGTCAAATTAATAGAATAGAATATTTTACTTACATAGAACAAACACACATCGTCTCGGTTCTAATATATGATTTAAGTGCATGAATTGAACACTCCCCATCAATATTCACGCAATGGCGTAGTAGTGTCTTCGATTCATAGTAAGATATTACAATTGCCGAATGATGGATTGTTGTAGCATTCAAGTCCAAAGTCGAAGAGCCTTGAACCTTCCTGCGTCCATTTTCACCATCTCGGCCATGTCCGCTTGTTTTGTCTTCATGTTCTTTAACTTGAATTTAAGAAATAAATAAATAAACTTAGTACCTAAACTATCATTCAGTTAAGTTTATTTTTGTAGTCTAATAGCGTTTTTTAAAACACGGACCATACTTGTTTATTTATCTCCGTTTTCATGGGATTCTTTACATAAGTAAGATGTCAATCATGTGACTATTGTCACATGATATTATCCTCAATAAAATTAATAAAGGTTGATATATTCATTTTTTATTTAATATAATTAACAACATAACTGCTTAGGGTCAGGGGTGCTCACGCTCAGAGGTTGAATGAATGATATCTATTAATGTAATAATATAATTCACTAAGAAACTTTAAATTAAGCTATTTTTCTTATCGTCTTTATTTTGTTGTCTTTTCTAGTGCATTATAAACAAAGAACATAACGCTACAACTTGAAGATGACGGTAATAAAAGTTGTAACGTTACGATTGTCCTACTAAGTATGAAATACTTTAGGCTAGATTACTAAGAAAGAGTAGCCACTACCTATTATATATACATGGCCTTATAGAGGGAAAGTGGTAGGGAAAAATTAATATATAAGGTTTAATGATAGATTCGAACACTAAAGTCTCTTAGAATAACAAGCGTAGGAATGAAGAAGTAAAGGCGAAGTTCTTCTTTTAAAATAATAGTGCACTACACATTACTTTTTAACCGACTTCAAAAAAGGAGGAGGTTCTCTGTTCTATTGTTATTTTTTATTTTTTTTATGTTTTATGTTTGTTACCTCAGAACTCCGTCATTTGAGAACTGATTTGAAAAATTTTTTTTGCGTCGGGTTCAGTATAGCTACGAAGTGGTACCATATAAATTTCATCGATATGTGACCTTGGACTTCGAAGATACATTGAAGTCAGTTTTTGTTTTTTTCTAAGAAATAATTATTATTAGTCATAAAATAATTTTTTTATCGTATTTTTCTTTAGATACAAAGAGTTTTTTCGACGGTAAACGGGAATGATTGCTGATATGCTGATAGCGTCAGCCTTGTATTACACCTGGGCGCAAGTTGTCGTTTTGGTCCATAAAATATCCAGAATTAAGATCAGTTTATACGAAGGTTGAGATGTACCCGATGTACGGATACATTACCATATAACGTAGCCAGCTGAACAGTTTTACGGCGAGTTATACGGCTGAGAAAAGGATTTTCATGCAACCACCATGTTTATAGTAACCGCTAAATAACACGCCTTTTGCCATTCTATAAGTACCCTATATTTTGAATATAAATAGTGTCCTTTTATATATATAGATATATGTCGATTAACAAAGCATGCGAAATAGTATAAATTCATAAGCATAGGGAAGCCCTGTTATGTCTCCGCACAATAATGTGCAAGACAGTTTGACCTACCTTTTGTCGACTACCAGCTGTACCTGGCATGCATTGCAATTTTTTGGGCCATGGCCATGGGCCAGGAACCTTTGCAGGCGTACGAAGAAGTACCCACTAAATTTTCATCACAATTGGCTCAGTGATTTTGGAACGCATAGAGGGCAAACATAGAAATATTTATTTTTAACAAATTAATTTAGGTATGTTGATTTTTATTATCAGGATTATTTTTTAAAATAAGAGTAGTAGTCCTGTCATGTCAATGCCCAGTTTGACCTATTTTATCGACTATTTACAGACTGTGCACAATTACTAGATTATCACGCAATCAATTTAATACCAAGCAGAATCGTGATATGTATATTTAATTGGAGATAGTGAAAGTGTATTTAACTTTGAACTACTGTTTTATATTGTTTCATTTCTATAAAATTTATTTTTCGTGTGGACGGTATAAAGAGGAGTCCTTTTAAGTTTCGGTCACATCTATATCTGTTTAACGATTGTTGAGTTACGAGGTCAAAACTAACTTCAGGATTCAAAACATAAATTAAAAAAATACCTATGGAGGAACTGTAGATATGTACGTAGATAATCATAAGTAAATGTTAGTTTTGGCCTTGGTCTAAATACTTTTATACCAATGGAATTGAAATTAGAAATTTCGATGCAACTGTCCTACCATTTGCAGAATTCAAAAAATTTGGTGACGGAAGTTATGTCCTTTGGTAACAAACGTTGACCGAATTCAGGCAGTGAATTGCGTCTAAGCATATCAATTTTGGCTTTTTCTGAGAAGGTGCGTGCAATTAAGATAATGATTCCATTTCAAGAAAATAAAATATAACGAGTTCATTTCATTCTTGCTTTCGGGCATTGAAATGTTTTTTAACTTGTTATGCGTGTGTTATGATGGCTAATCTTTGAAAATATACTTAGTATCCAGTAAAAAATCTATTGTGAAAGTTAGGAGAAAAATTGTGTATTTCTTTCTGTCTCTCTTCTTTCTTTCCTATATTATCAGGTTGAGTACCTACTACCTATTTCATTGTCTTTTATTCAGTATTCAATTCAAATTATCGACAATGTTGCATGGCTGATGTTTTTTTAGAATGTTGAGCATATAACATTGTTTTACAAAGTACATTTAACCGAGGATCGGGCTCCGTGGCTTGCATTTTTTGGAATGAATGGTATCATATTATGAAGCAAACCTATCAACGCCCTTTTCCGTCGTGATCTATCCTCGTATTTTTTGGATAGCAGCCAAATAAGCGGTGCAATTGATTTTGTTTGGGCTCACTACGTTATGGTCTCAATTCTAACAAAATATACACATTAGAACGTATTTGGAAAAAGTGCAAAATATAGTTACGAAACAGTAAACAATTTCTTTGTATCTGTGTCTATAAAAATATGATTGTTTTACTTTGAGATTTTTGCCTATATTCTATTGAATACACAGAAACGTATATATGAGGGGAGGCTGAAATTAATCTACCTAAGTTTGGAAGGAAAGGCACTGATAGCTGATGATTATTTTTTAGTTTTCTATGTAGTCTCCTGCATTTGAAATACATGTGAGACATTTGTCAATTAGTGACATGATACCATTAAAAAAACATGTTTGTCTTTTTTTTAATGGGCAAAAGCCTTTATTACTGAAAACAACTCTACATTCTATTTACTGAAACTAAACTAACTACTTACAAGGGAGAAGCAATTGGACAACCCACAGACCATTAATGGCCTATAGATAGCTCGAATGCTCCAAGCCACTACCAGTTGGCAGCGTACCCAAGGTGCTGGCAGTATTGCCCCGTTGGATTGCAATACTGATACGTCGTCACAAAGTCTCCACACCAAACGGCTCAAATATGTAACCCCTACGGGGGTTAGCATATTTGCGCCGCTTGAGCTGCAAAAGTAATAGTAGATTAGTTTATCGCTTGTTTTGTCTTGGGCGTCAAAATGGTCATTAACAGCGTACTTCATGGCTTCATCCGTTGAAAATGTGCGACCTCACAAATTCCTCTTAAATTTTTTGAAAAGGACATAGTCACTGTAGCTAAATCTGGACTATAGGGTGGGTGGCTGATCTCTACCTACCCTAAGCCAATAATGAAAATCCTTGTTGGCATTTGAGATCGATTCGAAGATATGAGATATATTATAGTCAATAGCTGGCCTTATCCCCACCTTTTTTCTAAAACACACACACAAACACAGATTTGCTCCTTATAGGATGTCCTGGATGCCCGGATCTATACTTTTCATGCAAGCATGAAGTTAGCCGAGGTTGTTATTCCCTAAGTACTCAATCTCCCCGCAAAAGTGAACGGAAAGAAACATAGAAATCTCTCTAGCGCCCAAAAATGCCCCAAACCAAATCATGCCGCGTTGGGCGGGGCTTAATAATCGTGCCGCGAACGAATTTAGTTTGCCTGTCATACGCAATGGTGTCGGTTGACGTAATTTTTTTACCGAATTTTGCATTATTGTCACGTAAAATGCCTAGTTGTGCAGTCAAGTGGTGTATAAATAGGCCAGCAGGCCTACCGTAACCATTTCACAAGCCAGTCAAACGCGATGCAGATGACTTTAGAGATCTAAACTGCCTCGCTAGATTTCGTACCGTGAGCTCATTAAACCTTTGTCGCATATGACTCGCTGTCTTTCAAAAGAATGAACAAAAGTAGTCTCTGCCTCTCAAAGTTGGAAAAAGACAACGCTATACAATCCGATAGTTTGGTCTCTTTCTTGAGATCGCAATTCTCCAATTTATAAGCATAAGAGAATTGCGCTCTCAAACTTAAAAAGTTTTACCTTAAGTTTCGGTTTATAATAATTCTTAATAATAACGTATTTATTAAGAATATTGTGTTAAGAAAAACTATAAAATCATTTTATAAATGCAAAAATATGTAGGTAGTTTCTGTACTTTGGCTAAAAATCATAGTCAAATCTGTAAATTTTACAGGGGTTTTAAAGAAAGGTCTTATTTTCTCACACAAGTCCAAGACCAATTTTTTAATCTCTTCATAAATTCTTGACCATCTAGCACGACAAAAGGGTCATACTGACGTCTTACTAATTACTTAATTTAGCGATCCAGTCAGTCTAGGGCCGTGCGATTTAAAATGGGCCCTAGACTGACTGGATCGCTAAATTCGTACCGAGAGGTCAGTTAAGCCAGTCAGTTTCGGTTGCCGCCATTTTCTTCCGGTGACAACCTAAAAATCACCGCAAAGCGAGATTTCTTTCATTCAATTCGTACCGTGACCTCCCATTTTCACAAACTGCCTCGCTAAGTTGTCAAAAATACCCAGTCAGTAAAAGTTCATATTTCTTAGTCTTTTTAACTATCGTAAACAAGAAATATTGTGATAAACACACAGAATATTTTTTTTTGCCCTATTTACGTTAAACATTGAAAAAATAAAAACTTAGTAAATCCTTTATCGTTGAAAGTGCCCAATAATATCTAATTACAGATATATGTAGTGAAAAATATTCTAACAACATTCTAATGTGATTGTGATGTATTACATAATTTTCCTTAAAACTACATATTTCGATACCTATGCATATTTAGCCAAGGTACTACAAAATGTGATAGACTTTGCTTTGACTTTATTTTTTAGATGTCGGATGATACTTTGAGTTCCTTGAACAAGATAATGCAGAAAGTGCTTCAAAGAATCAATGCCGAATCCAAAGATAAAATATATTTTTTAATAATTTTTCTTTGGCCGAAACGATGTAAGACATCAATGTGACCCTTTTGTCGTGCTAGATAGTAAAGAATTTATGAAGAGATTAAAAAATTGGTGTTATACTTGTGAGGAAACCTTCATTAAAACGCCTTTAAAATCTACAGATTGGACTATGCTTTTTAGCCAAAGCACAGAAACTACCTACATATGTTTGCATTTATAAAATGATTTTATAGTTTTTCTTAGCACATTATTTCTATTAAATACGTTATTATAAAGAAATAATAAAAACCGAAACTTAAGGTAAAACTTTTTAAGTTTGAGAGCGCAATTCTCTTATGCTTATAAACACTGATCCTATAAAAAAAGTCAGATACTCCGCACAGAACACGGGATTGAGGCGCACGAAGCGGATACCACTACACAAAGCGGATACTACATCGAGTCAGCACGCAACGAAGCGCTGGCTGAGTAAGTAGGTACTGCGTGACGCGTGAATTTTAGTTCCAAAAATATGCCGTATTGCGTGTTCAAACATTGTAAAAACTGCTCCCAGAAACCAAGACGAAAAGATGGGATATCGTTTCACAAGTAAGTTCAAATATACTGATTAATACTTTGATTTTATTTTTCCGTATAGTATGTTTAGAATAGAAACACAAAACCTCAACGAAAATCGGTTAGTGTGGCTAGCCTACATTGAAATTAATTTACCTAGAAGTAAGGGTAAAACTGTAAGTTTAATAGATGTGTGGTCCATAAAGGTCTGAAACTAGAGCTGGTCCCTTTCCAACTACAGTGTCAGTTTTATAAAAAAAAAAAAAAATAGTATTTCGGTAATTTTCATTCGTGTAAGATTGTTTATTATAACTAATTATGTTTGTTACCACCTGACCAATTTAAATGCGATTTGGTTAGGATTCTGGGCAGCATTTCATCTGTTATGAGCAGGCGCGGCGCTTACCATCAGGCGAGTGACCTGCTCGTCTCGTTACTTAGTAGTATAAAAAATACTTAATACGAAAATAAAATCAATCTACCTTACTCTGAAATTTTAACTTCATTGGTCGTGATGAGTCAGTGAGTGAGATTTTATTTTGTACATCATAGGTATAGCTAAAAGATTGATTAATCAGTCATTGTCATAATGATGACAATTATTTAGCTAATTATATGTCTATTAAATAAATACATACATCACTCTATCCATTTACAATTATATTAATAGTATATACCTACCGTTCACTAAAGAATCAGTGGGAATTTTTTTTCTTACGCTAGCAACATCACACTCACACTGACGCATGTGTTTCTACAGTGTTAAAGACTGTTATCTATGTGTTGTCACGCACACAATACTGTGAAGGCCGGTATCTAATTAAGATACCGGCCTTCACAGTGTTGTTCCCGAAAAGTGTATCTGACTTTTTTTATGGGATTATAAATTGGAGAATTGCGATCTCGAGAAAGAGACCAAACTATCCGTTTGTGTAGCGTTGTCTTTTTCCAACTTTGAGATATAAGTGGAGGCAGAGACTACTTTTGTTCATTCTTTTGAAAGACAGCGAGTCAAATGCGACAAAGGTTTGAGCTCACGGTACGAAATCTAGCGAGGCAGTTTAGGTATCTAAAGTCAACTGCATCGCGTTTGACTGGCTTGTGAAAAGGTCACGGTAGGCCTGCAGGTCTGCATAATAAAGACGTTAGAATTACTTTTCACGTGTAAGTAAATCGCAATTTATTACATTTTCAGTTAAAGTTAATCATGTCATGATGTTTTACTAAGGATGGTGTTATGCCAACCAAATGTAATTGGCTGACAGGCACATCAAGTAGATAATGCGCCAGACTCAATATTCTTAAAACACAGGGTACTATAGCTAATAAAAACATAAATTGTTATGGGCAGGCGTGGCGCTTACCATCGGGCGACCAGCACGTCTCATCACTCAATTCCATAAAAAAACGGCATTTTCTACACAGTCCTTAAAACAATTTCACGTCGTGCGCTTCGCATATTCTGACGTCTTCCTGCTTTACACTAGTAGGAACAAAGTCGACTTGCGTAAAATCGATGTCGATAAGTCGATGTTTTTCGGTCTTCTGGTATAATATATATATATATATATATATATATATATATATATATATATAACTAGGATATATTATAACAAATAAAATTTCAAAGTTTTTGTTGATGGTTGGATTGATATTATTAATTGTCATAACAGACTGCATTCGTAGCCGTGACTATGTAATTCAGTACCTTGGCTACTGGTGCTGCTGGTTTCTATGAACGTGGCCTTGTCGAGAATAATTTTCAGTTCTTTCCCGATATTTATCTAACAGATTTCTACACTAAAATTGGTCGTTTATGGCAGAATGCTATAAAATCCGAGATTCCACTGCATGATTTTTACGTCCATATGTTATTTAATCATCATGTTCATGTCTCAAAATGAAATTTTTGAAATCCTATGTTATGCCTAGTGTCTCACTAGCTTTTAAGTTTCATAATAGCCAATAATTTCGCAGGCACTAAGTCAACGCAGACGACCATGGAGTATCTTGGGCTATAAGTAGAATCTAATTTTCGT
This sequence comes from Petrophora chlorosata, assembly GCA_951640565.1. Classification (NCBI taxonomy): domain Eukaryota; kingdom Metazoa; phylum Arthropoda; class Insecta; order Lepidoptera; family Geometridae; genus Petrophora; species Petrophora chlorosata. The sequence continues at coordinate 15,122,993 of OX621188.1, read as the reverse complement.
TGAACTGTTTAAATGTTTGTGTTATCCATAAATAATAATGACCATTTTCATGCTTTACTGTTTTTCAAAACGAGTGTTATAAATCGTGAATATTTAGTTTTCATTCATTCACGTTAAACGTGTAATATTAATACATTACATGTCAGATTGGACGAATTTATTCCGCTCTCCCACAAAAATATCTGCCTGTTTCCTTTATATCAACGTTTGCCACAGGACCATGTAATGCCAAGGTTAACCCCTCAAAATTTCTCCATTCAACAGTTCCACGAAACACGTTGGCATCCTTCTTAGCCATTAGCTCTGATTTCAGACCCCTATAGAATGCTGTTAAAGCTGGCAATGTCAGACCCCCTTGCATTACAGTGTTTGTATCATTCTCCATGTGCTTGTAGAAGGAATCAATATACTTCACTGCTCTCATTCCAGCAAACACTTGGTTGGATCGAAGTTGGTATGAAGATTCTGTCAATAGACCAGTCATGTTAGCTTGAGCCATCTTTGCGTAATATATCTATTTTGGAAGCTTGAAATCCACAACAACTTTCCCTTAACTCCGAAAACGACTTGCCAACTCTGAGCGCAATTTCCATGGAGTTCGAAGCGCTGTTATTTGTTGTAGAACCCCTAAATCCTCATTTTGTGTTCCAAAGATAGCATGGTATATGATCTGACTTGCAGATATGTCATCTAATGCAGTCTCTACTTTCCACGTCAACGCTGAACAGATCTTGTAAATTAACCACATTCCCTTTCCTGAGAAATCCACGTTTTCACTAGGGAGTGACGCTGCCTCCAATGTTAAACCACATGCTTGCCCAAATTCTGGTTTTGCCATAGCAAACATCAGGAAATTTAGAGGAAAGAAAGCTCTTTGTGCATTTCTCGATCCTGCTATAAGGACACAATCTGCCAAGGCGCTGACTGCGGGAGTAATTTCTTCAGACCTCTTGCCATAAATTGCGTTACAAAGATGCAGGGAGTGAGGAATGTGTGCCATGTCCCTCTTTACAGCTTCCACCCACTTATTTCGGTATGGGTCTTTAGATTTGTAGGAGGCTATTAAAGCTGTCATTGGTCCCAGTGTTTGCGCCATTGCTGATCTTCTCTCAGGCTTATAGGTGGAGCCTTCCAAGAGAACATGGTGTGCGGGGGTCAATCCATATTGTGCAACATCCACATAGTCTGTGGTGTTTCCTCTCTTTGCAACTGGCATCTTGCTCACGCCTAATCTTATCTCATCAAAACGCATCTTAAATGCAGACATTATATTGAATATGGGATTTGCAATTCCATACCAGTGATTGTTGTCTGTTCTGTTTGATGCAGTGTACACAAGACCGTTCAAGGTTGCACTAGGTCTCATCAATTCAATTGCTCTTTTATATGTTATCGTGCTAGTACCCAACACGGAGGTGATTGTTGCTGTCAATTCCATAGAGGAGTGAGTTGATGATCTCGTGTTTGCCATCTTTCGCATTATATTGTGTGAGCCCTGAATTATGCTCATCACTTGGTGTGCCACAGTTATGTTGGAGAGATACTCGCAAAGCTTCAATTCTTCATACAAGGCAAAAGCGCTTCCAATCAAATATTTGAGTATTGAGTCATCTGGAATTGAAACATTCTCATTGTCTGCGTCCACTGTTCTCTTCCTTGGGTTCGCCGATTCTGGTGCAGGGTCAACATTCATCTTACTTTGTTGGGTTATCACGAACTGAATAAGAAAGAAAGAGTCTGTTTATACTAGTTTGACATTCTATCTATGAATCATAGTTCCGTCGATACCATCGAATGAACATGTTATTATCCTCTGTGGTTGTGATTTCAATTTTTCCATTGCATTCCTTACATGTACGTTTACAGTTCATACCCCTATATGTTATTACTTATTCCAGGGACCTGTCATGTTAACGTGGGCTCAATCATGTTTTCAAGCATATTACCTATATCCGTGTCGTGATCCACATGATAACAATTAGTCAGAGCTATTTCTTAAAAATCTATGTGCAACGATTAGTCGTGTTACAACAAATCCATTCACTAATGAATGCAATGGAATCAGGCGTGACGTTGCGAAAAATCACCTCAAAACTGAAACTGAATGAAAATATGTATTGTAATCCCGCTGAATATTATGTAGGTTGTTGTTATAATATATATAAAGTTATCACTCCGCTTTTTTTTAAATTTATATGTATATTTAATTATGAATAAGTATGGTTATGAGTTTTATATTGTATATAAGAAAAGGTAAATAATGTATTAATGAAGTAAGTAGTATAAATAATGTTAAATAAAGAAAGCCCTAACAACAACCCTCCTAATACGACACGTGTTTCGCCGTCTGCACGAGGCATCATCAGGAGTCAACTCGCCGAACGCTGAAACGAGAGTCAAAAAGAGAGTGAGAAGAGTGTGAGAGTCCATTCACAGAAAATATTGGTTCCATTTGGTTTTTAGGTTCCTTTTTAATAAAGAAAGCGTTGGGATGAGACAAGAAATTGGTGACTCCGCATGCCTGCCCGCAAGCATGCCGCAACTATTGTTTATATCTTTGGCTCCTTATTTACACATCATCAAAATACGAGCCTCAGTCAGTCACTATGATCCGCCAGTAAGAAGCTTTTTGCGGAACTGGATATAAAGCACAACGGCAACTTTTCAATTCAGGCACTTCTTCTATTAAATTCATCTTACAGGGATGTCAGTGTCGAGTTAAGTTTTCCGGACGAAACTCTTTTTTTTATGCACTTATTGGATGTTTCTGCAATAATGTTGGACGGTGTTTCTGTCGTGCTTGCAGTTTGGGTGGAGATGTCAGAAATTTTGATAATCCTGAAATTTAAATAAATAGATAGAAGGAAAACGATGTAACCGTAGACTTAAAACCATTGAACTGCGCATGGAATAAATTTCAAGTTCCATATTGTTACATTTTCACTCATATCCAACACACGCTAAGATTTGTCCAGTTTACTAGAAAGCTCATTACGGTCGGGGGAGTTGAAAAGAAACAAATAAATATAGGAATCGCACAACGTTTAATGTCAGAAATATTGTAAAGTCGAATTAAAAATATGAAAAAGTGTAAATACTAATACATGTTGCCAAACATTGTATTAGGTATGCTAATATTTTGAATAATTGACTTATTTTATATGATTTGATGGTCAGTGACTTTTCAAGCAAAAACATATTATTTTCTACTACATTTATTTTACTTTTTAACATAGTTTTCCTTTAGCTGGATACATTTAGATCGACAATATTCAAACTAGGAACTTTTTAAACCCTTCTAGAAAATAAACTTAGTTTAGTTTCGCAGATTCCTTTATCATGCGAACTAAGTGCTAAGTGTGCACATCTCGCAGACGTCAAACATGACATCAGATTTGACAAAGCCTCCGTACTGTCTAGAGAAAAGTTCTTCGTACCTCGAAAAGTGCGTGAGGCTATAGAGATCTCTCGATTTCCCAACTTCAACCGAGACCGTGGCTGGATGTTGTCAGCAGCGTGGAAACCACTTGTTAATGCTACCTTGACAAAGAATGTGGTAGGCAATCTAGAGTGTGACACAGTCAGGACAGTGTGTGACGGAACTTTCGGCGACGACGCTGTCAGCGATGATGAAGAACTCGTGCCGACATTAGTGCGGTCGTCGTTGGCAATACGAAAGCGCGCGAGAGGCGCGTGGTGCTTCCCGCAGGCGCCGCCGACGCCACCACCCCCCTCACGCTTCTCGCCTCAACACCGCCAGTGGTCGCCGCGATCTCGCAGCGTAAACTCGCCCCTGATGAAGAGCATCGGACATGCTCGAAACCTAGGTCGATTAATTCGACAAACTAAATGAGTCCTAGCCGTTTTATTAAATATATATTATAATGAATCAAACTCACGAAAACTTTCATACTAAAATTTACTCAAATGTTTAATTAAAAGACTTTCATTATGTACGGGCGCAAATAATAGGAAAACTGTTGTGAGCATAATGATAGGAACGGAGTAACGGGGGAAATCAGGAACAGAAGGACCGCGGGATCGGGGCTTAGGTGGGGTCAGTGTCCACCAGCGGCTTGCTCTGAGGCAACAGCGTGGCAGCGGTGTAGGTAGGACAGGTCAGGAAGAAGCAAATGTGAAGAAAAGGGCTGCAACAAGATAAGATACTGAGGCTTCTGGTCACGTTCCCTATCCAAGCCTCAATGCGACAACGAAATGAAAAACATAAAAATAATTTACTTGCGGTAGTATCCAGCCTATGGGGCTGCCTGCTGCCCCAGGCGAATCACAACAAGTTATTTGTATTAATTAATATATTCAGAGAAATCTAAGCAACCATAGTAAGCGACCACAAACATTTTACCAGAGTGTAAGGATGTGAACGTTGAACTCCATGTTTTATCTTCTTTTGCCTCGTTACGACAGTGGTTTAGAATCTGGCCATCCAAATACACATAAAATATTCCCTTTATATAATATCTATTTTATTCGTGCGGTTATTTCGATTTATGCTTTTAAGGTCAGTAAAAAGATTATGATATGCATTTTATACTCACACGGGAATACTTGTTATGCGATCTCCTAAAATACCTACAAGAAATCGATCTATACACTAACCTTACATTGTCGCTGTTCAATATTTGATAGTAGTACAAAGCATTCACACATTGCAACGTAAAGCCGGGTCTGATGCGACCATATGTTTATTAGAAATAGTCCCAGGGTCCCAGGAGCTTATAGACTGGAGAGCGCAAGTCACCGCTCTTGTTGGTTTATCTATTATGTTAAGATTTTTGGCATAGCAGACCCAGCTTTACGTTTGTATTGGCTGCTTATATGAACTATAACTACAATCATTATCATTATAACTATAAAACTGTATTCAACGTTATCACTAAAATACAAACACAGCCACGCACATCTTTAGACTAGTATTTATAAAAAGTTAAATATCTAGAAAATTGACGTTCCCCATTATAAATAAATCTATAAGCAATATTTTAAAAAATGCAATACCAGGGGCCTCGTCAGTTTTTAACATACAATTGCAACTATTATAATGAAGACATGTAATACACAGGAACCAAAACTTAATAACTGTATAAGTAAGTACATTTTTAAGTCACGGAAATATCCTTCTTAACTGAAATACGAATTACTTAAAGTTTTAATTAAAATAACGATTATATTCTTGTACAAATGTTATGTCTTAAGTAAAAGTACAAATAATCATGCTTAAATGAATGCACGGTCGTTTACACAATGAATGCTAGCATACAAGAATTGATATATTTGCAGATGCTACAGTCAAAAGTACACTCTTCTTTTATATAGAATGCGAGCTTAACTTGACTGTTTATTCACTAAACAGCAGTTCAATTTTGTTCGTTATTCATCTGCGAATGCCGCATCACTGGTCAGCTGATTGCACGCCAAATACAATATTTTGTGCACTTAATTAGTAGCACGTCTAGTTTGAAATATAAGACGTTTAACATTAATGGCCTGCTGGGAGCGAATCCGACTCCGTACGATATTAATTACACTTTTGCAGTGGAAGGCCATCACGTTTTGTTATCAAATGTCGGTAAACTCAGCTCAGTTAACTCGTATTGTCTAAAAGAGAAGTAATAGATCGGAGAGCAATTTACTGTCCATTTATTTAACCTGCTTGGTCGCATTGTATACGGCCAACCACGGCATATTTGACATAACCTACACTATATTTTGTCATAAACCACAAAATATTTTGTCATGAAGCATGCGTATTTTACCTTAAACTGCACAATATTTTGACAAAAACCGTAATGACAAAACAATCTTGTTTTAAAATAAAATTTTTATCACCTTTTGAATTTTACCACAAATACCGTCATTATTATGTATTGAGTACACACTAAACTATTTTCATGTAATTTAACGTCCTTGCTGTACCGCAAGAACGTTAAATTACGTGAAAATACAAGGATATCCTAAATTTAAAAAACATCTTTCTGTGTTTTGTAACATTACAGTAAATGCTCGAAGTCGTGTTCGACAACATGCTCATATGTTGCGTTCATTTACTTGTAACATTTGGTCTGTTTGCATTCGTTCTTTTCGTACTCTGCTTCACACGCACGCTAATGTTTATGTTCAGCACCTTGATATGCTTTTTTGTCGTGACGTTCTCTAGAACGTTACACAAATTTGCTCGTAGTTTGTAAAATAAGGTTGAACAAAACAGCGAGCGTTTTTATCAACATTTGGCGCGACACAGATCGACACATTTGAGTTTTGAGCGTCTCAATATTATGTTACAAGTAAATACTCAAGTGTTTACTCACCTTAAGACAAACGTTTCTTTTAAAACCTAACTACATATTATAAAACACCAAACTTCCTTATTTTGGAGACTTTCATTAACAGTACCTAAGTATTTACGATTATACAATGCAATTTTATGATAAAAATAATTAATGTTACATTACGTTGACGGAAGACTATCACGTAAGGTGTTTTTGGTGCACTCAACTTAATTACAAATCTAGCGACCTGCGACTGACTAGCTGTAGTAAAATAGGGGTATATTCTATATAATACGACGACGGTTACCGCATAGGTACATTAAATCATAAACAAGTAGTATAAACAAGTCAGTAGCCAGTAAAAAACAAGCATGGATTTCAAGGGTAGGTACTATGAGTACAATATAAATACAGAATCACAATAATAATAGTGGTCGAAAATTCATATGCAGAAAGCAGTAGGTGCTTTTTTGGCACGTATAGCCAGGAGGTTCCTAACACAGCACTAACCATCTTCCGCTGCCGGCGGAATTCTAAATTTAGGTTTAATATAATAATAACATAACATTTTTTCCGAGATTCTGCCTTCTACATCGCTTGTTGGGTTTTATGTACATTTACTTACTTACGGCAAAGAAAACTAAATATTACTACGCTTACGATGACGTCTAGCCGGAAGAAAGAAGATGCTGTATCCGAAATGGTATCAACCGCATGTTTGACAGTTTATTTTTAGATTTAGAACAGGTTTTGCAAATAGTTGTATAATTAATATCTACTAACTAGACTAACTAGACTAGCCATTACTTTAAGTAGTATATCGTAAATATATAACTCATATCCTTCACTCTCATACCTATTCTTAGAGTTTCGAAGCAACTTATCAGACGGAGTATACCAGAGGTCTGTAAAAAAGTAATACATGTTTTGAAGCCTTGCGGTCGGCTAGGTCCAGTTTACTGTTGGGTCTAGTTTGTCCCTTCCCTGTTAATTTTATAGCTTTCTAATGTCTAGTAGAGACTAGACTAAACGGTAACCAGATTTAATGGACCTAATAACGCTATATACACATAAACATGGCATTTGGTACCGCGGTGTCGGTTCCAAAAGCCTGCCAACCCCATGAAACAAAGCTAAAGAAATAAAAAGATATAACATCGTAAAGTGTTTTCTATAGGTAATTGTCGTACACTCTGTTTTCGTAAAAATTAAACGTAACTCTCGTTCTTATCAAGCATAAAAAACACACTTAAATAATCCATTTCAATATGTAATTAAACTTTTGTAATAAACTTAACATATGATATAAATTAATCTTAATGACTACGATATTTGTGAGTAAGCTTGATATAGGTATAATATACATTTTTTATAAGTATCTTCAGTGTGATTTAATTATTGTTGAGTTTATCCAAAAGTTTACAATATTTTATATCAAACTTGATATCCTGTTGTTTCCTATTTTATTTAATTTGTAAAAAAGGTTCCTTGTTTCTTTTTCCTTGATTGTTATTTCTTGTTTCATTTCTAGTTTTTGTTTATACTATTATATTGTTGTGCATAGAGTAGTTAAGTAGTAGTTTTTAAACTAGAGTTGCACATTTTTTTGGAATTTTATTATTTCAGAGTATTGTAACTATTACACTAGCTATACTATCCCGGGAAATGGACTAAACAGTAACTAGACCAAGGGGACTGGACTAAACGGTTATTAGACCAAACGGTAATTAGACTGATGGAAATAAGACTCCAGGTATTGGGCGTAACGAAGAGACTAGACAAAAAGTTAACTGAACCTAGCTGATGGAACGCTTTTGAAGGTCTACGTATAGGTATGAATAATGAACAAGTGCGCTGCAAAATCATAGAAATAGAAATAAAAATAGATGATCTGATGAAGAATTTTATCTAGAAGCCGTATTACACTAGCGAATGTATTTTCCTTACAAACGTATGCGCAGCGTATACGCATTACGCATTTACGTTCGCAATTGAAAAGCTTTTGTAAAACAGTAGTGTGATAAGGCTGCGGTTAATAATTTTTAAGTAAAATTTAAATATTTATTATTTATAAATCTTGGTGTACCGGAACCGCTGGCGACTGATGCGATGAAATCAACTACTTAGTGAGAAATTAGACATTATCAAACCAAATCATTTGTCATAAAAACTATGAAGCCGAAAACACAAGTCTAAAAACAACAACAAACAAATTCAAGTCCCGGAAAGAAATCGAAAATATGTCACTATATGTATTGTCTATCTCTACTTTACTGATTTTGCCATTATTTTAGTCTTAAAGCTACTGTTGACTTGACAAAGGAACAGCCAATCAAGTATCTATTTTTTTGTTTTTGATTATTTCACTGTTACTGTTGGCCGGTATTGTCTCAGTCATAGGTATTTTACATAGAAATACTAAGTAAGCGAAATTGATTGAGACTAGTTTATTGTAGAAGGCAGTTTACTATATTTTATGAAATGTGGTACCTCTCAAGTTAGGTTGTTGTAGAAATTATTCTCTAACTGCTTCAATCCTGAACATGCTTGTAATAAATCGTTAGGAGTAGCAAATGTTAAAGTTGAAACAGATCGTTGTTGTTGGGCTGCTTGGTGAGAGAGGACCGGCGCACTTTGGCGGCGGTCTTCTCCGCGGATCAGACGTGCGTGAAACTTGCGTGGACTCCATCCTCCTGGGAGATTTGAGTGCCGGCGGTGAAGTACTGTAATCGATACAAAATTGGCATCAACCAAGCATAATACGATAACTATAGCACTTTGAGACGAGACACTAGTTAACGAGAATGTTCTATTGTAGCAGAGTTATAAGGGTTTGCCACACAGAAATCATGCTGCTTCGGTCATATCAATACATCGTTTACAAACTAATCTGCTACTAAAGACAACTATTAACGAACTTCATACAACTTTAAACGGAAACAAAGGCATTTTTGGTTGGTAAGAGATGTTAATGTGCTTTTAAGTGGGTACTTGGATTTACAATGTGTAAGATTTTGGTTTTGATTAAAGCCATGCGATAAAGTTGTATAGTTTGTGACCGTCTATGTCATTTTGTTAGAGTAGGATAAAGAAAAATGTTTTTTGGAAATTTAATATAACCGGTCATGTACATTTTAAGGACTTTCTAAAACCTTTGCCCGTGTTGGAATATTTCCTCAGAGCTGGAGTTTTGTTGGTGCAGAAAGGTTTACAGTACAAAAAAATGCACAAGCGACAAGGTGACCTAATAAACTTACGGCGTAAAATTGACTTTAGATTCAATAAATCTTGCGACGTGTGTTCGCCAACAATTCTCTTCCTAAGAGAAACTCATTGTGCTACGTAAAAATAAATACAAACAATTATTATTAGTGTAGTTAGGTAAATAATGTTACATGTATCGAGTTTAAAAAAAATGTGCAATGAGAAAAGCAAAGTCTTTCCCCTGATGGTAAGCCTGCCTATAACAATTTGCATTGTCACTTAGGACTTTTAATACCATGTCAAGTACTTTGAAATGCGCTTCTACCCTATAACATCACATATATTAAGCTTCATATACTTTGTTATTCTACTGGCTACAATGCCCTTCAAACTGGAACATAGCAATACTTGCACACTACTGTTTGGCGGCAGGATAACATAAACTGTCAAAGAGGTTTCCCCATACGAAAGACCCTACTACCTTGTAATAGATGGCATACATACATATTAATCTACCTAATTATATGGTGTGAAGAACTATGTTTTCCTATTCCACAATCTAGATACTTATACAATGCCAAAGATGTTTTATGCTCTTGCTCATCGACTAAATATGAACGTTTTCTTTGTACGGCAGAAAATACACGAGTTTATTTCACAACTATCCATTATACGAAGGTGACCGAAGTCTTTGAAAGTATTTTGGATGAGGATGCTAGAAATAACATTGGTACATTGAAAGAGATTTTTATGATTGATTTTATAAATACTTATGTACTGGGATCGATTATTTAGAGGATAGATAACATGAGTCCACTGCTTCTTCGAAGTTTTGTCTGTTCTATTATTTGTAGGTTTGTTGATCCCCATGCAGTTAGAAACTACTAGCCTGATCCCGGGGATTTGGTAACTTAGGTTTCAACTTTGTTACCAAACCTCGCAAAAAAGCTGAAGTATTCTTTATCGCGCTATGACTTCGGAGTGCTGATATATCGCAAAGAGCAGTGCTCAAAGTTATGCTTGGTAAACCGCGGCGCTTTCCTATGGACAAACTTTATGAGCAAGCGAAGGTACTGATGGTGAGACAATTATTTGTTCAGAAAAACTCACACTAGCACGCAGGTGCCGTCAATACCCAAAAAAAGGCCTGCCCTAAAAGGGTGCCCCTCCCAAGAGTTACAACGGCTTTCGCTTGCCGACTGCTTCAATTCCTGCAACCTTCACTTACAATGCAGTTTGTAAGTCCTGCGACCTCAAGGAATGTTCTCATAGGAAAACCAGAGTAAAAGTAAAATCGTGGCTAAGCTCTCTTTCGTACGAAGACACCGAAGTTCTACTTAAGACTCCATAAAATATTACTATCTTACTAATACCCTACTAATATTATATGGAACTCCCACATTCCCACATTCCCACTCCTACAGGTGAAGATGGGTGGATGGATGCTTGCTGCTCAGTCACGCATAGCTACTGAATGGATTTTGATGAAATGTGATATGTAACTACTCTGGGTCCTAAAAAAGGAGTTAGGGCTACTTGTAAGCCCGAGAAATCCCGGCGGAAATCGCAGGGCGCAGCTAGTGGTACATATAAATCCCATCTTTTACCATTTATGATCGTGTACCAACCCTCACGCACGTTTTTAGTGTATAACTTAGTCCCTCCTTACACACACACACCCTCCCATACACACATACATACACACCCTTATTCCTATTACCCGACAATTCGAATATCAAATCAAGATATATGTAAGTCAATATTGTAATTTAATTGAACAGCGGATTGTTGTAAATAAATAAATAAATAAATTTGGTAAATAAATCATCTTTAATTTTATTTATTAAATTTTGACATGGAAGTAGTACGTACTCCGAATGGCGCTCCATTCCAGCCGAGGCGGTCGTGGTCGCGGTGCGGCGCGCGCTGCTGCGGTGGCGGCTTGCGGTCGGCGCGAGAAGCCATCCGCGCCTTGGCCCGCAGCGCGGCTCGCAGCGGCACGTTGGCGCGCGCCGCTTCGGCCCGCCCGTGCTGACAAAACTCCACGAGTGCGACCCCCAGAGCCACAGTCAGACCACCTACTAGCACGTAGAAAATACCCGCGACCTGGCTCAGGCTCATCTCGGTTAATGTAGACTCCTGGAACGTGATGATTTAACACTTATCTATCGACAGTTAATATCTCACGGACCATCTTTTGTCCGCCTACTTCCCCTCCTTACACCCGAGCCGTTTTCTTTTGATATTATATAAAAAGTACAGAAACTGCCATGAACTTACGGTTATTATAAAAAAAATGAAACGTTTTTATAGACGTTAGAAATTCATATCAACGGAATAATACAAGTTATGAAGTAAGAGAGGTCTTGCTATATTTTCTTTGTTCTTGAGCAGTCGAATACTAACAAAGTTTATACAGGTTTCTCTTCTCTCTCTACCCAAGTTTGCGTCAATGATACTGTTTCATAGCAAAATTAACTCGAGATGCTTTCAACGAGCTTAAGTTACAGAAGTCAAGTTGCTAGATTGAACTCTGCCGTCTCTGGCAACTATATATTCATATATTTTCCACTACAAACAAGTATATTCATAAGATTATTAATTTTTAATTAAAAATTAATAATTATGATGTTAAATATTGACCCTGTTTGAGTGTGACTAATTAAATCAGGAGAAAAGAGAACACATTATAATATACTTTAAGTATTATAAAAATTGCATGTATGTCTTCGCCTATAATTACAGTGGTATTAAGCCCAGAGTCATTTTTAACAAATTAATATTTTTAATATACATAGCGAGTGTGGCTCAGTGGGAGCACGTGCGACTTTCGATCCGACGCACCCGAGTTCGAATCCCGCTGGCCCCGTACCACTGACTTTCTTAAGTTATGTGCGGACTTAACACTTGCTCTAGAAAAGATGAAGGAAAACATCGTGAGGAAACCGGCATGTCCAAAAATTTTTCACAAAAAGTCAAAGACATGTGACATCCACCAACCCGCACTGGGCCAGCGTGGTGTATTATGGCCCATCCTCTCTCTATGAGAGAAGGCCCGTGTCCCAGCAGTGGGAACGTGATGGGCTGATGATGATGATGAATATTTTTAAAGTAACGATGTACATTGCGTTGGCGTTCAATAAATAAATAAATTATTAAGTATACCATAAAATTATAAGTATTTTATGTTATTATACTATTATAAGTATTGGTACTAATTGACACAATGACTATGACTATTTTGAATTATTTTGACAAACTGTGAGTTATTATTTAGCTGCAGTAAGGAGGTTAGCGAAATCTACCTCTTCCAGTCCGTTTTTAAATACGAGAATCCCTAACTACCTATAGACGTTTCCCCAAAAATAAAAAATGCTGATTTCGATTTTTAATATATGTATAAAAAATAAAAAATAAAATAAAATATATCTGGGACATGCATGGATATAACCTGGACCACAGGACTAGACAACATCTTATAGTGGCTCCAGACAATCATCGAACCCTCCAACTTCAAAAGTTCGACCTAACCTCAGTGAACTCGACCTATCCCCAAACCGACTCTCCAGTCTCCACACATCAAAGGCGAACTCCAAACCATCTGTCCTGTATATTACTTTACTCTATGGAACCATAATAACTACAGGTCATAACCATGGTAGGCGTCGAAGTGATACGTGCAGCTGCGCTGTATCTTATTAGCGCCTACAATAGGACATAAAACGCAAAGTTTACCGTAGATATCACTATTAGCATAGTGTTATACAAAGAAATCACAAAATTGCAAACTGTAAATAGATCCGCAAAAATAACTGTTGACTGGAATTATTGTAGTTGGTAAAATATGATGTATAATATAGTCATGTCAAATCTGTGAATTAGCATCATGTATTTTGAACTGTAATAGAACAAGCTAAATGCACACACACGTATGTCTCATCACTGCAAAATGCAGAACTGTGTGTTGATAAAGCTGGTACTTAACCCAATCCTTACCAAAGATTTGTGTTATTTGTTTTGATAAACTTATTGTTATATAATTATATTTTTACATGAGGGATAAATAAGCGTCGTCTACCGTAACGACGAAAGCGACTGAGGTGGTGGACTTTGTTACACATTTTAAATACTTAGGAACAAGAAAAATGATATTGCTCGGGTAGCGATCAAACCTGCGTCTTCAGAGCGCTTCGCCTAGAATGCGCTAAAACATAAAATGCGCTAATAAGTCAATATCAAATATTTGTTCACACTACACATACACATACACATTCTAAAATAAATCAAAATGTCTAAATGAATATTTTTGAAGGATTCTGTTTTACTAACAACATATCAAAGTAAAATGTAAAATTGATTCAGAAACTATAAGTCATACATAATCCGAATACATAACATTGTACGATGAGATTACCAATTTTTACATGTATAAAATAAATTACCTCTTCTCTGGCAGCGTCGCAGTCACGTGCTTTGGTTGACATAATCCATTTCCGCCACAGTTTAGCTATGACGCCTTCTCTCTTCAAGTGCACAATGGCCAAGTTTATTCCTTCACTGAAAATGTAATATATGAACTAATAAATACAAAATATTGTGAAAATGAATCAGATTTCGATATATTATTAAGTTTGTAATATGTGTAAAACACTACTAACTCTTTATATCAGTTAAAAAGTTCTTTATTTCAATTTTGTCTTCACAGACGCACTTATGAACGTCAATTATTACAATGACTCTACCGCCGTATCGGAAAAAGAACCACTACTCAAAAGATACGGCAAGAAACTGAGGGGCATATTTTTTAGAACTTTTGTTACAATATTTTATGTTTGTTTTTGACAATATTATTCTTCCTAAGTGCCAGTTGGCTACTTGGCAGAAACGGAATGTTCCATGCGTTCTATGTAATTACTAACTGTATAGTATGCTTTTTTAATTAGAATATTTTTCACACTCAATTAAATTTAACAACTAGATTTAATCTACTTTCTGTGAGCTCCGTTATATATTTTGGAATTTTATTGTAAAAACGTACACAATTACCCATGAAGGACTTATTCGTTTTACTCAGTCTACACCTAGGTACTGCAATTAGAATTGCAATAAGGATAGATCCTTATTTCTAGTGTTTATGTTGTGGTGGTCACTATTCACCTTGAATTTGTGCAGATTTTTACGAACATACATTATATTTTCATAAATATACAGAGAAGATAAAGTTAATACATTAATTTGTTTAAAGACTTATGATTCGCAAGGACCCAACTCATAAATAGCGCGAAGCGCCCGCTTTTGTAAAATAAAAATAGCCTCTATACCCGCGGCAGACCCCCACAGCAAAATGCCATATGACAGCTGTGGAAGTATGCAAAGTAAACTAACCGAGCCGTAGCTATATCCGTTAATTGCCTAATTTTACTAACCGCGTATGCAGCAGAACTAGTTTTCCTGATAGAGCATCGATATGAGGACCCCACTGCAACTTAGAGTCTATGCCTATACCTAGGAATACCGTCGCCTTATCTGTGTTTAAGATTTATTGTTATGTTTATGATTTTATGTTAATGATATTTATTCTAATAACTTGTGTAATATATGTGTATATAATATAAAATAAAAGTCTCCCTAAAAGTATAAAAAGCACGTTGACGTAGGAACCTATGTGAATGGATTTTGAAAGAGGTAAATCAGGTTCCGGGTTAACAATTCTTCTCGCAGAATCATCTTTCTTTACTCTAACAAGGGTATCCCTGAGGGCAGTTTTGATCAAACACTCAATTATGTCGTCAAAGCTGAGTGCCGAAACTGTTGAGTTTTTTAAGCCAGTTCCGTAAACAAGCAAAGTCGCTATGTTCAATAAAGTTTTCCCCTATCTCCAATATCGCGGCGCATCATAAAGCCCCGTCCGTATCATAATAAAATGTAAATTTTAACTTGTTGTCAAAAATCACGTCCGCAAATCGCGTACCATATAAATGGGTACTATAAATTCAAAATGTAGAGTGCCGCCTTCCCTACTGACGGAGCCCATGTAAATTTACGACTTTTCAGTATTCAACCGGGAATTACCGCATAGAGGCGAGATTTCAGCTAGATAGTAGGAGCCCGTCTCTCTGTACACTGGATATTTATGCTGGAGTCTCTGTTCGATATACACAGAGCTCGTACTCTTTTATTTTCAATTTTTCGTGCTACCAGCTCACAAAATGAACGCTCTTTGACCATTTACCTTTTGTTTTACTATTTCATCTCGCAAAATTTTGACATATACGTTTAATCACAGCGTTGGTCAATATGAAACACCAACCACGGTCATGTAACGTTAAATGGTGTAAAGAAACTATTGAAAATATTTTCACCCGTACCTCATTCTAATAAAATAATAGCAGTTGTACTACTTATTACAAACTTTGATGATTGAACCTGCAATTTCAAGTGCTGGTGAGTAAAATCATGCTTACCTACACGTCAACATATAAACTAAACCTCAAAGATAATACCTTTGAATGCATTACAAAGGATTTCAAAACACAAGCAGATATTATTTTGAAATTCAATCCGTTTCCCTCATTAACTGGTTGATGTAAAGAGGTTTAATTTCAAGAACTTTTTCTACAAATACGAAACAGTTTTATCGAGAATTTTCGTCATAATTGTTTATCAGATCCATTCGAACGCGCTCATATGGAGCACAAGCTCATATTGATGTACAGCGTCATGTAAAAGTTTTTGATATCGATCGCAGGTTAATTTTGAGTCTAACTTCACATTTAATATTCGGTTTGAAGCTTGACTGTTCCTTTTTTTTTGAAGAGCAGCTCAAATCGGCTGACACTTGCAACGAGGAGCGTAAACTCGGTTGGCGGGTCAAAGGTCTCTTTTACTATGTCCGGCAACATCGACACGGGGCGTTACACATACACGATTATATGTTTGTTCATTTTAGCCTTTCTGCAAAACGCAGGAGATGCTTTTGAAATGCAATCAATTTCTGAGCATTGGCATACACTTGCATTACTTTCAAGCTTTAGCCTTTATCAAATTTTAACGGGCTATTTAATTCATAAAAGTTAAAAACTTATTATAAACTTCATATTTTTGTAGTATTTGTTGTTGTTACTCTTATATTTTCTATACCATGAGCGCGATAATCTTACTTCGTGCTAGTCTGGCGTGAACTTAAAATCCATACAATTCGTTTTTACCTTAGCGGAGATCCTTTTATCGTGGCGACTGCAAAATTCACGTGCTTATAATTGCAAACACGGGACGAAGCGCCGCAGGTAATCTGCCGTTCAGAGTTGTCGACAAAGTGGATACTTTCAGGCTCACTTAGCATTGAATCTTTCGCAGAGTACTCAGCCGGTAGCACGTGGTAATTCTAAAAAGTAACGTTCAGGTTAAGTAGTTTTTTTTTTGACAATTGGCTTGCGTTTGACCACTATGTCACCTGATGGTAAGCGACGATGCGGTCGACGATTTAGCACGCTTGCCAAGATGCGAAGTACCTGTTCACTCGAGACTTGAAGATTTTGATTTTATTGTCTTGCAGGTATATCATTAAATCTTAAGTGTAACGTTTACTCGATTGATTTATTTATCTCTCTGTATAAAATGTCTCCTTATAGTTAATTCTCGAACATAGTATCCATACAATTTCTGCGTAAATGAACTTGCATCCTATTGTAATGTTTTTTACAAAAATCCAAAATGAGATGATGAAAGAAAAAAAAAATATTAATTTTACCATCACACCCGCGTTGATTTAAACAGAAAACGTTTGCGGGTTCTGTTGGTAAATGTAAAAGTATGTTGAAACCGAGCTTAACCAACCCTGGGTGGGTTGGTTAAGTCGTGGGTTCAGTTCCGCGGGGTGAGTTGGTGACTAAGCCTATTTTATCGAAATTGAGATATAGCAGGGAGAATTCGCAATTATATTAAAACTATAACCAGGCCTAGCGAACTCCGTCCTGTAGGTAGGAAGCTACAAGTACATAGCCGGACACCGACGACGAGTCGCGCGCCGTTACACGTGCCGCGTCAGAAGAGATAAGAGCTATGCGATAGAAAGAGAGGCGCTCTGTAGGTTAATATGACTGGTAGGTATGCAGCGCTACGCGAGCTGAATTGAATTTTATTGCGTCATAGCAAGAGTCGCTACTTGTTTAAATTTCTTTGCGGAGTGATGCTTCTGTCCCTTAGTATTATGTGCTATAAAACTATATTTCAGAGTTTGAAATTACGATATATGACTAAAGTATTGATATACGATGTGAGCTTCAAAATTATGTTACAGATACAAATGTGTCATGACCTGATTGTAGAATTGATAACATCATGAAATGGTAGCATTTGGTGAAATGGCCAACTAGTGCTGGACATATCGTTTAATTTTTTATCGATATGGCTAGTACTAGTTATATGGCTATCCTCATTTGACAATAATAATAATTATTAAGAACTTATTCATTGTTCTTGTAAGTTCAGAATTAAGAACTTTAAACAGTACTTTTAATTTTCTATATATCGTAGAATCCCACTTTTCCATGGTCCGACTTGCTCTTACCCCTAGTGTTTTAAAAAGCGCGAAGCCAGGAGTTTGCGAAGGAGGTTCTGAATATAGCGAGCCTACGATGCCTAGTGAGGCAAAACGGGTAGGTGGCGAGCAAAACGAGCCAGCAAAATTTGCAAATTCGAGCGAAGGTCAAGTAGGCAAACTGAAATGAAGGGGCGACGAACGAGACTTCTGGTAAAACCTTCATATCCAATGGTTAAAGAGTGTGAAATAATTTGACAAAAAATACTTTGTCAAAACTCCTTTTTATCGTAGACTGCAGTGAAAAGTACTTTTGATGTTTTATAACCTAAAAAAGTGGAGGATAATGTAAGTATTTTACGATATGATTATTTTATGTTACACCACATCATACAGTAGGTACGCGTGCGTTTATTGGCCACATCGATAAACGATTTCTATTAATTGAACGGGCCAAGGCACATGACGATGTAAACAATAGACACTGTAATATTTATGTAATGATTTTATGAAAATATCGCGCACTTTAAGAGTTGATCAATTCTACGTTCGGGCCACGACTTCATTTCGAACGCTTTTTACCCTGCTGACACAACCTTATCGGATTTGGATTTTGGGAACGCAGAAAACGCTTGTAACCGAGCTTTGCATTTACTTTGTCAATAACGTTTGATTTTAGAAAAATCTGGCAAATATTACTGTTTTATTTGTAAAGAGGAAAGACACAATATGTGTTATTGCAAGTATTGCATGCATGCATTGTAACCTAAAATTGAATTATAATGTAAGCGCTACAACAAAACAATCGAAAAACGCCAATTCGCTTCAGCAGCTTCAATTTAAGACTGCATGTTACCTGCGTTGTGTAATAATCATGTCGGTTCTTACTTCAGTATTCAAGATTGGCGCGTAGGTGGACGACGGTTTCGGCTCGGCTATTCTCTCCAAGATTAAATACGCAGCGAGATTCGCCGTGTAGGAGCATACGAGGATTAGTGCGAAGAACCACCACACCGTGCCCACTATCCGTCCAGATAAAGACCTGAAAATATGATTTGATAGTAATTTGTTTGGCAGGCCTGTCGTCGATAAGGGTTAATTTGTTATCGGCAAATGACGTTTTTGTGATCTTGATATTAAAATCGAGTATTTTAGTTAATTCAAATTCTTCGACACTTAAAGTATCGTACATATGGGCTTTGGCGCTAATAGTAGGGGAGCTAGGGGATAGTTGTAACAGGGGTAAGTAGTAACAGCTACATTTCACGGCAGTTGACAACAATTTTGTTTCGAATAAACACTCAACGTGACCTTTATTACGGGCTCTATTACGTAAACACTGCCAGTGTCACGTGGGACGGTCCAGCGAGCGGTAGTGAGTAGGTGCACCATTTCGATCAGGTAATGGAAAAAAACTAATCGCGTAAATTTTTATTTTAGGTTAAATATGTGTTTCTGTTGTCATATTGTCAATGTATTAAGCTTCTAAGTTTTACGAATATTTATTTTACCATCTCTTTTAGACATTATATTTTTTAATAAATACAATCGAAGTCGTCCTAGGGGGTATGTTGTAAAAAATTCGTGGGGCATGTTGTAACGTTTTACAACGTGATTAGAAAACCTTTATTAGAAGCTGTTGATTGTGATAAAACTATTGTTAAGCATACAAGACTGTAAGTTACTAAATAACTGAAGAATTTTGATTGTAATAGAAGATTGTTACAGATTTATTATAAAGCAAAAGTGCCATGCTAATTTTAATATTGAGAGTTTATTATGATGAGTAATCTTAATGTTGAAAACTCAAAAAATATTTACTTTACTATCTTCTAAGTTAGAAGTATATAAGTATATATGTCACACCAAATGTTCCTTAAGTAAATGTTAAGTACCTTGTATAACAAATTAAACATAAACGTGATCATATAATGTTTTTTTTGGTGGTACAACCTGCTCCGAGCCCGTTACAACTTGCCCCTAATACGGGGCAAATTAACTTAATGACTACATAGTTAATGCATTGCATATTGTTACAAACCTTGGAACGACATCACTTCCTTGCTGCATGAACGAGCCGAGTGAAAACCAGAACGAGTTCCATATGCTGAATTCATTGTGCAAAATTATCTGAAACAAAAAAGGAACATATTTTATTGCTTTCTTTATTACACAATTGCATTAAAAGTGGATTTTGTTACGTACCTCGTTTGTGCTACTCATAGGGTGGTCCAAATGTGTATCGGATATAGTAATAGAGCGCCATTCGTTAGGAGAGAATCTTGATACTAAGAAAAGTACTATACTGACTGCGAAGAAGCTGAATATTATACATAACTGAAAAAAATGTAAGTAGGTATAAGAAAGTGCATTAAAAATAAACAGTGTCTGGTTGTGTATAACCATGTTACCCATTTTAAATTCCATGCCCTTTGACCTTTGGAATTAAATGCTCTTTATTCAGTTTACGCATCACAGACCCATTTATGAACGTTTATTTATAATAATAACTCTACAAACGACGGAAAAGAATCACCACTCAGAAGTTACGGCAAGAAACTGCCTGAGTCTGAGTAAATAATAGTTTACAAATTCAATACTTATTAGAAAATTTAGGTACAATCATCAATCATCTAGGTAGGTTTTCCCAAGGTGATTTAACTATCACTTTTTTCCGATATTAAATATATGGTTCTGATCAAAATCACCTACGCTATTAACTAACATCGCGGTCTTCCCTTGTGGAGATGTCCTGTTGCCTTGCCCGTGTCGGGGTTCATATGCTCAGATAAATTATTTCGCTGAACATAATGAACGCCTTTATAATATGCATATGAATAAAATTGTTCGTATGGTCGGTTTCATAGTCCCTCATCAAACTTAAACTCAAAATCTCTTTATTTATGTTTGGCATCACAGACACACTTATGAACGTCAAATTATCACAAGACTCTACCACCGTATCGGAAAAAGAACCACAACTCAGAAGATACGGCAAGAAACAAAGGGGTATTTTTTTTAGATTTTGTTACAATTTTTTGTGTTTCTACAATGTTATTTTTCTTAAGCACATCGAAACTATTTTCAACCGACTTCAAAAAAGGAAGAAGTTCTCAATTCGACGGTAGGTATGTTTTTTTTGTATGTTGGTTACGCGATTAATCCGCCATTTATGAATTGATGTTGATGATTCTTTTTTGTTTGGTAGGTCATACTTCAAATGTGGTCCCATATAAATTATATCGAAATTGATTAAGCACTTTTAGAAAAAAAATAACAAATCTAAAAATATAAATTTAGTCTTGAAGTCGGATCTTATTTTTTGCTAAAAATTAATTATCGCAAAAAATTAAAATATTTCCAAGTCATGACCTCTATCGTAATAAGTTACGTAGTAAAAAACCCTTAATTGTATATAACTAGTTTCGAAACAACAGTAACCAAGGCGAGGGCGTGAGTTTAATATCAAAAGTAAATTTTGAACAAAAATTCTAAGAACTTTGCTTTAACAAACAGCACTTGTATCAAGGGTCTTTGAATTTACGTAATTGTACAATGCTGCATCAAGAAGAAGACGAATTTCTCATATAACAATATGTATAGTTATTTCCATAAGTTCTTCTGCATGAATTGCCAGTAACGAATCTGGAATTTCGCAGTGAATAGTGTATTCCAGTAGACGAAGTGTCGTAAACATTCATATGTTGGAAATGAACGTGGTTTTATCGGAGCAGTGTTTGGAGTCGCTTGGGGCGGCACCACTGTCACTAGTTATGGAGATGAAGACGCTAGCTTTAATTCTCGAGTTGTGCTCTGCTTGTTTTACCTAAGCATTATTTATGAAGAAACTGAGGGGCATTCTTTTTCAGCGATTTTTTTAATTTTTTTTGTTTCTACAATGTTATTTTTCTTATGTACATCGAAACTATTTTCAACCAACTTCAAAAAAGGAGGAAGTTCTCAATTCGACGGTAGGTATGTTTTTTTTTGTATGTTACGCGATTACTCCGCCAATTATGAATTGATGTTGATTATTCTTTTTATTGTTTGGTAGGTCATACTTCAAAGGTGGTCCCATATAAATTTTACCGAAATTGATCCGGCACTTTTAGAAAAAAATAACAAGAACTATAAATATAAATTTAGTCTTGAAGTCGGACTGTGTTTTTCTAAAAAATAATTCTCGAGTTGTGCTCTGCTTGTTTTAAGTACGCATTATTTATGATGTCTTTGCTAAAAAGGATAAGACTTGTTGTATGTGGTTTACAATAGACATAAATATATGCAATGTAAAATATTGTAACATTTTAGGGTGTATGCCACTATTTCCATGGAAATACAAAATAGAAAAAGTGGGACTAGCGTTTTTTTTTCAAATTATATTTCTTTTATTTCTATTGCGGCAAAAAACGCAGTTGTGATTGAGAATATGTTTCCACTTTAATATTTATGAAGGCCTGATAAATTTTTATTCATAAACATTAATATAACCACAAGTAATTTTTCTGCAGATAAATAATGATAAATAAAATAAAAAAAATAAAATTGATAAATAAAATTCTTAAGAGATATTGAGAATTTAATCAATAGAATATAATAAAAACACGACTTCTCGTTAATAAAATAAATAAATAAATGTAGAACAAATTAATCATTGTAGACTATCTGCCTAGTGTATTCATAGCTCTCTTACAACAGTATAACACCCTTTCCCTCTTTTTATAAACTCTATTATTAACAATATTTATCTACTTCAGAACCACTACCTATCACGCAACGCAATTATAGAATTACAACGATAATGGCAGCTGTCTATCTTTTCTCTTTCTACGAGTCAATCACTACTACTATGTTCAAGAGGTTTTATCTAAAGGCTAAATAAATAAATAGTTTCTATGTGCACGCCGTCATAAGAGGTGATGCAGTGTATTTTTTGCCACCGCCGGCAGCAATGGAAACAGAGGGAGAATCAGTCCCAGTACTTCTATCAATAGAAATACCTAATGGACATAGTGGGATACACCCACATTTTAAATTTAATTGACCAGATATGTTTTTGACTGGATTTAACTTTAAAGTGCGTAGTAACGAATGTTGGTATTCCTTTTCATGATAATCCCTCTCACTCGAAATATGCACTAGATTAATAAAATTAGTGCAAAAGACAGTGAATTTTGTCTTAAGTTGCGTTTCGTTACGGTGCTTCCATGGCACAGTTCAAGAGAGTGTCGAATCTTCACTAATAATTTGTACTCACCCATATTTCCTTTGAAAGTGGCCTTAGGAAACCAAACGTGTCCGCGATTTTCTTTTGATTTGCTCCTCGTGTTGCCTTCATAGGACTGTCCATTGACATAAATGGTTCGCTAAAGTCAACCAACCGCCCTCGTTCAGCTGACATTGCCAATGGAGCTATAGCTATATCGCTTTCCTAAAATACAAACAGCATGGAATATAATAATACACATAAGACTTAATTCTTATTCGTACAATAAATTAAATACTTCGTACTTTTTTACATCATATCATTTACATTTACACGAGACATTATCTAAAAAGCTTTAGTATCAAAAGGTTTTTTTAATATAAACACTATTTTAAGAAATCTCTACGGCATCATGTTTAGTCAGCTACTTATGAGCTAATTGGTTATTATGTATTTGGTTGCTTTTAAATGTTTAATCTTTTTTGATTTTTAGACGCCAATAAAGAAAAAGATTTACTAGGCTACACAGGCTACTCTGACCGCGTGAAATCAGAACCTGAAAATAGTAACTACACGCGGACAACTTCATCGACCTTATGGACTAACAGTCGGCTATCCCTTTTACGTGATATTAATACGGAGGAAAAGAATTACACCCGATAGGCAGAAAACCTTTTAAGCACAATGACATTACCGGCTAACCTCCACATGATATTAGATTTGCCGTCAAATTTCTTTGCCAAGTAACTAACGGGTGTGCCTCGTGAAGAGGCTGCGCAAAGCTTTATAACTAGGTACAAAAATTCGAAGTTAACTCAATAAACAACATCCTTCAAAGGAGGCATTTGGTCTCTCACCTTCCCATATTGAACCAAAGCGAACTTGTAGTTTTGTAACTTTTGCCTTAACAAGAAGCATTTCAGTGTGTTTGTGAGGTTATCTTTTGTTACGCAAACGTTGTTTGTAGTAAATATTCTACCGGTCCGCCTAAACTATTAGGTCGTTATTGATGTATTTGTCTAAGTTCATTAGTTTAAGGTATTACCGTCGTTTGGGTTTATGGCCAAATAAAATTTAATAAAGTTAGATCGTATATCTTGTTTCAAAGTATGATCCCAGTGCGCTCCGCAGAGCAGGCAAACTGCAAGTTTATGGTCGGCACTCTTGTTACTATTAAACCGTTATTTACGGAACGGTGAAAATCTTTTGAATCATCATGCTTAGGGCAATTTTAAATATAAGCCTAAGTGGTACTCTAAATTAGGTATTCCTAGAGATAGATAACATGAAAATGATCTGATATAATTTTTATTGAACTAAATTAAGGTTAGTTTCAAATACCAATTGGTTGATTAAAAAATACTAACAAAATACTACATTTAATTTTATGTTGAAACAGGAGTTAGTATGGAACAGGAGTTTGTATTTAATATAATCGAGCGCAGTTTCTCACTATTTGGGTTTTCTCTAAAACCATGAACATTTAGAAACTTGAATATTATTATTAAAAATCTAGCTTCTAGGAAATACCATTTTTATTCTGTTTGCCTTACTATATCTGAATCTCACCAGTCACACGGAATTTTAAGAATTTTCAACGTTAAAGAAAAGTAATACAATAAAAATACTGACCGCTTCGATGAAAGTTTTCAAATGATCTAAAATAGTATATATATTATACAATAAGAAATTATTAGTGTGCAAGATGATTTTGTGCATTTACTGTTTATTACTTACCTTTTTAGTAAGTTCGTTTATAATACTTGACCAATTTTCCGGTGAACTTTCAGCGTCAAAGCTACCATTTTTAGCAAGTCTCACTTCATCTGAAATAAAAAAACAAAGTTTTAATTTTAGAACTAGCAGAGAGACACTGAGAGATTCACAGTTACAATAGAGTCACTTTCTCATTTATTTACATCAAACACATGTAGCTCTGTGGATTTGAAATCTATATATACCTACGACTACTTATTTCGTGTTTACTGTACAAATACAACATATAATAAACAGAAAAAAATGTGATTGTTAATCACATTTTTTTCTGTTTGTCTTACACTAACCTATTAAGTTACCTTATAACACCGGATTTAAATTCATAATAGATAGGTTTAGAGCATAAAATAACGATTTGTTAATTTGTACCTACTAATTCCGATCAAACTACATTTTGCAACGGAATTTTCCATGTTTATTATTTTATTGCATGTAACCACTACATATTCACAATTTCCGTGACATGCATAGTGAAACACATTTTCAAAATGACGCTTCATTAATTGCAGCTTACAAAGTTAAACATTTCCCAATGAACTTCATCGGAACTACTTAATTGTTTATTAATTGATGCAGAATAGCAATATTTAATTAATCAAAATATTTCATTTCACTGATTCATAGGCCGAGATCTAACAGCATGTCTACATCCATCTGTTTTTTTAGTCAATCTGTCATTTTATACGTTATTAATAACAGAGAAATATAATTCTGCAGGGTACCGACAAAAGGTGTTGCTGAAGCTTATTTTGATAGGTAATTCGTCAGAAACGTATTCATCATCATGAGTCCGTTACGTTACCACTGGGAGACGGGCCTTCTCTCACACAGAGAGCATATTATTGGCCATAATCTGCCACACTGACCCATTGCAAACTGGTAGATGACAAATATGTCCTTGAATTTTTGTGATTCATTCTTGGTTATACGGGTTTTGTTATGATGTTTTCCTTTACTTCTTTTAGAGCGAGGCACGCTCGCTCAACGCACTCCTCTATTATAAATTATTGAAAAAAAAAGAAAATTAGATTAAAACAGATGGACGTAGAAATCATGCAGTGGGATCTCAAACTATCAGGTAATCGTCAATAACTTTTAATGTCACCTGTAAATTGTTGTCTGGTTCAAAATCTACCGGACTCGCTAATTGCTATGATTATTGCTTAATTGAAATAAACTTAATTACACTTAAATAAGCTATTATACTACATGTGTTAAATTCATTGCATAAGTGCTGTCTGATATATTTTATTTTAATTGGGTCTAGTAAAAACAATGCGATGGTTAATTAAATTTCGATCTCCGAGGATGTTTCGATACTCAGTAAATAAAACTCTTTTTTGGATTGGTCTCAGCTATTACTTACATTTAATGTCCAGTTTCTTTGTCACCAAATCGGCTAAGTCTTTACAAAATCCATAAAGCTTCTCTTCTTTCTCTTTCTGACCGTATTCAGCTGTTTTTTGCATTAAAAAAGGTTCGTGAAGAACAGTAGTGACTATATAAGTTTTGTTAACATCGTAGGCAGAAGGTGACTTAAGTTGAGTGTGTCTGGATGAAACAAGTTGTAGACCGTGGGCGTCCGTCCATGTTGCCACCTAAGAGCCGAGAGGAATTTAGATTTAAATTTAAATGATATTGCAAGAAATATAAAAACTATTTAAGAAAACACTTAAATAAATTAAAAACTAAACTAATGGAGACTAAACTAAATCGGTTGAGCCATCTGAATGGCCTTTTGGTACGTGTTCACAGATAATTCAACTGATACCCGTCGTCCGGCAACGTGTCCAAAATGCTGGCGGCGTTGCCGTTGCTTCGCTGAACAGAGACGCTGACACTTTAATCAAAGTACACGCCAGCATTATGGACTCCCCCAGCCGCCCCGCCAATTCTTTATTTTGATCGCTCCAGGTCCCCGCGGCCCAACTTCACTACCCCGAACGGCATGCACAAACAGGAAACCCCTATGGAAACCTGAATATTTGAACCGTTTGAGGTAATCTGCCGCTGTAGCGAAGCCACCCACCCGTAGTGACATCTCCGGAAGATGAGACGGAGCCAATGTGTCTACACAAGTAGCATCCCAAACCAGGGGCCGTCCCATCCTCCATGGAATGAGTGTCATGCCGTCAGGCCTTTTTTCATTGTCCCAGACGGCGAAACACGTGTCGTACAAAGAGTGTTGTTGTTAGGAACTAACAACAACCTACATAATATTCAGCGGGATTACACTATATATTTTCATTGCGTTTCAGTTTTGAGATGAATTTCCGCAACGTCACGCCTGATTCCATTGCATAACCAAATAAACATAATTATATATGTCACTCAGGGGTAGCATAACTTTTCATCGGTGAAAGGTTATCTAGATTCGGATCAGTAGTTTGAGATTATAACTGATTGTAAAACTTGGTTGCCATTGCCACCGAAAGAGAAGTACTCTAAATATATTTCATATTATACTTTAACGTTATAATTCATAAGTCCCTGCCTTTTCTTCTCTAATACAATGAACTCCATACTCTATGGGTTTTTGAGGAATTTTTACTGAATTAACGGGCTGTATAAAATGCTAAATTGATGTATTATTTATATATTTTTTGTGACAAAAACGATTTAAACCAATTACATTTATTACACAAAAAATGGGTCCGGCCAAAAATATTCGAACACACGCTCTCCGTCGTCACATACCAAACATTCTATCCACTGCGCCACCGTTACCGTTGTATGTAATTATAGACTAATTACTACACACTACGTAAATGTACTTAGTATTAAATAAAATGACTATTTACTAACTATGAAGAGTATTATATTAATATGAAATGACGCTCTGACTAATACACTCGAGAGCAATGAATCCGGGTCACTTAAAGAATCCTAAAAATCTCGGAAACTAAAATGCTAGGTTAATGCAATAAATTGTATTTAATAGACAATGTAATACTCCTTAAATGAAGGTATTAAAACTTCTTAGTTATTGTAAAGTTATATCATAAAAAAAACAAATTTGAAAAAGGGCCACTTTCGAAGATGGAACTACGAAATTACAGCATTTGACCTTTAAGTGACCCGGATTCATTGCTCTCGAGTGTATTAGAATTATTGAAGCTCTATCAATTATCACTGCGAATCGAAACTAAATAAAGAAAAATAAATATTGGTATTCAATATTTGTAATAAAAACAGCAATTCTTTCTGACCCGTGAAACTGTTTAGATAAGATAAGATAAGATAAGAAATTCTTTATTGCAACTACAAACAAGATACGCAGCTTCGATTTCTTAGTATCTAATTAAAACTATACAATATAAGCAATGTACCTACAGTCAGAGTGCAAATGGAGTAAATTCAGCATGTGCTGGGTTTACATCGTAGATGAGAACGCAGCGCTGTTTTACAATTTACACCGGTGCTCGAACTGGTTTTCGTCGAGATGGTAGGTATAGCAGGTTACATTCAATACCAGAATATTAACAATGAATTATATTTAAGTCGCAGTAACCAGAAGAGCTTTCAGTATGCCATATTCGAACTAGAATGACAAGGCGTGAGCATAGGGTAAGTATATGTGTGTATTTAGTTGTGAAAGAAAACTATAGTATATGAGAATTGACCAGAAAACTATAGTATATGAGAATTGACCCTCCAAGGCAAACGGATGTGCAAAGTTTTGCGTGAACGCTTATTAAAAATGAATCTTCACTTAGTTCTTAATCGTCTAGTTTATTCAAATTGTGTTAATAATACACAGACATAGATAGACCTAATATTCTTAGATATTTTTATTTTATTAATAGTTATAGTGTTGCGTTAAAAGGCTATCTCACCTGTTGTTAAGTGACTATGAAGAAACCTTTTCACTCTTGTCTTAAAGACACCTAGATTATAGCTATGCGGAAACAGATGATGCCGATATATTAATATGAAAATCAAAGCAAAGCGCTTGGTTTGCCATTGCCACCGAAAGAGAAGTACTCTAAATATATTTCATATTATACCTTAACGTTATAATTCATAAGTCCCTGCCTTTTCTTCTCTAATACAATGAACTCCATACTCTATGGGTTTTTGAGGAATTTTTACTGAATTAACGGGCT
This sequence comes from Petrophora chlorosata, assembly GCA_951640565.1. Taxonomy (NCBI): domain Eukaryota; kingdom Metazoa; phylum Arthropoda; class Insecta; order Lepidoptera; family Geometridae; genus Petrophora; species Petrophora chlorosata. The sequence continues at coordinate 15,093,875 of OX621188.1, read as the reverse complement.
GTATAAAATGCTAAATTGATGTATTATTTATATATTTTTTGTGACAAAAACGATTTAAACCAATTACATTTATTACACAAAAAATGCGTCCGGCCAAAAATATTCGAACACACGCTCTCCGTCGTCACATACCAAACATTCTATCCACTGCGCCACCGTTACCGTTGTATGTAATTATAGACTAATTACTACACACTACGTAAATGTACTTAGTATTAAATAAAATGACTATTTACTAACTATGAAGAGTATTATATTAATATGAAATGACGCTCTGACTAATACACTCGAGAGCAATGAATCCGGGTCACTTAAAGAATCCTAAAAATCTCGGAAACTAAAAATGAGGTTAATGCAATAAATTGTATTTAATAGACAATGTAATACTCCTTAAATGAAGGTATTAAAACTTCTTAGTTATTGTAAAGTTATATCATAAAAAAATCAAATTTGAAAAAGGGCCACTTTCGAAGATGGAACTACGAAATTACAGCATTTAGTTTTGCTTTTGTTTGTAATCTGTCATTTATGTGGGTACATAAACCATGTTGATAGTGCTCTATATTCATTATTCAAGCTGAAATTATGTCGCTTACGCCTGAAGAATGCACCAGAATACTTACAATGCTGGAAACCGGCCGGAGTCAGCGCGATACAGCCAGGACTGTCGGTGTGTCGCTGTCAACAGTACAAAGAGTTCTCCGACGTTACGAAGAAACTGGTTCTAACCTACGCAGACCAGGAACGGGCAGAACCAGGTGTACCACAGCACGAGAAGACCGATACTTGGTGAACACCATGCTTCGAAATCGCTTTCTCACAGGAACTGAACTCACCAATCAGTTTCGACGCCTCGGAGGAAGTAACCCAAGTGCATGGACAGTAAGACGTCGGCTTGCTGAATCTAACTTAAAACCCCTTAGACCTGCAAACGGCCCTAAACTGGAGCGTGGGCATCGTATTTCGAGACTAAGATATGCCCAGAGCCACGTAAATTGGAGTATTGAAGATTGGTCAAAAGTTATGTTCTCCGACGAATCAAAATTTATGCTCTACAAGCACGATGGAAGACACAGAGTGTATCGAAGACCAGGGGAAAGATTCAAGCAAGCATGCATCGAAGAAAGAGTAGCCGACAGTGGTGGGTCTGTACTTGTGTGGGCCGGAATTTCTTCTGAAAGTCGCACAGAGCTGGTGATCATAGAAAACGGCTCTTTAACTAGCGTAAGATATGTGGAAGAAATCCTCAATGATCACGTTGGTCCATTTATGGTCAATTTAGGTGAGGATGCTATATTTATGCATGACAATGCCCGACCTCATACAGGTAGGATTGTGAATGACTACCTTCAAGAGATGAACATTACTCGTATGGAGTGGCCAGCGCGCAGCCCGGATATCAACCCGATCGAGCATGCTTGGGACGAGCTAGGCAGATGCGTAAAACAACGAAACCCTCCCCCAATCACGCTTCGTGAGCTCAAAATTGCTCTCACAGAGGAATGGGAGAATATTCCCCAAAATCGTATAAGGAACTTGGTGTACAGCATGCCAAACCGCGTAAACGCAGTAATGGAAGCACGAGGAGGCAATACGAAGTATTAAAATTCAAGAAAATCGTAATAAAGTTCAAAAATTTCATGTTTCCTATTTTTGTTTTAAGAAGAGATCAGCAGTTTTTTTCTTTATGTAATTTTGTGTTAATAAAATGTATGGTGACTCATATTTTTTTTTACTTTCATTTAAGGAGTATTACATTGTCTATTAAATACATTTTATTGCATTAACCTATCATTTTTAGTTTCCGAGATTTTTAACATTCTTTAAGTGACCCGGATTCATTGCTCTCGAGTGTATTAGAATTATTGAAGCTCTATCAATTATCACTGCGAATCGAAACTAAATAAAGAAAAATAAATATTGGTATTCAATATTTGTAATAAAAACAGCAATTCTTTCTGACCCGTGAAACTGTTTAGATAAGATAAGATAAGATAAGAAATTCTTTATTGCAACTACAAACAAGATACGCAGCTTCGATTTCTTAGTATCTAATTAAAACTATACAATATAAGCAATGTACCTACAGTCAGAGTGTAAATGGAGTAAATTCAGCATGTGCTGGGTTTACATCGTAGATGAGAACGCAGCGCTGTTTTACAATTTACACCGGTGCTCGAACTGGTTTTCGTCGAGATGGTAGGTATAGCAGGTTACATTCAATACCAGAATATTAACAATGAATTATATTTAAGTCGCAGTAACCAGAAGAGCTTTCAGTATGCCATATTCGAACTAGAATGACAAGGCGTGAGCATAGGGTAAGTATATGTGTGTATTTAGTTGTGAAAGAAAACTATAGTATATGAGAATTGACCCTCCAAGGCAAACGGATGTGCAAAGTTTTGCGTGAACGCTTATTAAAAATGAATCTTCACTTAGTTCTTAATCGTCTAGTTTATTCAAATTGTGTTAATAATACACAGACATAGATAGACCTAATATTCTTAGATATTTTTATTTTATTAATAGTTATAGTGTTGCGTTAAAAGGCTATCTCACCTGTTGTTAAGTGACTATGAAGAAACCTTTTCACTCTTGTCTTAAAGACACCTAGATTATAGCTATGCGGAAACAGATGATGCCGATATATTAATATGAAAATCAAAGCAAAGCGCTTGGTGCGAGCAGGAGGGATGTCAACCATAAATTGATGACGGCTTTCCGAACGTCTGGTCGTCCGATGGTTGAATGGGGATGGCGGAATTATTTCATGTAATTCCGCCGCACACTCTCCGAAATGTGTCCGGTAAAAGCCCGATAAACTGGCAACTTTGCGCCGATGTTCAAGACTCTGAAGCTTAGTCTTAACCAGCGCATCGTCACTAATGATCTTTTAGGCTCGACTTTCAATAGTCTCCAAGGCTTCGAGCTGGTATTTGGCGGAGCCGTCCCACAAATCAGAACAGATGATGATCAAAGTTACATTGTAACGTCTACGTAGGTACTTAACGGCTAGTCCCGTATTATTTTACTGTTTGCAATACACTATAGTTAAGGAAATCAATACAACCTTCACTTACCTTTAACATAGCGCTCTGGATGGTCATTTCAACAACGTGCAAAGTAAAATTACGCCGGTGCCCCTCTTCGTTGAACGATATATTGCCTGTGAGGCCTTCAATATCCGTCTAAAACATATAAGACGTTATTTCACAGGATAGCAGACGGCAAACTTCTAACATTTATGAAGTAATAGTAACCCAGGGGCACAGCCGCCACACGAGCACCGATATTACTTTGAAACTATTGCACTGATTATTACGCAACCAAAACTCGGCCAGAAGAATATTACATACAACGTAATACAATATTACCGCTGGCATCAATATTTTCCTAATCGTCAAATATCAATGTCAAAACTAAAAGCATTTTAACTCTGTAAAACTGTAGATAACTGAAGGCAAACCTTTTTGATGAGTCGTGAAATTTTGTCGCCATGTTCGAAGGGTACCACCCAACTTTTTCCAGGATTGCAGTCAATCACCTTTGTAGAATTTGCTAACCCAGCGGCGCGGCGCAAAGCGTTTCTAAAAGCGTCGGGTTTCTTTCTCCAAAGCCGGCCAAGCGCATCCATTAAAACTTGCACTCCGTCATACATGAGAGCCGTTTGCGCCTGTCATAATTATTAACAGCATATTATTTAATTCTAAACCGATGGTAGGGAATTAGGGACATAATTATTACACTAACCAAGTCAAACCACCATTAAATCGAATAAAGTATACCATTTTTACAATTTTGATGTATGAATCCTCTATATATTATATATGATAAATAAAAAAATTCTTTCATTTGCATAGCATAACATTTATCTTACCTGACTAAATAATAAGCACGAAATAAAAATTAATCTGATACCGTAACTTACTAAAGCAGGGCCCTTTGGTTTAACAAAGAAAATTTAATGAAAAAGTTGCTACTGCCTGTGCTACTGCTCAGCTAACCTAAGTAAATAGTAGGTATACAAATCGTAAAAATATTTTACAAAGATATTTTATAGGAAGCTACGACGGTGACGTTGAATTTTGTACTTCAGAACATGTTTCTGAAATGCTACCTAACTTTTGCAAACCGGTTATCACTTAACACTTTGATGAGTATTAAAGACTTTTGTACGTTTAAGTGACGGGACGAACAGGTTAATATATTAGTTTGCCTTGACTCAACCTTAGTTTATATTAGACAACAAAATAGTGCAATGTTGCATATTGTAAAGTTGTACAAGCACAGTAGGTAGGTAGGTACGCACTACGCATCGTTACTATAGGGTGTCCCGCTCATGGTTTCATTAGAGAGTACCGTAAGTTAGTGAAAACTACATAAATGTGTTATTACCCTACCTGAAATGTTTCTCCTTGAGATGCCAATTTAACCACCTTCCGCTAAGATTGTCATGAAATTTTCTTAACAACAACATTATTAAACGTGAACCAACGTTGTTTTTATTTTAGTAGAATATTTTTATAAATTATTATATTCTACGGCACAAGTTTTTTGCAAAATGTTATAAATTTTCAAAAATTGTGGCGATTACTGACAGTTTTGAAGCACAAAACTGATTGACATACATTGTTATCTGAAGAAAGAAAGAAAGAAAGAAACGTTTATTTGCAACAACTTATAAACTATGAACAGATAACATGAAAAATACAGAAAAAAAAGCATTAAGTCTGACAGAGTAATTAATAAAATAGGTAATTGTTGCAAACCGGCCACAACTCAGCGTTGTGCTGGTCGTGCGACCAGCGCTGGTCTTCCGTTGAGGCCGGTCTCTGTCTGTCTGTCTGTCTGTATCTGTTCATAATGTTACTCAGTTATATTCATAATAATCTTTTTATTTATGTGAGTTACTGGGCATTATGAGACTTAACAGCTAATTGTCTCAAGGTGACGAGCGCAGTGTAGCGCCGCGCAGGATTTTGCAAAACAACGTTCTGGGTGGTGCTGTTATTGTTATGGGCTGGTGTATTGCTTACTATCAGGCAAACGACCAGCTCGTCATTCAGTTACATACAGTAAGATTTATCTACTATAATAGCAAGCTAAATATATAGCTTCTTAATATTTTTGTAAGAACTGATTTTTAAGTAAAGCCTTAAAGGCCTGTGGACATTTTGCAAATATTCCAGTTTTTCTGGGTCATTTTATTTCTCAACGACTACCTAAGCAAATTGTAGCTGTTGTCAGTCATAGTTCTTTTTTTACAATTTTTATTTTCGGTTCGATTGACATGCTGAGAGTAATTTTCTAACCGAATTGCTATTCCGTAAGAAAATCTGTTTGAAGTTTTCGTGATCCATTCTCGTATTTATTGTATTTTACATTGTTCAATAAATAACGCCAATTATATCACTATATTAGAATAGCAAGTCAACTGAAGCATGGGGACTGCATTCGGCTTTTGCATGTCTAAAATTCTTTATTGTAAGCAATGTCAATACATTTACATTGTGAATTATCAGGTTCATGTACACATGTGAGCTTAACCCTAAAAAGAGTGTCATCTAGCCAATCATGATTCAGCTATAAGACATTCTATTTGTAAAACAAAAATGTAGGATTGTATTTGAAGAATGTATACAGTTTAGAAATGTATATTACAATGATTACTATATGAGTTCTATCTTATAACAGTTTGAGAATGTAAGGTCTCTTTAGTTCACATAAAAGACATCTGCTAACACTTTCAACTGTGTATTATATATATTCATATGCATTACATAAAAACGACTTCATACATTTTGTCACTTACTGAAATATTTAAACGTAAGTTGAAGTGTGATAAAATATTGTATACCTACAACGATTTGGTCGTATGGACCGTTGATAAAGAATATAGAACCGACAGTGAATAAGGGCATTATTGTTTCTAAATATAGGGGCGTTTATATGGTAATGCTTTCCACTAGTCTTTTACTGTGGATGGGGCTTAAATAAGTGTTGCACTTACCGATACAGTCCCCTTGAAGCGGGGGTCCATTCGACGTAAACCGTCCATGAAATCGCGTACAATCTTACGCGAGTGGTCGACGATGCGGAATCCCGTTATATTGACTGCTCCGTATTCTGTCACTTCGTTCTCCCAATGATCGTCCATAACCTGTTAATATGAAACGCTTTGTGGAACCGAACAACCACTGGAATGAGGCGACTCGAATTTTATCCTAATCCTAATTTGAGTAATATTATAAATGTTTGGATATATTTGAATCTTTAAATATTTGTGTATATGTTACTCAATCGCGTCGTAACAAATTAGATTGAATTAGAAAAAAGGATAAATATAATTTTTTTTTATCTAATTTCTTTATTTTTATAAGATTATATGAACTTTGATTAAACTTAATTTTAATGCGGACAAAGTCGCGGCGGATGTTAAATGGTAAATTTTATTCCATTTACGATTTTGATATTTCCCTAATTAAAATTAATGAAATATTTTTAGCATCGTTACTTAAATAGTCCAACTAGATACTTTTAGTTCCTAACTTATGTATTGTTTTGTCTTATCCACAGAAGCTGAGTGTAGTCCAGATTCATATTCCAATAATCAGATGAATACTGAATACTCACTAATCCGCTGAGCATGTAGTGATAGGTCCTCCGTCCCAATTGCACTTTTCGTACATGCTCTACCAATATACTCTTGGCGTTTTTCGCATTGCAATCCAGTACAATTCGCTTGTTCCCCCAGCGGTCGTATTGTTCTAACGCCAACAGGAATTCTATGGCGTCCGTGGCATTATTAATTCTCTTCACGAGGGAAATTCGAAACGCGGTCTTTCCTGGCTTCATGGATTGGTAGAGCTGCTGGAGTCGTAGTAATCCTGGGGGCAAACACTACTTATTATTTTCATCGTCGTTGGGCGTTATTGTCACAGTTACTCTCAGCAAAAACTGCAATACTTTTAATAACTAAGTTCGAGCAAAGGTGTACGCTTAAAACCAACCCCCACTCACAAGACTTGTTTCTAAATTATAATCTCGTTAAATTAATCTGTACATAGTATAAAACAAAGTCGCTTCCCGCCGTCTGTACGCTTTGATCTTCTAAACTGCGCAACGGATTTTAAAGCGGTTTTCATCAATAGACGGAGTGATTATGAGATAAATAAGAGGAAGGTTTGTATGTATAATACATGCATATAAACCTTCCTCTTCTTCCTTACGCAGTTGGGGCGAGTCGGTAGTTGTAAATATTATTGTCATGATTAGTTTGTTTGCAATAAAACTCATTTTCTTTCTTTCAATAAAGATGTGAATTAAAAAGGTTACTGATACCCACATTAGCTTTTAGCGCATTAGCTACAATAAATTTATCCGAAGAAAGATAAAATCAATACTAATTGAGGATTCTCGGCCGTAGCGCACGAGGAAAATAAAACAATAATATAGCATTGACATCGTTCGAAGCGTTTATATGCCGCTCTATATTCCCAGCTCTCCTAAACCAATTCGAGTCTACACGAATTTTATCGAATTAAACGCCCCATATAAAACAAGCGAAACGAAAAAGGGACAGAGCGTGCTTCGAAGGGGCAAAAAATAAAAACGCTCTGCGGGAATGTAAGACTCCAGAAACAATTTTTCGATATACCCGGTACATTATTATAAATTGCGTCACACCAATTTGATGTAACGGTATTAGACACGCTTTATACTATAATGTGTTGTATTTGTTGCTAGGCAGGCGATCAAATACTACCTACTCGAATAAAGCTCGTAATATTTTAAGTTTCATCGCCATGACTTTAACATTTTATGTAAAGGATGTTAACGGGGTACCGCCATATCATACTTATTAAATAATTTTAATATACTAAATATAACATTATTGTTTCCATAGATCAGCCCCCGTACCCATATGTCTTTCAAGCGCCAATCGTATATCGTGTTGAGCTCAAATTAAGGTATAGCTTCACTGCAACCAATGAGATACCGACTAATTATTGTCGATTTAGGCAAGAAATCGAATTAATCACTTTCATTTATACCAATATGCATATATTATATATAACTACAAGTTGAGATAAACTTAATGGGTCAATAAATGGCATCCTAAAATATTGTCGCAGTGAATCTATACCCTAAACTGAGCTCAACACGATATACGATTGGCGCTTGACGGAGATATGGGTACGGGGGCAGGCCCTTACATCTCTTCAATGTTAGTAGCAGTACCACATCCTCTCAAACACACATAATTTCGAATTAATATAATATTAAATAGGATAAGATGTAAGTACATGCGATATAATAAAATTAATAATGCCAAGCCGCACCGGGCTTGGATGTTGGATTACCTATTATTGTTGATACGCTCTCCCTATGTAAAAATAAAATAAATATGAGAAGCTCCCCGAATAATAACTAAATAATTATTCACTGCAAGTACGGGTCTGAGAGAGGACCAAATAAAACACTTTCCTTGAATTTTATTTGGTAAAAGGAGTTCAAATTTAATTTGGCAAGAGTAATATTAGCAAGGATCACGGCGGTGACATATATAAGCCATTATGTTTTGTCATCAAGCTGGAGGGCAGCCGAAACAGTTTCTCTGTTAAGAGATAAATGTGCGGCGAGAAATGCGGTGCAAGTTTCGTCCGCGCCCGGACTATTCACGCCATGTGTCGTCTGAACTCGTGAACCTTGAGGTTTTCTCCGTCGCCAGCCAACTAATGGGCTGTGAGATATGACGTCAGCTGCGTGCAGATGCTATATGCGTTGCATTGACTTACTCATCGATCATTACGATAACTAGGTCAATTAACGTTCTATATATTTATATTTATATGTCTTCTAAGAGGAGTTGACGGCCACCCTCCGGTAGTGGAGAGGCACCGCAAGAAGAAGAACAGAAACGGTGCCGCCTGATATGCCACTACTGTTCATTTTCTCTATTAAATCAGAATCGTATTTCGACTCAATATTCAGTGTAAATTGAAATAGCATTGTTTTCTTACGTAAAGAAATTTACCCGTCTAATAACTAGTAGAGTGATAGGTACAGCTTCGATTTTGAATCGGATAGACAGCGCCTAAACATAAAACATCGCCGCTGGCAGTTCGCACAAAGGATTGCAAAGTATCTACACTACATGACTACACAAAGCGTCAATGTTCCAGTACGCAGTAAACTTCACGCATAGAAACACCATTTTATGATTTTATGAATATATATTATACTAGCAAACGCTCGCGACTTTGTTCGCGTCGACTTAATATATATAGCCTATGTCACTCAAGAATAGCGCAGCTTCCTATTAGTGAAAGAGTTTTTGAAATCGGTTCAGTAGTTTTTGAGTTTATTCGTCACTAACTGTTGCCCGCGACTTCGTACGCGTAGTGAAGTAATCTGACCTGTTCCCGACAATTTTCAATCTCGCTCTAATTCCGCTCTTGCTCCCACTCCGCTTCTATCCTGATCCCGTTCCCTTCCTATCCCTTCATCGTCCCGCTTCTGCTTTCGTTCCGCTCCTATTCAGATCACTTCCTTTTCCTATACCAATATGTTTACCTGTTTAGTATAGGTAGATACTTTAATCATGCTACATGATATATTTTTATGTATCATCATTATAGTTTTCTCAGCAAATAATGAATAGTATAGGCAAAATTTTGCTACTTTGGGTTACATTATTGCAATTTTCTTAAGGATCGCTATTTTTTTTATTAAATTATAGCCTTATATTATATTACCTTTAAATATTTGTAAGATAATAGATTATTATAACATTTAAAATATATATGAAAATAATGCGTTTATATAGATATGAGTTTGAACGGGGAACTTTTGCACAGCAAAATTTGGGGGCTCATCGTCATAATCCATTTAAAACAAATTGAATGGTAATTTAAAAAAAGCCACAAGTCTTTAGTATGAATGTATCAAGGACAAACATTTTTTTTAATGACGTCTATAGCATTAATAAAGCAAAATTAAGCTCACAAATCCACCTCCTTTATCTGCTGCTTGCTATTTAACAGACATTATGTTTACAAAAGCAATAATCGTAGCTATAAAACTTTTAAATTGTCACGCTGACGACGGTTTCGCGGCTTTGTTAACCTTTTGCACGAAATGTGGGGAAACTCTCCCGAGTCCTCCAAATGCGGCGATTATGAGCCATGTTAATAGTTCGGTGAAGTTCACACTTCGTGGTTAACTTTCATCTTACCTGCTCAAGTTGCTTACATTAATGACGAAGCGAGATTTATGTTACAAATATGTATAGTGCTAATAAAAACTTGTATGTGGTGAAACATAAGTAAAAATAGAATCTTATTTACCTAGTCTATAATGAAATTACTTATTGTATTAAATTTTTATCTCAAATCATAGCTTGACAAAACCCTTTCTCTTTTCTACTTACTTGAAAGCTCATATTGCGGTTTATGTTTCGCCGCCCCTATTTCTGCGCCAATTTCTTTCGATGAGGCCTTTTTTTTTCTTTTCTTTCTCCTACTCGCGCAACCCCTATATTCCAATATCCTTGCTTATAGGTTACAAATTGGATTAGAAAGACGCTATTTGGTGTCTTACCGAAATTGATTTTACGAGGAACGTTTTTCCCCCTAAAACAACATACGTGTAGGACACGTAAGTACCTGCGCCATGTATCTAATCATTCTCCTGTCATGTTAGTTGGCATGTACCTAGCTCAGTGAGTCGTATTTCCTTACCTTTTACTGAAGATAACAAGTACAAGTACATTTTAGAAGTTATGTATATAAAATGCAATTTGGCAACTTGAAACTTGCTAAAATAATCTGTGTCGATTTTGGTCTAAAAATTTATTTTATTTTAGATTGAATATAGTATGATGTTTATAAATAATAAAACTAGCAAGTACAATTGAAAATGTGATAAGAAGGCTACGCGCTCTCTCGACGCATTGGAATTCAATTTATTCAATATTGCCGCCAGAAGACGTGCCTATAGCTATCTTGGGAGCTAACGCATACCACAATGTAGAGGTATAATTATTTTTAAAACCACTAGAGCTTTCTAAGATCTAGGATAACTGTCGCTGCAACTTGGTCATGCGGGTTTGCGCCAGCGGAGCACGACAAAGGAATTTCCGATTAAAATTGCTCTAACTGATCTTTCCTTTTACACCCTGTTAAAACTGGGTCCCTATAACATTTTTTATAAAAACCACTGACATATTTTACTGCATGCTATAACCATGTTATAAATGAAACATTTTTTTAATATTGTGTATATTTGCAATCTCTTACACATACAAAGTTTAGTTTTATTTGCAATGGTAAGGTCTTAATATAAAATAGAACACATATTTCATCAGTAATAGCTGTAAAATTGATTGATTTCTTATTTCACGCTGACTGCAGTTGTGATATAGTCAGGTAGATACAGTAAAAATCTATGTTCATACAGCATTCATTGCAATTTTATTTTTGATTGTTTTCTTAAATCCATGGCAGTTAGGGAGGATATAGCGATACTCGTAAAATCATATTGAATGTCATATTATAGCCATGATTAAATACATAATTTCCGTTGCAATTTCTTGTTTCATTGGTACTAAATGTTTAATTATTTACATCGTCTGAGCATTAAGAAAAACTACTAACCTAACTCTATAACAAAATTAGTAACTGAAATAGATCCAGAGATTCGTGTCTGATGAATCAAATAAAAATGCTTACATTAATATTGCTGCAAATCATAATTTTGTAAAAAACTTAGATCGCCAGTTAATTAGGGACATTTTCCCTAGTTTCATGCAACCAAAGCGTAGCAATCCACCACGTCATGTCTCACAGTCTTGCTAATGAGCCAGATGAAACTTGAAAAGACTTGGTAGACTGCAACCACTTTTAAATGAACTTCTCCAGCCAAATTACTTCGTTGGTGTGAATGGGAACAAATTACTTTTTAATTAGACCTGTAATAGAATGGTCTTGTACTCAATAGTTGACAAACTATATATTTTTTTTTTTCCCTATTTACAAATTGAATGATATGATCGTCCTATTGGACCCGTGAAGGGTATGATAACACACCTCGACGAAAATTAAATATTTTTATTAAATTCAGTAAAATCATGTAATTATAACTAAAACCAACAAAAATATTTTACTTGCAGCGCTACATGAAGCATGCCAGGTGCGAATCGCAATTTTTCCATGCCGCCTGCTTTGAGTTTTAGACCAGTGACAAGTAGAATTTTCTTAAACTATCGAGTAGTGAGTAATAGCGCCCTGGTACTGCCGTTGCACAATAAAGTTTAAACCCTCATAGGTAGGCAAAATACATTTTAGGAACGGGTAAGACCTTCTCTGCTTCTCAGTATCCGCCATCTTGACCTGTCCTGTTATTAAGCTGCATGTATGTACATACTAAAAAACAATATGAACCAGGTGGTCTGAAATAAATGAATTTAATTTTTTTATTTATTTACGCGACAAGTAGGTACACTGCCTTTAATATTCATTACTGTTTTGTGAGTGAAGATTAATACAACTTATTGAAAATCTATCTAGGTCGGCGTCATGCTTGAGATGTCTCGGAGCGCCGCCCGCCCCGAGACCCTAATAATTCAAAGTAAATAGCGTTTTGTCAAACTCCGTGACTGGAAATTTAATTACAAATGAAAATGTCACGAAACAAAAAAATATTGATTTGTGTGCAATGGAAATTTGTCTTAGTACACATTAAAGTGATGTAAGGATAAGGAGAATATTATCTACGAAGTCGTCACATCCTTATAAATAAATGTATAGGTACTTACTTTAAGAGCATAGCAGTTACGTTCAGCATATTAAGTAATAGGTACTTTATTGATAATAAAAATGGGTAAGTTTTTATGGATTTTGATGTTACTTGTATCGGTATAGTACTTTAGTACGTGGCATTTGGTATGTAGGTACTTTAGGTACCTACAGGGCCCTGATTCACTATGACAACTTGGCGATTCCTTGCTTCGAGGTCACGCCGATTCCTTCATTAATAAACGACATCTCCGAAATTTATCTCTATGACGCGTCATTGAGAATCATATATATGAATTAGGGTGTGCGATCCCGCAGCTCATTCAATCTCGCAGGATTGATATGCGGGATTGCTCAATCACGCGCAAATTCACGCGGAATCCCGCAAATTTGATTTTTTTTATAAAATCGAATTGAAACTACAGATTTTGTGTAAAAATCAACATTTATTAATCATTTCTTACATTAAGCAACAGAAATAATGTATTTTCTATTTATTAAGTACTTATGAGCAATTAGTAATCTGTTATCTTTAAATGTTTGGCATAGTTTTGTTTAATTTTACCCTTACTCCTAACAACTGTTTTATATTTTTAATTCAGTCTTATTCATATAATGACTAATAATTAAATCACAATTTTCTCTTAGATGCTATTACTATGATATCAACCTATGGTGATAACTTTTTAAAATACGCGCTTAAGAAGCAAATGGCATTTATTGTATCATACTCGCGACTTATGCGAAAGTTTTAGCGCCAAATTTTTAATTTACGGGATCCGCGGATCCGCGCTTTGAAAGTGCGGGATCCAGCAGATTAATAAAAGCAGCGGGATCCCGCGGGAATACGTGATTCCGTTTTGCGGGATTGCAATCCCTAATATGAATATGCGAATGCGTCATAGAGATGTCGTTTATTAATGAAGGAATCGACGTGACCTCGAAGCAAGGAATCGCCAAGTTGTCATAGTGAATTGGGGCCTTGGAATTGGATACTTTTTATAAACAACTATATAACATAATCTACGTGAACGGCTTAAAATCCTGATTATTAATTCGAAAAAAGTGTCTTAATGTCAATTTATTTAAGAACGTTACAGAAGATATATGAAAAAAAAATATATTATTTTATGAGCAAAATAATTTACTCATAATTTTTTTTCCACTATAGTACAAAGAACGACTAAGAAGTACCAACAATATCTTTGTTCACAAATAAATGTATGTATACTCGCGATGGCAATAGTATAGGTACCTACATAATATTGTTTAACAGCGAGGGCTGCGGCGCATGTAGCGATTTTGGTGTCATTGTGAATGAAACGGGACATTTTTTTTATGTACTATGTGATGAGACGAGCATGTCGTTCGCCTGATGGTAAGCGTCACGCCTGCCATAACAATTGCAGTGCCACCCACAACTTTTAATACCATAAAAAGCACTGCGTAGCACTGCATTGCTCTCATCACACCGAGACATCAAATATTAAGTCTCATATGCACAGTAATTTCGCGGGCTACAATGTGCTTCAAACCGGAACAGCTTGGTGGCAGAATAACTGACAAAACCTACACAGATGGCCTTCCGCACACCAGAGCCCTACCACGAGTAAAACCTAGCACATAACTAGGTAATAAAATATCTACTTTAGATTTTACGAGAGAACAACTGGCCCGGTCATAAAATCTATTTCGGGCGAACCTGCACCTATGAAATAAATAATTGTGTACCATTATCTTTGAAATCATTTTTGATGGCTGAATTATTTTACCTACTAAGGTTTCGTCAGCTAGTTCATCACATTAAGTTTTAATTTGTGTTCTAACAAGGTGGCTTAGAAACCGAGGACATTTGTTCAGATTTGTGTAATGAGCATAAGAAATAGTCAAATTCAATTTCACTTAGGTATTCAGCGGAGATGTATTAAATCCTATTAGACATGGTATCACGTATGCAGTCAAACTCGAAGTCGCAGATGCTAGATCAAATACCGACGGAGATTTACTTCGAAAAATCAGATAGGTACTTTCACTCGTTTTATTTTAAATGTCAGGTAGTTTTAAGATCTTTTCGAACTTGTTTTACGAGGCACTATAAAATTTATTTACACGCATTTCAGACTAAATCACGTAAATGATTTCTCGGTATTCAAGGTAAATCGCAAATAGGAAGTGGATAGACAAAAGAATATGTTTGTCTATAAGAAAGGTGTTGCTGGATACATTGTGGTAAGAACATAGAGATAAATAAAATCAAATATTAAATAATTCAGTTTATTATTAAAATTAATTAAAAAATATGTATTAAATCATTAGAACGTCATTTTTATAGAAAAATAATAAGGCCTCCAAATGTGATAAGGTATGGGGGCTTTATTAAGCATTATTATTTAACTGTCGAGTTGTTACTCTATCTCTCTCATAAAAACCTACACGTTACTTTACAAAGACTTTCTCAATGACATTAATTTAATAACTTGATTCCTAATTTGATGAAAATACTAATAATTATAACCTGTGACATTTTATGCATTTTTATAGTTTTTAATATACTTATGATTTTTTTCTCACTATGACTTAATTTAATTAATAAAGTATTGACATTTTATATGAAATAAATAAACAAAATTATGTTTTAATAAAACTGTTAAATATTTGTATGCCTATGAAGGCCGAATATCGTTGGGAAAACTATTGTTATGTAACCGAAATTCTGACAAATTTGTTTCATTTTATTTCAAACATTATTATATTATTATTAAATTTATGCAATTGCATTAGAACTGCTTTCAACATGTAAAAGTGCATTTTTGCTTGCATAATAAAGCTTTTGATTTTAATTTTGATCTTTGATCGCGACTGCCGTCCTAATAATTCAGCATGCAGTCGACAAGCAGTGGGCATGGTATCCAGCGAACTGCCCAGAAAATGCACTAAAGTTGGAATGTAGACCAAATGCAGATCGCCTGTTTAGACCCGCTTAATCGCTGCGACAGGCGTTCGAATGTGCGCGGAGTGAAATGCATAGTCTGTGTCTGCTTTGGCCGTTGTGGTTTCACAGCCAAACTATTTTGAGTAAAATCCGAAATAACAATCTGCATTACTTGATGACGGTCTTATACCGGAATAGAGTGAAACTGAAAATTAAAATAAATCATTAACACAGTGGTAAAAAACTGATAATTTTTACAAAATACGGCCCAATTTTAAAATGTGATCAGTGTGTCACTAACCAAGCTGCCTGTTCCATATGGAAAAGATTAGGAATATTTTATATTCATACCAAAGATAAAATCGTTCGATCCAAGTCAACTGAACATAGATGATATCGGTATTCAATTTATTCGAATTGAAGCTGACAATTCGACGTCCACCGAGGTTCTGTCTACGACGCGCGTGCCAGCAGCGAGCTTGCTGACTCGATAAGACACACCAACATGATTTAATAAGCCAAAATAAAATCTTGCCAATGTGACTGAGAGCTACGATTTAACTTAGAATATCACTTATAATATCTTCAACAAACTATTTTGCAGCCAATTTACAAAAACAGGTACCTTTAATTAATTTAATTAAAAACTGGACAAGTGCGAGTCAGGTGTTTTACAACTCCAAGGGACCGTAGACCTAAGTATTTCATATTAATTTCAACTTGATACTTTCACGCGTTCCTGATAAAAAGGACAACGCAGTGATATACCTATAAAGGTTCCTTTGTTCCTTTCTGTGTACGGAACCCAAAAAAGGAGCTTAGTTATCTGTAATTTTAAACAGTAACAGTGCGCTATACATAAAGATGTCTCACAAAACAAATTGCCGCATTCTCTAAATTAAAAGGTCTCAAAGCAATAACTCTGAGCAGTTTTCCACCGAAGGGAACCCCTATTTTCTAATAAATTCCGATAAACTTATTCTGCAATGTAATCTTGAACCGACGTTGTTCACTGCACAAAGTTTTACCTGCTCTTGTCAGCCGCATCTGCGCATTCCTGATAAAACTTAAAAGCTTTTACAGTTTATAGTTAAACAAGCGCATGAAGCGCCCACGTCATATTGGAAAACCAACAGTCAAAAATGACGTAGGTACCACACTAACAAACATAACAAATAAAAATTTAGACATAGTTATTATTGCAAAGGGTACAATTGCGATTGCAAATGTGATATTGTTTTAAAGGAAGGTTCACACTATTAAGTTATTTTTTGTGATACTATGGCAATTTGAATACTATTAGGTTACTTACTATTTTTCATAGGAAAAGTTTGCAAGACAAAGTGAAAAATCACTGTTCTGAAATTGAAAATGGTCTTTCAGCCAGTAAAACTACTAAGCGGACTTTAACAAGGTTTTCAATCTTTGCAAATTCAAGTCCAACTTAAAAAGCAGTCTACTTTATCATATAATTTCCACATGGAAAAATTTGCAAAATGGTGGTAACAACTGTTGGTTGGCCTTTACGTTAAATTATAATTATCTCTTTATAAATTTTTAATCTTAAAACTTAGTTTTTCAAAACATTTCTATGAAAACCTAATCTTAGGGTGCAGGGTCTAAACTACCGGTGGTTAAGGGTACAGAGTCAGGAACCTCCTAACTATACGCGCCGTGTCAAGGAGTTGTTATTATTATTATATATTATAATTATTATATGGAACCTGATTCGTCCCATTACAGGGCAAAGGAACACTAGATAGCACAAATATACCAATACCTGAAGATAAATTCCGACATCTATCAAGTTGTCCAGCAGAATCTTACGATAATTATTCTAGTAATTTATTAAAACCTCTCGTGCTATTAGTTCTGATTAGAAAAGCCCCTGGATGGCCTTCTGTAATTTCGTTTAACGAGCGTAGCAAACCGAATGCAATGGGAAGTGAGGCTCCGTTATACCATTAGCTGCAGTTTTAGTGCGAAGATCGTCTCACAATCCCACTTGTGGACATTAAACTTTACAGTTATTTCCCTGTTATAATCAAATGAAAGTATCAGTGACAGACGCTCTCTTACAGGTTGACATACTGATACGTATTACGTACCTGATATGACACTAAGACTTGGGGACCACCATGGTTTTACTGGATAAAGCCTTTAGGCCAGATTCATTCATATTTTTTTCAGTTTTAAAATTTAATAAGTTCGTTCTAATGACGAGCAACTTTACCCTCCATGCCTTGCAAATTTTATAATTAATCAATGAATTGGTAATAATTCTTAGCCGTTTCTTAGTATGATATTAAATCAAACTTTAGCCGGGGAAATCAGGCATGACATAAAATAGCTTATTTTTTATTTGTTCAGAAAATGTTTGGTGATCCAACTATTTTGTATCAAATACACTAATTCCTAAAAGGCACATGGGTTATTAAAGATTCTAAAAATAAAATATAAAGTTGACTTCTATTGAAATCAGTCAGAAAGTACCTACCTAATCGGCGGGCGTGTGTACTTTTTCCTATATAAAAATACTATAATGTTTAGTAGCCATTCGACGACTATGTAATGATTTAGTATGTATGTAATTAACTTTGTTTATCAACTTATGGGACGTTATCAGTCTTATGTACTCTTGTAATAGTATTTTATTCAGTGATTATCAAGGCGGACTGTGCTTCTCCTTATAAGCACAAACTCATGACTACGTGGTACGTAATTGTAAGTTATCGCAAACTTATTTTGCGGAATTAAAAAGAAAGTTGGCGCTTTTCTATCAGCGATAGGCACCCATTAAACGGCTGCAGTGACTATTAGCCGCAGCCGCCGTTTTCACCGCCATCGCTTTCGTGTCGACATTTTATTATCGGAAGAGTCAGCTCTGTTGTAATCCGCGCCGAGCTGTACAATTTACGATTTATAAAACCACCATTTTCTGTTGTAAAGCAAAACGATAAAGCGGATAGTAGGTAAGCCTCGACTTCCACGAGCTAACCCCGTTCCTTTGCCTCTTCTTATCTTAATATTCACTGATATTAAAAAGTTAATCCGAAAAAATATCAAGTACGATGTTGGTTGCGCTTTGTTACCGTTATCTGAGCACTTGGACTGCCTTCGAATGTCTGTAGAGCTTTCGTTAAATAGCGCTACAAAGATTGTACTACTGTTACTGCTTAAAATTTTAGAATTATTTTCTAAGTTGATTATTAAGGCTGTGGTGTGAAGAAAAGCACAGCATCTGGGGTTAAGTTAATCTTAAAATCGATAATAATATGTACTTATTAAATCTGTCGAAACAATTGTATAATATTGTAAAGGCACACTATTTCTTAGTATTAAAAAGGAAATTTATGATACATCTTCATTTACTTTAATAAAATTAGCTATGGATGCCAGATACTCGTATTTAGAAGATGCGTGTACTGATCTGAAACAATTAAGTGTATAAATATTTAATTAAATGGCTAGACTCACGTAGTTGTCGAATTAGTCGACCTAGGTTTCGAGCATGTCCGATAACGTATTCCGCGATGATGAAGAACTTGTGCCGACAGTAGTGCGGTCTTCGTCGGCAACACGACAGCGCGCGAGAGGCGCGTGGCGCTACCCGGAGGCGCTGCCGACGCCCCCCCCCCCTCATCCTCGCGTCTCGCGGAGCCTCGAAATCGCCAGTGGTCACCGTGATCTCGCAGCGTCAGCTCGGCACTGATGAAGAGCATCAGACATGCTCGAAACCTAGGTCGACTAATTCGACAAACTACGTAAGTCTAGCCGTTATATTAAATATTTATAATGAATCAAACTGATTTAGTGCTGTTTAATCCAAGATTTATTATTATTTTACATTGTATATTATGATGCCATTTAAGAATAAATATGTCTATGTCTAAATCAAGTAAAACGATATTATTTTTATTATGAATAGCTTTGAAAATACAATATGATCTGTAAATGGAGTTTCATTAATTAGACTGGTTAATCACCAAGTGTCACAAACTTCTCCCAGACGTCCTCGCAGTTCAAAGTCAAATAGAAATGTCAACTCGCAAAGTGGTTACCAAGTGTTCTGAAACTGTTTATTATTAGTTTGCAGAAAGGTACCTTAAGGTTAATTTGAAATTACTTGTATTATAATGATCGTTAGAGATATAAAATAAATATACATAATATGTACATCTTTACGTTTTAGTAATTAAGTACCCACGGAATACTTTCACTGCACCTATACTCCGTTCAACCATTTATTTAACTTTTGTCATATGCTCGCCTATGAAGTTCCGTAATTATTGAAGTAATAAACCATAGTGAAAAATGCAATACTTTTTGGGCACTGTTTTTTTTACAATAGTGACGAGACGTGCTAATTATCTTCGATATTTTTTGAGGCCATAAAATTGGTAACCAAAATTATTAAGGTGAGTTTTACATAAAACATATAAAGGATTGTTAAATGTTTTCATTTGTACATAAATATTATCGATAAAAATAATTAAATATTAAGATTTAACGTCAAATAAAGCTTATAAAACAACCGAATTGATTAATATATATTTTTTTATTAATACATGCAATATACTCATTTAAACACCTGATTATTTCTATAACACAATACAAAATGTTGAGCAAAAATGGAATATCAATATGATAAATTGATTAAAACTTATTCATAAATAAAGTCGATTGTTTTCAGATATCGAATCAGTAACGCAATTAGGATATCACTAATCGAGCTGTTAAAAGTTAAATAAATGGTTGGACGGAGTAATAGTCGCCTTTAATGAAATACTAGTTATTGCCCGCTTGCAATGCCTCTTTAATATTTTTTTTAGAAACCTTCAAGTACCTGGACAAAGTTAACAACAACTATACTCGTACAAAGTTCTCAATTGGATCAACGCGCGAACGGATAGAAGACGAACAATCAAATATCATTTTTATGTATTAATTATAACATAGTAAAATACGTCCATAGACCAAATTAGTATTATATACGTGATGTGTCGCTTGTCTCCCATGTTAAAGATAGAATGTCGCGTGTATTATATTTAATTAAGTTTGTAAAACTTACCGTCATGGGAATCGTACATATAAATGATTTCATTCCATCCATAATGCATGATTGTGTCCACAATGGCCCTGTGGTAGTCCGGTCTCATACTCACTGCGTGGTCGATAAGACCCGATGACGGCGGGATCACCTGTAGAAAGAAATACAACCATGAAAGCGTGGCCAGATATTTACGCATCGCATTGTTATGTCCTATATATGCTTCTAGTTTAATATTAACGTTCGTTTCGAGCTATAGAGACAACACAATAAACAGTTCAATTGTTTTATTGTATGTATCTATAACCTATAGGTGCGCATGGTTTGGGTATTCAGCCAAAGGAGAGTCTTCTTCGAGTAAAACGACGATGAGGCTTGCGAAAAAACTATATTTATCGGCGAAAATTACACAAACCATAAAACATTTAGTTTATGATTAAGCAAAGGATTTTACAAAAATAAATTATTTAAATGTGTAAGGGCTTGTACTTGTATCCCATACATACACACAATGGCTGCCTGTAAGGTATATTATATTTGTGCGAATTCCTTGTTACCTACCTTTTAATTTTGATCCCTAGTTATAGGAATCTCACGACACCCAGAAAAGGTTCAGTTTCACACGAAGGGATTTATGATTAGTCATGCGGTAATTCATGTTTGACCTCTTAAGAAATATTTGTCTCGACCCATTTCCGAGGCGTACGAGTTGACATTAATAATTACCCACCTTCTCCGGAAACCACGGCGTAACGAACGGCATTTGAAAGGTGTTGGTGTAAGAATGGAGAGTGTCGAAGGACTCTGGGGTGACGGCGCCCAGCATAGCGAAAACGCCACGGGCGAATTGATTGCATACTGCTCACACAAAAAAAACATAATTAGTTTTATTTAATGAAGAAAAATAATTTTAGTCGAGGGTGGTTCGAACCCGCTACTTCGGAATATGAAGAATAAAAAAATGTGTATTCTGAAGATGCGAGTTTGATTCACTGTCGACATACTCATTTTTCTTTTATAACCATGTATTAGAATTCGCCAATACTTTTATGAATATTTTCTTGTACATTATATAGGCCTTTAAAAAAATACTAAAAGAAAATTTATAATCTTTCAAATTGATCAAAAGTTTTTTATGACCAGAACTGTACTTAGCCCTTGATGCCTTTAAAATATTACGTTACCGCATTTTTGTACTAGCACAACATACGTAAAGACACAGAATACATAATAGTACTATATAAAGGAACATTTTTTTTTACATCAGTCTAGGCCAACGTTTGACCACGATCTCACCTGATGGGAAGCGACGATGTGGTCGAAGATGAAGCACGCTTGCCTAGTAAGTATCTATTTACTCTTGATTTATTCAACTATTCACTATTAGAACACACTCAGGATGTATTTGATAGTCAGGAAACACAGTTCTCACAATTCTCTTTTAGAATAAAATATTTTCCGTAAAAAAATATTGTGACAGTATAAGCATCTGTTACAGCTTTTTTTATAAATTACTTTATTAATTTGCTTACTCATCAGCTTACAGTTTTTAGATAAAAGCTACACTAAGATCTTCAGTATTTTATTTAAAATTTAATGTAGCGTTTGTTTGTTAAAGTCAGTTAATTCATAAGTTCACTTAAAATTACGACGAGATAAAAAAGCTCAAGAGTGTGAAGATGGATTAAATAAGACAATTCACTTTATTTTCAAGTTCATTAAATTTAGCCCCTCTGACAGGCTTTTAAGGTAATTGAGTTAGGGTGCAATTACAATGGGGCAAGGTGCGCCGCCGCCTTGCGTCTAAAGTTGACTCTATTACGTAATAATTTACTAGGACTTGTTAAACTTGTGAGTGTCCAATATGGTTCAGATTATGATTTTTTTTTAATATAATATAAAAATTAAACAACATTTGGAGGGCTTAAGTTCAGGTAGACACAGAGCCTCGACCAGGTATTTTATCAATCTTTACGCCTTAAAGAGTCATGGTTAACCCCAACAGTGAGAACTTGCACTGACATGCTTACTGACCAATTCTTTAACCCCGTTAACCAAGTCAATCCAAAACGGCATTTTTGCAGAATCACATAGGCTGATTCGACACAACAAATAGCACGTAGAAGAAAAGCCAATAGGGAAACACAAGTCGTATCCAGTCATTGGTACGGTAAAGGAAAAAACCCCAAGCGCACTATCTGTCAACGATTCTATGCAGCTTTAGTAATATAGCTCGACGTGCTCGGAAGAATATTCACTGCCTAATCGCCACGGACTGAAGACGTTTCGAAACTGTCCTATGTTTTGGTTGTTTAGTAGTATATTTTCATTACTTGCCAGTTGCGTTATTAATTAATGATTCTATCTGTTGCTGTTATCTATTAACGGTTTAAAATTGTTAACTTAACTAGAATGTGTATTCTCATTGCCCGGCACCACACGTGAATCATGATGCCTAGCAGAAGCCCTAAAAATCCTGACTGACATTCTATATCTGAATGTGAGGTCCGAAATCAGAAGCATCGTGTCGTCATAGCAAATACATATCAAACCTAATAATGGACTAAACATTTTAATGAGTTCTTCGAGGAGATTAACAAATTAGAATATTGCGATGATTTCATAAGTTTGTGGTATTTGATTATACATTATAATAATGTATTACTCGCAGAGTTTACGCTTGTATGGTGGATCAAATAGCATTTCTACACCAAGTGACTGAAAAGATTGTAACGTTACGGAGGTCCCCCGGCTAGCTCAACCTATGGACCTCCGCACGTACAGTACCTTTCTGGGAGAGAGAGAGGGACTGGAAGCTGTAATAAAATTATGTTAATTTGGTGATACTTTTAATACAGTATATAAAACAGTGCTGCTGAGGAAAAGATCTTCTGGGTAATGAAAATTGTCGATAGAGAGAAATGAGAACGTATACTTGGTCGATAGGCTTCTTCTGCCTGTCGAAGAGGGTAAATGAGAACGTAGTACTTTGTCCTTGTCGATAGGCTTCTTCTGCCTGTCGAAGAAGGTAAATGAGAACGTAGAACTTTGTCCTGGGTTTGTCCTTCTCCCGAGAAACTGGAAGTTTGTCCTGGGTTTGTCCTTCTCTTAATCCAGGGGACGTTCGACGGCGGTGAGTGGGCCTTTGTTCGGGCCACCAACCTGTGATACCTCACAACAACGGAGCCACAAAAATAATATGGTTTTCCACCTTTAACAAATCGTGAGAGCACCTTTTTCTCTCCAAGCTCAAGTTCAAGTCCTGGTTTCCCTCTTTTTTTCGTTCTCTGTCAGTTTATTCAATTTTGAATTCTGTTTTCTTTTTCAAGGCAATAAAAGTAGGTCCATTAGATATAAATAAGAAATAGGTTTGATGAGTCATGAAAAATGAATGAAGATGATATGTAACACTACATTATCCCCCCAACCAAGATAAAATTTTGAACGCAGAGAGAAAATTTTGAGATTATGGGACATATACTTCCCCATTCGAACCAATCACCAACCTAACAGAACATCGTCATCCACCCATTCATACATCTCTGAATTCACAACATTCAAATTCACACAAACATATACTCGCCTAACAAAAGTATGGGTTTGGGCTCACGACAACTTAAGATCCAATGGCCCAAACTCAAAGAAGAAACGTCCCTAGTGACCCGAAAGCTTATTTTTAGGGTGTCGGTCAACTGCACCACATACTGAAAACCCAATAAAAAAATAAAAGAAAATAAAACAATTTAGACATTACATGACCTTATGAGCTTATTTTAGGAGTCGGCCCACTGCTCCAATAACGTAGGTACCCTAACCCTAACCTAACCATAAACAAAAAAAAAAAAGAAGTAAAAAAAACCAAAAGAAAAATCCAAGTTTGAAGTGAATGAAGTGAAATGAGGCGAAACAAAAACAAAAGAAAGTACATAAAAAAAATATTTACAAAGTAAAAGAACAAATTTCAAATTAAAGCCAAAGTGTACAACGCATAAATAACAAATAATTTTGAATTACGTCCTAAAACAAAGATTAACAAAAGAAGAACAATATAAATTTAAAACAATTTCATTAAAAAGGTAAAAAACTCATTTAAAATCCTTCACATGCCATTTTGCTCTAGTCCCATTCTCATCTTCCAGAATGAATACCAGAGGCGACAGCTTCTCAACAATTTTAGATTTTATAAATTTAGGGCATAATTTTGCTGAAAAATAAGCACCAGCATTGCTTAGTGCAAAGTTTTTCCGCCACACAATGTCACCGACATTATATTCGTAATTAGCTCGACGAGTGTTATAATATCTTGAGTTCTTAGCATGTGCCATATACAAGTTATATTCGACCTTATCGAAAATATTCGCTAATAAGCCAACGTTGATAGCATAGTTATCGCGAGGTAGAAATATTATCTCATCTAAATTATCACAATTTGTGTACAGACTTCCACATGATACCAACTCGCGACCAAACACCAAGAAAGCCGGAGAAAAACCGGTTGTGATATTAACTACACTATTCAGAGCAAATTGAACTTTGTTTAGATGATCGTCCCAAGTTCTGTGGTCCTCACCAACCATAGGAGCTAACACAAAAATTATCGTTCTGGAGGAAAAAAAAACACCAGAAACGAAATGAAAATGAAAATTTGTCTGACTTGGAGAGTTCAGAATTTACGAAAGTAAAAATGTTGTAAAAATAATGTTTTGAAAAAGATATAATAATAAAACCCTTTAAAAACCCCTAATATAATATATAAACGGTCTGAGGCTTATTTTAAGAGTCCCGAATCCCGCTCTGACAGGATCAGTGAGTTGACTGGACAGGACCGAGAGCAAACTTACACCATCACCTCATAAATAGATACAAAAACAATATTAACGGACTAAGGCTTATTTTGAGAGTCCCGAACCCCGCTCTGTCAGGATCCAGTTGACTGGACAAGTACCGAGAGTCAACTAGCACTATCACAAACAAAATCTAGTTAATTGACTGGACAAGTACCGAGAGTCAACTAGCACTATCACAAACATATGCATGCTAATGCATATTAACGGCATATGCATATTAATAATATTAACACTATCACATAAACATATGCATGCTTATGCATATTATCGGCATATGCAATAATAATATTAACGGACTAAGGCTTATTTTTAGAGTCCCGAATCCCGCTCTGTTAAAGTCCCGTTAGTTGACTGGACAGATACCGAGAATCAACTAACAGTATCACATAAACCTAATATTAACGGTCTACGCATATTAATAATATTAACGGACTAAGGCTTATTTTGAGAGTCCCGAACCCCGCTCTGTCAGGATCTAGTTGACTGGACAGGTACCGAGGGTCAACTAGAACTATCACCCCTTACATATACATAAACAATATTAACGGACTAAGGCTTATTTTTAGAGTCCCGAATCCCGCTCTATGTAATATTAATAAAATTAAATACTATACGTAAAATAGATATCCATAGACATACATATAAATTACAATTATATTAAAAATCTCCAAGTCGAACAAAAATTCACTAAAAAACAAAAAGTTTAAGTAATAAATAAGTCCAAAAAGAATAAAAAAATAAAAATATCTCCCTATTTCTTACCATGAATATTGAATATAATCCCAAACAGGAATTAATTTATTTGGTAAAACATATCGTCCACCAAATACTTGAAATTTCTACAATATTATGTACTTGAATGGTTAGTATGAGAGATAAAAATGAACACTTACTAAAATCACGCAGATCCCGTTCAGTAAAACAACCAAAATAATTAAAAAAAACTTTATTTAAATAAAAGCAATTTCGTTTGGAAATTTTCTTTATTTTACTACTTCTACGTCATAAGGAAAATATTATTTTGATTAAAACTTCTTGAATATATGCCGCCTTCTTGTCTGCCGCTCGAACTTGTCAACGTGACCGAATGACAATCTTGTGTTGTCACTGGCAAAAAGTCAAACTATATGTAGACAAACAACACCATGAACACAAACACAATAAATTATGTATTTTCAACAATTATTTCGAGGAAAAAGCACTGCACTGGTTTTTCACAAAATTCCATACGAACTACAACTCAAGTTACAGTTCAACAAAAATTATTCAACACTCACCGCATTTATAATATTGAATCACTGCTAGTAAAATTATCGCACCCAACTTTGCAGTTATGCAATAAGGTACAGAAATAAAACAATAAATACCCTTAATCACTTTACAATAAACACTGTAAACGATTTTAGTGTACTGCGATCACAATAAGACCAAGCACATTCGAATATCACAGTTAAGATAGGTATTACGATTCACTCAAATAAATAGTAGTCGTAGTCGTCATATGAGATGGAAATGAATTAGATAAGGTGATTTAACATGGAGTGGAAGTCCGTCTACAAATGTAATAGGTACTAACCGATGAAATTTGTATATATTTGCATAAAAGTAAGGCACGTACTAAAACTCAAGTAGGTATCCTTCCTCCGATTAATTGTTCAATGCTGATGCTATATCTGAAAGATGGCCAAAATAAAAAAAATTAAAGGTTGGAATAAAAGGTTTGAAAAAAAGTCTAAACAATAAATTGTGACGCTGTGGTCTTTTAGAATTTTGGGGGTCGTGAGTTCGAGAACAGTTCGGCGCCAATTGTAACGTTACGGAGGTCCCCCGGCTAGCTCAACCTATGGACCTCCGCACGTACAGTACCTTTCTGGGAGAGAGAGAGGGACTGGAAGCTGTAATAAAATTATGTTAATTTGGTGATACTTTTAATACAGTATATAAAACAGTGCTGCTGAGGAAAAGATCTTCTGGGTAATGAAAATTG
Organism: Petrophora chlorosata; assembly: GCA_951640565.1. NCBI lineage: Eukaryota > Metazoa > Arthropoda > Insecta > Lepidoptera > Geometridae > Petrophora > Petrophora chlorosata. The sequence goes on along the minus strand of OX621188.1, from coordinate 15,066,259 downwards.
TCGATAGAGAGAAATGAGAACGTATACTTGGTCGATAGGCTTCTTCTGCCTGTCGAAGAGGGTAAATGAGAACGTAGTACTTTGTCCTTGTCGATAGGCTTCTTCTGCCTGTCGAAGAAGGTAAATGAGAACGTAGAACTTTGTCCTGGGTTTGTCCTTCTCCCGAGAAACTGGAAGTTTGTCCTGGGTTTGTCCTTCTCTTAATCCAGGGGACGTTCGACGGCGGTGAGTGGGCCTTTGTTCGGGCCACCAACCTGTGATACCTCACAACAACGGAGCCACAAAAATAATATGGTTTTCCACCTTTAACAAATCGTGAGAGCACCTTTTTCTCTCCAAGCTCAAGTTCAAGTCCTGGTTTCCCTCTTTTTTTCGTTCTCTGTCAGTTTATTCAATTTTGAATTCTGTTTTCTTTTTCAAGGCAATAAAAGTAGGTCCATTAGATATAAATAAGAAATAGGTTTGATGAGTCATGAAAAATGAATGAAGATGATATGTAACACTACAAGATTTTAATTTCACCATGAATGGCTTTAAACTTTTTTCATAAGTCTTAGATAAGCAAGATGAACACAGCCCTTTTTCTAAGAGAAGTTGAACGTAATAAAGCTACAATACTGTTATAAGATATCACAGTGTCACCTTCTTACGCCACCGAGAAAATTTAATAATCCAGTAGGTATCACACAATTTAGCATCTTCTAAACGTAACTTTATTAAATCCCAGACTTATCGTGCCTTTTGTTTTGGCACTGCAAATAAACATCACAATATTATCATTTATATTTTCCCCTAAGACGTTTATTGTTTACATTCAACCCTCCGAACAGATGGGAGTTTTCAAAGTCTGAGCAATCGGCTATTGTTTATGTATTGTTTTAATACACAAGGTAGATGAAGCGGCATAAATTTTGAAACAGCATTGTTGAAATGACATGGTTTTGGCATTTTAATTGGCATTTTGGTGGGCCAAGGATCATTAAACTTTTCAAAGATAAGCAATTGTTGCGTTTTGTGTATAATAGTAAAAAATATATTATAAATGTATACGTAATCTAATGTATACCTAGTATGTAGGTGTGTGTGTGTATATGGGTGTGTGATCTAATGTATACTTAGCATATAGGTGTGTAGGTATATGTGTGTAAGGGTGATTGTGTGTGTTTGGCAATATAAAATCTGGTGCTCTAATCAGAATCACGTACTACAAAATTTCATTCATTTTGGAGACTAGAGTTCGGGTTCGCGCCTTTAATTTCTTGGCTCCTTAACGACAGAACGAATTTTGATGAAATTGAGTACTTTAGTTATACATAACGTCTTTGAATAAATCCTGCTAGACTACTAATTTCAATGTCGATAGGTTTGTCAGCACATACAAGGGAAGGCTGCAATCTAAAACTCCAAAATGGCAATATGTTGATGATCACATTAATATTATATACATGCGAAAGTTTTTATGTAAGTGATGTATTAGTGTGTAAGTGTGTTTGTTTCCTCTTCAAGCCGCAACAACTGAATGGAAGTGTATAAAATTTGGATTGAACATAGCTTATACCCTGGATTAACACTACAAAATTTAGTTCATTTTAGAGACTAGAATCCGGGTTCACGGCCGTCATTTGTTAGCCCTTTAACGACTGAACGAATTTTGATGAAATTTGGTAATAAGGGCCTAGTATAAACCCTACTATACTACGAATTTCCATGTCGATCGGTTCGAAACTCATCTAGGTAACTGCCGGTGTTACAAAGATAGACAACAAAAGCTCCTATTTGTGTAATTCGTAGTGGTATTTAACTTGAGCCCCGCTTTATGAAGCCTTGAATAATAAATCACCGCTTCACATTCCATACGTTTCAAAGCTAAGATAACTTTAGTAGATAAATATATAGATGTTTAGATATATTTATCTTGTTACCGTATGGGTACTATGTAAACTGATCAATAAATCTCTTTTTTATTTTAGAACATGTTTTGTGGTTACGAAGAAATCACTTGTAAACTTTATAAAGTTGGAGAAGTCCAACTAAACTATAGTAGTTATAAGTCTATAGTAGTTATAATTGTAAGTACCTATATATTATTTGCGAAGTGCATTGGTGTCTTAACCTTATATTAATTAAAGTATGACTCGCGCCAAATTTTATGGCAGCCGACCGGCGCACCACGTGACCTGCGCAGTAACAACAATCAGTACAAAATCGTGTACTGCGCAGGTCACGTGGTTTCGGTCAAATGCCATGCAGTTTGGCGCGAGTTTTAAGCGATTAAATAACAAAGATTCTTAAGTGTTTGTATCTTTTGATAAACTTAATGTAGTAAGGGTAAACCTAGCCTTCCCTAGTTTTCTTATATACAGGGTGAGCTTTTGAACAGGGATCAATATGACACCTACCCTTATTATTAGAGATAGAACTCTGTTAGAAATCCATCTAGAGTTTTTAAAACGTATACACATCCATTGATTTTTGAAAAAAAAAACTTTTTTTCTGGCAAAAATCGATCCGATAATTTGTCCATAAATGTTTTATTCCTTAATTATAAATTGCAAGAATCTTTGTTATTTGTCCTTAATAAAAGTACAACCTTGTCACAGTAAAATTAAGTAAAAGTGGGTCCTACCTTGCCAAAATCTTACCTTGAGGTATTATTGGAACTATGTAACTACTATAACATACTTAACTATAGTAGTTTATTCCGTTTAATCCACTTGTATACTTTTAGCATAACCATCATGTATGTATAATTTTTCAAAGAAAAGGCAAGTAGAATCAGGCCGCCATAATGAAAAACATAACTAAACTGGAAAATTATAACTGGAAATGAAGAAAACCATACCAATTTATGAGAGTACTGTAAGTTCGTCAAACTGTTAATAAATTTACAAATAATTTAATTTATGACGTATTTTTTACGGAATTAGGTACTTAGTTCAGTTTATGTTAGTAGAAACCACTTTAATTGGAAAGAAGCGTATCGCATGCTTCAGCAACGAAAGTGCCCTTCGATTTCGGTGATATCATTGGAATTATCAGGCAAACGCGTCCTAAACCCGAATTGGAGTTTACCGAGAAACCACCGCATTCTCTTTCTAGTTAAATTAAATTGTACAGCTGATTTAACGCCAAGTCTATTATAATAAAATGAATGTTAATAAAACGGTTGGGAAGATGAAATTGATTTCACCGTCCAGACAGTAGGTTCGCACGCAGCCGTTCGAAATGCGGGAAACGCTTGACATTAGAACGAATAGGCGCTTGTGCTAGTGTCTGCGACAACACTCATCCTCTTTCACGGGTATTTCGTTTTTGTTTCTCTTTTTTAATTTCCGCGTCAATATTATCGTATTGTTCGCATTTGCCAGGGGACACGTTCATATTTGGTGCTTTTCTTATCTACGTTTCTTTTTGAGTTTGCAGTAGGTATTGTCTAGGTATCAAGATACAAGACCGAGTCCCCAGTGTTGGATCAGGCGAAGAATAAAAGTTCGAGATGCCGGAAAAAGCATTATGGAACTCAAATGGAGTTGGCAAGGCAAGGTAATCGTAGCGTTGGTCGTCTAGAAGCAAGATGGGTCGACGATATCACAAAAACCGCGGGTCGAATCTGGGCAAGAATGGCACAGTGCCGAGGCAAATGGCATGATATGAGAAAGCGTATGAAAACGCTTAGAATGATGATCAAAATGAGCGAGGAGCTACATGCCATTGAAATACCTTAGCTTTTATCGCAACGACAGCATCGAGTTACTTTAGTAAAAGCACTTTACATCAAGCAGTGATTGGACTTGAAACAGGTCTTCTTTTCTTGTCTATTGTAGTGAGTACTTATTAAATTACCTAAGAGAACTGTAGTCGCTGTATAGACGGAATAATTGAATTTCTTGATTAACTTACCTTATCTGCAGGTACGAAATAGAGAAATGAAAATGCTTGATCAAATGTCTTTTTAGTAGCATATATATTATTTTAAATGTTAATTTGGTTTTGATGCGTAGTTAATTAAAAAATTTGAAAATCTGAATGTAAGCTGCAGTATTTTATATATTTATTTCATTCTGTTAAAATGATAAACAGTTGAGTAATTATTTTTTTTTATTTTCCTTCCTGTGGCTCTATGTAGTATGTCTACTTTATGGTCGCAGTATAAAATGTGCAAAATGTATATAAAACTTAACACTCGGAATCAGTTACAAGCACCCGAAGATCGTCGCTCCACCTAGCCAGAGGGCGACCTACACTACGTTTGCCAATTCGTGGTTTCCACTCTAGAACGCGTCTACCCCAACGGTTATCGGTTCTACGGCTAATATGGCCAGCCCACTGCCACTTCAGCTGGCTAATCCAGGGAGCTATGTTGCTGACTTTAGTTCTCTGTCGAATTACGTCGTTCCGCATACGATCCTTCAGAGAAACTCCAAGCATAGCCCTTTCCATAGCCCGCTGAGCGACTTTAAATTTGTGGATCAGCCGTACCGTGAGTGTCCACGTCATAAAGAATGCAATAATTAAATTGATGAATTTTACATTTTCACGTGGCAAAAAATGCATACTTTTAAAATAAACTATTATATGCTGATAATATAATGACCAAAACCATAAATATTTCTGAAAATTTCAATTGTATTCTGTGTGTACTTTTGTATATCACGTCTCAAGTAACAATTTATTTGAGAACATTATTTTATTATGTATATAATATATAAATATATAGGTAATATATGTGTATATATATATATATACATAACATATACTACCAGTATTTTCATATATATGTATATATACATACATAAAAAATAAAGTATCTAAAGCAGATTTAGTTGGTTATTGTATTTTGATTGTCATCAATATAAACGGGACCTAAATAGAAATTGAAAAAAAAATCTAGTGGAAAGGTAACTTCATTTTAGTTGGAGCGTCGACGCATAAAATGGGAATGGTCAGCTTATTCGAGTGATGAAAAATTTAATCGTGTCGATAAAGCACTCACTGAGCCGTGAAAGCTTGAAAGCGTCGGCCGTATTGATGACGTCGACGTAAGCCTGCAGCTCGAACCGCCGGCTGGTGATGTTCTGGTTGTGCACTGTCATCGCATACTTGAACACGTTCTGGATCTCTTCGGTGTTCTGGTCGAAAATGGCACCTGGGAAAAACATAATATTATGATATATTTTCTACCTACATATATTTTATGATATATGTTATACCTAAATACTATTTGTCTATTTTTGATCATATATATATTTTTTTGATCTAATAATTTTTAATATAGTGAACACATTCCTTCGACCATTTTTATCAGAAAAAGAGAGCTCGCCCGCATTCTGTAAGCGTCATCGAGCTGATATATGGGTGCTGACCGAAACGTTTATCTGAATCACTGAAGCCACAGTTCGCTAGCTCTTTCACTCCTAAGCCTGACCGCCGCGCCGCGAGGCTGGCGAGCTCGCTTGCTTTACGTAGCTTACTATCACTGTCTTTTTTTACTCCTAGCGGTTGGACATTACTTCCTGAGAGCCATTTCAGAGAGGCTCGTAGCTAGCAATATTTCATCCATTTGCAACGTCATTTCTTTTTGTATTACGTTGGACTGTTTCATGGAGCGTTTACAGAGTTATGACGATGATCCATAAAAAGACTTCGTATCCTTGACAAAAATGAAAGTGTAGGAAATTGATAATGGTTACGCTCGCGTGAGTTGTTTTTGTTCTTCTTTGTTGTGATTATTTTATGTATTTTAACCAATCGGCATCGCGTAAGCTATTAGGTTGTTAACACTTTCGCAAAAGTGACTTGTATTGAAATAAATTATCAATACATATTTAAGAACGAGTGTTGATTGTAAACATAATATAGTTTATTTATGTAGATAATGGCATGTGGAAAATAATGGTGGATTATATTTAAACAATTTATTTCGCAGAACACATTTACAGAAAAAATATTCAACCTACATATATTTATGTAGAAATAAAAAAATATGTAAAAATAAAACAGAGAATTACAGAAATGTAACCGTATTACAATTAGTCACCAATTACTACATTTTGAAAATCTTTGCCTGCATTTTGGTTTCTACAGCGAAATAATAATCATAATCATAATAATCATAATCATTTTATTTCAAATAATAATACAAATGCATTACTTTATTCTAAGTTTGGGTACATTAACACATAAAAAAATTAGTAATTATTATTTATTATGAATAACATTAAAACTTGCTTAATAGTTTTGCACTGACTAGCACAATATTTGAGGTTTTCTTAATAGTTATCGTAACTGTAATGTACATACATACATACAATAAATATTTCGTAAGTTCACTTTAACTTGTGTAACATACTTATTTCGCATACCTTCATATTTTAAACATAAACTTGTAAAGTGGAGTTTGTATGCACTAGGTGTTTTATCTACCTGAGACTGTAACTTCATTAAAAGAAGATTAAAAGAAACTTTTTCAGCTTTACAAAGAGTTTCATACCCCGGCCGTGCTATGCAGCGCAGGTTTTATGAAACGATAATAACAAGTTGCAATATTACTGTGGAAGTAATATTTTTATTTATGCAACCAAGGCTTTCCGACGAATATAGCCTGATGGCGGTGGCCGCCCGCGGTTAATCTCTTGTGTTTATTCGTTAAAACTTTGTCTGCTGTTATTTGACTGTTACATTTTAATTGTGACTAAATGCTATTACTATGTTTATTTGAGCGAGTGTGGCTCAGCGAGAGCACGTGCGACTTTCGATCCGATGCACCCGAGTTCGAATCCCGCTGCCCTCGCACCACTGACTTTCTTAAGTTATGTGCGGATTTAACACTCGCTCTAAAGATAGTGAAGGAAAACATCGTGAGGAAACCGGCATTTGCAAAAATTCAAAGACATATACACTCGAGAGCAATGAATCCGGGTCACTTAAAGAATGTTAAAAATCTCGGAAACTAAAAATGATAGGTTAATGCAATAAATTGTATTTAATAGACAATGTAATACTCCTTAAATGAAAGTAAAAAAAATATGAGTCACCATACATTTTATTAACACAAAATTACATAAAGAAAAAAGCTGCTGATCTCTCCTTAAAACAAAAATAGGAAACATGAAATTTTTGAACTTTATTACGATTTTCTTGAATTTTAATACTTCGTATTGCCTCCTCGTGCTTCCATTACTGCGTTTACGCGGTTTGGCATGCTGTACACCAAGTTCCTTATACGATTTTGGGGAATATTCTCCCATTCCTCTGTGAGAGCAATTTTGAGCTCACGAAGCGTGATTGGGGGAGGGTTTCGTTGTTTTACGCATCTGCCTAGCTCGTCCCAAGCATGCTCGATCGGGTTGATATCCGGGCTGCGCGCTGGCCACTCCATACGAGTAATGTTCATCTCTTGAAGGTAGTCATTCACAATCCTACCTTGTATGAGGTCGGGCATTGTCATGCATAAATATAGCATCCTCACCTAAATTGACCATAAATGGACCAACGTGATTATTGAGGATTTCTTCCACATATCTTACGCTAGTTAAAGAGCCGTTTTCTATGATCACCAGCTCTGTTCAAAGTAAAGTAAGTAAAGTAAAGTAAAGTTCAAAAATTTCATGTTTCCTATTTTTGTTTTAAGGAGAGATCAGCAGTTTTTTTCTTTATGTAATTTTGTGTTAATAAAATGTATGGTGACTCATATTTTTTTTACTTTCATTTAAGGAGTATTACATTGTCTATTAAATACAATTTATTGCATTAACCTATCATTTTTAGTTTCCGAGATTTTTAACATTCTTTAAGTGACCCGGATTCATTGCTCTCGAGTGTATGTGACATCCACCAACTCGCACTGGGCCAGCGTGGTGGATTATTGCCCATACTTTCTCTACGAGGGAAGGCTCGAGTCCCAGCAGTGAGAACGTAATGGCAAAGAAAACAAAATATTACTAGTAAGGGGCTGATGATGTCTGTGTTTGTTTAGCTATCATGGTTATATATTCACTAGGCATATCGAATTAATAATTGCCTTTTCCAAGACCAACAGGTATATTTATATACAGGGTGGAAATTTAAGATAGGACACAAAAGACGGCTAATTGAATCGATAGTTACAGGATAACATTCTTAGCAGACTGTTTATTAATGTTATTTTAACTGCAAATGTTATTTAAAAAAAATACAGGAAGCATAAAAAAAGGAAATGCTCGCGCTTTCTTTTTATGGTGCATGGTCATTATACTTTTTTTTTCAAAACCAGTGCTTACTAATTAAAAATAATTATAAAAGGGATAGTCTCCTAAAACCGTTTTGTATCTCTAATTTTCTCTCTCCCTATCTCTCTCTCTTTATAGTGGTAAAAATGTAGGTACTCTCCGAAGAAAAAAAAGGATATTGCAAAAACTTTTTACTTTGATAACCAGGCGCAGTGAGCTACGTGTCAGGGTTTATATCGCTCTAGCAATATAAACATGATGATGTACTTATTACATTAACATGACACATTTAGAACAAGATCAGATTGTGGCGGTTACAGGAAATCCCAGTGAAGCTTTCATACTGATTGCGTTCACGGAGTAGAGTATATTCTTTCAGTTACGGCAGCCTATATTTTCAAAAATACATGTACGTTACATATCACACCTAGTCAGAACATAAAAATGCGTGTTAAACAAGGACGGTTGGAGAAAGAAAAAATGAAAACCCATATATAAAGATTTCCAAGTATTATTTTTGCTTATTATGCACTGATACCACAGAATACTAAGGAACAGAAGCATCACTCCGCAAAGAAATTTAAACAAATGGCGACTATTGCTATGACGCAATAAAATTCAATTCAGATCGCGTAGCGCTGCATAAGTACCAGTCATATTAACCTACAGGGTGCCTCTCTTTCTATCTCATAGCCCTTATCTTTTCTGACGCGGCACGTGTAACGACGCGCGACCCGCCGTCGGTGTCCGGCTATGTACTTGTAGCCTCGTATCTACAGTGCGGAGTACGCTAGGCCTGCTACTCCGACAACACCTTAAGCAGACTCGTCTTGACCAAAACTTCATGGTATTTAGTCGACTCTGACAATAGGTTACGTCATGGGTTCCCCGTTCAAGAAACTATTTTCGTAAAAATGTCATGTTCGTCTTAATTTAAAACCCACAGACACCAGGGGTACGAAGTAAGCTCCACCACAAGTCACGCTCATCTCCCCTTCATTTCGCTACACCTACTCGACCCTCGTAGGCTCTCTTCGGTCAGGACCTCCTTCGCGAGTTTCTGGCGCCGCGCTTACTATAAACACTCTAGGAGTAAAAGCGAGTTGGACCACGGAGAATTAGTCGACCGACGTAACCTAGGTACTTAAATTATAACCGATTCTATTCTAAATAGAAAAGTGACTTGTTAAGCCATGTCTGCTTAAAGTATTGCTGGAGTAGAGTATTATCAGAGTTCGATTAGTTCGTGATAGCATTTTGTCAAATAACGCTATCACGAGTCGGATTTCAGCTATCGATTGATTTATAATAATATTAATTAGAAATAGCATAGGATTAATGCACAATTGTTGTATTAAACTATTTACCAGTCCAGTCTATTTCAAAGACATTTTTAAGACTTATTTTTAAATTATTTGCCAAGAGTGTTGTGCGACGTAGGTAATACAAACGTGTTCACTCTACGATACGTCATTGGCCACTCTAGCCAACGAGGTGCGAAGTGTGAAGTATTGATAGATGCACGTTTGCCGTCGCATCAGCTCGTTCACTTACGTTATATTGCACTCACAACAGTGCACAGAGCCGGTGCTTACGCTCCACTTGCTCTTTTTCAAACCATGCTGAACCAATTCTGGCTATAAAGCTTTATTGTTGGCGCGGTTTCGTTAGCGAAAGAGATTTTTTACCAGTTACAAAAAACGTCGAATTCAACGCTTTTTTGTAAAAAAAACAAGTCTGCACGTAGAATTCAAGTAGCATTCGTTGTCATTGTATAAATATTATTCGAGCTCTTTTTTTGTATTTGGTGGCTTTATTTTGAGTACTAATACCAAAGAAAACTAAATATTACTACGCAAAGAAGCGACACTCCCTAACACTCCTCTAAATTGTCGTCACCCGCAACAAACCGATGAAAAAATTGGCAATGCCGTGCTTGCGTCACTCGGTTGTCACCGCTCGCTGCGAATGACTAATGAGTGAGATTCAAATGTTTATTTTATATGTGCGATCAATTATGTTATTTGAGGTTGTTATATATGACGACAACGACCTGCTTTACAGAGGTAAAGCAGGCCGGCTGACTATTTGACTTTGACATATAGACGAAACATATTAAATAAAGAGAAATACTTAGGTTGCATTGAGGAATGACACTATAGAGTCCTCGACAGCGTAACACTTTTGGAAAGCAATAGTTTTTTGACAGTAATTTTGGAGTGTTTACCATACCTATGAAAAATTCTCCCATTCGCTTGAATGAAAATATAACGTGTTCTGCGTTGCATTGCAGCCACTATAACTTCAGAAGTTCGTGGTTGGTCTGTAAAAGGTAGGACATCTGTACTATTCTGTACCCCAGAGTGAAGAATAGGGAAATAGGAAATATGCATATGTTGTCGAAAAATCTAGAAATTACTTTTTATGATAGACTCCTGTAAACAGATCAAAAGGTGAAGGTCTCTTTTAGGTGGCCGAGTAATGAATACATTCTAGCGTGGCCACAGAATAATAGTATAGATTTCCTACCTTTTACAGACCAACTACCTACGACTTTCTGAAGCTATAGTGGCGGCGATACAACTCAAGGCTCGAATGACATTGCGGTAACTACATTTCCTTACGGTATGCTTCTTATGCAATCATTAATATTTTGTTGTTAACCAGGTTTTATCTAGGATTAAACCAGTCAGGTAAATAAAATAATCAAATAAAATATATGACACATTTATACAATATACATACATTCATTATTTCCATACAGGTAAAATTTACAATAGAAGAACTAGTATTTTGACATAATTTACAAGACTAAAGCACAACTGATACTTTGGATATAGGTAGATAGAGAAACACAATTTAAAAAAAAAACACTTGAAGTATTCTAAATAGCATAGTGTCTCAGTTTAATGTCATACTGTCGGAGTAGATCACAGACGTACTTATGAAAGTCAGTTATTACATTGACCATACCACCGTATTGGATAGCACTAACTATACATAACTGTCAATTCACTACACTAGCCCGAAACGGTTTGTCCTTTTGTGTCCTGAACAGCCTTGACGTTCACATGATGATGAAGTCTACGTTCATGAACTCGTTCTCACTATGTGGCGTTAATTAGGATTAGAAATCCGAGATTCGTTGCTTACATTTTTATTGTAGGATTGTGATCCATCAATGGAATCGGATGATTGGCCATAGTAATCGACAGCAAGGACCTGTAAGATAAATTTATTACACAAAATAAGAACTTATTTACAACATATGTTCTTACATAAGAGGCGAATGCCTTTACTATTAAAACAATTCTACTCTCTTCTTACTAAACTTTAACTTTTTAATTTCAAATTAAATAAAAACTATAATCATTAACTACTTTTATTACCTATATCTTAATTAAATGGTTTAAGAATGCACAATTTTAATACATTTAACATTTTACACAAATATGCAATTTGTTCCCGACGTAATGGGAACTGAAATGTTTATACGATGGCCACACTGACACACGAAACTGGTCAATGTTGTTTTAACAAAATAACACCGAAAACTGAATATATCAAGCCAAATGCAGGTTCTAATTGTCGAACCCAATGTATAGTTACATCCACATAAATTATAGTTACCGAAAAACATCAATAAACACAAGAAAAACACAAACGTTTGAAAACTTAATCTTTCAGTACAATTTTCACTTCACCATGTATGGAACACCCGAATATTTTTTCACATTTAATTCTAAATTGTTTCTAGTACACATTCACAAAGATTCACTTAAAAATAATAAAAAATACCACAACACAAATTAAAAAACCACAAGCCGACCCTGCCGGGCCACTATTTTGACTTAACATGTCATGGCCAATGTTAAGAAAATGGGTTACGCGATAGAGACAATATGATAATAGTTCTACCTCGTTCTTTATAAGAGCCTGTTGTATAGCGCTATCCTTTTTTAGGTCGGAAAACTTCGTAATTATCCCTCTATAGTGTAAGACCTCAATGTTAGGTTGCTTACGTATAGCGTTGTCCTTGTCGTAGATTCGTATCAGCTCATCCCTACAATAATTACGCACACACACACAAAACGTGTGCGGACCGGCCGGTGCGCCAGTAGTAGTACTAGACAGTTAGCTCGGCGAATTTGTATGGAGTGTCGGGGGTCGCATGTCAATAGTGTCGCCATTAAGCATAGTGTGAAATGGATATTGATAACAACGGCCAAAATTTGAACTAACGTTTCCAGCGACGCTACTGGTCAAGACAAAAGTCTCAGAAAAGCGACTTTGTTTGCAATATTATTAACTTTTTTCGTACCTTAATTACGTACGCGCAGGTATTGATCAATATTTATAGAGAGATTTATAGGATTTCATTTATCTATATTAAATTATTATAAAAGTCTATACTATTATAAAAGTGGAAAAGAGCCAATACTGTAAATTGAAGATATTTTTGCAAAACCAACTGGTATGGACTATTTAGAGGGTACTGAACACTCAGATAAAGTTGGCTGCCTACTCGAAGACTGAACACGAATCTATGGTTTTTAGATGTTTTGTCTATGTTTGTTAGTGTGTTTGTTATCTATAGACTCGGAAACTGCTGAACGGATTTAAATGCGGTTTTGTGGGTTTGGTAGCATTAGTCCCAACTTAGGGTATGTTACATTAAAATTGGTTGGGTTACTACGAAGATACAGCTTGACCTCTCAGTAGTACGCGCCCCCATTGCTGAAATGGTTTTGGAAAAAAGAAGACTATGGGCTTCTGTCTTCTACGTGGACGAAGTCGCGGAATAAAACTAGTATATTATACTCGCTGACCCGACAGACGTTGTCCTGTCTTCACTACCAACTATCAAACAACTGACAGTTATGTCAAAGGCCATAAGGTTACATTAGAAAAGTTAGTATAGTCGTTAAGTTTTCTTGAATTTTGTAATGTTCCTTTTCTTTCCCTTGAACCTTCTCTTGACAATAACAAACAACAAAAAGAATAAACGAAATTGGTCCAGCCGTTCACGCGTGATGCCGTGACCAATGGAAATAGGGATTCATTTATATATATATATATATACATATATATATATATATATTATTAGAGAAGAAGTAAAACGGAAGACAACTCGCATGGTCGCGGTCATCTTGACAGCTAATCAGAGCGCGGCTTGTTTTAAAACGGTGCCGATAGAGGCGCTGTAAGCAACAACAAGCGCGTGAGACGGAGGAGCGGCACTTTTTGCTCGGGACTTGGTGCTGAACGGTTTAGGCTTTATAGGTCTTAGTAGTATTTTTGTTTTGTAATTGTTTTTGGTAATTTAAACCATTTTGTTTTTCATAATTTAATTAAAATTGTGCCTAGTTTTGTTAAGTTGTTTTCTTTTTACGAATATCTACGAGGGTAGATAAAAATATATATATAGATTATAAGTACCCAATGGTTATCAGAAAGCCAATAAAATTTTCATACCAATTACAAAAAATAATATAATATTCTCAATAAAGAACGTATCTTGAATAATTGTGCTTATCTAACATTAGAATTCAGAATAATGAGAGTATAAAATCATACCAATGGAAACATCGTTTCAAATGAAAATAAGTTAAGAAAACTGAAAAAATAATTTTGGACTACGAACGAACGTTTCTACTTTATAATTTTTGAATATATTTTCAAGCATCCCTTCAAACGCTTTTTAGTGAAAACTTAGTAAAAGCACCTGAATCCATTATGAGGATGTACTATATCTGGTGCCAATTTCACCAGATGGAGTTATAATCGTACCATACACACTTATGCTAATAATATTATTTACAAAAAAAAACAAATAAAAAGACGTGTGGCACTCGGAGACTGCCGCGGTAAAGCTATTGCATAGCATTCGGAGTGGGGGGTGTTAGGTTATTTTCGTTACGGAATTTCTGGATTCGGTCTCCACGCTAAGGCCCGCGATAGAAGCTATGCAATAGCTTAAAAATACAATCGAACAGATAACCTTCTCCTTTTTTGAAGTCGGTTAAAAATCGGAGAGCGAGTGTGGCTCAGTCGGAGCACGTGCGGATTTAGATCTGACGCACCCGAGTTTGAATCCCGCTAGCCCCACACCACTGACTTTCTTAAGTTATGTGCGGATGTAACACTCGCTTTGAAAACGGTGAAGGAAAACATCGTGAGGAAACCGACATGACCAAGAATTTATCACAAAAATTCAAGGACACGTGATATCCCACATTGTCTCTACGAGAGAAGGCCTGTGTCCTAGCAGTGAGAACGTAATGGGCTGATGATGATGATGATGATGACACACTGATGGCGGCGAGGGTACAGACAAACTACTTATTAATTTAGTGTTCGGATACTAACTGCCGTATTGCTGTAAATTACATACACTCATATACATATATATGTTTATATTTACATTACATTTATTTATTTACATTTTTTTATATATTTACTTAAAAACCTAAATAAGTATAGTAATTAATTAAGTCTCTGTTGTATATATATTTGATCCTAGTTAAGGAGAAGAAACTGCCTACTGCAACACAGTGATAAACTAAAGCAGTGGGCAGGGTTTTCAACATTATATTGTACCTACCTTTACTATGCAATAAAGAGATTTTGTATTTGTATTTGTATTTTGTATTTACCTATTATTGCTTACATACGTATTTACATAACGGCTATTCATGTCAATACCACACAGTTCAAAAGTTCTTTTTCATCAATTTTGGCAGCACAGACGCACTTAATTTATGAACGTCAATTATTATAACGACTCTACCACCGTATCGGAAAAAAGAATCACTACCCAGAACATATGGCAAAACACCGAGGAGCACTTTTTTGAAACTCTTATTACAATATGTTTGTTTCTGACAATATTGTTTCTTTTATGCCAGTTTTCTTACTTGGCAGCAGCGGAATGTTCCATACATCTTTGCCTTATATGTAATTACTAACGGTGTAGTATTTTTTTTTTGTTACGTTATAGGCAAACATTAACCCGCTGTCTCACCTGAAGGAAAGTGATGACGCGGTCGACGACGGATCATGCTTGCCTGGAAGATACCGATTCACTCTGGACTTGAAAACACCTAGATTATAAGTATCGGGAAACAGAGACGCTGGTAAGGTGTTCCGCGTGTAGCGCTGCATACTATCAGTCATATTAACTTACAGAGCGCCTCTCTTTCTATCGCATAGCTCCTTTCTCTTCTGACGCGGCACGTGTAACAACGCGCGACCCGCCGTCGGTGTCCGGCTATGTACTTGTAGCTTCGTACCTACAGTGTGGAGTGCGCTAGGCCTGCTTTATCTTACGTTCAGTAAACTTGGCTGCCTTTTCGGATACAAGAAATTCACCTAGGCGACCCTCTCGTTCTACTTATTTTACACGTATTATTTCCTGACTTGCGAGTATCGGCTGTTACTCGTATAATCGTCACTGTCAAATTTGCTCTTGCACATTTCTGCTGCAGCTGTATCCAATGCATACCCTAATATTGATATCATAGTTTAAGAGTTTTTGTTATTGATTCAAAAAGGATCGTATTTGACGTACAGTTTACCTTAATTTATTCCCGTTTTTCCGCCGTATAAAGGTACTGATTGTGCACCCCGCCACCACCACACCAAGGGCCACCACGCCGCACCCTAACTTACTGAGGGTTGCCCCTTATACCGTTGGGGTGGCCCAAGGGCCAAGGGCTACCCTTTATACGTTTGAGTGCTAAAACAGACTAAATTTGGTGCACAATCAGTATATTTGGTGAACGGTTTAAAATTATCCGTTAAAAAATCGCAGCCAGGGTTATAAAATCGACTGTAATATGTAGAAAAATATACGTTAATTTGTGATTTTTTATTTCAACAAATAATGCCTTGCCAAATGGGCCAACTCAAACATGCGTTAAGCATACCGAGATCCATACCATACATACTATGTCCATATTAAGAGGTGACACTTATTTTAGAGTATAATACTGAATTACGAAATGACGGTGACCGCTATGCATGTCTTTTCATATATCCCTTTCTTTCTATATTAAACAGGTCGAACAATATCATTTGAATAAGATCACTGCCGAACATATCTTGAATAATGCCACCTGTATACTAGAGACGTTTTAAGTTACAATGTAATACAATAATGCTTTAATTGTACACCAAACAAGAAATTAACAAGGTAGACGAAAAACCACCTATCAATTATTAAAATCAAATTCTGGCCAAGGTTGGCAAGAAATTATAAATCAAACGTTTAAAATATTATTTCACTATCCTTTAAAAAACGACTTTGACTATTCATCATTAACCTTTGCAAGAAAACCTGTTTTACCGAAACATAAATCCAATATTTTGTTTTAATCGAATATTCCTTTCATATTGAGTATTCTCGGAACAACGTGAAAGTTTTTACAATATTTGGGGTGAAGTTGGTAACATTACATGCTACCAAAGTTATCTCGTCTTTATAGTGTTCCCCGATATATATTTTATAATATCAATGTTATTAGCGACTTTAGTTTTCACCACTCATGGGGAATGCACGCACAATATTAAGGCCTCTCTGAACCTAGTATTACTGCGGTTTGGTTAATTCTCAATATTGAGTAGTGTTGATAGGAGAGTATTGAATTTGGCAAAACATTAAACATTTTTAACAAAATTTAACTATTTAACTGATCTCGGAGATGCTTCACTTGCTTGAGGCTTGTCGTGTTTCGGGATAATGTTATTATTCAGATTCAAAAGATTCATGACCCCTTATGTAGGTAGGGAGACTGATCTGAGCAGTCACTCAATTGTTATCTTTCTTAGATCTATATACTCATTATTTCGAGATTTGATTTTATATTGAAAAACAAAGTTCCTTTCAGATTTTTTAGTATTTTGTCGTCAAAAGCTTTTATTTTATTTATTAGGAATTAACTAGTGGTCAAACATTACTTTTCGCAGGAAATGTTTTTCGACTAAGAATGCAGTAGTCGTATGGAACAAATATACGCATCTGGAAGGTTAAACCTATTGACAAGTACTAAAAGTATAATACATTAAATAAAAATACGTATTACGATAAAACTACTTTCATATAATTGTGATGTATTGTGTTGCACAATACATCGTGACCTTTTTGTAATGAAAATTTGGACATTTTACACCACACTTATTTTTGTGACTTTCATAATTTGTTCGTAATTATGCGAAGAATTCGCATGAAGACACTGGCTTGTAGCCAGCACACATTAACTTTAAAAGAGGTAAAAAATATATTTTTCCTAATAAAGCAGTGTTGAAAAAGCTTTGTTCGTAATTTAATTTCGAGCAAAATTCATATTTAATTTTAATAAAATGGTTTCAAGAGCAAGAACTCATCTCCCTAAATTTGATTGGTTAATGGGTTATCTTATTACAAATTAGTTCAACTATATGAACTCACTAAACATTTTATGAAACTGACGTACAAAACAAATTATATTATACATATTTTTGCTTTTGTAAGAAACCTACCAGATGAATCAAGTAATTGCTATTATATATTAGTTGCTAACATAACTCAAACAAAAGCACTGGTAATGGTCCCTAAACGTGATAATGAAAATAAAAGAATGAAACATACTTACTAGGACAAGATCACAGCAAGAACAATAAGTAAGAAAGATCAGAAAGTTAAACAAAATTACTGTAAAAATCAGCTATAATAGAGATTGGCAGGCCATATGACCCGAAACACCAGAGACAAGCGGTCAAAGAGACTAATTGAATGGATAGGCAATACCCAGAAAAGACACAAAAAGAAAAAGAACGAGACTTGGAGAGATTTGGAAATGGGCAGCAGCTAGCAGGCTCACTTTGAACAAGAGTAGCCCAATGAAAAAAGAATTAAAAAAAATATCGATTAAGCCCAATTACTTTTATCTTAACAATACTTATTTTTCGTAGTCCAAATAAAGAACGTCGTCTAGCAGTTTCTATTTTTGCAAAATTCACCCAATGTTTCCTAAAATCAAAACTTCATCACTGAAAAGGAAGAGGATCAAAAATTTTGACAAATCCTGCATATACTATGTGTGATAACATAATTTTGATATACTGTGATTCCTTAAATACACTTTCCCAAAGTTAAGTTAAAAGTCTGAAAAGTTCATTATAACTTTGTTGAAGTGCCTACACCAAACTCCCTGTAATTGAAGAAGGTGTAGGTATTTGCTTGCGATAGAAGCGCGACGAGTGGCTAGGTTGGACTGGTGACAATATATTTACATCGATTAGTAAGTTATGACAAGAAGGAGGAAGCATACCTACAAACATATTCACAACGACTCATAAAGAAGTATCCTAATCCTAATTCCTAATCCTAATATCCTAATATCCTAATCCTAATCCTAATAATCCTAATAATATTATATATGCGAATGTTTGTGTGTGTGATGTTTGTTACCACGTATCACCGTAACTACTGAACCGATTTTGATGAAATTTGGAATATAGATAGTTTAAGTACTGAATTCAAACACAGGCTATGCTAATTATTCAAAATCAACCCCCAAAACGGTGAAAGAGGGTGGTAAATTTTGTATGGACACTTTTTATTCCTCGGTTCAAGTCGCTCAAAACTTGTTTACAAATAAATTTTAACATAAATAATCAAACACGTATTTTTCATTTTTTCAAACTACCCCTAGGAAGTGTGCATGGGAGTTCAAAGTTTGTACGGTTTTTTCAGTGTATACTTTATGCCGTGGTTCGATTCACTCACAACTCAGAAAAAATAAACTTTTTCAATAATTTCAAAACACGTGCTTTTTATTTTTTCGAAACTACCCTTATAAAAAGTGTAAGAGCGTTTTAAAGTTTGTAAGTTATTTTTTTTAATATTTATTATTATTTATTCAAAACTCGGTACAAATAAACTTTAAACTAAATAATTAATAATTTATTTTTTATTTTTTCAACACTACCCCTTGGGGGTGTGCAATAGAGTTCTAAACTTTGTACGAAAATTTTTATTGCTTGGTTCACTCAAAACTCGGTTCAAATCCTAATCCTATAGTATGGTATAATATAGAATGTAATTTTTAATATAATATAAAGTATAATACATAATGTAATAATATATATTATATACAAAAATGTTTTTTTCGCCGCTCGCCTATTAGCTGGCACAATGCAACAATTATTTCAGTGCCAGCCAGAACCTGAATACCATAAAAAGCACTGCGTAGCGTAGAGACATCAGATATTAAGTCTCTTATGCCCAGTGATTTTACTGGCTACAATGTCCTTCCAACTGGAACATAGTAACGCTTGCGCACTATTGCTTGGCGACAGGATAATTGGGAATAGCTGTGGTGAAGTTTGTATGATATTTTTTATTTTAGTTCGATTTAATCAAAACTTGGTACAAATAAACTTTTAAAAGTAATAAAACACATATGTTTAATTTTTTTAAGACTACCCTTAGGAGGGGTGCAAAGGAGTTTGTATGTATTTTTTTTTATTTTTGTTCAATTCACTAGGGTGTCAGGCACGTGGCGTCGGGGTGCTCTGAATCAGATTTGAATCACTCATTTTGAATCACCTACTCAAGTCGGGATATTGCGTTTCGTTTCACGTCTTTTTACCTTTTTTTATTAACCAATTTCAAAAAAGGAGAAGGTTCCCTGTTCGATTGTATTTTTATTTTTATTTTTTTTTATGTTTGTTACCTCAGGACTCCATCATTTATGAACTGATTTGGAAAATTATTTTTACGAAGTGGTTCCATATAAGTTTCATCGATATTTAACCTTGGGTTTCGAAGATACATTGAAGTCGGTTTTTGAATTTTTCTAAGAATTAATCATTATGTAATTGAGTGACGAATCGAACATTAGATCTGTCAAATGTCAGACTAAGTCAGTCAGTCGTCCTGCTATACCATTTTATATCAGCCATCGTCGTCGTCCAGACATGCCATAAGCATCGTGTTTGGTAAGATATTTAGTATCTTTTTTTCAAAGTCACGTTTTTTCAAATCTACTTATAACAGGACAGCTCAAGGAGAGAAAGACTGTCGTTTTCTATTTTTTGCTGAACGACGGATGAGAATAGCAACATTCAAAATAGGTAACACCTTTTTTCAGATAAATTCATGAAAGACATTAATTTTCTCTTTCAAAATATGATTTTGCACCTATTTTAGTACGTATTTTAATTAGCACTGCCGGCGAAACATTTTAATGAGGTGTCTGGAGGAAGACACGACTAATTTTTTTCTTAAAACTTGTTTTATATGAGGGAAAGAACAAGAAAATTTTATTAATATATTTTTATGAGATAAAAATAACAAGATAGAGATGAATTTTGATAAAGCTGCTGAACCAAAGCATATGGGCGGATAAACAATATGGACTAGGGAATGAATATCGATTTGCCCATCGATGTTTTTAAATTTCTTGTGGCAATTTAATACGTGGCTTTTGGTAAACCTGAAATAAAACCGCGAGTACTCCTTGAATGTGGGTATCTGTACCGCTCGAACACCGATTGAGTGTTTCGACTAATACCCGTGATTGTAGCCGGTTATTAAATCAAATTATAAACATGTGCGTGATGAAATGCTACATTTTAAACCGGAGCCTGCGGTTTTGAACTACACTGTACGTGCACGTTCCAAATTCTACGTGTAGGTGTAGGTGGCTCTACGCGGCGACGCTAAATACTGTATGGTAGGTGCCAACATAAACCCTATAAGGGCGTTATAACTAAGTCCGGTTTAATTAACATTTCATAAAATTGGCATTCCTACATTTAGTGAGCGACAAAAACAAAGGGTAGCTTCCACCCAAGATCGAATAACAAGCCTGTAACTGTGAGGATTAATTGGATTTTGATCAAATGTTCAATACGGAAACGTACCAAATTCTACTAACCTTGAGTTAATTTGTTCAATTTTGAGCATCCACGTTTTAATCTTTGGTAGGAAAATTTTGACTTGGTAGAGATAAAGCGAAGTATAAAATCTTTAACAGAAATATGTCTTAAAACCAATTAGATATAGCTACACAAGTAAATGAAAATACACCAATTCAGTTAACCGACGTATTTTTAAACATATATAAAAAAGTTTCAATTCTAAATATGTATGTAATTGTACAACCGCTACAATTACACTTTTCCAGGTACAAAAAAAAACGAAAATATCCACCAGTTTTCAAATGCAATATGTGTGGGCACACACATATTTTGTTCTTATGGAGTACGGGGTCGTTGTACCTTGATGTTCATATTGATGTTCATAATATACTTTAAAAGCATGTCAGAATGCGAAAAGACGTTATTTCCACAAAGTCCCAAATCTCAAAAAGCCTAGTCGAAGTATAAAAAACTAAACAATCAATAGTTAATTCTATAAATAACAATGCGCTGGTAGAGAAGAAGCTGACAAGTCTCGAACATAGAAGGAAAGTTAGGGTGGGGTGTCCTTCGCTTTTCTACCGACTGCATCACTTTGTAGAGTATGCCCAGGATTTACACGAAATGATACCCTCTTCCCCTTTCCACCTAAAGACCTTACCACTTACCACTTTAAAGACTTTCAAGTCGTTTGACTCGCACATCGTCAATATCCCACCGATCTGTACTAAGCGTTCGGCAGATTCCTTCATCATGCGGAATGCTAAGGAGTGGAACACTCTCCAGCCTCTTTGTTCCCACTACAACTTGTCTCTTTAAGTCTAGAGTGAATAGGCATTTTGTAGGCAAGCGTGCTCCGCCTTATGCCAAACTTCGCTTTTCATCAGGCGAAATGCCGTGAAACGCATGCCCAAATGGGCATGCGTGAATAAAAAAATAAGTTACGGCTATCGATATAATGTAATATTTATATATAAAAACGACAAGTTATTTTTAAAGGCCTACCCAACCCTTCAGGCTTCCTTCAGCCGTAGTACGCTGCGTCGAATGTAAGAGAGGGAAGGATGCATTGCGTTAGAGAGAGACCGAAAACGGGCTTCACAACGAACGCGACACGGAGCGATCCAGGCGTTAAAGCGAGATAATAGCAAAATAGAATTTATGAAATTACATGAATTAGTGCAGTTTTGTATTGTAAAAATAAGTGAACTGACCTATAATAAACACACAATGTTTTTGTAGAGTTAATATGAAAAAATACGCGATGTAGTATTTCATTTACGATAAAAAATATGTATAACCTGTATCTTTACTACAAGTTTACTACTAAATAAATCAAGTGCATGTTTACTTACCCACAGCTATTTTTTCAACTGAAAACGTCTGCGCTGTTGACACACCGACTTGAAACAATAATACTATTGAATATACAAAAATATATTGTTTTTGGAACACCATTTTTCTCAACGTCATAACAGTTCGTTGTACTTGTGTTATGAAATAAAAAGTTACATGCTTATAGACACGTTTTATGATATCGAAGTGATTATTTTGTATTAAATATAGGGCGATAAAGTGTCGGGATGCTGCGTGCAAACCTGAGACTTAGGGGCGACTGATGGCGAACGAACGTGGCATGGGGCGCGGGGCCGCCCCCACCCCGCCTCGACCGCTGAGCGCCAATCTCACTCGCTATCGCTTATCGCTTCATGTTATATTTTTAAAATTTATTGAGCAATATTAATTCATTGACTAAATGCTATTAATCATTTCAACCTAGCAAATTGTCAAGAATTATAATGCCGCGCAGGCAGATGCGCAAAACCGAGATAAACTTTTTCCATGAAAACTGCATATGCTGCGCTCTCCCTGTTCGTTGATATAAAGTCCTCTGAAGTTTTATTATGCACCTTCTTCTTCCTTTGTTCCTGTAACTAACATGTTCAAGTACATGATGCGCGCGTCGCTTTTCTTGAAGCAAGGGTTGGGTTGCCCACCTCCCCTTCATCGCTTAAGCCAGTTCTCCCTCTGGCATTAGCCACAATTCTCGCAATACCTCTACACCACATTCCACTCTTAGGATTTTATTCGGCAATAGCAATAAAGTCGTGAAAATAAATAAAATAGAAATGGGTTGAAACCCGCATTCCGACTTCTAGACGTCAGTCTAGTATCGATATCAATGTTGTAGCGTTATGTATAAGATATCTGACGTTCTTAGAGATGATACATATATAGTAGTATAGTATATATGTTTCCATTTATCGAACAATTGGATTGAGTAATTGAATATTTCGAATTGTTAAATTAATAAGCAAGTATCACATCAAAAAGAGCTAAATAAAATAAATATATATATATATATAAAAATGCGAAGAAAAATTCTTAGCGTTTTTTTTCGAAACCTTTACGACCGGACATAAAATCGATAAATGGCAATACATTTTTCATCGGCGCTCCTTGACTGTCAAAAACATGCACGTATGCTGTCACAGCAGAACCAGAGAAAGCTCAGCTATGTTGTCGATCATAAAAATGACCTTACGTATAATATACCGTAAAAAGTTTATGTCACAACACTAACAAAAAATCCCTCCAAACATAAGTTGGGGGCGAGACTAGGAAGTTTAATATCCTTAAGCATTGGACGACCGTATCCCTTAAAACCTTGAAGGCTCAAAGGAGAAATATAAAAAGATATTTCCATTGCAAATTTAAGCAAGTTTGATTTCGATTGCTAATTCCGCGAAAGGGCGATGAGAAATAGGGTTCAACTTATTCCGACTCACTTAAAATACATAGCAACTATTATCTATTCTGTGCAACAGTAATCGTTTCAATATTGGACAAATTGTGAAAGAAATTCCTACTAAGACATTTATTACTAATTTAAAGTGTTATGTTTAAAAGCAAAATTCAATAATTATTGTTAACAACACATACATAATTATTGGTGATCAAATTTTCAGAATACTTGCATTGCACGCAATAAATTATCTATTTAAATTTATTGAGAGTTTAATAATAATGTTTCAAAAAATGATAGTACTTCTGAAGTAAAAGGGTAGCTATTTATGATTTGTTTTATGGAACTGAGTGTTAAGACATACAAGTCATTTGCTCGATGGTAAGCACCACGCTTGCCCGTAACAATTGCAGTGCCATCCAAACTTTTAATACCGTAAAAAGCACTGCGTGGCACTGCATTGCGGTTATCACCTCGAGACATTAGATGTTAAGTCTCATAATCCCAGTAATTTTGCTGGCTGCAATGCCCTTCAAACTGGAACACAGTAATGCTTGCGCAATACTGCTTGGCGGCAAAATAACTGGCAAAGCAGTGGTACCTGATTACATTCGAGCGGTCCCGAGCGCAGCTATTGTTATGATATTTATACATACTATAGTCAATACTACCTACTTTTATAAAATGTTACTAGAAGTATGTAATAGAAAAGGAATGCGACACCCAACACAAACCTGTTTAAGGTTTATACGGTGTTATAGTAATATAAGAAAAGTTGAAAAATTTATATAGATAAATAAAAAAAAATCTACCCAGACGGTCGCCCGCATACGAAAGACCTACCACGAGCTATGATTATGTACCTATACTAACGCCTATATACACGATATATACGCGATAAATGTTGTCTATTCTTACATGTTTGTTTCAACGTTAGTTGAACTGTGACAAAACATGTTATTTGATTTTTTATATCAATCTTTTAAATTTTCAGTATGCAAATTTGAATTTATCCAACATCTACTTACTTAGGTACCTAATAAAATTTTAATTTTTATCTAAAATATAAAACGGTATCTAGTCGTGTCTCCGTGGTCGTTAAATATAAAAGTAATAAATGTCAAGCGCAAACGGCCAAGTTTCACAACATAAAAGTTTGTGTGCGGTTGTGGAGATGGCTGCCACCAAGTGGGTATTCAGCAATTTTTCTAAAATATTGTTTTGCAACAACGACTTTACAACAACTACTCGGATCTAATATGTATTTAATGAAAATTCCCAATAAAATACTTTTTTCTCAGAAGGATTTTAATAACTAATATTATTAGAAACTAGCTGCGGCGCGTATTCACCCGCGTAGAATTTGATTTATAGTTGCTCCCTCGAGAACTGTTCGTTTTTCAGGATAAAAAATCAGATTTTATGTGTTAATCCAGCGTATAAGCTATCTTCATTCCAAATTTCACCCAAATCCCTTTAGCCGTTGCGGCGTGAAGAGGTAACAAATACACTTGTGTACTCACAAACACACTACATACAACTTTCACATTTAATAATCATCATCATTAGCCCATCACGTTCCCACTGTTGAGAGACGGGCCTTCTCTTGTAGAGAGAGTATGGGCCATAATCCACCACGCTGACCCAGTGCGGGTTAGTGGATGTCACATGTCCTTGAATTTTTGTGATTAATTCTTGAAGTTATGTGCGGATCTAACACTCGCTCTAAAAACGATGAAATAAAACATCGTGAGGAAACTGGCATCTCCACATTTATAATAATAGTGTGATTTGTTTTGACTAAACTAAAGTCATACATCAATATTCAAAAAATGCCTTTACAGAACTAAAGGTATCAATTCATTGAAGATAGTATTCAGGACTCTATTTTACAATAATATGGATTTACAACGACTTATACGAGTACAATAATTTAATTTAATTTAATTAATTTAATTTAATTTAATTTAATTTAATTTAATTTTTTTTTTTTTTTTTTATTCATCTTTTGACATTTCATAATGTTCTTAGATATGTCATAATGTACAAAAAATAGTAATATTTAATTACAAAATAATGATTTATCGGCAAAAGCCTCGTCAATACATGTATATATAGAAATTATTAATAATTCAATTACAAAATAATGATTTATCGGCAAAAGCCTCGTCAATACAGTAAAAGCTTTTATTAATAAGATGTTTTTTTATGTAAGGCATAAGTTCATTATTGCTCATGTTTCTTTTTTCCATAGGTATTTTATTATAAAGTTTAACACATATAAAGGTATAGCTTTTAGCAATTTTCGATAATCTTGTCCGTGGCAGGACCAAATTGTCTTTATTTCTAGTATCTATGTGATGGACATCTTTATGTGTGGTCATTTTGTCCATGTTTTGCCTAACATACAGTATGCTCTGGTATATGAACTCCCCAACCATTGTCATAATATTTAGCTCTTTAAATTTTTCTCTGCATGAATCTCTACTTTTTAGGCCCAAAATGTACCTGATCGCACGCTTTTGTAGTATAAAGACTCTGTCTGATTCGGCTGCTGTACCCCAAAACACTACACCGTAAGTCATCAGAGAATGAAAGTATGGGTAATATGTGTCTTTCGCAGCTTTCATTCCCCCTAGTTCTTTAATTTTTTTTATAGCATATGTGGCGCCGCTAAGTTTTTTACATAGGTTGTCGATGTGGACAGCCCATGTAAGTTTGGTATCGATCCAGACTCCGAGAAACTTTATACGGTCCGAGCACGCCAAGGAAAACTCATCTAGGGTGTAATAAAAATAATTGTTGAGAGAAAGATGTCTAAACAAGAAAATAAGAATAATATTCAACTTCATTTCTTAATGAAAACAAGTTAACTAAATTATAATAATTAATGGTTGTTACTTTAGTAGTTTTAACCGACTGTGATTATGAATATTTTGTTATATGAAGACAAAATAATGAAGTTGCTAGACGCACCGAGGGCGCCTGGAAGAGAGCTTAGTCCATGAAGATTTAATGAAGGAAACTCTTCCTATACTCGTATATCTGAA
Organism: Petrophora chlorosata; assembly: GCA_951640565.1. Taxonomy (NCBI): domain Eukaryota; kingdom Metazoa; phylum Arthropoda; class Insecta; order Lepidoptera; family Geometridae; genus Petrophora; species Petrophora chlorosata. The sequence continues at coordinate 15,039,350 of OX621188.1, read as the reverse complement.
GAGAAAGCTCAAGGATATGTGCATTCTTACCATTCTCAAATAACATATGTATAAGACTTGAGTTTGCTACAGAGCTACTGAGCGCAGAAGGAACAGCGCTCCAAATCAAAAATCACTGACACGACTTAGAAAGTGACCACACGCTGAACTGGAACTAGGAAGGACATGTTTGTTAATCGTATGCCAGAAGAACTTTGGGCCAAATTAACGTCTAAATGGGTCCCACAAAATAGGACACGCCGTCGCGGCTTTGACTCTTATTCAAAAGATTGGTTATCCATAGCTTAAGATCGCAAAAATTGGAGTACTCTAACTTCGATTAAAGTCATTCAGTACCTACATTAAGTATAATTTTAGCTGACGACCGAACTTGAAGCGTGCTATTCGAATAAGCGATTTCAAGTTTCGTGCAATGAAAGCCGAAACATTTAATTGCACAGGAGAAGCCGCCGACGACGACACTGCAGACCAAGGCGCTCGAATTATTTGAAACGAGTTACTCAGTAGCTGTAGAGGTGGAGGGTATTATTAGGTCATTAGATATTCAGAGTTCCATTATTTGTGTGCCGCCGCATTCGTAAGGAGAAGTTATATTTCAAGATAAATTTCAACTGCAATCTCCGAACTTAAATACTTTCTCTCAAGTTTGTTTGAATAAAAAATTTAGGTGAATAGCTAAGCATGAAAGAGAGGGTCTCAGTTTGAGCGATATAAACTGCTATCAGAAAATGTTTAGTGTATAGTCTTTTATACCTCCGTGATCAAACAATAGTACCCGGTATTCACATATAGTTTCCTTAAGGTGAAAACGGCGGCGGCGCGGAGATCAATGGGAAAACGATTCCGAACCGTGCTGTCGTTTAACTCTTTGTAGTTTACGAATGCGTTTGAATACACAATTTCAATGAAAGAGTTGTTTTTATCATTTTATCCACAACATTAATGTAACCGTCGGATAAAAAATATTTATTAAGTTTCTTAACAAGACAATTTTTTTTCCTAACCTTTACCTAACTTTACACCACTGTCTACAGTTCTAGTTATTCTGCGGTCAATTATAATTATAATAGTACATTACTATGTTTAGGTTTGAATGGTGGGCACTGTTCCCAGTGAAACTACTTTGCCTTTGTCGAAAACAAAATATAGGTTGGTATGTGTTAGGTAAGTATAAGTAAGTATAAGTTGGTAGGTGGTAGGTTTCTCGTATGCAAGAGGCTGTCTGGGTTGGTACCACCGCTTTGCCAGTTTTTCAGCCGCCAAGCAGTAGTGAGCAAGCATGACTATGTTCCGGTTTCAAAATAGTTTTTGAAAATTTGAATTTGCTACCATTTTTTCTTGCACGTCCTGGATGACTGGTAGAAAATGCTATCTAGCATTAAGTCCTCCATGTACAAACTGTTTTGTGCTAAAGTATAAATAAATAATAAATAAATTTGTAGCCAGTGAAATTACTGGGCATTATGAGACTCATAATATTAAGCTATTGTTTCAGAGTGACAAAAGCAGTCTAGTGCCGCTCAAGATTACGCTAAACAATGCTTTGGGTGTGCATCGAACGTTGTGAACGAGTAAACATCAAAAAACGGCACCTGTACCAAAACTACGAAATAAAGATGTTGGTTTACTAGTAAAACTTAAACATCCCTGGCAACCGGTGGGCGCCATACACTCGTTGAATTTATGTCCACACAAATTGCTTAATTGAGGAAAAGGCTTTTGTTTGTTCACCTTTTTGCTTTCAGGGGGTCAGCGAGCAACCCGTTACTGAGGGCGCTCTAGTTGCGCTTTTCGTGTACCGTGTTTTCCGTATACGTTATCAGGAACTTAATTACTTGCCTATATATTAATATCCTAATATATGTGTGATGAACTTTAATTACACTACTTATTCATAATTTGTCACAATGTTAGTGATATTGAGAACTTACACACTTATTAATAAACGCTGTTTAAAAACTTATTTATTGTTTAAAATTTAGTCTGTTTGTAACATATTCGTTTCTAACATATCCGTATGTTTGTAACATATCCGTATACGCTATCAGGAACTTAATTACTTGCCTATATATTAATATCCTAATATATGTGTGATGAACTTTAATTACACTACTTATTCATAATTTGTCACAATGTTAGTGATATTGAGAACTTACACACTTATTAATAAACGCTGTTTAAAAACTTATTTATTGTTTAAAATTTAGTCTGTTTGTAACATATTCGTTTCAACATAAGTTAAACAGTGACAACTTACTGTTACTGTTTAACTTTATTTACCGTTTGTTAATAAGGGCCAGGCTAGTTTTTTATTACCAGATCTAATCTGATTCGATGGATTCCAATTGATGTCATTCAAAATCATTCAATAAATTCTAACCGAGTTTTAATTCTGATGAAAGTAAATGAAGGTGCCCAGACATATCCGTGCCGTGTCGGGGACGTGGCCGGGTCATGAAAAATACAAAGGAAATACTAAAACCCCGATGTCGTCGTTAACTCATGTGTGAACGAGCTCACACAAAAATGTATATCACACTAATTTACCATTACACTAATATTATAATTGCAAATGTTTGTATGTAAGTCAGTGTGTAAATGTGTTTGTTACTTTTTCACGTTGTAATGACTCAACGGATTTGAGTAAAATTCGGAATGGAGATAGCAAAAGCTGGTGAAACCGCGGGGCTAGTAATACTATAAAATGCAAAAGTTCGTATGGGTGTGCATTTGATACCTCTTCACGTCACGAGTAACATATTTGTATACTTTTGCGCTCCTAACGAAGCACGGCCCTGCCACGTCCACTTTGACGTAGCACGGATATGTGTGAATAGACCTTTAACGCGGAATGCTCAGTGCGCAATCATTCTGTAACGACGAAAGCTGTCGTAAAGAGACTCAGTTTCAAACTTACATACTTTGCTCCTGCATAGTTAAATGTCTAAAAACTTTTAAGCTTGACGTGGAAAATTAGGACATTTTGTTCACTTGCAAAGTTTTTTTAATACCAGTTGAAACAAAAGCTTCCAAAGTACACTTTTGTGATGGCCGTAGCTTAGCCATAACTAATTAATTGGTGAAGAATATAGCACAAAATTATATTTTGGTTACGACTCTATATCTATATTTTGTACTTGTACCGTAAAAAAAACATAATTTTGATAATATTCACCAAATTAAATGAAGTACAGTTTATTCTCTATACACACATACTAAGGTAAAAAAAATAACACGTGCTTTAGTGGTATTTAATTTTTTTTCAAGCTACATCGATTTAATTTGTTACGTATACTTGATTGAACAAATTAGAAACAGGTGTTTCGCTATTTTTAGGGCTCCGTACCATAAAAGAAAAAAACGTCCTTAACTCACTTCGTTGCCTCTCTGTCTGTCAATACCCTTCAGTTCTTTGAAACGCGTGATGTTAAAATTAATATCAAATATTTAGGTCAAACCTTTAGGATCTGTAAAAAATCAAGCTTGTATGTCAACGCAATCAAATAATACGGTCATTTATGTCACTTATTTTGACACTCGCAAATAAATCACAACAGTGTACTTTCCGTTGACCTAGGATCATGAGAAACGAGGTCTTACAGCACAAGTAAAGTAAAAAATACGAAAATCGTTAATATGCAGTCATATTAAGTACATAAAGAAATATTTTTTGCGATTACAAACTTATATTTGCAGTTGGAGGACAAGTTTGTCCTTTTATCCGACTTATCTTTTCGTTAGAGCAATGTTCGATGCTTTCATAGTTTATGAACTTCACTAATATAAATTATTTTGGTTAAAATAGCTGTATAATTACCTAACTGCTTACACTGTTTTATGTAAATATTATAGTAATTAAATAAATATAATGTTTGTTAATTTAGGGCATACGTCATCCATTAAAACATAATTAATTAATGCAAGTTGTAGTCATTTAAACACACGTCACACGCTCAAAAATCTTCGAGACTCGATTTCCGTGACGGACTGATTATCTCGAACTATCTACATACAAGTTTGTATGGAACCCTCAGTTCGCAAGTCAGACACGAACTTGTCCGGTTCATTTTTAAAACATCCCCTTAAATTTGGTAAAGGTTGTACGTACAAATCGAAAATTAGTCTAGTCACTGATTGACTGGACTCATTAATCCTGAAATTTTGAAAACTAAATAACCTATGTGTAGTCATGTTTGCCAACACGCACCGCCTCTAGGTATGGCATCTAAGTATCTAATTAATTTCAAGAGAACTTCAAACGAAATAATCTTTCATCACACTCACTAAACGAGTTATTTTCCAATAATGGGTATCTACTTTATAAAATCAACTCAAACTTTTCGATTGATTTCTTTTCTGCTCACTCAACTCTTCGAATTGTTCAGAAAAACTCATTTGAGTGTAATTGAATTTACGATCACGACGTAATTTAAATTCCTTTTACATTTAATAGGTTTATAAATACTGTTTATATGAGAGAAGGCCCGTGTCTCAGGAATAGCTCATAATGTGCTGATGACGATACTTGAAAACCATATCTTGGACATAGGATTGCATTTGCTCGCTGTTATCTGCTAGCATATTAAAATGCGTAATGCGTTCGGTAAACTACGTCAAGTTTTCACGTCGTCCATACCACAGTGCCTTAAGACAAAAGTCTTTAATGCGTGCGTCCTACCAGTAATGATCTACGGAGCCGAGACGTGGACACTCACAGTGAGACTGATCCATAAGTTCAAAGTCGCTCAGCGAGCTATGGAGAGGGTCATGCTCGGAGTTTCTCTGAAAGATAAGATCCGCAATGAGGTAATCCGACAGAGAACCAAAGTAACCAACATAGCCCATCGAATTAGCAGGCTGAAGTGGCAATGGGCTGGTCACATCTCTCGAAGGACGGACAACCGTTGGAGTAGACGTGTACTTGAGTGGAGACCGTGAATCGGCAAGCGTAGTGTAGGACGCCCACCGGCCAGGTAGAGCGACGACCTGCGAAAGGCGGCCGGAAGAAACTGGATGAGAAGAGCCGAAGACCGGACTCAGTGGCGTTCATTGGGAGAGGCCTATGTCCAGCAGTGGACGAATACAGGCTGATGATGATGATGCTTGACGTCATCGGCGTTGAAATGAAATGACATTTATTTGCAGTAACTGTGGTACATTTAGGTCTTACAATAAATAAATGTTGATCTAGTCACATTCAGCCTTATAATAAAAACATGCAAATTTTTTGAAAACTTATTTACTATTTAATTCGCGTTCGCATTCGCAAAATTATCTCCAATGATCAGCAGATTTCTGCTTAAAGCTTGATGTTCCACTAGAAGGCAATTATCTAAAGCCTTCCATGCAATTCCGAGCTTAGCATCAGCTCAATAGTAACGATGATGATGATGAAATCGCATTAGCAGTTTTCAGCTACGGTGACTTACTTTCATTAGTTAAGTTCCTCAACGTGTTTGATGGATACTCACATAACTTATGTATACAATTTAACTGTACATGTACCTACTAATACATGTGCTTTAAAGTATTTGAGTATTTGAATGGGCGAAACTGAGCTGATGATTAAGATGATGATTAAAGCTAACTCTCCTAACCATAGCTTAGGAAAGTTAGCCATTCAGTCATAGCCATCATTTACGGTACGCTTTGAAACGGAACTTCACAGATATATTTTTGCCCATATTTACTCTAAACGCGGCTTTAAAAATAGACATAAACTTAGAAAAAAGAAAATGTACAAACCTATTTTATTCTCCATTTAAGAAATTGAGACCAAAATTACCAAATTTGGTTGAGATTTAGTGTGTTAGAAACGTTTTCTCTCAAAACGCTAATTTTAACAAAAATCTGAAGCATAATACGAATTTACTTAAATTATTATTATTATTATTTAGTTAATTTATTTTATTTAATTTACGCATTTTCTGCGAGACCGTAAACCATTATTCAAATACCTAGTGCTCGCTGGCCGTGGCTGTGCCATATCCTCTTAAGTGATAGAGTATTTAATTACTAAAAGTTGCTTTTTTTCTTAACCCCTCTCACTTAATTTTATCCACCTGTTATTAAATGTGTTAAACTGATATGTACTGATATAACATTTATAATCAACCGATTATTCATCCAAGATGGGTAGAAACTTAGGAATCTAATGGAATGTTGCGGAAATTCATCTCAAAGGAATATTTATTTATTATATAAGCAGCATAATTAGCATTAATAACATTGTTATATAAGTCATACAAAAGTACTAAATAGTATTTAAAATAGAAAGATATATGTATTAATCTATAACAAAGAAATATCTAAATCTGAACTAAAATAACTTAAATATATATACAAAATATAATACAATTATTCTAAAAGGCCTATGGTGGAAGGGAAAGTGCCCAGAACGCTGGCCGCATTGCCACGCTGAATGGCAATGCTGATTTTCTGACCCAAATATGAGCCAGCATTCTGGTCACATGTCGCCTCCACCAGACGTTTTGCCAAGTCCCTATAGATTTCATGGGTGCTCGGCCCCCACGGTCCTAATGTTTCTACCCCAAAGGTATATTATTCTACCAACAACCTACATAATATTCAGCGGCATTACACTAGATACTTTCATTGCGTTTCAGGGTAGAAACTTTTTGTTGTTAAATATATTATAGTTCGTTCGGTTATATTAGCTTCGATTATTAGTTATAAAGTCAAAATAACATTTTGCCTAACCTCGTCGTTTCGATCAAGTTACATTGATCGTGATCACGAAAGACTGATACCGGTGATCAGTTTCATGTGAGAGATTTAGTGTAGAGAACTAGAGATAGTCACGTTTTGGGAATTCGCATAGTAGTAGAGATATTAAAGCAGTGTTTTCTTAGTCAGGCGATAGTGTCAAAACTTTATAAGTTCGTATTAATCAATGAATTGCAATATTAATTGTATTGTCAATTATTGATTTTGCATAACTGCTTACGAATATACAAGGCTATGAAAAAAGTACTTACTGAATTAAAACAGTTTATAGGCGGTAGTTATTGTTCTTTAAGCCGGTTAAATTTATTTGTACTTTTATTTTTCAGTTACGGAAATGATCTCGATCAATAAGGTCGCTGTCAGAGTTCAGCTGATTTATTTAAATGTATATTTTGATTGCTTGGCTAGGATCAATAATTCACATTTATTATTACAATATTAATATAGACGTAAAAATAGGTATAGAAGTATACATACGTGTAAATTTGCTATTTTGACATCATTAAAATGAAATTGTGTATGCATGAACATGTATGTTCATTTATTCAAATTGTGAGGATAGAGGAAGGGACTTACGGCTTTACGAGGTCACTGGTTTCTGAACTGCTCTTCTCCTCACAAGGTCTTCTTTGAGGATCGGTGTCACGATCGCGTGTTCACCCCGGTGTGAGAACTAGGGTGACTTCGTGTGAGATGCGAACACGACCGTGCGCGACACTGGCTATTTCGGAAGTGCGGAGTACTTAGGATGCGGGGGTTGTGGGAGGAAATTTGAAAGTGTGCGTTTTGTGCGTTTGTGTGCGTGGAATGAGTTCGGATAGTTATAATATACCATAGAGTAATATTCATTTTTGGCGAAGACACAAATCTTCATCTTATTGTATAAAGAACGATGCGCTGTTGTTTCTACACTTCATGACATCAAACCTTACTTTACTTTATTTACGAAAAATATATAGGTTCACGATTTCCAAGAGGAAACGCCGCGGAAGGCTCTTAGATCATAATTTTATTTCCTTTATACTTGTTATTCTTATTTTTGTCCCTAATCGGATGCGGAAACCGTGGTCAAAAGAATAATAATATAATGGTAAAAATCTCGAAAGCTCCGTCCGGGCTGGAACTGGCTGGCGGAGATCGTTTTAAATCCGTGACTTCTTGGGTACATTAAATCACTCCGGATTTTTGGATAAGTTACGGTCTCCTGCGGGACCAATTGTAATCGCGGGCTTAGGCTTCATTCGTGAGTTCGTGAAAAGGTGCTAGCGGGAAATAGAGCCGGTAAGGTGTTGCGAGATTTAAGCCCATTCGCTTCGGCGGCCGTTATTATGTCGAGGGGTGAAGGCCGGGTGCGGGGGCAAGGAGGCGATATGTAGGTAGGTACTGCATGCTCCCGCGGGGCCGAAACCTTAACTTTTGTCGAAAGCAGAAAATTCAACTTAGAAAGGTTCTATAAAATGCCAGAGGGGATATGATATCAATATGAAGAGTATAGATATCGATAGTTACATAATCATGGTTTGTAGACAGATATATTAAAGTGAGTTGGTTGGTGGATACACAGGCCACAAAACGGCCGCTCATGTCATGTCAGTCGTTCTTCCACCTCCCCCTGGGGAGGTAGGGGTTGCCCTCGGCGTGGAACCCATTGCCCAGGCTGAAACTCCCCCCACAATCTACCCCCGGAGACCTGGCAGGCTACCGTGGGTTTCTCCTATGGTGTTGCCCTCGATAGCCTGTGTGCAAGATGGTGAGTCTCACGCCATTAAACTTACACGCTTAATACCTTCTAAGTCTAAGGTAAATAATCTGAATATACGAGTATATTTTTATATTCTTTGAATCCGAAAAATTTTTTTCCAAGTCTGTAGTTGTAGGCAACAACATTCTAAACTTGAGTCATTCAGCAACCTCTTAAAGTGTTAAGTAATAAATCTTGCCTGATATCGCAAACCTCGAAAAGATATCATCTTATTTTACTAATTTGCATAGATTATCAACAACATATTCGCGTTGATAACATGTTTCTGTTAATAGAAATAAGAAATTCATTTTCTTTTTCCAATCTCTATTTACTCCAAATTGTGTTTTCTTAACTAGTTTCTGTTGCATGACATTAAAAGTAAGTGCCATAACAGCGTCTTGAGACATTTTATCCGACAGGCAATGTTGAGGCTTAAGAAATTTATATCGGCAAGCAAACAGCAAGTGATATAAGTAGTTCTAAAGCTCCTAGCGATGGCGCTCTTGTCTAGCCTGCACTTTACTGGACCGCAAATTTTCTAAGTTTCAGTGGTGCAGGAACTTTAATATTTCCTTTTTACTCGTAAGCTGTTTTAATGGAATTTTAATAATAGGTAAACAGATAGATAGATGATTACACTTTATTGCATTTAAAAACAGAAAACAGAATTACAGTTGATAATACATAATTTCCAATAAGTACAATAAGCAGTCTTATCGCTAAGCAGCGATCTCTTCCAGACAACCATAGGGTAAGGAGTAAGGAATGCAACATTTTAACGACGCTAGTGTATAGGGTATAATATAAATATATATAAATATAAATATATATATATATATATAAATACATAAAAACAGCTTTCATGATGACAGGTAAAGGTTTTTCACACGAAGCTTGGGCCGCGCCATTGCAGGGCGAAGGCCCTTCCCTTCCTTCTTTCCAAGACTTTCTGATATATATTACTCTAAATCATCAGATCTATTTGTAAGTTTGACCAAACAAGTTTCAAGTCTGCTAGGCATCTAAACAAATAACTCAACTAAGAAAAACTACTACTATAAAACTACACTACTACTACTATACTATACAACGTGTAAGTTTAAGGAATTGCTTTGCAATATTAATAAACGAGGTAATTTCGAATTTATATCGGGGGTATTATATTTGTTCGTTAATGTATACTAACATGTGATTTTAATTAATATCGCATATTTATAAGTCACATGGGTGGTATGTTTTCTTAAAACTCGCCTGCAGCCGCAGTTTGAGTAAGATTCGTTACTTATTCAGTGTCATGCACGACATGGGCACCGTTTTTTTGTTGCCTTTTGCACTTCATCAATAGTCATTTCATACAATAAGTCAATTTGAACACCGAGATTTGAACTGTGTGAGAGGCTCTGTACTGTCAGCATGTTTTCATACTTCTACTACAGAGTGCTTGATCGTGAGCTTTACCCGATTCTTCTATGCTTGTATCAGAGGTTTTTTCTCCTAAACACCAAACAAAGTTATTTTTATCAGAGACTTTTGTTAAGCATATATTTTTTAAGAATGTGGCCGTACAGTTTTACCATACCATATACACTTTTCTGTCTTTATTGTGGCTAACATACAATGATTTTGTGTTATTTGCAGTTATGTTAACGGATATATATAAAAAATTTAAATATCGATCGTGCAAGAGGATTTTTCGATGTTGTAAGAACATTGTCGGATCTTCTTCTAGTACTAAACCTGGCTAAACCAATACAGCTTATTTTACTAATATAATAAATGCGAAGGTGTGTGAGAATTAATGGATGGATGGATGGATGTTTGCTACTCAATAACGCAATAACTATTGAAGGGATTTTGATGACATTTGGTATGAAATTTCTTTAGGTCCTGGAAAAGGACATAGATTACTTTTTATCCCGGAAATTTGCGGGAAAAACCGCAAGGCAAGGCACAAGTAGTCATATATTTTATATATTATATTTGGAAAATACCAGAAAGCATTCAAACTATAATCTAACATTAATAAACCACGATTTTTATTTCAAGATATTTTTTGCAATAAGGTGCAGTATTTTTTTAGAATTAAGCATTTGTATTGACCTTCTTGAGGGTTCAGTTTAAGAAGTATATATAAAAAAAAGTAGAATTTTTAAAGGTTGACACAGAAGTTTACTCTTATTAGGAGGGAAAGGCACGCTGAAATTTTCATACAAAAAGAGACAAAAAGAGAAAACGTTTTTCTACCCCTAAACATTAACCAAATTCGATGGAACTTGGACATGTAAGAGATGTTACCATTATTGAGGTTTCCAATTATTCCTATAGAATTTGAATAAATGGACCCAAAAAACTCGATATTTACTCGAAAATTATTTTTGAAGTTTGGAAGCTGTTAACTTTAAAAATAGACATGAACTTAGAAAAAGGAAAACCTACAAACCTAGTTTATTCTCCATTTATGAAATTGAGACCAAAATTACCAAAGTTGGTAGAGATTTAGTGTGGTAGAAACGTTTTCTCCCAAAACGCTAATTTTAACAAAAATCTGAAATTGATACGAATTTAGTTAAATTATTATTATTATTATTATTTAGTTAATTTATTTAATTTAATTTACGCATTTTCTGCGAGACCGTAAACCATTATTTAAATACCTAGTGCTCGCTGGCCGCGGCTGTGCCATATCCTCTTAACCAATTCTGTTTTGACATTACAGGCGCACTTATTAATAATTAATAAGTGCGCCTTAAATCGTCGTTCATACTTCAATTTATCACAATGATTACACAGCATCTGAATAAGAACCACTATTCAGAAAATGTGGCAAGAAACTAAGGAGATTCTTTTTAGAACTTTTGTCACAATAAGTTTGTGTAATTGTGTTTAATGAGGATCAGATTTCCGATACTTTAAAAATTACCATGGATTTTTTTTATACTACCGTACAATCGAACTTGATATACAGTATGATTCAAACTTACAAGACTCTTTTCCTCGTGGGAACTTGGAAGCTATTCCACTTAATGGAGAGCATCGTCTTGAATAGCAAAGGACTTTGCTTTGCTTATTTTCCGTCTTTGTTCCTTTCCAGCATAGGCTTTTTGGTTTAGCTTCAGTCGATTAAGTCTTAGTATTATGGTAATTCTATACTATTCAATATTTCTGAAACTACAAAAGTTTGTGTGGACGGATGGATGTTGATTATTCAATCTCTACTCAGATCTACTCGGAGTAAGTTTAAGGGTTGCTTTTTCCATATGTAATATATCTTGTTCTGATTTAACAATAAAACCTTTATACATAAACAATATAGTCGAAGTTCCATTAAATTTGATGTGTCTTATCAAAAATTTGCTTGTCCTCTCTTGAAACATAATTATTCCATGAAAACGCAGAATATTAAATTGGTTGTAACTACATGTTACAGAATTGAAGAGCAAGCTCATAGCAATGCGATCGGTTCTATTGGTTGAGTTTATAGGCGGATTATGATAGGTGGGATGGTTTACACACCAGGTGGCATAGTGGCACCAATCAGGTCAATTAGCAATAAAAAATAACGGCAGCATAATACACTTTTATACTTGCACATACAGTCTCGAAATTTTTATAAATTTTAAATTAGTAATTTTCCTTATTACCGCAAAAAAGTGACTACCTACATGAACTACTTAAAAAAGTAATACTTTTGTCAAAGAACAATTAATAGTAGGTACAAGCTTTTGTATAAAACAAGATACAATTATCATCTCTCCCGAGTCCAAGCAGATGCTTTGGTGAGTAGGTACAGGGCTAATTGCATTTTCGTTTTTGTTTGTTATTGTACCTTTGTCATAAGTACCAACCCAAATACAAGCCGTAACAAAACCGAACCGCGGGCGGCGCCCGCCGCCGACTGCAAAGGCAATCAAAACATTGGAAGTAAAATTAAAGCGCTGCGCTGGATTTTTATGGACAGGGGCTACTCCGCACGTTTGAGGCCTACTAGGTCACATTTCCTGGACGCGTAGCTGACTAAACCGCGACATTTGCTCAGGGTAATTAACACAGACCCGCGCGTTTTCTGCAGTAAACCAGAAATGAACATATTGTATATGGAACGTCGCAGGTATTCGTTTTACTTGGTCTGTCGTGTATTTTTATTAACACACAACTTTGCTAGTTATTTTGCCGCCAAGCAGAAGTGCACAAGCTTTACTGTGTTCCGGTTTGAAGGGCATTGTAGCCAACGAAATTACTAGGCATATCTGATGTCTCGGAGTGACGCAATTCGGTGCTACGCAGTGCTTTGGTATTAAAAGTTCTGGGTGGCACTGTAATTGTTATGGGCAAACGTGGCGCTTACCATAAGGCGTACGACTTGCTAAATCATCACTCAGTAACAAAAAAAAGACGACTATCTGTTTTAAGTGCAAATAAGTATAAGCTGTTATCATGATAAATAGTTTATTGTATTTTAACAGGAATCGATCAAGACGGTTTACATAATTATGTATACATTTGTGGAATTTACTTGTCCGTTCTAAAAGTAAAGTTATAGGACCATAGCCCTCCCTCACACAGAGCTTCATAGAGCCCTTATTAGGGGGGTTGATATAATCATTATCTCTAATTCATAAGTCGATATGGAGAGATGATACCGAAACTGAAGATAATGATATGACATATATAGCTAGTCAGAAAGTTTACACATAGCTACACGAAGGCAGTTTATGTAAACTATGGGCACCACACAACTGTGGAATCTATATGCATGTAGCAGGTATAATGTATGTGCTGAACTATCGAACACCATTTAATTAAACGTGATAAAAAAATAAGATTCAGTATTTGAAATTTTTGTTTCTTTGTATAGTGCGCTGTGGTACATATTGATAAATTCAAAATTATACAACTGCTCGTTGTTCCCCGCTGTTTCAAGTGTGGTTTTCCGGAATAAATGTATCCTGTGTTTTTTTCCAAGAACGAAAGTACTTACATGACAAATTTCATTATCACCCGTTTAAAGTAATTTTTGCGAAATTGAGTAACAAACTAAAATTAAATATTAAAACTAATTACATCATTTAAACAAAAATAATTTACTAAATAGGTACCTACCAACATTTAAAAAATATAAAATAAAAGCCACAGCTTGTGTATGTAGTACATCAACGTTAGTAATGCCGAAATTTATTACAATGTCAAACAAGTTGGAAAATCCTAAAAAATAGAATTATATCTGGAATCAGAAAGCATTAAATATTGAAGATGTACGAAAGAAAGACGCGCAACATAGCGGTTTAATAAAACTTTTGGGATTATGTTTCCTTAATTAAAATCAAATTTCAAGAATGACACAGCTGCTACATTTGAATCTCGACCACAGCATTTCAAAATTGGTTTAACCTATTTAAAACCCCATGACCAACGCTGTATTTGACGGGAAGCTGACACAATAAGTAACTAAAATGGAATATGAAATGAGTTTAATTCATAATCCCGTGTGACAATTAACTCGTGGTTAAATAAGTTCTATCACTTACATGATTATAATAATCATCGAATCTATCTTGGTGGGCAATTTTATATCACTAACTTGCTTTCTATTATATTTTATCCAACGTGTTGCTAAGTCCCTGTTAACTTTGAAGTACTTATTGTTTAATGAGAATTTTAACCGTTTGACAGGTAGTCACTTTCGAGATATTGCTTCAGGGGGTCGGAACCTTCATGCTGCAGAAATTGGGATTTGCTTTTCACCTATTCCTGCAGAAGCTTAGTCAGTTAATGAATTACAAAATTCTGTGACATAGATAAAATTGTATTTCTTTTTTCGTTTGGGATAATAAGTGATCGGACAATAATCGAAAAAAAAAACTAAAATGTTATTAGAACGAATGTTTATCAAATTCGAAAGATCATTCAATCAATATGTTTGTAAAATAATAATAATTTATATTTTCAACATCAATAAATAAAATCTAATAATTTTGACCTTTTTTATCTGTTCCGAAACAACAAAACAGTGCATGACGTCATTTCAAAGTAAATACCGAGTGCGAAGTTTGTGTTTATTTTATGTTTTTGCTTTGTTTTTGATTTGATTTTCATGCCATGACGACCCTAAAATCTTTAAACTTCACAAAAACGTATAAATCACTTGACAAGTTTGCTTTTGTAGAGCTTGTCGTTTCGTTCGCCAGCGTGTGACGTCATACGTCAGAGGTGACCTTTTGCGCTGCAATATTTGAAACATAACATTTAAATATAGTTTTAGGTACTTTTAGGACTTCATTTATTTCATGGTTGTACAAAAATTGTTGTTGGTAAATTTAAACACTTTCTGAAAAGTTGTCTGATCCCCTATTTTGTACGACGTCAGGTTCTTGCTGTAAAAATGGTGTTCATCATTGGCAAAGTATTTGTTCGTAACGACAAACAGGAACACGAGTATTTAGATTTTCTGCAATTTATGACAACCGTGGATTTTTAAGCGAATATGGCTCAACGTGAATTCGTACGACTTTCATTCGCTTTCTGTAGTAGGCGGCTATAATAATGTCTTTCCAATACGAAATTAAGTGGCAAAATTTTGTAGAATGTTTCAAAATACCTGACGACGGCAACTGGCCTTTCAGCTGGGCAAACCAGAACTGCGGCTCCTCAGGCCAAAAAGGCGGCAGGCGAACGGCTACTTATAAACCTCGGGCGCTTGTCTTGGCCTCTTGAAACTCGTCATCACTGTTGATGTTGTAGATTACATCTAAGTCTATTGTTTAGTTCAGTCGTGTTTCACTAATGTGTGATAGTGCAGCCAATTTGCTTAGCCTGTCTTCGTGACGGGCTTGTTGACATATAAGAGGGAGTTGTGGAAGAGTAGAAGGATAGAGAGAGGAGATATTAGATTGGAGAGAAGAAGGACAGAAGAAAGTAGGTTGATGAGAGAGAGATGGTGGTGTGTTCGTTAATAAGGTTACTATGGGATAAATAAAGGATGGTTTCTAGAAAAGAAGTGACGAGAGTTTTTTTTTTAAGTTGGGAAAGGTGCTCAAATACGGAAAAAGAAGCATTAGAATGAGAAAGGAGAGAAAATTCCGTGGAAGAAGACGAAAGAAGAAAAGAGGGAGAAGGAAGAGGAGTAGTATATAAAGGTTTAGGCGAGTCGAAAGTAGGAACCGTAGAAGAGGGAAATTTTAGAATAGAAACTATTATAACATAAGTGTTTATAATTGGGATTATATATATTAGATTAGAGAAAGAAAGTAAAAAGATACTAATGAAGAGGCCTTTGGAGCGGCAAAGTAGCTTGGTGTAGGTCCGGAGTTTGTGCTTGATGTTGTAAGAAGAAAGACGGAAAGATGAAGAAAGATTAAAGTCGGATATGAGTTGTTGAGGACATTGGGCCCGAATAATTTTGTTCCTATAATTTGGGTTTTTGGGATCCCAGAGGCAGGGGTGTTTTTAATTATGTCGTCGGAAGATGGCATGATAATTAGTTATGTTGGAAAAATATTGGTTGGTTGTGAAAATCCTCAGAATACAAGAAATTCTGAGTGAAAGTATTTTAATCTGTGATAATAGGTTTATAAACTTTCTATGATCACACACTAAGGCAAAACAGTGGAAGGGCTCTTAAACTTTAACGTTTTCAAGGAGTGAATTGTTTTATGAGAGGATTTGTATAAAACTCAAAGACACGGATGTTCGTCTGATAGTGAGGCCGCTTGCTACAATTCTACTATCTGTGATGTGGCACCGGAAGTTTGAATTGCACTTTACACCACAAAATATCTGCGTTCCATGTTTGGTGGCTTATACCTTGCAAATTAAAATGTATAGAAACTATGAATTTTGCCGATTATGATATCCGTAAAAAATGTCTTAACACTAATTATTGGTTTTATGATAAATGCATTGAAAATTATTATAATAATATTTCATCAGTTTTATCGTTCGTACGCCATATTACGCTATTTGGGATATAAATAATACAATTTTCAATCATACGTCCAAAGTCCAAAGCCTGGTTCATCAACGTGAAGTCGCCAGCTTATCGGTATTCTACAAAATATACTACGGAGAGTGTGCTCAAGAACTGAACAATATGATTCCCCCATCACCTTTTTACCATCGGACAACCAGACGATCGGCACAACGTCACCCCTATATGGTGGACGTTCCGCCTATCCGTACTAAACGTTTCGAATCTTCCTTTTTGGTGCGAACGTCGAAGGAGTGGAACGCTTTGCCGTCGTCTGTGTTTCCACATAAATACAATCTGGGTGTGTTCAAATCAAGAGTGAACAAGTACTTACTGGGTAAGCGTGCTACATCTTCGACCACATCGTCGCTTCCTATCAGGTGAGATCGTGGTCAAACGCTGACACAGTCAGATGTAAAAAAAAAAAAACCTATAGTATAAGTAGGACTCCTGCCCACACTATCAGAGATAGTTCTGTTATACAAATGTGATATACCACATGCCGCTAAAATGGCATTAAATAAATACACGGAAAGGACAACTAGTCAGGGTACATACAAAATAAATTTAAAATATTGTTATGTATTGAACTAACATGTACAAACACGTAGGTTACCTACCTAATTAACCTTTAGCTCACTTATACGGGTAATAGCAATTATGTTTCCTTAATTGTTTTCAAGTTGGGCCAAAAAAAAAGTGGCATCATTTTTTTTATTAGGTATATATTTAAATTAGGTGTATATATATGATTCTACCCGTGTGTATTTTTGCCCAAACTCTGGTATTTTACTCGTTTAATAGCTTGTAGCCGAGCGTGCGCTTGGTCGTAGCTAAAAGGTAGACTGCAGTCGTCGCTCCTCCACAAGAGTCCGGTCTTCCAGCGTTTGACGTCACAAAGGTACTAAAGAAAACTAACTATTATTTACGTACAGATACCACGATTATCTCCAAAACATGTCACCATTATGGCACCACGCTCATTAAGCCTTTACCAATATTTAAAAATGTGCGAAGATGTCAAAGTAGCAGGACACCTGCCGTTACCCCGTACGGCTAAACGATATAGTTACTACCTATATATACCTAAGCATATTATGCGTATTGGGCAGGCTATAAACCAGAAACTGCTGTGATTGGAGTGAAGAGTTCGCTTTTGCTTTCGAATTCGAGCTGAGTGTAACACTTGTATTTACTTGGATGATCGTTGCGAAACATCCGAAACAAACTTGCAACGATATAGAGCTCTATTCATCGTATCCTTATGAAATCAATTTGACTATATATGGCGTATTAAAACATGTTTAGCAGCAATCAAGTAAATGACAACTTTATGCAAACTTCATGTTAAATGACTTCAATAGATTGAATCGTCTCTGAGTTGGAAAACATTTAAGTACGTTTCACTAAGCATAAAATCTCCGGAAGTAAAGGTAAAGGTGTAAACAGATATTTGTCACGTATGCTTCTCTTCATGGCGTGACTTAGGCACTCGCTAAAAAAGTATTGTTAGAAACTCTCAAGGGAAATTAACAAATAAAACCACTGTGCGTAAAGCTATTATTTTACTTCTCTATCTAATATTACTTAATAGTTGATATATTGTTTTAACGCGCTGTTTTTATTTCATGCTGGATAGTCAAGCATTTGATCACGTTTTGATTTGTGTACCCCGATGTATTTTTTTATGTAACTGAATGTCGAGACGGTTGTTTGCCTGATGGTAAGCAATACGGCAGCTCCTTAACAATGACAGCACTACCCAGAACTTTGTTTTGAAAAATCTTGCGCGGCACCGCACTGCGCTCGTCACCCTGAGACAATTAGCTGTTGAGTCTCATAATGCTCAGTAATTTCGCTAGCTACAACCCCCTTCAAACCGGAACACAGTAATGCTTGCGCACTACTGCTTTGCGGCTGAATAACTGGCAAAGCGGTGGTACCCACCCAGATGGCCTCTCGCATACGAGTAACCTACCACCAGTGAAATGTTGTCTTGGTTGGTTTTCAAAAAAGAAATCTGTAACTATGCCTCCTGAACCCATATAGCTGAAAAGCTACAAGCTATGTAGCTGTGTAGGTACCTTTATGTTCCAGATGACCTACTAGACCCGCAGCGATTACGGTGCCATGCATTTCACAAAATGTACACGAAACAATATGTACATAGATCGTGCGATGTACTTTGTAGCAGTGCCACGTGAATGCTGCTTTAATGTAAGCATCCATAATGCGGGATCATACAAAGCCCTTGAGGTGAATTTAACGAACGTATGTGATGGTGTACCCAGGACCATACTCTTTGTTGTTAGTTCGGACGGAGAATGTCCAATTTGTAAAATGGACCTTACCCTTATCACGTAAGCGATATGTCGGTCGTTGTGCAAAAACTAGTTGTTTGTGTAATTTATTTGTTCTTGTAATGTCGGCACGTAGGGTCTTCTAATTAAGAGTTGAAACTATGGCTGGCGCGGGCTATCTACAGTAATAAAATGAAAAAGTTTCTACGTGATCTCGATCGAAGTTATCTCCAAAAATAGAGAAGACAGTTAAAAACACCCGAATATCTTATATTATAGAAAAATGCTTCAAAAATAGCTCAGCTCAGCTCAGACATTTTAATTATCATTTTAATTATCATATACGTATTGAAATAATAGTTAATTTTATGATTCTCAATATGGACGCACCTTAGGCTAATTATTATGTAAGGAAATCTATTAAAATAATAAAAACATTTAGGAGTTTGAAACAAGGATTACATACAAGTAGCTAACTACCTACTTCAGTAATGGTATAGGCCAGGGCGGGTCCTCGGACCCCTAAAGTTTCACCCCGTGATCATAATTTCAATTTAAAAGTTTTCTAACTTTGTTTGTTTATGTTGCGCTAAATCAACGGATATGAGAACCGTGGACCGTGGGATAGAACAAATATTGTGAAATGAGGTGTGGCGATAATTTTACGCAAATATTTATGGGAGATTATGTTGCGTTAGGCGCTCACAGAATTCGGATAAAATAGACGCTGTCTTTATAAAGGTTAATTTATATATCTAGAAAGTGCTGAATACCTTCATTTTTGCAATTATTTTATTGAGTTACTAAAGATATATTAAACTAAAAAGATATCTAATTTAAATGCAGAGAAATCTCCTTCTTCTCTCGTGTAGGTGTGTAGCTAACCCTGGTGTCGGAGTTTTTAGACCGCCCGAAGGCCTCCGACATGGCCTAACGACTGTTGTCCTAAGACAACAACCGGGAACAACGGTTAACGTACCCTCCGAAGGACGGTAGCGCTCAGATGTAAATACTGCACAAACAGTCACCCATCCAAGTTGTGACCGCTGCGAAATTAAAAGAAAAAAATTGCTGGGGCTTGATCGAGATTGTTAATAATAAAGGCAGTAAATAATGAATCCACGTGTTCATCCAAATAGAAATCACATCATGCGAAACCCAAAAAAAAATTGAAATTTTGCAGAGAAATTAATGGTAAGTAATGGTAATGTAATGGTAATGGTAATGGTCAAGTCTGCTGTTTTACCAATTTACTTAAGTGAAACTAGTAGTTTACCATGAAAAGCGCATTTTCCAGGTGTAATTCATAATTTAGCTTAGACTTTATTCGCCTACATAATTATAAAATTAACATGAAGGAGTTGACATGTTTATAATCGTAATGCGAGATACGCTCGTATTTTTTCGTATATATATGACGACAGTGATGGACACCTTCGCCTTCACGCCTGTCTGTCTCCATGAATCATCTTCTAAATGACCCACATTAATATGCCCTGCCGAAAATCTTAATTGGGATTCCCGGATAATATCATCATTTGTTAACTTTGGCATTTGTGTTGGTATTGCTTTCGGACTGAATTTGCATATTAAAGCTTTAATAGCCTCAAAAGAAATACTGTATTTTTTAACCCTTTTGATCAAACAACTGTGCCAATTTTCAACGGAGTTGTTGATATTGTACCTTTCACCGAAAAACACCAATGCACAGTTATTTTCGAGGTCATCCAGTGTGAATAAATCAGTTTATGACAATAATGGCAATCATTGGTACAGAATAATGCTGAAGTTAGTTATCTACGTCTTCGCGTGATTAATTCATAGACCTATACTTTCTCTGTAAAGTCTTCTGTTTTTTCCTGTTTTAGCTTTATCTTTTTATTATACATAACGTTACAATAATAAATGTTTTAGACATCAACCAAGATTCGGTGCGAACATACCAGAACGATTTACTAACTCAGAGAAGGTTCACCTATGCATTTACCTCCCATATCCCTTGATTCGAAGTGCTTAATACTTGTACAACATGAAACTTAAGCTCCCACTAAATCCTATGCCCTGTCGGTAATAAATAAACGGGGTTATGTTACATAACACACGCAAAGTACCTAAATAACTCGTTGTAATAGATTTTGCCGTAATGCGTCAAACAACAATAATTTATGAACAGATATTTGGCAAGCATCGGAGACCGGAAAAGCGTGATAATTTCTGGTGAGTAGGTTGCAGCGTTTAAGGCGAGGCGACGCATGTTTCATACCAATTGAGACATATTTTTTGGTAGACTGCGTATCTGTTTATGTTTATTGTGCCAGCACTACCCCTTAACTTCTCTGCCAGCATTCAATATAAATTGTTATACTTTTGTTTAAATATTAGTGAAACCAAATAATACCTAATATAAAATAGAGTTTTTAATGTTATAGGATTACATTAGCATATTTACTTTAGTTCTCCAGTGGCGACCATGGACCGGAAGACGGAAGACGTCCACCTTGCGGGGGACCGACGACCTGATGAGAGTCGCGGGGAGCCGCCGCTGGATACATACAGCGAGCAACCGCTCGTTGTGCCGATCTATGGGGGAAGCCTATGTTCAGCAGTGGACGTCTACCAGCTGATGATGATGATATACTTTAGTATTAACAATGTCTTGTTTAGCTCTTTGCCTTAATAAGTATTTTGTATATTGGGTGTCATTATAAATCGAGTTTGTTAAAATATTGTATTTCGCATCTTTATTTCTTGATCTTTCGTTTTAATGTTTGACGTAATCCACCCATATGCTTGACGCTTTTTTTGGTCAATTTCTTATGATTAACTACATATATTATCCGGTGCCGTGCCAATAATTTTATTTAGATCAAACGGGGCTTTGATCAAAACAAAGTCAAACCATTTATTCATCCTTTCAATCATATGTAGCTCACTACATTCTTAGCTTTTTCCGACTTTAAAAATGAGGAGGTTCTGAATTCGACTGTATGTTTGTTACGCGGTTACTCCGCCAATTATGAACTGATTTTGATGATTATTTTTTTTGTTATTAGATCGTACTTCAGAAGTGGTCCCATATCAATTTTAATGAAATTGATTCAGCACTTTTTGAAAAAAATCAACAAAATCCACATATATAGTAAGTGGTATAAGTCTTGATTTCTGTTTAAATTATTTAAAAAAAAATAATTATAATGTGATGATGAGATGTAGCATATTTAAAAATGGTTGAATGGTACCGCCTTTACGGCGTATACCGCCGTAAAGGCGGTACCATTCAACCATACAACCATTTTTAAATATGATGATTTCAAATTACAACAATCGAAATACGTTAGTACGTAATTACGATGTAGTTTTCAAACATCCACCAACAGCAGCAACCAATATTAGTAAAGACTTTTAATACATTAACTTATGATATTCATCGAATAAATTTTTAGAAAAAGACAAAAACCGACTTCAATGTATGTTTGAAGTTCAAAGTCACATATCGATGAAATTTATATGGGACCACTTCGTAGCTATACTGAATCCAGCGCAAAAAGAATTTTCCAAATCGGTTCACAAATGACGGAGTTCTGAGGTAACAAACATAAAAAATAAAAAAAATACAACCGAACAGAGAACCTCCTCCTTATTTGAAGTCAGTTAAAAATGCGAATACAGAAGTAAAGAAAATAAGGCTTCACTTTACAATTCTTGCAAAATTATACCATCAACTAAAAATTTGGCTTCGCCGCCGTTATGAAGGTGTCGCCAAATACATTGATAGACTTATTGCCTCCAGTATCGTTCGAGAAGAAAATTTAAGAAGTTTTATCGAGCAACGAAATAGACCATTAAGCAAGATTATTAAAGAAAAATAAAAGTAATAAAACAAGTCGTGCGTATCGTGTAGAAAAGAGGATGTTGAGGACGCTCGAGGCTCGAGGGAGGGCGGGAAGGGCGGGCGGCTTCATCCCCAGTCGCCAGTCGACAGCCGCTACGGTAGCATCGGAGCTCGTTTCGACTCCGAACAAACTTTTACCCTCCGAACAGTTTGAGACGACGCGCGGGCTTTTCAAGCGAGTGGCTCTATGAAAATGTGCTTCACTCTGAGAGACATTTAAACAACTTTCACGATGATGCCGTTTAGATTATTGTTTCGCGTTGTTCAAATAGTGTTTTTGACTTTGATAATTCTGTACTTCAATAGTATTGTGGGAAAGGCGAACAGTGAGAAAATACCCATAGGTAAGTCATACTCTTATATAGTCACGTCTTAAAATAATAATTATAATAAAATATTGCTTTACCTATATTATGTTAATTACTCTCATTAGGTGGATATTTTTTATAACTCTTGTATTTTTTCTAATAAATTAATAAATATTTTCGACGGCAATTACTCTTCTTTTTAATACTTATTTTTATACCTGATTTTTATAACAATGATAAAGGTTTGAGAATAATGTTAAAATATTTAAATTTTAAATACTTACCTTATAATTTTTTTAATCAAACATGTAGTAAAATAACTTATTATTACAGAAGTTAATACTCAAATGGAGCCATCGTAAAACACTCCATGCAAAGGCTATAAAGTGTTGAGAATTTACTGCTAAGCTACAACTTAGTACAGGTACGAATTGGTATTCAAAGAAAAACCCTATTTTGATATTTTAAAGGCTTAATTTAAAGTTGTTTTCAAAGTTTTAATTAAGCTTCAACATTTCATAACAACTTTATTTTTGCGGTTACCCGCGGAGTCTTGAATTCTAGATACAATACTGTTCTAGGTAGATCAGCCTATTTATGGGACAAAGGTTTAAGAAATCGAAATGTAAAAGATTTATATTTTAACGGAATATTTCAAAATGCTCGTATGGTTACTATAAAAAGTTTATTTGAAAAAACAGATAGTTTTACCGAAGAATACTACTAACTTTACAGTGTCTTCAAAACGCAAGGACTTTTTTGATTAGTAAAATATAATTTTAACTCGGTGATCAGAACCCAATATGAGTTTTTGAGCAAAGATCCCTATGGCAACAACCCTAACCGTTGAATATAGAACAATTTGTTAGAAATCCAAGTAGAGTATCCAAGCGTAAAAAAAAACTTTAAAAAACCCGATTAAATCTCCAAAAAATTTAAAATCCGAAAACATTTGTTTATTTTAGTTGCCAATACGGATCCATGTTCAAAAACTCATATATGTACCTTATTATTATATATATACCGCCTATGTCGAGCAACGCACACGCCGAGTCCGTTCCGGGTAAGCGTTAGCCGGTCATCAAGCAACACGCGTCCGTTGCGGTGCGACGATTTGCCCAAAAAATAAGTTTACCTTTTTTTTCATCTGAATAGGCCAAAGTTTGACCACGATCTCACCTGATCGGACTTCACTAGTAAGTATCTATTCACTCTTGATTTGAACACACCCAGGTTGTATTTAATAGGAAACAGACGATGGCAAGACGTACCACTCCTTAGCTGTACTAAGAACTGTACTGTATTAAGAAG
The DNA here is from genome assembly GCA_951640565.1 of Petrophora chlorosata. NCBI lineage: Eukaryota > Metazoa > Arthropoda > Insecta > Lepidoptera > Geometridae > Petrophora > Petrophora chlorosata. Next base: position 15,015,085 of record OX621188.1, on the reverse strand, counting down.
GATGCGAATAAGCGGGACTTCTACCATGCGGGGGTGGCGTTGTGCTGATCATCTTAATGTCCTATGGTGGAATGGCGGTAGAGGGATTAAATTGTGCAGTTCCTGAGCACGCTTTCCATAGTGTATTCGATAGAAAACCCACAGGCTGGCGTCTTCACGACGCTGTGTGTGATCTTCATGATGCTGTGCCAGATTTTGAAGTTTAGCTTCCACCAACGACGTGTCGTCATTGATGATATAGGTAATAGATAGGTATATAAAAATATATCTGTCATACCCGTGTCGGCCTTTTGAGTCATGAGCGGAAGTGCCGTTCTATCATTGTTACTCCGGACGCTGACTGAATCATCTCTTTAGATGAGACAGGCCTATGATGAACTATATAAAAAAACTACATCAGCTTGGTTGCAGTTGGTTGCAGTTGGTTGCGGTGAAATTTCTGCCGCTGCTATAGCTGAGTTGTAAAATTATGAGTGTGAATTTACAGTCCCAAAACCGAAATTACTATTTAGTAAACTATCAAGTGTTGCATAGAATTATATAATACGCAAAAATAAAACAACAAAAACAAAGTGCAAATATAAAATAAACAAAGGTTTCTCCTTTACCTAAATATCAGCAATTTATGTACAATTTTAACCTGGTAGCTAAACACGACTACATCATCGGTGCGATTTCTCATATTTAATTAGAAGACGTTATTCCCTAATTACACCCAACTGCCTAATCTACAATGTCTTCAATTGGCATTTCTTAACTAGAAGTTAAAAACTGTAATTGGCTTTAGCTCACGTTGTCTGGGTTTATCTGGTGCTAACAACCCCCTAATGACTTCCAACGCTATAATATGTGTGCGAATAAAACTTCCCAATGGTCTGATTAAAATCTTTCATTCCTTCCGTTTTGGATTAATATATTTTTCTGTTAAGCATCAACTCTTAACATATTGTATTCATAATCTTAATAAATTGAGTTACGTGGTTTAAAATAAACTTTTGAATTTGGCAGAAACTGTCTATATATACTATATAATTAATTTGTATTCAATCCATTAATATCGATCGACTACAATATCTAAAAGAGTGATTGACTATTTATTTAATAGACGTGGAACAATGGGAATGGATAAAAGTAGTTTTCAACACACTTGCTCGCAAAGTGGCTCTTATTTCATCGCTTTTAGGTTCATAATGCACCGAACTAGTGTTTTTCACTTTAGATATAGGTATCTTTAAACATCTGCTAAGAGCTTTTATGTTACAGTAAACATTTTTGTTAATAAACTGTGATAAATAAATTATGATAAATTAACATTCCATTTCATATTTTTTGTGTCAACAAATTAACATAACCTTGTGTTATAAATACCTATAATAATTCAATGTTCTGTTAATTATATTTTATACATTAGGCTATTTGGCGGTTTTGCGCGCGAAAATTTAAATCCACACGCCATTTTTCACAAATACTTACCTATTTCTGAAAATAATTGTGTGGGTTTGTATGAAATTTTATTTACGTTTACCTCGCAAGTGTGTTGAAAAACGTCATATAAATAAATAAAGTTACTTGTATTATGTTGAACTATGTATTATGAAACTGTTGCATAGGTGTGAGTTTAAAGAATGTCATAGAAAATAATATTTCATATAATAATAATATAAAGTTCCATCACTTTACTGAAGCACTATAAGGGAGGGAAGTATGGAGGGTCTGGCGTACAGCATCAACACTACTTGAAGCATATTTAAAACCTGCTATATAAATATTTGACCTTGGCAAAATGCTCGAAGCGTGCGAAGCCATAAGAGGTTGTAGATACTCATTGGTCAGGCCAAACTGTACTGTAATGAAAACATCTTTTTACGGCATTATTTTGTTAAGAAACGATACTGTTTTGTTTTTAAGTCATTAAGCCATTCTTACTACATTCATAATGAGGATTTTGCGATATGAGTAGATATTTTTTTATAGTTAGGATACTATTATAAAAGCCTATAGATTGCAAGATTATTTTTTTTCGGCTAATTGTAAAAGCACTTGTCAATGAGATAGAAGTGTATCGTGCGATTCACCTATAATTCTCTAAATGCGGAACGTGATATCCGCAAGAATAGAGGCGCACTTTCGGCTTGGTTGAAAATGAAGCTGTGGAGCATAAGTTTCTAGGATCCTACACTCTACGGAACGGATATACCTAACTCAAGCCAGCTTCTTATTGCGCTATTAGAACATTGCCAACGACTCCGAGCTCAGAGCCAATCTGCGACGTGCCTTGAGGATGGTTAGGATTTAAATTCAAGACCGTCTCTTATTCAAATAAAGACTAATGGAATTATTGTTGTGAGTAGTTAATTTAAACACAATAAACATATGAAACAAACGGCATATTCCAAAAACACCTAAACGCCGTTACTGACTCTTTATGCTAAACGGCCGGGTTGAAGCCAAAATAAAATAAATGTTTTTCAAATTATGCAAAAAATAAACTGTCACTCATATTTTCACAGATTAATATCAAAATAACATTATGTTTATATACTTTTCTTGCGACGATTTGATCTTTTAGCATTAATTGTGTCCACGAAAACAAATCATATAAATTATAAAACTGAAGTCGGTGTGTTTAAAGAAAAAACCACGTGTCTTATCTTAATGCAAAATAGCCGGCGGTAGCGGCGGTACTAAACACGGATATTGATGGGTATTAGTAACAATTATGGGGGAGACCTTTGCCCAGCAGTGGAATCGAATAGATTAATAAAAAAAAATAGTAACAACAAGGCGGACCAAAAAAGGATTACACCCAAAGGCGTAAAATAAGAGAAATTAAATTCTCTTACGATGAGTAACAAAACATTATTATTCTTTTAAAGAGTAGGTACGAGTACATGCTTAACTGACACCATATAGAAGGTATTTTTTTATGTAGGTATGTAATCAAACGCCTAAAAGGGTAAAATGGAGACAAATACTTGTCACAATTTTAGGATTGTAACATTTTAGATTTGTATTATTTGAAGACATTTATTTTTAATTTTAATCATACATATTTGTAAATAAATCAATATTAGGCGTGCATGCGTATCTAATGCGTGCGAAGCGCTTTATCACGTTATAGGTGTGTAGTTGTGTACCAAGGTAATATATTAAAATATTGTGTAAAGCTTACTTAGTTTCATCAATAAAATCATTGAGAGTCTAGATAAACCTAACCTAGGTTTTAAGACATTGCTAACCATATCCAATAATCACTACAAAGTATAAAACAAAGTCGCTTTCTCTGTCCCTATATCCCTATGTATGCTTAAATCTTTAAAAATACGCAACGGATTTTGATGCGGTGTTTTTAATAGATAGAGTGATTGAAGAGGAAGGTTTATATGTATAATAACCGTGCGAACCGGGGCGGGTCGCTAGTTAACAATAAAAATAAATAAATAGCTAACATATTAAGTCTTCATGCGCGTGAACTAAATGGTTTCATTAACAAGTAGTTCGCACGTAAGTGAAGTCTCGGGAAAAATATATTAAACCTACTTACTATACATACACATGTACATTCATATTACATCAGAACAATATACTAAATTTAAAAATGTTTCACGACCCTACCAAGGTTGGAAACGGGATCACTCACGAGGAAACCGGAATCTGCTGATCCGTAGTCATAGTCGCCTATTAAAGGTTCTCGCCGTAGTTAGGATTATTAAAATATGAACATGAAAATCCTTACTAATATTATAAACCAGAAAGTTTGTTTGGATCTTTGTTACTCTATCACGCAAAAACTACCGAACCGATTTTGATGAAATTTGGTATGTAGGTACATTAGGACTTGGAATAGCACATAGGCTACTTTGTATCCCGGGAACCGTGGGGCGCATTTGTATATTATGTTTTAATGTCACTTAAAAACTGTGGAATAATTGGGTCACAATGAACAGATAAGTTTTGACAGTAAGCAGTAAGGAGTAAGAATCATAAAATGTGGAACTGATATTATTCTACTGTTGATGTAAACATTGTATGTCTATTTCTGTAACTTACTAACATACAAGAAATTGAATATTATGCGGCTGAAGTCAGGTTATAATACCTCTATGAACATGATACCTAAGGTATAATTTCAACGGGGCTTGAAAGTGCTAATACCGGAACTCGGCTTAAGTTAACAGCTTAACTAACTACCTCTATTATAGCAACTAAGTTCGCGAGCACTTTTCATAAGTTGCTATAATATGCAATTTTAAAACACGATTAAAATCTGACCAAAGATCGGGCACTATCTACTCATACTTTACTTGTATTAATAACGCATTGCAGTTTTCTTGCACAAATATTTGTAGGTTAGCGGGAATCATAGTCGCAACCTAAATCTTACTAATCTTAGCTAATCTGTCTATAACCAACCTACACGATATATACTCGTATTATGTAGGTAAACATAAAATATTTCCGATAATATACTTTGTCAAAGAGTATAGGACAAAAATTTTTTTTTTACCGAGTGCGACTTGTTTAATCGATACAAAAATCTATCGAATCATGATAATCAGTGGTCATGGTCATGGTCATGGTCATGGTCGTGTTCGTAGTCGTGGTCATGGTCGTGGTAGTGGTAGTGGTCGTGGTCGTGGTCGTGGTAGTGGTCGTGGTCGTGGTCGTGGTCGTGGTCGTGGTCGTGGTCGTGGTCGTGGTCGTGGTCGTGGTCGTGGTCGTGGTCGTGGTCGTGGTCGTGGTCGTGGTCGTGGTCGTGGTCGTGGTCGTGGCCGTGGCCGTGGTCGTGGTCGTGGTCGTGGTCATGGTCATGGTTGGGGTCAGGGTCAGGGTCAGGGTCAGGGTCACGGACACGGTCACGGTCACGGACATGGTCACGATCACGGTAGTAGTTGGAATATAACTCAAACCATTTTTTGACGCAGCCTATTGTATCAGTTTACTGAAAGTTGCAGCAGCCGTCAACTGAAGGTACCTTTTAGTTCCTGCAACTAGCAACAGTTACAGAAACTTAAAAAAGTTGAATAATTTAAAAAATACATACGTAATTAAAAAAAAAATTGATATTTATTTTTATTGCTTTGAAAGCTTGACGCACGTAACTTTTTGTTGTGGTTTAGATAAGGATGTAAAGGTTTTTTTCAACACATTGCTCAGTAGCTCTATGGTCACCGCAATTAGGCACAGAATGTCACCCATAATCAAACTGTGACTTTTTTATAACTATAACTCACTAGTGAGTTATAGTTTTTTTTTTATTGGTTGATGTGCTTTGTTCTTAAAAAAGTTTTTATTCAAAAGAAGATCGTGTTTAATTGAACAAATAAATTAATGTTCCTATTGCTTGCTCATTTCATGCAACTTCTTATTTGAATAGATAATTTTAACTCGTACTTGTTTAATAAATAAAACTTTCACTCAAATATAAATTTTGTTTTCTCTGTAATAAAAGAAAACTTTAAATTCCCCATTTTGTACGTGGCAGAATAGGCGCAAACCCTATGCGCGAAAAATAAAAAAAAAACTCATCCCTGTGGTTTGTGGCTGATCGCAATGCGCGCGCATAGGAAAACAGATTAATTTTTCCCGCCATAGCGAATCATTTATCACAACTCGTTTTCACTGTTGAAAATGAGTTTTTATTGTTATTTTATTCACAAGTGTGTTGAAAAGCGTCGTATGATACACGTGTGTATTGATGATTACCGTCCTCGGCTCTCTTAAGACCCTCACCTAACGGCTCGGGTCTCAAAGGCGCCTCAGCGGTAATCACCAACATTACACACTAGTACCATAATGTACTAAAATGTCACTCGCTCAGTCATACCTACATATTTTAATATATTATCATCGAACACAGAAAATACACAGAGGACAGAATGTCCGAATGTCGATGTTGCCATCGGCGTTTAATTCTTACTATCTTTGTTCGTTAATGAATGTGCTAGTTAGAACAATGCATAATACCATTCTCGTATGCGTCAACGGGGCGGGAATTGCGCAAATCAGCTAATGAAACCTCCCTATTTGGAGCTTTGTTTTACATTTCATTTATTACGAATAGGTTGGCTAAAGTGAAGGTATCTGAGATTATATTACAAGTAAATGTTACCATAATAAGTAATAATGTGAGCAAGTTCTTTCTGTGTTCGTTTTAGATCTTGAATCTCTTTTTGTATTTTAATGAAATAAAAAATGTATCTCAGTAAACACTTAAAACCTTAAAAACGGGCATCAATATTTTTTCTACTTATTAGGTTTCGTGAATTCTATTTAGTTTCTTGCCGTATCTTCTAAGAAGTGGTAGTTTTTCCGATACGGTAGTAGAGTCACGATGATAATTTGACGTTCATAAGTGCGTCTGTGATGCTAAAACTGAATAAAGAGATATTGATTTAAATTGAGATAACAATTGTTACTGGAATTCGGATCAAACCTGATCACAAACTGGCTGAAAACCCCAATATGAAAGAGCACGAGGCAGTACCACATCGAAGGCGATCAAACTAAACTTAATCATCTACACTAATATTAGTTTTATAAGCCGTAGACGGTTTTGACAGATGGTGTAATCAGCCGCGCCGCTGACCGTACAAGATTTGTACTAACGGCGACACGTGCAAACGATAAATGAGTAGGGAAAGATTAATGGCGCGGAAAAAGTTTACCCTCCTTCGTTTGTTTCAGGGAAACCTAGCGGATTCTATTTGCACAACAAGTTTGAGTACACTACGAGAATCTTGGCTAATAGAAAGATGGCCACGCCGGAAATAACTCTGCGGTGAACTTTTGGAAACTTTGCTTCATTTCATTATCTTCATTATGACAATAAGTGCTGGTTTCTGTAGATGCTTCGACTAATAAATTCTTGGTTTTGATATCATTAACGAGTTTTATTAAAAGATTAACTCATTATCTGCTCCACATTTGGTCTTTTTATTAATTTATGGGATTTGACACCGAGAAAAATCGTGAGAATTGGCCAAGTTGTCGCTGAGTGCACCATTTCTTTTTAAACTGCGAGTCCAGTTAAATAACTTTAAAAGACATGACTCTTAAAAACGTTTTTCCGCAGCCTCCAACGCTTCAAGATGAACTTCATGACCCATATCAAATTTCCACCCTGTATCCAGAGTATTCTTATACCCAATGATAGACTGTTGTCTGTTGTATAGTTATATATTATTCCTAGTACAAAACAAAAAGGTCGGTCAAGTGCAAATTGACCTGGCGCGGCAATCATTTCGCAATTTCCAATTCTCCTGGGTACTGTGCACGTACCTACTTATGTTTCTATTCAATAGTAAAATAATATAATAGATTCTGGATCCAATATCCGTTTGTTCGATCTTTTATTCCTTGGGTATGGGAAGGCGGCGAATGACAATGATTGCGATGATTATGGCTTTACATAAGTTGTTTTTTTACTAGTTATAGGTAGGCTTGCGTTTGACGACTATCTCACTTAACGGTAAGGGATGTGGTCAGATGTAACACACTCGCCTAGAAGACACCTGTCCACTCTCGTTTCGAAAACTCCCAGGTTGTAGATGACAGGAAACTCAGACGTAGTTACAATAGTACTATATTGACGAAGCCAGACGGCTCAGCGTGTCATAGTTTTCTTCTCGTTACAGAATTAAAGATAATTTTCCACGGGCTCTAAGTTAAATTTCTTTATAAGCAACCGAAGTCGCCATAGGTCCACGGAACGGCTAATAACAACTGTAATTTTTTTAAACATACCCATAACATAATCTACTTTATGTGTTCATTACTATTGCAAGGATTTAAAATGCATAAAGTATCGTGTTCTTTGGTTTAACAGTAAAAAAATCATATACAGAAACAGTATACATAGCAAAACTATACATAGCATCGTCCCTACTACGCTGCATAGTGGAACCGACCGTAAACGACCAATACTATACAAATGTTTATTTGTTAGTGCCGATAATCCAAGCAGAATTTTATTTTACTGCAGCTCCGGACCGGGATAATATGTTGGAATTTTACCCAATGTTGCGTAATTACACAGTGCTACGTTGTCGGCCCGGAACCAAGCCAAATGCGACAACATTAGGTATACACACACGATGTTGGAATCGCCGTTATATACCAAATAAAACTATCTTACAAAATAAAGCTGAGTCAATTTTTATCAATACTCTAAATCCATACAATTACAAACGTAACATTGAATTTAAAAAACTATCTTGATTTACAAACCACACTTCACTTCTCGGTTGTCAGAGGTAAATGTCACTTACACCTAACAAGTCTACCTCTACATCAAAATAGTCCTTTTGTTGTTAAAATAACGATTTAAACGGAAAATAAATAACCACGTTTCAGTATTTCAAAAATGAATTTAACAGCCTAAAAGTATTTTCAATTACCTTGATTTTTTACGCAAACACCGTTAAAGCTGTTCTGACTCGTGAAAATTAACTCGTCATTCAGGAGTCGCTTACGTATTACAAATTCCGACATTGTTATAAATGGAGAGCCAATCTCAGGATATAAATAAATTGCGCTCTTGTGTCGTTGTTTACATTAATTAATATTCATGATATTATCATATTTAGCTTTTTAACACTGCCCATCGAGATTAAAGTTATAGAAGTAACGTTGCCTTCGTGTAATAAACTGAGGTAAAACATTGTTTCGCGATTATTGTTCCCGACTCATAATTGCTTTATTACAAGAAAATTTAATTTAAATTAATAAAAAAATAATTGTTATTTAATTTAAATTTATTTATTATTTATTACCTTTTATTTTTATCTTTTAATGGCTTTTATTTTATTTTTTTTACGCTTGTCTATTTATATTTCTTATCTATTTTAAATATTTTGACAGTGCGTTGTGAGACGTTGGCGTTCCACTCCTTGGCTGCTCGTTAGATGAACGTGGAAGCAAAACGTTCTCAGCAAAGTCTTCTGGTATATCTTGCACACCAATGGACTACAGCTATTAAGAGTATAGAATTGGTTGTAAACATGAATTGCATTGCTAAGGCATTCGACTTGACCTGGGATAGGACACTTCAAACGAAACTTCCATTCCTTCCAAGTCCTTCTAAAGAGGTATTAAAATTATAGAATCATTAAGGGTCGGCAACGCATCATCAACACCTCTGATGTTGCAGATGTCTTTAAGCGATGGTGACCGCTTACCACCAGGAGACCGTATGCTTGTTTGCCAATATCTATATAGATTGATGAAACGTTATTTTGTTTTAGTTTGTTTAGTGTGGGCGCGGGCGCTGTGACATCAGAAGAAATTTAAACTTCCTGTCATTTATTTCATATTATTTTTGTTATGTTGTGTCTCTGTACATTTTATTTTTTCTTACGTGTGTCTTTCATTTATTTTCTTTGTAGTTGTTAAGTAAATATGTTTTCCTTTTTTTCTTTAAAAAGTCAGTACAAATAGTTTCAATTGAATACTTCAAAATAGATGTTTTTACTAAAACAGCTGTGTCATGAACACCAAAACCCAGTAAAAAAAAATAAAAAAAATTAAAAAGATTTGAATATCAAACTGACTTTTTTTAATTTTTATTTGCAACTCACATTTTTCCGATGACAAGTTCAGTGCCGATTATAACCCTAAGAACTTTTTTTTTTTCGACGATTTTCAAAAACAAAGACCAAAATGTTTTTCACACAAATACAGACATTCTTGTAAATCCGATTACAGACATTTTCTCCTATTGGTTCTTTTGTAACGTGCGGTATTTCGGAGCGTCAACAATTTTGGTTTTCGTGGGAAAGAAAGGGGTTTCAGATCTTTTAAACCACAATTACTATAAAAGTAATATAAATAATCATTAAAATTCACGATAATCAATATACGTACTTGTTTTATAAACTTATTTTAACATATGAGGAGAATTTAATAATTAAGAATATTTTAGGTAAATAAATCTATACTAATATAATAAAGAGGTAAAATTGTGAGTAGGTACCTATGTTTGTAAGGGGTAATCTCTGGAACTACTGATCCGATTTTGAAAATTCTTTTACTGATATAAAGCTACACTGTTCCTGAATAACACAGGTTATATTTTATTATGTCGACGCGAACGAACTAGCGGGCGGTAAAATACTTGCATATTTTATGAAATTGAATTATTTTTATGTATATCATGTATAGTTATATCAAAACTATGCTAGCTGTCTTATCGGGAAGTTCTTACCACTCTATCTCTACATAGTTTAAACAAAGTCGCTTCTCGCCGTCTGTATTAGATCTTTTAAACTGCACAACGGATTTTAATGCGGTTTTCATCAAAGTGATTCAAGAAGAAGGTTTATATATAGGTTACACATGCATATAAACCTACATCCAACCTCCTTCCTCTTCTTCCGTCTGAAACCGGGGCGGGTCGCTATTAATTAATAAGATTTGACTTATTCTAATACTCATTTAAGCGTAAGTTGAACCTATGACAATTTTAATTTCAAGAGTACAGAATTTATTACCATCTCCCTGGCAAGTTTCATAATGAAGATCGTCAACAGCTGGTATATAGTTATTTTTTAATCGTATATAGGTATAACCAGACATAAAAAAAAATTCCATAGTCAATATTTTCTACTGAGGATGCGGTTATCTGTTTGACAAGCAATACTTTTTTTTAATATAATATCTTACTACGTAACTTGCACGTACGCACTTTTACGTAACTTGTGTAACGTTACTTCTCTGTAATAACGATAGCAGTATGCATGTTGCCAATATTCATTGTTTTTTTTTGAGATGTATTTTAATATTTAACTGTAATAAATATTATTATAAAATACCATTAAAATGCCTGGGGTAATTGGTAACACAAGTTGAATGAAGGAGCAGCATCTTATAAATTAAATTATAAAGAGGTATATCAACATACTGTATTACTTTATATTTAAACACACACACATACGCAATCAAAAACACAGAGACTGTTGCATTTATAATATGAGTGAAATAATATATAGATACTGACAAAAACTATAAATCTGTTTTGCATGTTTTTAAATACTAAATTTAAAAATTATTTACGTAGTATAGTATCATCCGAACTAAAGCGGGCCAATCTTGCGTCAACAATGATATGACCAGGCAGATCAACGGCTTAAAGCTAGCTATCTATACAACCCATCCGTACTTGCTTGATTTATGATAAAGAGAAGATTAATCCTAATACTACAGCTTTATACCTCGTGATACGCTGGAGGTCTTAAATAATGGAGTGAGTTATAAGTGGCGGTACACACTTCATCTCGGCGTGGTACGCACCTGCTCTTTTATTTTTACCGTTCCCCTGGCTATAACGTGAGACACACTCATAATACTAAACGTCACATATGAAAAGTATCATGTGTGAACGCGGAATGTAGATACTTGAAAAGCGTCTTTTTACAGGTACTCTGTATTTTAAGAATGTAGCTGGATGGATATTGTTATTACTCCTTGGAAACAAAAGCAGTGAAAGCATTGAAGTGTGCCATCACTTTCTTAGACTGTTATTTTAGGCAAGACAGTAAATTTTCACTGCTAATAATTTAGTATTTAATACAACAATGTATGATTAAAATGTGTTCAGTGTAACCGCTCTTCTTTAGATTACGTTAATTAATATTTTAAATCTACGCATTAGTAATTAATCAAAGCCGACAGGCATGTAATACTTATTATTATGAACGTCGCGGATGCTAATCTAATGTTTTGGTGAGCATACATTCATCATCATCATCATCAGCCCATCACGTTCCCACTGCTGGGACACGGGCCTTCTCTTAGAGAGAGAATGGGCCATAGTCCACCACGCTGGCCCAGTGCGGGTTGGTGGATGTCACATGTCCTTGACTTTTTGTGAAAAATTCTTGGACACGCCGGTTTTGTCACGATGTTTTTCTTCACCGTTTTTATAACTTAAGAGAGTCAGTGGTGCGCGGCCAGCGGGATTCGAACTCAGGTGCGTCGGATCGAAAGTCGCACGTGCTCCCACTGAGCCACACTCGCTCTGCATACATTATATTAACATATTTCGTATACCTAATGTTATGACAAAGCATAGTAAAAGTAATGATATTATGACTTTAAAATGATTCATAAGTCTGCAGTGGGGTTTTATGTCGTTTATCGACGGAATGGTTTGGTCTCTTTTGTAACTCTTCAGATTGAATTTCTGCGGTTTTATAACAAAAAATGCAGTATGATAAAATAATACGAGTGTAAAAGTAAATGAAAAATAACCATTATCTAATATTGCGGTGGCATCATCAGTAATATATTGTACAAGGTAAAAAGCATATACCGAATTACCGACTAGGTAAATAAGTAATGTACAGTGATTTTTAATTGAAATTTTGGTATATTACATATTGCTACAAACTGGAAACCTATAACAGTTTTTATTAGACCTACATCACTTCTGTAAATAAGATGTAATGTACTTTGCCTTATACATGAAGTAAACTAAGGTTCAATGGTGGCCATACTTTGAGGTTCACAGTTAACAAACTACTCAAGTGAGTTGCAGATGAGCTTACATCCAGATGTGGAAGCAGCTATGCTAATGACGGAACGCTAACGCTGCTTCCATGCAAGCTAATTATCTGCTATATATACCTAACGTACTTTTAATTCAATATAAAGTTACCACGACGGCGCGGCGCCGTGGCGGCGTCAGAAATTATAGCCATTGAAATGCAAGTCCTGCGAATGAATGTTAATTCAAAATCAGTGTTAGTTTTCTACTTGTTTGGCTGCTAAATGAAACTCATTTGGTCGCAGTCTAATTGATTGAGCGCGTGCGCTCAATTGCATGTATACCCGACTTTAACAGGCGCAATACAGCGTCGAAATGCGAACGCTGTTTTGAACTGCTGATAAAGTGCATAAGAGAGTCCAAGTTGAGTAGGTTGTTTTATGGCTCGTATGCTTGAGTTTATTTTTATTACATTTTTACCCTACGCAAAGGTGCTATAAAATTGAGCTTTGATTGTTGTTTCATTTGCATGCGTGAAAAGATAAGAGTCGATACCTTATTACGTAGGTTGAAATTTGATTCTCAGCTACTATTAGAGACAGCAACAACTCCTGAGTAACTAGAATATATATATATATATATATATATATATATATATACGAGTATATATTAGTTATTTACTGGGAGTGCATTACGTTACGTGACCTTGAAAAATATAATATCAATTTAATTAAGTTGTAGCAATTTCCTTGGATCATTAATTTTATGAATCTTAGACAGAAAACCGAATTTAAAAAAAAGTTCAAAAAGTAAGTATGAAACCTCTAGATGGATTTGTACCGACATATTATTCTACCTTTAACTATTAGGGTCGTTGGAATAAGGATCCCTGTTCAAAAACTCACCCATTATAAATATATTCTGAAATAAAACTTCCGGAAACGGATGTGCTATATTTTCATTTAACACGCAAGCATCTCAGAAAATTGCACCGATTCTAGTAAATAGAAATAAGAGTTTAATATTTGTAAATTTCTTAAGTAAATAGATTCAAAGTGTTCCGGTAGTGATTCTATATAAATTTCTGTATGTATGAACAATGCGATGTACCTATAGAAAAATCTATTATTCACATGACTGCCCGTATAAATTCAAGGCATAAAATGAGGAATCTTTACACTGCGTATGGAAATGCTTTAACTTTTACGAATATTGTAGAAATCGTATTTTTTTTTTCGTACAGTGTTTACAAAATTTTAGTAAGTAAGTAACAACTGCAGATGCAAGTAAATAAAATATAAAACATATGAATGATATTCTATGAAGACACCCCCAGCCTTCTTTTTCTTCTTTCGTGTGGGTGTGTGGCCAACCCTGGTGTCGAAGTTATTAAACCACCCGAAGGGCTTCGACATGGCGTAACGACTGATGTCGACAACATCCGGAACCGATGGCTTACCGTGCCCTCCAAAGCACGGTAGCGCTCAGATGTAAATACCATACAAACGGTCACCCACCCAAGTTGTGACTGAACGTTGCTTAAGAGTTGCCTAGAAGATGTTAGGAACGAGGCTGGTGAGGTACGCTCGGGGTGCTACAGCCTGAGAGCTCTCAGGTACCACTACACGCTTTGTATTTTATTTTTAATTCCTAGTTGAAAGGGACAGAGACAAAAATTGAGTTATCCTTAAAACAATAAGGGCAGCCTAATTCATTTAAACACGAAGGTGAGCAATGAAAACGTTGATATAAATTATTAGAGGCTCACGAAAACATTTGTTACCACAAAATAAGCATTACGCTCATACAATTTATGACACAGAAACTTATAAGGTGGCAGCGAACACACGGTTAATTAAATTTAATGAGTCCCAGAGCATAATGTATGTGGAGACAACGCTTACAATACACGTAATCTGTAGGCTTGAGTTAGAACGGGCCCGTATGCCATTATTGTGATTTAGACTGCGGCTGTTCTCAGAATGTGAGCCAATAAATTAGATCTCAATCAGGCCGTAACCGCCATTTGTTATTCGCACTTCACACATGTGCAAGAATGTAGGTACCTATACGTATGGAGTGCTGAGTGTACGCACGTTAAGCGATTGGCACGCCTCATCGATACGCCGCAAATATGCCTGATCGTAAGACGTGGCCGTTGTTATCTTTCGGAAAACTCACAATTTTATCCCAATATGTATTAGAATTTCGACGACAAACTAAATGCAACCTAAAACAATTCAAGGCAAAAACTGTAAATCGAATTAACAATGACTGATTTCTCTATTGTGGTAGGTTCTGCCTCTCTATAGGTAAGTAGTAATAGATAATTTTTAAGTATTTATGTGTGGATTAGGTAGCTTCTTATTCTACGCATTTTACTGAATTGAATGTATTTATCTGATAGAACCTACCAGTAAAGAAGCTATTACTACAAATAAAAACTAGGCTTTATTATGTATAAAGTTATTTCCGGCCCGTTGCGACTTCTAAATTTGTTCTCAAAATTTATTTATTCAATATAAATCAAAATATTATACAACAGAAGTACAGTAACAAGTGTGGAAAATAAAAATGTCCAATATCACTTTGGCTTGGTAGTATTTCATGAAAAATTATGAATGGGTGTCTTCGGGTGTGGCGCGAAGGAGCCCGGCGTAGGTTAGAAGATGACGTTCATTGTTTATGCATGAAGTTATTATTTACGGCGGCGACCGGCGCGTCGAGGCGGCTCGCCTATTGATGGCGGACAACCCTTGCAGACAGTTTATCCACTGCTCACTGATCTCGCACCTCTTTGTTGTTGATGCAAAGCTCCTGTAGAAATATGATCAGAAAATGAACTCACAATTTCTAATATGTAGGTACTTACTCTATATGTCATACACATTATATTTTATTTATCATTATATTTTGCTATGGAATTCTATTTTTTTTTAATATCCGTTCACTTTTGGATTGTATAATATGTATGTTAATTATATATTGTATGTATGTATGTATGTATATATATTAATTAGGTATATAAGTTTATTTATACAGTCATAGATATATTTAAGTAATTAGATTATATATTGTATATCATATGTAAGCCCTTAGTATGTCTATTATATTTTCTATCACCACCGTCTGTGTATGTTTCGTTATTCCTCTCCATCCAAAGGTTGTCTGGAAGAGATCGCTTTAAGCGATAAGACCGTCCATTGTTACACCACTGTAAACATTTGACTTGTACTTTATCTCTATTTTTAAGGTGAATAATAAAGTGTTTATCTATCTACACATATCTATAACATGCATCTGAAAATTTTATGAACATGCAATCATTTTTCGCGCGCTGTGCCTTTGGAGAGGCATTGACAAAACTACCTAACAGCCTAATGTAAACAATATACTTTACTGAATATTTATTTAAGCATTTATAACACAAATTAATATTAATTAGTTGACAAATGTAAATGTTTTTAAGAAATTAAATTTTTATTTATTAAATTTTACATGCCACTATTTATTTATTCACAAAAATGTTCTAAATTTATATAAGTAATATCTGATTTTCAAAAATAAATATTAATTAAAAAGCTCTAGTGTGGTAATATAAATAAATAAATAACGCCCAACGATCACATACATAGATCCTGACCCCTAACTGGGATTCCCTGTATCTAGGGAACTAGGAACTATGAGGACCATGGTCCCACAACACCCAGCACAATATACTGCATTATGAACCTAAAAACAGTGCAATAAGAGGCACTTTACAAGCAAGTATGTTAAAAACAATTATAACAACTAAACATTGATTACGATGTCAGTTTATATTATATACACAAATAGACACCAGTTACGTGCATCTACTATTGAGCAATGAGCATTTAAAGTGACGAACATGATCTCTATAGGTTAGACTAACTTTTAAGATGTCTATGCACTGGAAAGATTTACAGCTTTAACGTTAAAACGCAATTACCTGGTTTGTGTGGTCCTTAAACTCAATGCGTAACAATCCATCTACCTATATCTAAGTAAAACACTACGATACATACTATTCACAGCAATATCGACGTCTATAAAATTCATGCGTCTCTTCCAGAAATGTGTGAGTCAAAGAAAATCTATTCACACCAATGTACATGAACTCAATATGTATGTATGTGGAAATCTAGCAAACCGATTTTAGATTGTGGCATATCGTCGTTCGATTTCGTGACACTTCTCTCCGACAAGAGATATGAACGGATAAAAGTATTTTAACGTAAGAAAAATAATATAAGCAGAAAGCTTATGTTGACTTTGAGCTCCTTTCAATATTATACCTTGTTTTACGTTTCTATCACGTCCGGGATTAAATAAATGGAGATGACGTTTATTGGGTATTATTAACAGCGCCAGGCGGGGAGATGAATTCGATTATGTAACGGTGTAATAGTTATTTTGAGAGAAAGGAGCCCCATAACCCCATACCCAATATTGGCTTGACAGGCTGAGTTGATTTTAATGAATTAAGAGTTAACTATCACATTTTTAATTTTCTTTTAGAAGTTTTATCCTGAGGTATTCCATCATGAAAAGCGTCAATGAAAACAGCGCCAATGCCTGCATTATACACTAGAACTAATTATTAATTTTACGTGAAATAACTTTGTTTTTGAATTTTCGGTAAGTACGTGTACGTAAACTACTCACAACAAAGAGCTTTTTGGTGGAATATTTATTTAAAGACAGCTAGTAGCTAAATAAACTCATCAGGGAGAAAGTCAGTGCCATAATTAAATACATAAATTTCAAGCAGGATCTAGAAAATAAACTAGTAATTAGTGTTTTCGAAGTATAACTTTTTAAAGTGTTCACATACGTTTGCTTCCTGTAGGTAATAATAACTATTAATACTCTAAAAACATTTGTAACTACTTAATTAAAGACGCCTGCAATCAGTTAATTAAGATTGTTTAGTCTAAATTGTCCTGTCTTATTACAAGACTTGGGGAATCCTCTAGATCTAAATCACAATCGCATAGCGTGAAAGGTATTCTCGTGTCCAGAGCAGGTTGCGACGACCGCACCAGGCGCCCGCCGCGTTGCGCACTAACGGACGTCAACGACGCCCGCTAGACCCAGGGTTTCATGCCTACTCTTCATAACATGTGCAATATACTTGTAGTTTTGTATTACATACTTGCAAAATTTTTACTAAAACAATTTATAACTTAGTCGATTAGGTAGGAGATCTATTTAGATTTGTTTAAAGGTGTGGAACTCTCTGCCGGCATCTGTGTTTCCGGATAGCTATAATCTGGGTGTCTTTAAGACAAGAGTGAACAGGTTTCTTTTAGGCGAGCGTGCTACATCTTTGACCGCATCGTCACTTAACAACAGGTGAGATAGCGGTCAAACGCAAGCCAAGCAATAATAATAAAAAAAAGGTTCATATGTTAATGATTTAACTTTTGTATGCTGATACGGATGTATACAAAAGTTAATCATGTTATACATCAAGTATATTACATCTACAAATGTTGTGATGTTAGGTAAATATACCCGGTTACTCTGATGAGTAGAATTTATGTGCTGTATTACAAAATAAGAATAATTTGTAATAGGTACATTAAGAGCGAGTGTGGCTCAGTACGACGCACCTGAGTTCCAATCCCACTGGCCCCGCAACACTGAACTTCTAAAGTTATGCGCGGATTTAACACTCGGTCTAAAAACGGTGAAGGAAAAAATCGTGAAGAAACCGGCATGTCCAAGAATCACGAAAATTCAAAGACATGTGACATCCACCGACCTTCTCTGGACCCAGCGTGGTGGATTATGGCTCATTCTCTTTACGGGGAAAGGCACGGGTCCCAGCTGTGGGAACGTAATGGCCTGATGATGATGATGAATACATAAAAAAAAGGTCTAAACATAAGTACTGAATAATTTTATATGACATCGAAACTCAAAAATATGTTAAATATGTTTGATTACCATAAAACAGGAAATACACGCAAATACTTTGATTGTATATTTTTGTATATAATAATAGTAGCATTACGAGAATGAAACGCAAGCTACACCACGAGCAAGCTAACTTAGCTTAGCTCAGCTCACGTAAAGCACGTAGCTGCGTCTCTTTTCATATTTTCTTGTCGGTCGGCGCATATCACGAAACGATTTCAATTCGACCTGATTGCACGATTCGCTATAAACTAAGCTAAGTTGCCCGCAGTGTAGCTTGCGTTTCAGGACTGCAGGACAGTTTCTGGTAATGGCTGTAGAGAGCATTAATTATAAGTTATTATTCTATCCTATTATAAATCTGCTGAAATTCGAACCGTGGTCGCTATCGTAAGAAATTCAATCTCGCGATGCCGATGGGTTTCATCGCGTGTAACCTTTTTAAGTTTGACTTGGTATTCATTCTTTTCACGATTGACTGTCGGTTGCTACCTGGCACGCCATATTCCCAAAACGGCAATTATTTAGAACTGTCTGAAAGTTATTGAATACGACTAGTTAGAGCACATGAATATTCAACAAGTTAACTATAGTAGTGGCTATATATCAACACTTTTATTCTGGAAATAAAACATTGTTTGCAAGGGAAAATACCACATGCACACTAGTTATAAACGGTTACAAAAAGGAGGTTCTATCTTTGACGCTTATGTTTTTTTGATACCTGATTTCTCCGTCGTTTGTGAACCGATTTAATAGATTTATTTTTTATACCTTACCTTTTATACCTTATTGTGGTTTTACATAAATTTGGTGATTGGTCGATTGCAAATGAAAATGGCGAAGATTGAATTCCCTTTGCGTTGACTAAAACCACTTTCGAGAGCAAAGATACTACGTTTATGAAAGAAAGTATCCCAGAATATTTACACCAGATCAAACCAGGTTGACCAAATAGTGAGTGCCGATGACGAAAATCGACGTATTTAGCTTCGCTTCCTTCTACATCGGCGCAATCGCTTCAGATAGTTTCAAATGTGGTTTATGTGGACGGAATGGATATAGACCGTGTAGACAATCTAGAGAAATAAAAAATATAAATATTGCAAGTGAGCCTTCTAATCGTCAAGATAACGGGTCGTCGTCACGACGGGCGCTCACATCGCTGCGTAGTAGGTACTTCTACTACTATCGTACTTCGTAATGGATAATCAATTTGATTTGCTGGTTACAATTACAATCGCGTAACAAAGGCAACTGCCAAATATTGGACTGGTCTTTGGCAATCGTTACAAATTAAGTTTTTTTATCATATCTCACAATTCCCTACGACAATATCTATCAAATCCTCGAAGTTGTTTCTGTTTCTTACTTTGATTTATTAAATGACATATACTCTTAGTAAATTTACTTACATTCCTATTTAATTTATTATTATATCATTTTTATTTTATATTTAGGAAGGTACTACCACCAGAATTTAGCTATAATGTACCTAGGTACCTTATTTTTAACAAAACAATTATTAGTGAACTAGGTTTAGGTAGTATTTATACCACAAACATGCATTTCATTTAGAAAATTCTAGCATTCGTTATTTCAGTCACATGTCCTTGCGGTAACATGGCCTTCTACGGCTTTGTTCTCTTACAAAAGCCAAGCAAGGGGATATTTTCGAAACTTTTAAAAGGTCTTTCATTAAAATACAGAGTCAAATAAGCAACAACGCTATGTCAAATGTTTTTCTTTTTCTACTTAGGTATATATACATGCGCATGTACCGAACATGTACTTACCGGAACATTATGGATGAGAACAAAGTTTTTGTTATTTCATGGAATGCTTTAAGAAATAATCGAAAATTTAAGTACATTCTTTTTCAATAAATCAACACACCGACACCGAACGAACACTTTCAAATAAATGTAACAAAGAGATCGTTTTAAAGGTACGTTCATTGCTGCTACGGAAGCGGTATCTCCACTTGAATGATTACATCTGGCTAGAGACGTGAAATGTGCATCTTTTTACCCGCTCCGCAGGCGAGCGCACGCAAACCGCTGTTAGCTATAACTTCGGACCATTGTGCATCGCACCCATTGTTATGTACTGGGAATTCAGTCAACGTTTAAATTCATGTCTATAGACGTACTGTCCTGTGTTGTGATGCGCGTAACTTTATTTAAACCACATGTGTTTGCGAGTGGCTCGATTTGTTTAAACTGATGTCTAGCTTAAGTCAATATTTGTTGGTCCAGTTGCAATAATGTTTCAGTAGTTTTCTAAAATGTTTCGAACATTTTTAGTTAGATTTTAGCTTCCGGATTCCCGTTTATGTCATTATCACATGGCAACGGTCTCCGAGATTCATGGCGATCGATAACTAGTAACTATATAATAATGTTTAATAAATGTTATATTATGTTTAAAAATAAAGTAAAAGTTTTAATTTTATAACAGAGATAGAGAAATGTTAAAAAATGCCAAAGTAAATTTTTAAGCTCTTAGGAAGTGGTTATGTAAAATGGCTTACACGGATCTATTTTAAATTAAAATCTCTTAATAAACTTGCTTCAAATCTGTTCGTGCCAATCAAAGAAATGGCAAAGGCTGTCACGTCTGTCTCATGCCATAAGAGCTGTGGGCCAAAATCACCACCACGTGGCGTCCTGATTCAGCGAGATGGCGTCGCAGTAGACCGCACAGAAGATGGTAGGACGAACTCTACGCATTAGCGACTATTGGTCTACAATAGTGCAAGATCGCGAAGCTTGGAAGTCATGGGGGAAGGCCTTTGCCCAAAACTGGGACGACTCAGGCTAACAGTAACATTTTTGTCCCAACCTCAATCGGATGATGCCGTAAAGATCTACGACCTGTACCAGGAAGCCATAAAACATAGAAATGTTATTTAGCTGCTTGGCGTTGTTGATTTTTTATTCAATTTAATCTGTTTAGCTATAAGGGTGACATGTTCTTTTAGAATAAATCCTGAATAAATAAATGAGAAAAAAAAAGTTATTAGTTCCAATCAGATAAGCTCCAAATTATTAGTCGATCCCAGTTTCTCATTTATTGAAGATCTGATACGAAAACATTGGAATTATGTATGGCAAAATAGCTCAGGTATAGTCAAATGAAAATGTGTAGTTCGATCGCCACATAGTACCTACAATAAAAAAAATCTTAAAAATCGAATGAATTGAAATCTTCTCTAGTGTGGGCAACCAACCGTGTCTTATTATTAAATACCACACAGACGGTCACCCATCCAAGTTGTGACCGCTGCGAACGTTGCTTAACCTAGTAGACCTATTACGAACTGCTGGGTGAGCTAAGCAAAGAGCGCTACCGTGAAATAGTGAAATAATATTCACTTTTTAAATTGCTATTTATTCTGGCTTAATTAAAAAAAAAACCTTAAAAATAAAAATTGCTAAAATATGAAGACTAAAAATCGATTCCTGTTATTTCGATCCGATTTCTTTTAGATAATTTTCTTAAATATATTTTCCATTTTATTCTGAATCATAGATAACAGAACCAGAAAATCACATTTACACATAAACATATATCCCTATACCTAGGAAATTAACACAACTCTCACGGACTAACTAAATAACTTAAAATACGAAAGATAGACACATTAAATAATTATTATAGATCTTGTCGGCCAAAAAACTCTCTTTTTATTGCAGATTCTACTCATTAAACTATTCTATAGGTATAGTTTTAAGGAATTATGATGTGAATAATGATTCTTAATTGTAAAAACATACATAGGTATCTATTACAATAGAATTTCGTTGTCGTTTCTTTCATGTTTTTTTGATCGTTACCTTTTTCATTTCAACCCTAGTGTTATCTGCGAATGTTCTGCGGTTTTGCAAAAATATCAATAAAATAATAAATGAAATAAAACATGATCTGGTTTTAATAAGCCACTACATGTTAAGCCACCGTATTAATTAATTCAATTCAATTCAATTCATTTATTTCAGTCACAAAAACCATATCACACAATTTATAATAATATTGAAATTTAAAAAAATAAATACAATGCAATAAAATAAAATGTCAAGATAATATAAAATTAAATAAAATAAGGTTAAAATAAAAAAGTAATACAAAAAAAAATTTTAAAAATTAGTCAACCTTGTCTCATCAAAATCTTCTCATCTCATCAATCTATCAAAATCTTAATAATACAATAAGGAAAATGTTGGCCGTTTTCCAGATAAGTACAGTTATAGTACCTACTACTGCCTACTACTAGCAAGCATCTAATCGTTATAATACCTGAAATGTCCCATAACAATATAGTTGAGGGATTATAAAGAAAGGGTGTTTCCACTTGAGTATTTTTCAATTATCCCTGACGAGTTCGTCATTGTTTAAAATAATTCAATAACTTACTTCTAAGAAGTTTTTTCTGAAGAGGTAAGATATTAAATTTAAATAGGGTCGTCCCTTGATAAAACATTGTTTCTCGGGCAAAAAAGTTGCTTCGCATAAAATTTAATGATCTTTGTAGGAAAATGTGCTGTAAGTGCAGCCTTACAAATGATTCATCCCACGAGATGTATTGACGCGTAGTTGGTTAAACTTAGCGAGTTAATAACTAAGTACGTCTTAGTACGACGCGCCATAATAGAATAATAGACAGGTGCCCAACTTACTATAGTTTATACATTAACATGATGATACATCATTGTCGTTTCAGTTCTAGCCAATGTGAGATAATACTCATTGTAACCGTCAACATCTATTCAAATTAAGCGATACCTAAAGGCTTACGTGGAATTAATCTTACAGGTACTGAAAGAATCAAAAGCGTGCTATGTTAACCCACCAAAAATTTTATCTCTCAACATCATTACGACGTATGTATAGAAGCTAACAAATCCTATAAGAGCTCTAGAGCCCAGAGCAGGGATTTTCAAACCAAAACCATCCTTAGTCAAAGCACA
The DNA here is from genome assembly GCA_951640565.1 of Petrophora chlorosata. Lineage (NCBI taxonomy): Eukaryota > Metazoa > Arthropoda > Insecta > Lepidoptera > Geometridae > Petrophora > Petrophora chlorosata. The sequence goes on along the minus strand of OX621188.1, from coordinate 14,991,688 downwards.
GTTTCGTTGAATTTGGCTCGAGCCAAAAACTAACAATTGGAAGGTACACAGCTCGAGATTCGGTCGTAAAAAAATTGCGGTGCTGTGAAAATGCGTTCCTACTTCACGTGATATGTGTGTTTGGAAACTACCACATGAGTGGGCTCAAGTGGGCACAACCGCGCTCCTCACTGAATAAATATGGATACAGAACCCGCAAAAATGCTCGCAAATGTGACTTTATAAATATATTTTATCGACAAAAGTTGACAGTGTAGTGTATAACTCACTTTGGCACTGTATAAAAAGCCGTTTAATGTTTGTCAGTTTTGCTTGTGTGTGATATGATAATCATTGTTTTTCTTCTAACGTAATATATAACTTTAACTTGTTAATTTCATATGATACTGTTATTTCATACACATATTTATGTCTATATCTTTAGCCAAGCTTGTTTCGAACATAAGTGCACCAATAAGTCATCAAAACTTATGTTTCGTTTCCCGCTTGATTTTATATTTTTCCGGCAAAAGGTATAACATCATTTTTCTGTAAACATTTTATTGAAATAGTTTTAGCCGTTATGAGCGCGATGAGTAACATAATCAATTTTTCTTTCGTAACAACAGAAGTTTAATATAATATATTATGTATCTAGGTGCAGGCACTTCTCTCTGAATAATTCGTTTTTCTGAAGATGAGACTGTACAGTATCCAAGTACTACAACACAAGAAATACAAGTAGTTTTATTGACCCAAAAAGGTGATGGTTCGTTTCAGTGGTCGATTTCAATTTGATTAGGGTTTCAGAATAACTTAGAGAACTAATTTCACGGCGTACCTAAATAAAATCACCCATAGTCATTATCATTGGGTATGACAGCTGGTTTATAAATTCTAATAATCACATGCCACTATAAAAAGACCTATAAAAAATTGTAACCACTGCACTGCTGGTGGCAATCGAGAACAAAAACTTCTTGATTGTCACCATTGGTGGCGTAGTAGCTGGTGGACGTTAGTGGCAACTGGAAATAGACTAAAACGCAATATTTTGCGAACAATTTGTTACTAAACGCGAAAAAGACGAAATGTTTAATGTTCTCTTTGCCTAATGTTAAAAACGAAATGCTTAATAATATATACTCGATATAAACTCGATACAGACAAAGCGACGGTATTCCTAGGTATAGGCATAGACTCTAAGTTGCAGTGGGGTCCTCATATTGATGCTCTATCTGGAAAACTTAGTTCTGCTGCATATGTGGTTCATAAAATTAGGCAATTAACGGATATAGCTACGGCTCGGTTAGTTTACTTTGCATACTTCCACAGCATAATGTCATATGGCATTTTGCTGTGGGGTTCTGCTGCGGATGTAGATACTATTTTTATATTACAAAAGCGTGCGGTTCGCGCGATTTAAGAGCTGGGTACACGTGACTCGTTAAGGGATTTTTTAAAGCAAATTAATATATTAACTTTACCTTCTTTATATATTTATGAAAATATAATGCTGCAAAAACTTCCAAAAATTTAAAGTAAATAGTGACCATTATAACATAAACACTAGAAATAAGGATACGATTGTTGTACCTAGATATAGACTGACTAAAACGAATAAGTCCTTTATGGGCAACTGCGTACGTTTTTATAATAAAATTCCAAAATGTATAACGGAGCTCACAGAAAGTAAATTCAAATTACGCGTTAAGAATGTTCTAATGAAAAAAGCATACTACACTGTTCGTAATTACATAGAAGACAAAGATGCTTAGAACATTCTACTTCTGCAAAGTAACCAACTGGTACGTACATAAGAAACATAACATTGTAAAAACCTAAAGAATTGTAACAAAATCTTTCAAAAATAAATGCCCCTCAGTTTCTTGCCGTATCTTCTGAGTAGTGGTTCTTTTTCCGATGTAGAGTCATTGTGATAATTTGACGTTCATAAGTGCGTCTGTGATGCCAAAATGATTCAAGAGATTTTGATTTTGATTTGATATTGTTTGCTGAGTGTTTTTGATATAATACCTAGTATATTTGTATCGAATATCGTACTATTAGTATAGTACGATATTAAGGTATACAGTGAATTATTAATACCTATACTTCATCCATTCTCAGACCTTACCTCATACTTTTAAATTAATTATTGTGCATTTCTACAGCGGAGCCGAATTTTCATTACCCTTGAAATCATTTAAAAAAATTACACTGAGTCGTGTAAATAGCGACACGAACGAATCCAAAAGACTTTCCACCTCTTTAAGTACCAAAACGTATTAGGCACTTGAGCTAGACGTTTATTTCTATCTATAGATTGTGGATTAACTCCCCAAGGCGGAGCCAGCTTCTTATTTTCTTTTAAACCAAGTCCATTTTTCTAGCTCTACTCTGCCCCACGTGGAGCAAGACTCGTTTGATGCGGCGATCGAGGATCCACTCCAGTGTAACGATAGAGATAAACTACGGCAGACGTACCCGTAAATGGTGAAATATTGAATACTTAGCAATAAAGGCTTATTTCGCAATGTCTGAGTTTCTCGCGAATAGCGTAGGTATATATTAGAGATGGGTAAAACTTATTTTTAACAAGTAACAAAGATTCAGTGAATCGATAGTTTAAAATAATGTTAGTGTTACCGTAGCTGCTGGTAACACTTTCTTACTGAAAATGCAATATTTAAAAACCATATTAGTGATTCTAATGTGCATTAAAGTCTTTTGCACTATAGAAGCTATTAAAAATGCTTTTTCTCGGAAGTACGTTCTTTTTCATTTTGAGTTCTAGGGGGAATACCTAGTTCCAACAAAGAGACGTAACTAAAAGTAGCTTCCATCATTCTATTCCCGTTTTGTCAAACGCTGCAAACTCCGATAGCGGAGTTATTGATGCTTTAGAATATTTCACTACCGTTCCACCATTCATCGATCCATTTTTCAGGTGTTTACAGCGAATCTCTAAAACAATACAGTGTGGATATCAATTCACGTTGGACACTCAGCCGTTTATCGAATAATAGCGAGCCAGCTCAATTAAAGAAACGCTTTGGCTCTCGGATGAACGAATAATCTTCACGCCTCCGCTTGCTCTCAATTTGACTGAGAGTCTCTGCAAACCATAAAATAGCAATAAAAACATCGATTTTGCATAAGAATTCCGCAGATGCGGTCGTCGCCTTGGCCAGAACAACAACCGCTCGTGATGTGAACAGAACCCTCTGCAACGCGCCGATTAAGCTTTATCAATATTGAATATTTATTTTATTGTTACAATTGCGATATCTTCCGCGTGAAGTGACACGAATTATTCTTGATGTTATTACTTCGTGGGCAAAAGCTATCTTGCCATCAACGTTAACGTTACGTTACTGTTATGGGATTATTATCAACTTATATAATACTTATAGCAACTGTCCTATAATAACTTACTTTTATTAAACAGCATTAGATCCCTTAAATTAGGCAGAAGGTTTTAATAATTTGAACACACATTATTATAACGTCTTATATACAAATATTTAATCGTGTTTCTGACGCCAAATCCACCTGAAACGCGTCGTTAAAGTATAGATAGGAACTTCTTATATTGAAAGAAAACACTCGAATTGGGATAGACTGCCGAGGGTAGAGTTTAACTGTCTTTAACTTTTGTAAGGGTCGAAAACACGGAACCCGGTTGGGTCGAATGGACCGTCGACTCATAAATCTCATTCTAGACAGTAACAATGTGTAGCTGGCTTGTCTTCAGCCCCTACGTTCTACTCTACGTACGTACATATACACACACACACACACTTAAAACCATTACAAGCGTTGTAATGGGATCTCTTGACGCAATAATCTGCAAACGCGTTATGGTGTGCCAACGTGTTAGTTGTTGCATGTTTTTTCCCTTTTATACAGGTTTCAGTAAAGGGTGTTGTATTTATCTTGCTTTATTGGAAATAGAATAAATATTTCATACTAAGGGCACGCGTGCCGCCGGCACAGGCTGCATATGTATACAAACCCGTCTCGTTACAAAGAAACGTGGCTTATACATATCTGAAAAATACTATGAGTATTGGCGGCGTTAGGACTAAAGTTTTTTTTAATAACGTCATTCCTATTTTACTTTATTTGTAGATCTGCACACAAATTTCTACTTCATATAGGTAGATACTATGTAGATGGCTGTCTATTATTTCTACTGTAACTATATTAAGAAGTGTTATTAAAGGACTTGCCTGAATTTAAAGTTCTATATATAGCTTCGCCTACAATATATGTATAGCTTTGACAAAGTTACAAACATTTCCTACTCAGTGTTTATGTGGCCTAGATCTGTTTTAGTAAGCTATAATTTTATATTAAGTGTAAGGAGAGATAACCGTAGCTGCGGCCGGCGTGCGCGTATACCTACTAAGTTTGTGTAATTACGATAAATCTTCATAAATGTAGGCGACACTGGGGAATACAGAATGAATGTAATGCAATTATTATTGCTCAAAATTTACCTGCTGGCTGCCCAGTGCCCATTTCACGCGAACAATCTCTTTAACTGATTGATAATAAAATATTTCCTAAACCACTTAGTAAAATTTACTAACATTTTTATGTAGTTCACACAGGGAATCATAGTGTGGAAACTAGTGGACCTTAAATAGCTTATACCTATAAACCCTATTTGTAAACCTTACCTAACCTTACTTAATAAGTACTTACCGAGTGCTCTATTTTTTTTATACCAACATTTTTAAATGATTAAATAAATTATCATTATTATTATATACGAATCCAAATTTCCACACACATAAAGACCAAAATAATAATACCTAATGATTAATTCGTTTTGAAAAAGTTAACGTTAAACAGAAGAATTGTATTAGATGAATCAAATTAATATCATTAAAAACATTGTTGTTCTAGATGGTAGGTATAATCATAGACATGAATTATGACAGAAAATAATGCCATAACATAAAAAATATGCTATAAATGTAATAAGTTACGTTATAACAATATCAATGAACAGGATGTCAACATAACGAGGGAGTGAGTAGGGAAATTGTTATAACAGTAACTAGAATGTTTATTTTCGTCTAGGAACCAATAGTTGAGCTTTCCGGTTTCCTTATCATCATATATATAAAATTCTCGTGTCATAATGTTAGTTACCTTACTCCTCCGAAACGGCTTTACTGAGTTTTACCAAATTTTATATGCATATTCAGTAGGTCTGAGAATCGGCTACTATCTATTTTTCATACCCCTAAGTGATAAGGGTTGTTCACCCTTAACATTTTTTTTTAATTTATATGACGAAACAACGTTTGCCGGGTTAGCTAGTTTTTTTATAATATCGGATACATACAGGTTGCAAACGTCCATTCACGAGTGTACAAGGACTTCTTAAAATTTCTTAGATATTACCTAATATTAAAAATACCGGTTCAAGTACATATTTTGTATTTTAAGGAATACAAGTATCTTATGTATTAGTTTTATGATGTCGTCGATATCGCGAAAAGCTGAACACATCGAAGGGAGTGTGTAGAATTTTACAATATGAACTAAATTTGAATCTATAAAAAATATTTACTGGGGGTAAGTTTCACGTATGCGACAGGCCGCCTGGATAGGTTTTACAGTTTTTCTGTCACCAGGCAATATTGCGCAAGCATTACTGTGTTCCGGTTTGAAGAGCATTGTAGCCAGCGAAATTACTGGGCATTATGAGACTTAACAGCTAATTGTCTCAGGGTGACGAGCGCAAAGCAGCGCAGCGCAGGATTTTGCAAAATGAAGTCCTGGGTGGTGCGGTTACTGTTAAGGGCAGGCGTATTGCTTATCATTAGGCAAACGACCAGCTCGTCTCGTCACAAAGTTACATACTAAAATATATTTTTTGACTGAAAAAGCCAAACTGGGTAAAAACTTGCAATAAATATAACATATAACGTACTAAGATTGCGAATTGATTCAATGTTGTAAGCAATTCGCCACGATTTTGAGAGCTTTTTTTATTTTAACAAACTTTTAGGCCAGGCTTCTTGGCGCTAGATTACAGAAGCCGCAAAGCTATTAGATTTCAACTAGATTAGACTTCAAAGTACGAGTATTATATGTCTCAAACTCTGAATATGTATATTGAGTCATACGTACATGGTCTGTCTATGTGAACATAATTCAAATACTAATTGTATTACATTATATACAGAAGCGTACGTTGGTCGAAACTAAGCTACAGAGTCTCGAACATCGACGTAAAGTTGCCAGCTTGTCGGTTTTTTACAGGATACATCACGGAGAGTGTGCGACGGAATTACACGAGTTAATTCCTCCATCTCCTTTCTACCATCGGACAACAAGACGTACGGAAACTCGGCATCCGTTTATGGTTGACATTCCTCCTGCCAGAACAAAGCGTTTCGCTTCAACTTTCATAATGCGAACAGCTAAGGAATGGAACACCTTACCAGCGTCTCTGTTTCCCGATTCTTATAATTTAGGTGTCTTCAAGTCCCGAGTGAATCGGTATCTTCTAGGCAAGCATGATCCATCGTCGACCGCGTCGTCACTTTCCATCAGGTGAGACTATGGTCAAATGCTAGCCTAACAGGTAATAATAAAAAAAAAAAAAAGCTTAGTTGCGTTCATTAGGAGAGGTCTATGTTTGGAAGTGGACGCTGACTACAGGCTGATGATGATGAAGTTAAACAGAATGTGGGTATATTTCCTTCTCAGTGAGGAAATTTCGTTCTGAGAAAATATCGGGTGCATTTTAAAGAAAATAAAAGCTGTTTATTTGTATTTTTAAAAAAAGTACCAGAAAAATGACTGCTTCTTGCTAGAAAAACGACCAAATTTAGAAGTCCAAATTTTTTTCTTTTTATAATTCATGTATAATTGAATACAGATGGACGGCATAAAGTAGCCTGGCTCCTTGCAGTGTTGGATAGCACTTGCAATACCAATTTACGTGTGAACACAGAACACATTACCTGCATTATCATTATCATTATCACGATTTCGCATGGGTCTATTTATGTTTTTGGGCCCTACATCTTCCGAGTAACACTTTATGAAAAGCAACATCGGAAAGCATTGAAGGACAGGTTTTAGGTAAATTCTATGGTGTTTTTACTTTATTCCAATTAAATTAAATTAAATGTGAAATAAAGATACGAATCTACAAACTAAATACATTGCAAAAAGAACTAAAGGCAAGAACCAACGGCATTTCTAGCTTTAGACATTATGTCTACGATAAATATTTTTTATTTGTTTAATTTGTTTTTATTTGTTAAATTACATTTTATACATTTATACGTACATTATTATAGAGATATGTCTCAACTTTTGTTTACAACTATATTTAAAATAATAATACAAACATCTATTCTGTAAACTTAACTCACAATGAAGGATATGTAAACATACTATTATGTTATGATGCTAGTATTAACTTAAGTACATTAGTTGTGTAATCCTGTTTGCGCCGTACTACCTAATGTCAACTCCACATACATATAGCACACAAACAAAGACTCCTCACACGCACGACACACATACAAAGCGCGCACCACATACGTCACACTGACATTCGCAATACTCAATTCACCTACAGCTACACGCCCACAACGTTTTGACTTATAAATATATAAAAAGCTATTAAATCTAATTTTAAACAACCAAAATACTTCTTCTTTTTGTTCCTTCGCGAACAAAGTGGCGACCGTGACAGGACCTGCAGACTAAAAACAAGGATTTCGAAGGAAATAGCAAGATCGGTCCCCGAGCCAAGGACGCCCAGAGGTCAACGCTACGTGTCCACCACGGCAAATCGAAGATTATCTCCAGTTATCCTGTGGAAACCCAAGGAGTACTTCACCGTGACTACCGTGAACACCGAGCGACTACGTGTGATCCCTGTCCGCCCGTCGGGAACGCGTAAATCCACCGGGAACTTAACCGACCGGCGACCAGTACGCAGCCTAATTGAAGACGATCGTGGAAACAACAACCGGGACGCTTCGTTTGCCTGCTTATCTATACTGTGAGCCCGTTCCTTTTCTTTTCCTTACAATTTCCCCCTTCTATTTGGGAATTTAGGGAGTTCTATTTCCTCTTAGGCTTGTTGAGCTGTTGCCTAAAGTCTGTGTTATGCTGCCTATCATTAACCTATTCACTTCATAGCACCGCATCTACCTATAACAGTCACCGACAAGGCCTATATTAGTCTAAAGCCTAAACCTAAATCTAGCTTCGTGTAGCCTACTTTGTTATTACCTACTTATAAACGAAACGCACGTCTATATCTACGAATATATCCTATCTCCTAAAGCTTCACTAAAGTAAACAAACTTAAAGTTAAAATAATTCTACTTAATATTATTGCATAAATCTTTGTATTAATAGCCTAGATAACGTTTGAATCTGATTCATTCTATCGCACTTTTTGCACTGCATTCCTTATTTGTTCACCGTTTCACCTCACAATTAGCTTCACCCCACGGAACTATTTACCTAGGCTGTGCCCTAAGCTTGTCGTAACACTCTATTCCAGTGGCACTATTCATCCCTCATCTCCATCGCATCTCGCTGACTGCTAGCTTCCCGCGGGCGCTCGCACCGCGCGCTGCCGACTGCATAGTGCATACCTACTCCGTGTGCGCCGCGCCGCATAGCAAACTGGTTTGCTGACTGGACGTACTGCCGATCAGCTGGGACGTCAAAGCGAGGAGCGTGTCGTATGCTTATTGTTTATCTATTATTGCGTAACTTTTACGTGCTAATTGATTCTTTCGAGTGCATTTTATCGCAAGCTTTATGATGTCGCGTGACGATAACTTAAGGGACTTAAGTTCTAAACGTAGTTCTATGAAGGGACGCGTAACAAAGTTTAAAAATCATTTAGATATTTTAGATACACTAGAAAGTATATCCAAAATTGAAATCAGTAAACTTGCGATGAAATTATCGAAAGTTGAAGCGCTATTCATAGAATTTGACGAGGTGCAAAATCAAATAGAAATTATAAATGTAGAAAAATTAGAAGCCGAGCTCGCTGTGAGAGAACTAATTGAACAAGATTTCTACCATTGCATAGCGTTTGCTAAAACATTAATAGGGAAGAATTCTACTACTCCTATGCCGAGCCCACAACATTCTTCCACTCACTCTTGTTGTCATAATGATAAGAGCTCTGATAACCCTCTTGGATTCCGACTTCCGGAGATTCGTATACCGAACTTCGACGGAACCTGCTACAAGTGGCTTGAATTTAAAGAGATATTTACATCTTTAGTTCACGAAAATGACAAAATCAGAAATATTCATAAATTTCATTATTTGAGCTCGTACCTACAGGGCGAAGCTGCTCGCGTGATAACAAACCTTGAGATTTCTGACCGTAATTATATTGAGGCTTGGAAGATATTGTGTGAGCGATATGATAACAAACGTCAACTAATTAATAATCATTTAAAGTCGTTATTTAACATCGAGTCCGTGCGTGAGACTGAAAAGTCACTTCGATTCATAATCGACCATGTTACAAAGAACCTTCGAGCTCTCAATAGCTTAGGTTTACCTACAGATAAATGGGACGTTCTTATAATCCACGTAGTCTCGGGAAAGTTAGATAACACTACCTACTTTAAATGGGAGGAACATAGAAACCACTTACCTGAAATACCTACCCTTGAACACTTCTTCTCCTTCTTGAAGAGCCGCGCTGATGTTCTGGAAACTTCATTCCACCGCTCGAGACAGGAAAAACCTGAAAAAACAAAATATAACCCTACTTTTAATCAAAAAGGTCAAACTAAAGCCTTAATTACTACTTACCCCAAGGAGACTTACCCTTCTGCTCATTCCAGTTCTTCGCCGCAATGCGTTGCATGCAGGGCTGACCATCATCTCCACCAATGCTCCATCTTCAAAGGCAAACCTGTGGAAGAAAGGAATCGCATCGTTGATTCTCACAGCCTATGTCAGAATTGTCTAAGAGGTGGTCATACCTCACAGCAATGCAAGCTGCCTGGCTCATGTCGCGTCTGCAAACAGCGACACAACTCACTACTTCATAGATCCCATGAGCCTGAAACTAAAATCAATAATGAGTCAATTTCCATGTCTGCAATCTCCTCCCCTGAAATCTTGTTGTGTACTGCCAAGGTTCAGGTCATTAACCCTATAACCAAAGACACTGCAACTGTGCGTGCTCTCCTAGACAGTGGGAGTCAGTCGACTTTCATAACTGAAGCTGTACAGCAGAAGTTAGGACTCTCTCCCCAACCAACTAATACCGAAGTCGTAGGTATTGGAAACACACCCCTAAAAATAAATACAAAACGGTGTTCGATACGACTTCGATCCAAAGACAATGCATTTGATGTGACAATGTCTTGTCTCGTCTTGCCCACTATTTCCGGGAAGATGCCTAAGGTAGCCCTTGACATAAGCCACCTCAACCTATCCAAGTTCGAATTAGCTGATCCTAATTTCTATGAGCCTTCACCCATAGACATGCTCATCGGAGCTGATCTCTTCTGGGACTTAATAGGCTCAGAAAAATATTCCCTAGGGGCTAAAAATCCCATTTTACAAAGCTCTAAGCTTGGCTGGCTTATCGCTGGTCCTATACTAAATCCTAAGCCTATATGTGGCTCCCAAAAAGTAAGTTGCAATTTCCTACTAAATAAGGAACCGCAACCTAACCTACAAGATTTAAACCACGAATTATCTAAATTCTGGGAACTTGAAAATTTCCCCCAAGTGAAAGCCCTTACCGAGGAAGAAAAGCTTTGTGAAAGGCACTTCCTAGCTAACACTACTAGAACGCCTGATGGACGCTTTTGTGTGGCCTTACCTCTTCGCGGTGACCCCAGTCTATTAGGAAATACCTATAACTTAGCCAAAAAACGCCTTTTGTGTTTGGAAGCTCGCTTTAGAAAGCAGCCAGATATAAAAAAATCATATACTGAATTTATACACGAGTATGAAGCCCTAGGTCACCTAACTAAACTACCTACAAATAAACCTACAATTAATAATGCCTATTTTCTCCCACATCATCCGGTCATAAAAGAGACTAGCGAATCAACAAAGACACGTGTCGTTTTCGAAGCCTGTGCTAAATCTAGTCCTTCTAGCCCTAGTGTCAATGACCTACAAATGGTAGGACCCACCATCCAAGATCCACTTTTCAATATTCTAGTGCGATTCCGACAACACAGGTACGTCATCTCTGGCGACATAGAGAAAATGTTCAGAGCTGTGGTTGTCAGAGAGTCGGATCGTCACCTACAACAAATTTTATGGCGTGACAATGAAAACGACCCTATACAGACTCTACAGTTAAATACCGTTACTTATGGATATGCTAGCTCTAGTTTTCTTGCATGCCGGTCGATTTTTCAAGTTGGCGAGGAATGTTCCGATCCTGCAATTAAAAATATTATTCAAAAGGACTTTTACTGTGACGATCTCCTTTCAGGGGCCAACACGGAGGCTGAACTGCGCTACATTCAGCAGTCAGTGTCCAGTGAGTTAGCTAAGTTTGGTTTCAATCTTCGTAAGTACCGATCTAACTTACCTATTCCCGTGTTCGCTGAATCCCTTGACCTGGAAAAGAACAACCTCATGATTAGTAATGCCACTAGCACTTTAGGTGTGGGCTGGACTCCATCATCAGATGACCTTCACTTTAACTTACAATATTCCCCACCAGACGTCTTGACTAAGCGATCGATACTATCATCGACGTTCAAAATTTTTGATCCACTCGGCCTTCTCGCTTTATGCACAATTAAACCCAAAATAATACTCCAAGAGCTATGGAGCCTTAAGCTAGACTGGGATGAGCCAGTACCCCAAGACATAAAAAAATCTTGGCTTAAATTTACAGAGCATCTATCAGAGCTCTCTTCTCTAAAAATACCTAGATTCATTCTAATAAATGAGGTCTCTATAATTGAACTGCATTGTTTTAACGATGCGTCCATTCGAGCATTTGGATCATGCATTTATATTAGATCTCTTGATGCAAAGGGCAACATCAATGTCTCTTTAGTATGCGCCAAGTCGCGAGTAGCGCCTATCAAGCCTACCACTATTCCGCGCTTGGAACTATGCGCTGCTTTATTAGGAGCTCAGCTTGCTAACACCGTAATGGAAGCTCTACGATGTCCAATCACCCGCCAAGTATACTGGACTGACTCTACTGTCGTCCTTGGGTGGCTTAGGTCTCCAAATAAAGCTAAGGCATTCGTAGCTAATAGAGTAGCAGCTATAAATGACCTCACTGACCCTTCATGTTGGCGTCATGTACCTACCGCTGAAAATCCTGCCGACCTTGTTTCCAGGGGCGTAGATCCGGAACAGGTGCGCTCTCCATTGTGGTGGTATGGACCTGACTTCCTTTCACAGTCTGAATCCCAATGGCCTACAGAATCTTCGCTTACAGTCGACTTACCTGAAATGAAAGCGCAGTCCGCTTTCGTCGGGGAGGCTGCACTAACGCGCGATAATAATTTAATCAAAATTGAGAACTATTCTAATCTATTATTTATTCAAAATGTATTAGCACAAATATCACGATTTATTCACAATGCTAAATATCCGACAAACAAACAATTAGGTCCCCTTTCTGCTAATGAGAGAAAGCAAGCTATGACTCATTTAATTAAAATATCCCAAAATGAGTCGTGGCCTAATGAGATAGCACTTTTAGAAACTGACAAGCCTTTAAAGGCTCAAGTCGCCTTGACTTCACTCAACCCATTTCTAGATTCTGAGGGTGTACTCAGAGTCGGAGGTCGAATTGACCCATCATCTTACCCTTATGACAAAAAGCACCCTATAGTTTTAAAATCTGACAATCACCTTACTAAATTAATATTTCAGTACGAGCATCAACGTCTCTTTCACTCCGGTCCGCAACACGTTCTCGCGTCTATAAGAGAGCGCTACTGGCCTATAGGTGGTCGCAACTTGGCCAGACGCGTATGTCGCGAATGCCTCATATGTCGTCGCTTCAGAGGGAAGACGATGACCCAGATCATGGGTAACCTACCTTCTGAGCGCGTAGAGCCGGACTTCCCGTTTCACACCGTAGGTACAGATTTTGCCGGACCGTTCCTAATAACAGATCGTAAGGGACGTGGATGTAAAATAACGAAATGCTACCTCTGTATATTCGTCTGCTTCCGCTATAAATGCATTCATTTAGAAGCAGTAAGTGACCTCACTAAAGAGGCCTTTTTATTAACTTTAAAAAGGTTTATCGCTCGCCGGGGTCAACCAAAAATCATCTACTGTGACAATGGTAGAAATTTTGTCTCAGCAGCGAAGGACATTAAGAACTTCTTAAAGGCTAATGAAAGTTCTATCATTGATTTTGCAGCTGTTCAAGGAATTGAATTTCGTTTCTCCCCAGCGTACGCTCCTCACTTTGGCGGCCTCTGGGAGGCGGGGGTCAAGTCAGCCAAGTTCCTTATGCATAGGGTTCTCAAAAACACTCACCTGACCTTTGAGGAACTGTCTTCCCTGTTTGCCCAAATAGAAGCAATCCTGAACAGCCGCCCCCTTTGTCCTCTGAGTCCTTCTCCTAATGATTTTACTCCTCTTACCCCGGGACACTTTATTATCGGCAGACCACTCACCTCGCTTCCAGCTCCGTGTCTTCTTGAAGCCAACGTCCACCGTCTCGACCGCTACCAGCGTCTAGAACAAGCAAGGCAGCACTTCTGGAAGCGCTGGACTAAAGAGTATGTCGCTGAACTACAGCAAAGAACAAAATGGCGCGCCCAGACTGCGTCACTCAAACTAAATGACTTAGTCCTTATAAAAGACGACGCGACACCGCCGCTGTGCTGGCGCCTTGGGAGAGTGGAAAAACTCTTCTATGGTACAGACAATCTTCCTCGTGTCGCCGACGTCGCTACAGCTCAAGGTCTCGTGCGCCGGGCCATCAACCGCTTATGCCTGCTGCCTTCTGGAGAAGAGTCTTGAAAGGCCTGAAGCCTTTCAACGCCCGGGAGGATGTTTGCGCCGTACTACCTAATGTCAACTCCACATACATATAGCACACAAACAAAGACTCCTCACACGCACGACACACATACAAAGCGCGCACCACATACGTCACACTGACATTCGCAATACTCAATTCACCTACAGCTACACGCCCACAACGTTTTGACTTATAAATATATAAAAAGCTATTAAATCTAATTTTAAACAACCAAAATACTTCTTCTTTTTGTTCCTTCGCGAACAAATCCTATTTTGGCCTTATAAACAAGAAATATTGTATTGATATAAATTAGCTAAGACGATGTTTGGATTGCTAAAATAAATAAAATAAAATAAAATAGAGATCTGATATTTGAACTTCATTTCAATGGAATAGGTACCCGCACATTTTTTCACTCGTTTTTTTTGTTTAAATTAATTGTATTCTCTTTCAATATTAATATCGAGTCTTTTTTGATTTCCTTTGAAATTTTTACTTCAACATATAGTCAAAAATAGGGATAGATAGGGCTGCTATAAATTACTTTTTACCCCAGCATCTATTCGAAAAGCGATGATTGGATATATATACTTTTGACCCATATTATTATAATTTATCACTTTGAAATAGATACCAGTTAGGTAATTAGTAGCCGAAGCAATACAAAGAGAATTAACAAGGACGAAACTCCCACATAATATTAAGGACATGCAATAAACAACAACTTTAGTGCCCATTAATGCGCTTTTCTAGTTTTCCCTGCATCGTTGGGAAAACAATGAAAAGTCGAGTTATTCAACAATAAGCTGCGCTTAGGTCAATTTCCGAGTTTCATCGTTACAGTAAGCCTACATCGATATGCGAATTTTCCGCGTTGTTTCTGAAAATAATTTTGCTAACAACTAGATTTCTCGGTAACGAAGGTTACTAAATCGGTTATAATCTTTTCTTGTTTAAGCCTAAAGGAGTTCTATGTGTCTGTTTGAAACAATCGGGTTTTGCCATACCTATAGCCAACTGGCACCTAATAACATAATATATATAATCGTATTTTATAGTTTTTAAATTGAATGCATTAGCGCATGCTAGGCGAAAATCCTAAGAATTTAAATAATTAGGAAGAAGAAAAATGACATTGCTCGGGCAGGGATCGAACCTAACCAAAATTTGAAAGGGCTTGCGTTATCATTAGAACATATTGCTAATTGTAATGTTAGACTTGTTCGGTTGATCAATGGAAGCATTGACGACAGATGACGTAGAATCGTCCCCGTAAGACGATATAAGAAGGATAGAAGAAATTTGGTTGCTCGAGCAGTTGGCTCGGTGGCCCAGTGGTCAAGGCGTTGGGACGGTATTCCGAAGACGCAGGCTCGATCTCTGCCCGAGCAATGTCATTTTTCTTCTTCCTAATTATTTATAATCTTAGTATTTTATATTTATGTGTTATTTTATTAGTATTTAATATTATTTTTATACTATTATATTTTTGAAGATTTGTATTTACTACATTATATATTTTATATTATTTACTTCGTTCACCAACCGATCGCAAATTTTTACCTCTTTATCCCTGTCCATCCAAAGGTTCCGTCCAGAAATTGCACATAGCGATAAGGCCGCCCATTGTTCTACCACTATTATGTGTAACTGGAAACTTTTGTTTCCTGTTTTGGTGTTTGATAAAGTATTATTGTATTGTAAAAACCAACAAAATGTAACAAAGTTAATGAAGTTCTGCGAAAATGACTCTCAGTTGTCACTAGGAAGCGGTTCTTTTTCCGATATGATGGTAGAGACGTCGTGATACATTTACGTTCAAAAGTGCGTCTGTGATGCCTAAAATGCATTAAAATCGTTTAAACTTTGATCTTTGTATTATCCACCTTACGTTCAAATGAATATTGGTTATGCCAGACATATAACTGAACGTTCCACCTCAAAACAACAATATTCAGACCGCTTCTCAAGTATATAGGAACAGAACAACAGAATTAATTCACTTAGCTAGAACATTGGAGGAAAAGGAAGCGTTAGAGATGCTTCAGCGCGAGTCATAACATTGGAAGTGTCGGCATGCTGGCGGCAAGTCTGGAGCATTCCCATGCCCGTTATACTAGGGCTGCTACACGTTCCAGTACGCCAGGACATGTCAAAATGCTCCTTCTCAAATTTTTTGCTACTTATGTAACGTAAAATTTATTTTAAATCTGTTATCTTACGAAGTTATCAGTTCGAGCGGTATTGAAGATTCTTTTATTCATCATCATCATCAGCCCATCACGTTCCCATTGCTAGGACATGGGCCTTCTCTCATAGAAAGAGTAGTAATTATTTTATTATTTTATCAGATTCAGGGCTCATGAACACTAAACGATGTCAACCCTAAGTTATATTAGAAGCTCTATGCACTGTTGTTCCCGCTACGCCAACTGATAGACTAAACGTGATACGGGTATTGGGCACCTCGAAGTTGGACATGACATATGGCTGCACATACGATGCATTTACAATAAACGATGAGTTGCATCAGTACCTTAGGTAATTAAACAGTTGAATCAGATCTAAATGGGTATAATTTTCTTGGCTAAGTATGATATACTTAGCCTATGTATAAGAACTATTTTTATATCGAACTACACCTTAATAAATCCAGAATGACAAACAAAAATATAATTTGTATGTAGGTTTATGTCATAAAACTTTATTTTTCCTTTTTTTCTTATCTGTGGAGTGACATCATAGTTCCTATGTGTGACCTCTCACATTATACGTTTTACAAATCTTCATCATATTCTCACCGGGCTAAATCTTGCACGAATACGTATTAAACTTATAAAGATAATGGCAGGGATATTTTATACCCGCGGTTGCGTGTCATGTTTGATCAGGGCTGCAAGGGTTCAATTTATAATAGTAAAAGGGCGGACAGCAAAACATGAAGAAAAATGTCTCTATGGACTGGCTTCAATGGTCAGAAAACAAAATTCTAAAATGTAAGATAGTCTATAATGATGCAGTACGCTTCCGGTCACACAACGTATGCTATGGTTTAGTGTACCATTCCGCCACATTCGACGCCTCACTCAGTTCACGCCACACACCACACAGTCTCGTCAGCGAGCTTGATTGGTATGTGGTGATGACTATACTGCCAATATCAGCTTTGCGCTGTGGCAAAACACACAGCGCCTATACTTTATTTGATCAAGCCTGCGACTATCTAAATATCCACACTAATCCTAATTAGTATTTAAATATGAAAATTCGAAACGATATTTTTAACTCAGTCACGCAATAACTACTGTACGGATTTTGATGAAAATTGGTATGGATAAAAAGTATCCACGTCCTTTTCCAGCATTTCAGGTATAAATTCAGAAATAACTCTGTTTGTTACCTTTTCACGACTAAACGATTTTGACAATTTTCATCCCAATTTAACTCGTGGTTCTCGAGGGATCGCTATATAAGCAAATGCCACCCATACGAAGTCACGGGCAGCAGCTAATCTATTATTATCATTATTTTTTCGAGCGCACATAAATAAGATTAAATTAAATTCGAGTTGCCAAACCAATTACCTACCTATTGGTTCTGTAAATACTTATTTTATATAGTGTGACGACTGGTTGGTTTTACGCTTCTTGCTCGTACCTCACCTTGTACGAAAGCATTTAGATAGATAGATAGATAGATAAACACTTTATTATTCACCTTAAAAATAGAGACAAAGTACAATTCAAATGTTTACAGTGGTGTAACAAGAGGCGGTCTTATCGCTTAAAGCATTTTTACCACATTTCACAATTGACGCATAATATTTAGTTTTATTATTTTATCCACATTATTAATAATATGACCATATTATCCGAGAAAAACGACACAAACCACATCAAAATAATTAGGAAATTTTCAGTGACAGTACCTTATTTAGAGAAATAAATTGTACACTATAAGTATGTTCGGGAAAATATAATTTGTTTTGTTGAGATATCTCAAATTTTGCGAAGCGCTTTCTTTCCTTATTTTGGTAAAGTATAAAATGCATAACGCAGTTAACCCATCACATACCTCACATTAAAGCTTACTGCTACTCAGTCAGCTAACGATAACGTTTTAGTATTTTAAATAGAACGGTGGTATTTCAATTGCAACAAATATATTGTTTAGTGTGTTTTCTTGATAGCAGATTATTTATTCCCATTCTCGTTAAAACTGTTTTACTATCCATACATATTCACTCGACCATCTGCAAAACCAATTATTTTGGAATGGATTCCAAACGAGTGATTTCAAATATATTCGGATTTCAATAAAAGCTGTTTACACTACTCCCTATAAACTAAAAATAACAGTGGTAACAGTTCCTGAAATTAAAAAAAATTTACTGAATAATAGTATACAGTTCCTATGGAATATAATAAAATGTACCTGTGGCACGCTTCACTCGCACTTTCCTTCCTCGCACTTGTAAGATATGGAACGACCTACCTTCGTCGGTATTTCCTTTGAGCTACAACATGGAGTCCTTTAAAAGGGGAATTAATAGAGTCCTTAAGGGTCGGCAACGCATCAGCAATGCCTCTGGTGCTGCAGATGTCCATAGGCGACGGTAACCGCTTACCATCAGGCGGGCCGTCTGCTTGTTTGCCGACACATTAAATAATAAAAAAAAACCTACGCTCGTCACGTTCCTTTAATATATTTTAGCATTTAGAAACATTTTATTCGGCAAACTCTAGGGTAACTGTTTTGATAGCCTATTGAGCTCGTTCCACTGAAAGGTAAGCAAATATTTACAGCTGGTATTCATAGAATTAGGAAAATAGGCCGTTGTTTGAGCTCGTAACTAATACTGAGTACCTACATTCATTACGAAACCTCATCATGCGGGACTGTGTAGTTGAGAGTGATTTGTCGTCCTTAGGGACAAATAGGCCACTGGCGATGCCGGCCGTTGTCGGTTGAAAGCTATTTTTCAAGTGCTTTTTCCTATTTGCGGCGCTAAGCTGGCTTGTGAAAATAGTTATGGGCACCAAGATAATTTTATTCTGAAATAAATTGTTCGTGATTGTTACATAAATATAGGAAATGAAGCAGTATGTATAAAATTTACGTTGTGGTATAGTAGGTTATCTCTATTTTATGTATTATTTTTACTACTTTGAATGAAACAATTGAAAAGCACTGCTATGTGAAGAATAGATTGAATAGGTATTAATCGATCAATAATATATTTCTGTTATAGCGGAACTATATCATCATAAATATCTTAAACCCATATATAAAATTCTCGTCTTATATATAAAATTCTCGTGTCACAATGTTAGTTACCTTACTCCTCCGAAACGGCTTTACTGATTTTTACCAAATTTTATATGCATATTCAGTAGGTCTGAGAATCGGCTACTATCTATTTTTAATACCCCTAAGGGATTTTTTTTATTTATATGGCAAAACAACGTTTGTCGGGTCAGCTAGTAATATATTAATGTTTTCTCCTCAGTCCTCAGAAGCACTAACTGCTTAGAAGACATTTGATAAATTAATATGATAATCGATAATTTACATCATTTTGACAGCTGATAGATGTAGGTATGAATTGATGCCCACGTCTTATTCAACAGTATTTACAAATAAATAGTTAACATAATAATAATAGGTATATCACTATCATAATTCGTAATAAGGGTAAATATAATTACGTTCACATGTTGTGTTCAGTTCAGTTGCTGACATGCTCTGATGAGAAATGTTGATCGGTAATACCGGAAAATCTTGATATTCGTTAATCAAGTGATAGGTAATTTCCGTCTATATAATTTCCAATAGATATAGTATCCATTTCATGTTTAAGATAATGAGGCGGAACATATTTTATCCACCTGTACGATACAGGTAGGTACCATCATAATTTGCCCTTATAGCTTATATTATTATTATTAAGTTAGATAAAATTAAATTGCACGTAAATAAGCTTTTATATTAAACATTGTTTATACAATATATAATTTTAAAACAGAAAAATTTAAACGAACATTAATGACTCAATTTGATTGAGTTATTTATAATTACATAAATATGTAAAAGTTGACGAAACGTCAAGTATAGGTAGGTAGGTAATTCTAACCTGATTTAACCTTATGAATCATCGACCATTTGGAACATAATTACTATATCCTTTGTGTATTACTGTTTAATACTTAGAAATATGATAAGTAGAATAAGAGAAAGTCTAAGAAAGTCTTATTGTATTTTTTTTTTTAAATAGTACATTATAGTTCGTGAGCTGTACTATAAACAAAAGTCGCAGTATCATCAGCATCATTTAAACGTGTAAACATAGATTAGATTAGATAACTCTTTATTACTCCAGCAGAAATAATAACAACAAAAGCAAAATCAATAAACTTAAAACTAAAGTTTTACAATGGGCAGCCTTATCGTTCAAAGCGATCTCTTCAGACGACCTTTGGAGAGAGAGGACTTAAAGAAACCGTAAGAAGCGGTTAGATGTTTGACATAATGCTGTTGTAAATTCTAAAACAAAAAAAAACAGGTTGCCGGTTCTGCTTCGGACACTAGCACACACAGTTTAAATAAACTTGTTTACCTCAAGGCATGCACCGCGTCGGTTCATACTGGTATTTTCCGACACCCACTTTCCGTTATATCTTAAAAAAAATTAATGTTGATAAATATTACGTTAAAAGTAAATGTTCGTCAAGAGGCACGTAGCATTCGCACTATCTGGTTCTTGACACCTTATAGCACAAATAATGGCTTGCCGAAAAGAAACGGATACGAGTATGTTTTATGATTGTGTATTATTTATTCTTATAATCACTTCGTAACACTTAACACATCACATAGGTAGGTATGTTATTATATTATTATTATTATTATTATTATTATATCAACCTATTGTGTCCCACTGCTGGGCAAAGGTCTCCCCCATCTCCCTCCAAGCATATCTGTCCACAGCCACTTCCATCCGGGTCGGTAGGTTTCGAGATCGTCACGCCACCTTTTCCGAGGCCGGCCTCGTCGTCTCCGCTCGTCTTGAGGCTCCTATTGAGTAACGATTCTTGCCCACCTCTCCAGATGCATGCGAACCACGTGCCCTGCCCAGTCCCACTTTAGTATAACACTTTTGTATAATTTTTTTTGGTAGGTATGTATAACTTTAATTTTTTCACTTTCACTTGTCACACACTTTTTCTTTGTTGTCATATCATATAAGTTATAATGATTTCTGATAGCAAATTAAGTATTTTTTGGACTTGGTTCTTCTTAACTTTCATTAAATGATTCAATAACTTTTCGTAATCGCCGGATTTCCTTAGTGTTTTAATTGCATTTTCTTTGGATTTTGCATCGTATTTATGGTAAACCTTGTTCCATAATGTATTTAACACCATTCCATCTACCGTCTTTTTATCATAGTGATCACGGCCGTGGACCTGGAATAAAAAATACCACACATAATATTCAATACATTTACTCGCGTAGTGGTTGTTTGCGTTTAATGACTTTTTTATCTTTGCATAACTATTCAGATAAATTGAGCAAAAATAAACTTCGCAGTAATATTAGTTCTATATTAGATAGATAGATAGATAGATAAACACTTTATTATTCACCTTAAAAATA
Source organism: Petrophora chlorosata (assembly GCA_951640565.1). Classification (NCBI taxonomy): domain Eukaryota; kingdom Metazoa; phylum Arthropoda; class Insecta; order Lepidoptera; family Geometridae; genus Petrophora; species Petrophora chlorosata. The sequence goes on along the minus strand of OX621188.1, from coordinate 14,970,042 downwards.
GAGATAAAGTACAACTCAAATGTTTACAGTGGTGTAACAATGGGCGGTCTTATCGCTTAAAGCGATCTCTTCCAGACAACCTTTGGATGGAGAGGAATAACGAAACATACACAGACGGTGGTGATAGAAAATATAATAGACATGCTAAGGTATAATAGTCATATTAAGGTATATTTGTTCACAAAAAAGATTAAAATCGGTAAGAATATGTTTCACAATGTGTCATCAAAAACGGAATTGCTTTGCAACCCGGTTTTTACCCGGTTTTTATAAGTAACTACTTCAATAGTATACGTGCATGTTATTGTATTTTTTTTTCACTTATCCAACTGAAACTTTATGACGTAGAATCGGGCACAAAACTTGTATCTAGAACGTAATAACTGTCATATAAGGTACTTACGTGCACGCCGTAAAAAAGGAGAGTAAACAAAATAAGAAAAAAGGTTACTTTATGAGGCATATTAAGTTACTTCCAAAGTGACGGAGCGAACGACACTGAGAGATGATTGTGAAAGAAATTTGAAGAATGTACTAAACATCCTTCTACGTAATCGCATCACCGGATATGTTTACGCCATTGTGAAAAGGAACACTGCAACAGATACGCACGAATTTGTTTTGACAAAAGAAAGAGCCATAGTGAGACCACTAAATTCCATTGTTGAACCACTTACAGAGGGCAAGGGATTTGAAGTGTGGTCTTAGTTGATGCCTGGGTGAATATTAAATTATTTTTATTGTATTTTCTGACACAAATTCACTATTATAGCTTTCAGTGTTTTCTTCAACGTTGAACGTTAAATTTCCTACTACGGTGTAGGTAGGATCTATTTACTGAAATTGACCTTTTAATTGGGTAGAATATAATCCCAAATTCTGAAAATACCTATCGAATCCCGTAAATGCTATGTACTCAATGGAACTTACTTATTTACTATTAATGTATTGTATCATGATGGTCGACACCAGCGCTAAGATACTCTAGCTCCTAAAGTACGCGTGAACGCCTATTTTTTGAGCAGCATTGATATTCCCATTTGAGCACCTTCGGTACGGTAGTTTCTAATGGTGGGTTATGCATATCTAGCCTTACAACTTTTAAACACAATATCGATAAAATCAGCAGTTTTATATACACAAGCCAAGTTATAATCAAATCATTTAGCGGTATTTTTAAATATACTGAACAACCCTTGGCCTTGTTTTTACCTTCTTAGTATTTGTGGTCTCCTGGTACTTTGTAATGTACAAATATTAATACTTATAAAACTTAACTTGGTTTGTGTATTTGCTAAGTTTACATCTGATATAGATCTATTGTATACCCCATCGAAGCTACCGCATCGTAGGTGCAAATGGGAATATAATTGGTGCTCAAAACATTAGTGCTCATAAAATAGATGCACGAAAGGGAATACTTTATAAAAGATACCTCCAAGATAATGGAGAATAATTATAACGTCAGAAATATTGCAAATGTAATGAATATTATTATTACCATTAGTTTTTTGTTAAGCAATCAACTTGACATGCACACATATCATTAGAATAACAAAAAACTGCATAAGTTCTCCCACCCTGACGTCAATAGGATACTTATAAAAAATGAGTAAAATATTTTAGTAAGGTCTTATAACAAATAATCCGTAATTTCTCCGGCCTTTTCTGTATGTTTTTATGAGGACTTTACGAGTCAGCGCTAAGAAATTACTTAAGGTTTAGGCAGTGAGGATAATTTTACGAGCAGCTACATCGGTCCGGTCCTTTATGTTTTATTTCTTGCTGGAAACTACTAAATCTATATAAAATAAAGACCGTCTTAAAATATATACAGTTTGTGATAATTAAAACAAGAACCGCAATATTGAAGTAATTTATGTTTGGTTAGTTATTTGAAAAGGCATTTACAAATTATTATTTTTATTGTCAACAGAAACAATAACTATCTCTACTATCAATAACTATCGCTTTTAGCGATAAGTCCGCCCGTTGTACTATAGTCTGTAAGAATATTTCTTGTACCTTGTTAATTTCTTGTTTGGTGTACAATAAAGCATTAATTATTATTATTATTATCTCGTACTATTTTTATAAGGCCAATCGATCCTGTTTCTTATTAATACCAAACCAAAACTCTGAGACTAAGGGTTGTATTGACTTGATTCACCTTAGACCTCTCTGCAATAATAGTTATGATTCATACAGTTTTATGTAGGTATATATTGCTTGTATGGTTGAATGTGTGGGTGTGCATGTAGGTGTAGTGTGTAAGGAATTGTGGTTGATTGAGGATTTACGATAATATTGTCAAAATAGATTCAGTTAGTATGTAGTCCTGCGTAAGTAGCCATTTCGATCTATAATCATCGGCATTAGGTATATTTTGTTATGATTAACATAACTATAAAGTACCATATTTTTTCATTAAAAACATAAGTTAGTTTAGAATTCAACATCAATACTGGTCCCCCTTCATAGGCCTGTCAGGGGTTTTTTGCATAATGTATTATAATATAAGCATTTATCAAATAACTTAGTATTGAAAACAATATGGATTAAAATGTTATTAAAGCTCTAATAAACTACAATTGAGTCTATCAATTCAATCTCTCAATCAATGCACTAAAAATTTAAAAACAAAACCGTAAAAACCGGCTAAACCGCTTTTGATAAAATGTGTCTAAGAACCACCACCGCAACCACACAAAACCAGCTTTTAAATATAAAAAAACCAATTCGGTTCACCCGTTTAAGAGTTACGGTGCCACAGACAGACACACATATTGGTCAAACTTATAATAAGTGTTGGAACAATCTGCCGCCGCCAATCAAAAGACTACATAATTTAAATACTTTCCTTCCTTTGTCGTTCCTATAAATTTTTTTTTACGGGCGAATGCCTTTATTACTCAAAACAAACTACACTCTACTTACTAAAACTAAACTAACTACATACAAGTAAAAATTAAAAAAAAGTAAAAAGTAAAAGTAAAAGTTTAAAGTAGCAATTGGACAACCCATAGACCATTAAAGGCCTATAGGTAGCTCAAATGCTCCAACCCACTACCAGTTGGCAGCGTACCCAAGATGCTGGCAGTATTGCCCCGTTGGATTGCAATACTGATACGTTGAGCCAAATAAGTCCCAGCATTTTGGTCACGCGTCGCATTGATCAGGCGCTCTGACAGACTTTTAATAATACTAATAATAATACCATTCCTATAAACTGAGTTATCTCTTTCTTCTAAAATTTTTCAACTCACTTCCATTTCTATCTCGTCTACATTTCTCTTCCCTCCATCGCATCGTTCGCTTCCTTTTTCTCCTCGTGTGATTGGCCTCTCACGGCTATGCTACGGGTGTATTTAGCGTTGAGTAGGAAAACATTTCACCGAGTCCTTTTTAATTTTTTGCATTGTATGTTTATGTAAGTATGTATATTTATTAATATTATTATTATTATTATTAATATATATATATGAACATTTTACTCACTTTTTATTTTTTCATATTGTATATATAATATGTTATTATAAGTAGTGTATTATCGTTATTTGTAGGATATTATTATTTTAAATGTATAAGTATAGAATTTTTTTTGTGGATGAGTACAGTCAATTTTTCATTATTCCTATAGCAACACGGGTATCAGCTAAAAATCAGCGCCGAGTTGTGTAAAACTCTTGGCATTATATACTGAGCCCATTCGGCACATATGTTTATTATTTAAGTTTTTATTTTTTGTATTATTTGTTTGTCGTGTGCCGAATAAATGGTTTTTCTTTCTTTCTTTCTTTTCTAACACCCCTCCTTTTTGCGTCTGGGTTTAAAAATACTAACATTCTAGCCCATGACTATAAACTATGACGTTTTGGTGCCACGTTCATCTTACGAACAGCCAAGGAGTGGAACGCATTGTTTCCTGACAACTACAACCTGGGAGTCTTCAAATCGAGAGTGAACAGGTATCTTCTAGGCGAGCGTGTTACATCTTAGACCACATCATTGCTTACCATCAGTTGAGATAGTGGTCAAACGCAAGCCTATAACCAGTAAAAAAACGACTTGATGGTGTACCGCTTACCAGGGTACATTATTTGAGTTGTATATTGATATTATCATAAATATATATATATTGAATGATGGTTTGATCATGAGATCCTTGAAAGAATTAACCGCGCCCTTTCCCGAGAAAAAAGTAGCCTATGTCCTTTTCCAGGACTTAAAGAACCTACGCACCAAATTTCATCAAAAGCCGTTTAGTAGCTTTTGCGTGATTGAGTAACAGACATCCATCCGTCCAACCACCCATGCTCACAATTTGTACTCGTAATTCTACTTAGTAAAAGTTAAATTATCAAGGGACAATAACGTGCCCATAGAATTTATTACTAAGGACGATCCTTTGATCTTGTATGTACGTATTAATGTTTAATTTACGTTGTTAGGTAGGCAATTACGATTTCGTCATAAGAACACAAGAAATATAAATCAACATTTATATTGTTGCCATGCTAGACATAGACAGTTGCTGTAAACTTTAGTAAAAGTGAATGTTGCCAGAACTAAAATAAATTACCAGACTAAAATAAATTAATTTAAGTTGACAAGAAAAGTGCAATGCAGTAATATTTCATTACTTACATGTACTTTTTTATGCAGTTGAGTTAAATAATATTGCCTTCCTATAATTTTGTAGTGCCTCAACCCACTATTTTAGCCCGATCCGTTTTAGGTCACAGATAAAAAACGCAACGGTTTATTTTAAACCATTTTAGCCTTGTTACCCGTTAATTTCTAGTCAAAATAATAATATTAGATTGACTTACTTAACCAAATATAAAATCGCCTTTGGAATGCATGATAATAATATATAGGTACCTATATTTATCTATACCTCAAGCAGAGACAAAAGCTAAACCAAAAAGAACTAACATAAAATTGGTACTTAGCTTCAGAAGTTATGGCATCGAGTGAAACTTAACAATTAACTTCCTTAATCTAAAATAGCTTTTGAAACGCAGTCCAACAATTTATTTCCATTTATATAACCTGGTTCGCTCAACACAGAATTTTACTTTGTCCATTTCCGCGGTCATCTTTTATTTCTTATACTTTGTTGTATAACTTCATGCATGGAGAGATCGTCTGTTCTGTTTAAAGTGAAGTGTTTATTACCAGTGCGCAGCGGAGAGAATAAATAGGTTAGGAACGTTATTTGCACCGCTGGGGGCCAAAATATTAATAAACTTAAATTATATTCTGAATTATAGGACTGCCAGTTTTGATTTATCTGATACTTATGCAACTGGAGGATTTATTTCAAATGAAGAGCAATTCAATTGGACGCTTCTTGTACGAAGTTAATTAATATAATATAAACTCTTAACCACCCAAGCCTCTAAATTGTGTGCCTACTGTACACACGTAAAGGAGTCGGTAAATAAAAATTAAAACTTGACAACTTAAGTCCTTATGTCTTATAATATCACGTTTTAAATCTCCAAGTTGCTAGAATATTCTAAACATATGAAATTTTATAAAGTAGTAACTCAAAGTTCGATCATTTACGCTCAAGTAATGTTTATAAGGTAGCCACTGACCTCTATTAATCGTAAGTAAAATAAATTCAGTTTACATTCATTTTCTTTTTCCACAGGTCAAATAAAACTGTTATGGTCGTTGTTTGTATAATTTTTGCTAAAGCTTCGGTGCTTAGCGCTAAACATGACAACCACGCCAGGAATGTGTTTTTCCAGTACAGTTCCAACCGAAGGATTTATCAGACCAAGAATACCTTAAGTTTAATTCTCTAAAACCGTAAACCGTCTATTCGTAACCAGGTACTTAAACTTAACTTATTTTCGTTTCAATTAAAGGTCATTAACATACCGTCGGCAGAGAAATTGAGAATTCAATTTTGCTTCCGTTCTATTGTGAGCGGACCGATCTCTATTTGCAGAGATTGATTTTTCAAGTGCCTTATCATGGTGGAAATCACTACTCTGATACTCACTGGCAATAATTACAGCCAAAGTTACAACAAGTAATAATTAATAGACATACCAATTTTTTAAAATCTGATTTAGTTGAAGTTTTCGACAAACCTCAAATATACATAAATCAAACACTAAACTAGAATAATGTTTTAGTTTATAGATAGGTAAGTTCGTCCACGTGTACGAAGTCGTTAAGGTTTACCATAGATAGGTAAGGAATGGAACGCTCTGCCATCATCTGTGTTTCCTATTAAATACAACCTGGGCGTGTTCATATCAAAAGTGAATAGATACTTACTAGACAAGCGTGCTTCATCTTCGACCACATCGTCGCTTCCCATCAGGTGAGATCGTGGTCAAAGATTGGCCTAGTTTTTTTTTTTTTTTTTTATTAATTATAGGCTTTCGTTTGGCCGCTATCATATACAGATTGATGTAATACGAGTATAAAAAAAATTTCTCGACTTAGCTATCTCTCTATCTATGATTAATTGAAAGGGTTTTGGTTTCTTAAAAGTAGTGATATGTATTATTAAGAAATTTTTTTTTAAGTAATGTATATATACATATATCATTCTAATTCCCACTAAAATATAATTAATACATTTAATATATTTAATATTATAAATACGAAAGTATGTAATTTTTGTATTTATTTTAAAAAGGACATGACTTACTTTAAGAAGGACATTCTTATCCCGAAAAGCCGCAGGTAAAACCGCGGCGCGCAACTAGTAACTAAATATTTTGGGTACTAAAGTTTTTCAGGTACTAACTGACAACTCAAAGACTATCAGCATTGTCTTGGTTAAGGTGTAAAAAGTACGTACACCTGAATTCACTACAGTAATGGTGTAAAAACGAAATTAAAAATACTTTTGCCTTTTGAAACGCGAGTAAACACAGTCGAGCATGTAGCGTCAGGTGGCCTATGAATAATGAGGACGGACTTGTATTGAAAAGATGTCAAAATATATTTTGCACTGAAAGTTACATGAAATCTGACAATCGAGAAAATGTTATTTTTATAATGAAATAAATATTCGTTTAGGATATTGATGGGGCTGCCCCGGCACTGCAGCGCATCAGGAATGTTTGCCGAGTCGCGGGTCGATTGTTTCTACACGACCGCGACCATGCTAAACGGTGCACATCCCTAGTGCGCAGAGTTCGGGCCAGCCCCAACACTATCCTAACAACTTGGCATACAGGTTTGACTGTCAGTACATAAACCATTGCTGTAGGTTCATGTACTGAATAATAAACAAATGATGAAATGTGACAAGGGAATGATGTGATAATAATAATTATAATAAACATACGATGATAATTTTATAATTCTTGCACATTTTTTATTATTATTATTTACTTGTTAATTTTTGTACATTTGTTTTGTAATAGTTTTATTAATTGGTTTGAATAATAATAATAATTTGTAATAATGTAATGTTGATTGAAATAAATGAAATTGAATTAAATTGAATTCTATTACTGAACACCACGTATAAAGGGGCAACGCCGCCAGTATTCTGGGAAACCTAACGCACGATGGCAATCTACACGGCGTGTTTGCCTAATAGTTTTGTTATTTTTCATTAATAAAGCCTTGTACATATAACTGACAAAAAACCCTATCACTGATGATTTATATAAATTAATAGATAACATAGATATACCATGATTATACGTGTCTAATAACATTCTTAGATTTATTTAACTTTTGCGCTACCTATGACTTTATGTGCCACGATCAGAACCGCATCAACGGCGTGTGTGATGTGATGTTAGGCAGTACGGCTAGGCCAAATTAAATTATTTTAATTACGTTAGATTTTTATACTACTACGCTATTATATACCTATTTTGGCCAAAGATAAATACACATTCTACTATACCCTTTAGTGTTTTGGCTGTGGTTTTGAGACGTGCAATCCGATGCGGGCTGCGCACATTAACGAGTAATGTTCAGAGATAAGCATGCTGGAACGAAGCTTCCGGGAGTCAGGAGTCAGAGGGTGCCGGGCGGTGGGCGCGTCGAGAGACGGGGGACGGTTGCGTAAACTCGACTGAAAACTGACGCCGGCCTCCCATGAAATGTTACTATACAAATGGCGGCCGAGACACGCGATGAAAAATCACAAAGCAAAATAAATTATGAGTTCAACTCGAAAGTGCTTTGCATGCCATTGTTCCGCAAATCAGACTTATTCCTTCTCATTTGCGACGCAACATTTTATTACTTTTGAAAGAGTGGAAAAGTAAAAGTCTAATTTGAAGTCAGAAAGTAACTTAATCTCAATTGCTTCTCAACACGCTTAGGCGCTTAAGTGTTGCCAGCTCATAACTTTCAATATAAGGTACCGACTCTTTTTATGCAAATTCACTTTAGGCAACCATGCTTGCAATTTATTAGGCTCTAAGCTAAACATCCATTTAAAAATACATACGTTATTAGTGTTATCCTCACATTTTAATCTCGGTAATAGATGGACGTATTTCACAATAAGTGATCAATTTCATGGAGTCTACTCTACTACCCTTCCTCTACTTTCATGAACTGGTACACTACACATACTAGGTATATCGTCTAGTTTTAAGTTTCTAGTTCTAGACTAGAAATTCTAGTGCTGTGATCGTGGTAGAAAAAATATAGCCAACAACGGTGCATGAGTTTTGTGAACAACACGACCTGCACAGACTTCGCCGTCACGTCAGTTGATGTTTGTGGCCGTTTCAGATTCTGGCAAAACCTTCTCCCAGGAGCCGTCCATGTCATGTCACGTGTGCATAATATATAATCTTTGTGAAGGAGACAGCAGTTAGGTAAGCTCATTACTTAACATGCAATCGCAGCTAATTGCACACCTGTCACAGATGAGGTCACGTGAAATACTAGGTCAGGCTGCTTAGGGTTGCTAGTCTCTGTTCTTATCAATCAGCGATCGTTACGGTGATCAATCACGAAGAACACAGCCACTAATAATGATAATAAATGGCCCTTTGAAATCTTACACATGTGGCCATTAATTATGAACGAGCAAATAATATATTGATGGAGGACGAAGTGAACTTCAAATCAGTGAGAATATTACTTGAAGTATGCGCTAATTTTAGTATCATGTCCTTTGAAAAGTCATAGCCCAAATTAGTAAACTCTTTTAAAATCTTTGCTAGGCAATTAGTGATCGGACCAGAAAAATATAGAATCGTGTCTCTGGGTCGGTTACACTCATATTATATTAGAAATCATTCCGTCTAATTAGACACTTGAATTTGACTTTGCCTTGTTACCAGTCACGCTGACAAAACAAATGTTTCGGCTGTAAACTTAAAATTTTCTGAAAGTTATAATTATGCTTTATTTTTCATGTATGTTTCGGCACGTGATTTCTTACGCAAAAGCATTTTTATATATATATATGATATCGTATCACAAAATGACACTTCATTAACACTAGCTTAATAAGGCTAATAAGTAATTTGAATTTAACTTAAGCTGCTAAGTAGAGTACAACTAAGAATATTATGTCCATCAACACTTTTCTTATTGTGTCTATTAAGGCAAAGACACTATGTTCTTGTGTTCACGTGATTTCAAATATCTTATCTTGCGCAAAAGCAAGTGATATAAAATTTTTAAATGATCGTTCGTTTAAGCTATTTATCCGCTAGTAGAGCGTTTTTAAGCCCTCTTGTGCTAGCCCTTAGCTAATTGATAGTTGAACCATTCGTCATTGGCTGTTTACTCGGCTGTATAATGCCGGACGCCACTAACAACCATACATCTTTTAGTCCTGCAACGTATGGGATGAAGATTTATGGCCATTCCCGCGGCTCCACACTTTTTGACGGTTACAGACCTAAATGGAGTTCGCTGAGTTTTTATTGCAGCAAAAAACGATAGATACATTGTGCCATACGTTTTGTTAGGTATATACCTAAACGTGAAACACATTGCATTATTTTTATTAGGTATATTTGTATTTGCGAATAATACATATGTCGGCAACATGATAAGGTTCTTTGATGAGATATTGATACCGGAACTATCAATTACAAGCAATCCCACAATACACGTCAGTTTTGCCGAAAATCTCATCACACTATACAATATTAACGAAAGTTTGTGTAAAAATATGTGTTTTGTAACCTCAAACGCCGCAACGGCTGAACGAATTTACATAAAATTTAAAATAGCTCTACAATAGATATATGCTGGATTAACACTTAAGATACATTCTTTCCCGGAAAAAAATCCACGCGGCTCAAACTGCGGGTGGTTGAATTTCAAACATCCACATCTTAACATCCACAACTTAAGACACAAGTCACAAAATTAATTTCTTACCGTTTTTTTATAAATTCAGTAAGTTTTATTGTACCTGGGTAAACGTTGTAAAATAACACAAGTGAAACTTTCAATTCCTAAGAATGATTGCAAGAATCGTTTATACTAAGAAGAAAAGACGTTCTAGTGAATCTGGAACATTTGAGATGGTTCGGACAAACTCGTAATGGAACCAAGTGGAGGACAAGTGGAAAGTTTATGGTACTGCAGGAAGTCTAGCCGGAAATTCCGACTTCATTCAATAACGACTTACGTACTTTACCCTACTTTACTGTAATGTTGAAAGGAACGAATTGAATTTTCTGTTATCTTATCGACTTCGGAATTATAGAGTCCATTTAATGTTATGACTAAGGCAAATAAAGCCCTTCATCATTTGTATGCTCTATATATATTTTTTACTATATGTCTATGATATTTATGATATATTTCTAGATATAGATATATATCTCTGCCTCTTTGGTGTAGTGGTTGGGCAGGTGGGCTCAAATCTCATATACTACTGAGGTTGCGGGTTCGATTCCCGCGACGGGACAAATGCTTGTGCACAGAAAAAAAAAGCACATGCATTTGTTTCGTGTCTGGGTGTTGTGGGACCATGGTCCTCATAGTTCCTGGTTCCCTAGATACAGGGAATCCTAGTTAGAGGTCAGGATCTATGTATGTAATCGTTGAGCGTCATTTTTTTTATTTTTATTATATTTTTTTTATTACATACATTTTTATAATACTAGTAGGATAGGATAGGAAGTAGGATAGCAGGATAATAACCTACTTTTTCAAATGTATAATATAAACAGTATATTTATAGTTTTATTGTTTATATACAGAAATCAGATCAGTTATCTTTACTTATGTCCCTGAACAAATATAATGAAGTTTAACTCAGATTGCTTGGTCGCCTCAGGACATCGAGAATATTAAACTAACTACCGAGTGTAACATATCGCCGCTCAGTCGCACATGTTTGATTAAACTAGCGCTTAACTGTAATGGTATCGAACTTAAACTTTGAATGGAGACTGGTGTTTCTTAAAGCATGTAATTACTCGGTTAAATATTTGTGTCATTTACCTTACTTGGTTTTAAAGAATGCTAAGCGTTCCCAATTATGTTTTTGTCTATGTAGAAATACCTGGAACTACTGCCAGTAACATTACCAGTAATCGAGGCATTACACAATAGACAGTGTAGTAATATAAATTAACATTTTTCATTTAAAAATATGCTTTCGGCATGTAGTAAGAAATCTTTTATAATAATTCTCTTAGGTAGATTATGGAGATTATAGATTATCCATACTAGTATTAATGTTTATAAACCAGTGTTAGTTATTCTGCGGCAATTGTATTTGTTTTATTTTTCTCTTTTGTAAATATTTTATTTTATTTACTGTATTATTCATAATATTCATCATCATCATCAGCCCATCACGTTCCCACTGCTGGAACACTGGCCTTCTCTCATAGAGAGAGAATAATAATAATATTCATACCTATAGTATTTACTATATATTACTTTATAGTTGTAATTATATTATATTTACATAGAATATTACAGTTTTTTTTTGGGCATGAGCCAAATCAATTCAACCAAATCACCTCCATCTTTTATAGATAGAAAATGAAGGTGATAGTATGTATTAAAAAAAACTGTTCGGCGTCACGTGTTGCAAGTTTGATTTTGGAGCGAATGTTTTAATTTAGATTTTTACAGAAAATAAGTATTTATGGGTGTTACCAATATTAATGGACCAAGGTTATCATTACTGCCGATTTGAAAACCAAAAATTATTGGGAGTACAATACGAAAACTTTTAAGACTGAATAAATTGTTCAATTGGACTTCCTAAGAATGAAATTATTTTTGAGCCTTTAAGTGAATTGGCTTTTCCAAGAAGTTGGAATATAATTATTAAGTGGAAAGCGAATCCTAATTAAATGGTTCAGAAATTATTAAGCGAACGAATGCGGATGTTTCATTATTAAGCTGTCAAATTGAAAATAGCGGTAGTTGTACCATTTTCACGTTGAAAAGGTTATTACTTAAACAAAAACAGTTTGTTAAAGCATTTTCGTTTTTACAACATATAAAAAATATTTTGCAAAATACGTATTGAACACAGCTGTATTACTCATTTAAACATATCTTTATAAAAGCCCTGTGTTGTATAAATTAAATAAATAATATATGAGATTGTTTTCGTATATTAAAATTTTATTTTGTTACATAGTACTGCAATTAAAATCACTTGTGGAAGGTTTCTCGTTTGCGGGAGGCCGTCTTGGTAGGTACCACAGATTTGCCAGTTATTCTGCCGCCAAGCAGTAGTGCGCAAGCATTACTGTGTTCCAGTCTGAAGGGCGTTGTGGCCAGCAAAATTACTGTGCATAAATATGAGACTTAATATCTAATGTCTCGGCGTGATGAGCGCAATGCAATACTACGCAGTTCTTTTTGTGGTATTAAAAGTTCTGGGTGGCACTACAATTGTTCTGGGCAGGCGTGGCGCTTATCTTCAGGCGATTGACTTGCTCGTTTCATCACACAAATTAAAAAAAAAATCTTGGCGAAATTTTTTTTCAGTCTAACATTACTACATACATTATACATTTATTATTCAAATGGTTATAATTATTATATATACTGACTATTATAGATACTTGAATAATGTTTGAGGAACGCTCGGCCAGCAAACGAGCACGGGCGGCTATTTGGATCAGACTAAAGGCGTTATTTACTAGTCAACAAGGAACAGTAAACCAAGAGTACCGATGCTAAATCCAATCCCTTATATTTATGCGTCCTTGGAATACCGAGCAATTTATTTTTACTTCTATCTGTGTATGCAGATTTTTTTTGTAACTGAATGACGAGACGAGCTGGACTTTTGCCTGATGGTAAGCAATACGCCAGCCCATAACAATAACAGCACCACCCAGAACTTTGTTTTACAAAGTCCTGCGCGGCGCTGCACTGCGTTCGTCACCCTGAGACAATTAGCTGTTGAGTCTCATAATGCCCAGTATTTTTGCTGGCTACAATGCCCTTCAAACCGGAATACGGTAATGCTCGCGCACTACTACTTGGCGGCTAAATAAATGGCATAGCGGTGGTACCCACCCAGGCGGCCTCTCGCACTCGAGAATCCTACCACCAGAATCTAAGATTTTCATTAAACATCTTTATGCCTAACGAATTATCACTTCAGTAACATAATATGGATAACAAACCAAATTAACGAATATTTTGATATCCTTCAAAACAATTAAAGTTAAATTGCTCATTAAAAGTATGGTAAACCCACATAAAATTAAAGTGTAAATAGGTACTTAGTTTCATGAGATTTGGCACGCGCAGCCGATTATTGACCCAAGTGGCGAGAGTCATAGGCACTGAGCGTATAACTGAACAACATGAAAACATAAGCAGCACCCGGTGTTCTGAGCTAGTTCGCTGAGAGCGTAAATAATAAAAATTTTCGTTATAACTCAATAACATTGTCAAAGTTCCTTTAAAAAATACTTCTAGCTCTAAAAACCCTCAACACCACTTGAAATCACATAAAACTTATGTTTCTTGTGTTTAAACTTTAACGATATGTACATAAATAGAGGACCTGTAATTAGGACTGTACAATTCAAACTTTTAGCTAGTGGCTTTTAAGTTGAGAATAAATATATTATCAGATTTCTCTACTTAGCAGCGTAGTTATTAAATCATAATTATTTATTAGTCTTATTTGGCTTGATCATAATTTTAATGAGGTGACTTATTATAAACTTCATTAAACAAAAAATAGACTTCTCGTAGCGTTGTATAATTTCGTACATCTGATATGAAGATTTTGCACATATTTTTTAGAGCCGGTGTCATCAAGTTAGAACAGTCTATGGTACTGTATAAGCGTAGACAGCTCGTAGTATGATATGGATAGCGACTAGCGTCGTAGCGTCGTAGCGTCCGTAGCATTCGTAGCGTCCGTAGTGGAGTGGGACCGCAACGCAGCGCTTACGAGGGCCGGGACTAATGCCCATTGGGCCGTTTTACACATTCGCCACATTCCAAATCTGCCCAATATGACGTCGCGTCGTAGCGCAGAATAAACAATTGTTAGTACTTATTTTATGCCTGTCTTTAGTAACAGTTAAAACTGTTGCATTTTAGTTAAATTGTATTTCAACTAGTTTGTAAGAAAATAAACATAATATTTTGCCAATAAAATTAAACATTATATTCCATACCGGTACTTACTTTCTGTCCGCTCTTACTTTTTGTCCTCAATACTTTATTAGCACTTTCTACGTACTCTTTTAGAAAAATTGCACATTGACAAATGGCGTGAAACGAAAATGAAATTTATTAGATATTTATTTGCGTGTATGACACACACATAATCAACAGCTACAATTTTATCACGAATTAAGCTACGAGTATGTAAGATATACTCGCGTAGAAAAGATATATATAAAGGAACTGTCCGAGCTCATCTCGCTGCATCTAAAGTCTAAGGACTCGTCATATTCATAGTCACGGAATGCTATCTAGTACTTACTTGTATAGGTGTACAGACGTAAACCTACTGATTAATAAGTGAGTGCGGAGCAATGCTCAGTGCTCACGGAGCTCACGTTATGATTGCACACGAACGCGAACGTTTACGTTCGCCACACGTGCCGAGGCGAGCCAATAGAGTTGCAATTGTCGCAAACATCAAGAGTCGTGGTCGTAGCCAGGACAGATAATACGGGGGTTTTTGGTATAATAAAAATTGTATTATTACCCGAAAATTAAAATCAAATTATCCGCAATCATGGCTACACATATGTTTTTTAAGTCGACGAAATGAGATATGAAAGAACAAGAGTGTTTCAAATTATGAAGGACGACAACGAAACAACTAGATGAACTCAAATTAGTAATTCGAACTGTAGGCAAATAGATATTTAAATGCCAAAAGCTTCAACGCTCATGTACACGATAATTTTGGGAGTGTATAGCTGTTTCGTCTGTTTAACACTCATCAGGTGTGGTAATTGCCACACGACAACCAGACTACTGTCTGAAGGTCTAACGACCGAGATCCGTCTCTTTTGAAATACCAAGATAACAAATAATAAGAATAATATAAGATAATAACAAGAGTGTATTTATTAATTTAACAGAATGTGTTTTTTTATACTTGTATTTGAACAATTATATAAAATAACTACCTTCAAAAATAATTTAATTCTCTTATAAAAAGTTAATTATTAACAATAGTAGCGGCAATACTATAAAGTTGTATTATTTTGTGCCTGCAGCTACTCGTTTTAGAGAGAGAGGTAGTTACAATGTGCAATACTGTATAGAAATACGAATAATTCTATAGTATTGCAAATTATAACAACTGTATTCTAGCTACGTCCATGCCGAGAGCCAATCTGTTTGGAAACGGTTGTCGATTTAACGGGCCCCGGTAAAACTTTTATACCGATATGTTAAGTACGGTCGGCAACAACAGAGCCATGTGGCACGTCCGTTCTGTGAAAAGAAATAATACGTTTTATGAGCACGCCTGAAATCAACGCGCACTTAAAAGCAAGTCTGTATCAGGAGCAGTTAAAAAGTTATGAGTTAGTTTTGAAGAAAAGAAAATTATGTTATTTCTCAAAGAAATAATCCTCTTTTGTTGGTATCGAGCAAACAGAAAAGTCCTCTGACTTTACGATGCTTTTTGCTTTCACTCTCACTACGTTACAGATTTGTAAACAAATTTGCTGCATATTTGTATTTTGTTGCCACCTTTGAAGTTACACGCAAATAAATCATTTATATATACATTTTATATTATCATCACCATTTTGTTACTTTGAGACTAACACTAGACCTAACGATCCTTAACATTTTCATTGTCCCAATTTCATTACAATATAAATATCATTTTACTAATCAAGGTATAACTCATGGGACAGCAAATTTTGTAAATATATTAGTCTGATCTTTCCATGTTTATGCTCCAGTTTGACCAAATCCTCATTTTCAAGTGGCTCTTTAATAAAACATTTTAAAAAATACAATTTCCCTGACCATCCAGCTCACGTACGGAACTTAGCGCTTGTGCTTACGTTTCCCGTTTAAAATGTACGAAATTCGCGCCAACCTGCGTCCGAGGCAACACGTGCGATAACATTACCGGCCCGATAGCGCAAAATAATCCTCTTAATGCGCAAAATAAACGTTAGCTGCATTGACAACGGCTGATTAAATTAATTACGGAGAAAATTCATTGCGCATGTGAACCCAGCTCTCGCTCTGCCACTGTTTGTTTTAAAATTACGTCTACACTTGAGTCGATCGCTCGTAAAATATCAGCGTTACGATTAATCCAGTGCGAGCGGCAAGACAATGTTTGAAATTCAAATTCCACGGTCACATCACGCTCGGATAGCTTTCCGTAACAGAAATGAATTCAACGAGAACATGAACTCAAATTTGGTTATCTTAAAAATATATTGGGGCGTCGCCGTCAAAGTTGTTGAGAGTACATTGTATTACATTTTGTAAGAGAAGAAAAGTTCAAACATACCTTTCAATCGTGAATACCTAACTACTTAATTTGAATGAGTTAAAGAAACAGTTTCAAAGAAGGCTAGGTTCTCGGAATTCAACTTTTGAGAAACACATATTGGGTACTAAGTTGCACTTGCTGAAAATATTTATACTCTTTCATTTTAAAATGGTAAGTATTAACGTTTAAAAGGTGACACAAAAATAAAACGTTAAGATATTTTTAACTTACTCTTGTAGAATAATTGTTGATTCAAACTAAACTTTTGATTAATGAGTTTTGTTTTTTTTATAATTTCTTTTAATTTTACAGAATTGTTTCCAAGTCATTTATATTATTGGAGCACTCATGCACATATCTTATACGAGTATGAATCCGAGAAAATAAAATCCGTGAAAACTCTACCTATGTAATAGTCGTTTGTAAACTTTCGCAAATTGTACTCATGTTTTTATGAAATCAAATAAGTATAAGCAAGATTTAAATTTATGCGCGAATAGACCAGGTCATTACATGAAACATCGCATGTACGTAATAGTCATTGTGTAATGTGTATTGTAAGTACATACTATATTATAAATATATATTGGTATTGCAATTTATGAAACTAGCACTAAATACAAGAGCGATATACGTCAACATGATGATAACGGATACATTAGGAAATCTTTAAGTAATAAAGGGAAGACAAGCGATGACGTAGCACAAAGGGGCCATTAGACACGCACGCACCGGTGCCACTCCACGCCCACGATATTTTAAAACGTTGAGAACATTGTCACATAATCTTAAATTTTCAAGGTGGATTTACTGGCGTGTATTACACGTAGATGGAAGCTTTGTTCCAGTTTTGGAGCTAAAGAATAATTTGGCAAGCGTTGTATGCGGTACGTGTAGTATATGCTCCAATCTGTTGAGAACGGGCGCTTCCGGTGAGGCTGTGATGCCGATGCCGCCACCGCGCCGCCTCGCCGCCGCGCCGCCGCCGTTCTGACATACACCCCACATTTATTTGCACGACGCAGATTAATTCCGCGTCATCCGACACATATCCACTGAGCTCCGACCATGCTCGATCATATTTTACAGTACGCTATGCTGAGGTTAAGTGGAAGATAATGCTTTTTATCATTACCTACATGCTAACTTACCAACATGATAATGGTATGTTCATAATAGTTATAAATCTTAAGAAAATAATGTGAATTGATTATGGATCTTTAATTATATCTTATAGCATTTGGGCATTTAATAACAAATAATCTGTTGATTACGTTATTATTTTATCGAATATATTTTTATTTATCAAGGAATAAAGCAAACAAAGCACCAAGCAAAGACGTGAAGATGGAGAAAAATTGGCGCTGCGCAATAAAGAAAGGGTAATACAGAAGAAAGTAGGTCTAGTGGTCACCGCTTGCAGACAAGAGCAATTTTGTTCAAAGTAGTTAGTTTTATTAGTTGAAAGGATTAGATTGTAAAAGAAGCATTAGCATCGTTTGTTTGTCATTTTTGTTTAGTTTTAGCTTAAGATGCGCGTAAACCATAGAATTTTACTATACGCGCGATCCCTAGACATAACTTTTAAAATTTGTAATCGTGGTTTTTATAAACTGATGAATTATAAGCATTATTTATTGATTTTAAATCCCTTATAGTTTATGTTCAAATTGTGTTATATTTTAACATTCCACTAATCCTACTTATGTTATAAATGTGAAAGTGTGTGGGTTTGTTACCACTTAACTTCATAACGTCAGAACGGATTTTGATAAGATTTGGTACCTATTTATACCTTAGGTCCAGGAATGGGACCTACGCTAATTTTTATCTAGGAAAATATAACACTTTCATATGGAGCAACTATAAACCAAATTCTACGTGGAGCCGCGGGTACAAGCTATTTTTTTTATAAAACGTAGCTGTTATAAAAAGGCGCCACTCAGTATAATTTAATTGTAGCTCGTGAAGGTCCACTATAAGCCAAACCTACCCAAGTAATCCATTATGGATATAAAAGCAGAAAACTAGTCACCAAAATCAATATTGCTTATTTGATACTAGCTGTTGCCCGCGACTCCTACGCGTTGTGAAGTAATCTAACCTGTTCCCGACGATTTTCAATCCCACCCTAATCCCACTCCTGCTCCCATTTCTCTCCTATCCCGGTCCTATCCTCGTCTTATCCCTTCACTGTCCCGCTCCTGCTTTCGTCCCGCTCCTATCTAGATCATGTCCTTTTCCTAAACCATTACCGTCCCTATTATATCCCGTTACTAACCCCACCTAACCTGGAATCGTCCCCCTCAGATCCCGTTACCGTCACCCGCTCGTATTCTATTACCATTCCACTCCTATCTCGTTACCGTCCCACTCCTATCCCGTTATTATCCTCCTTCTATCCTGTTACCTACCCGCTCCAATCTCGTATCCCGTAACCATCGCGCTCCTGTCTCGATCCCATCCTATCTCGTTATAGCCTAGGAATCAACAATGTTTTTTATACGTTTTAAACTAACTGGTCATTGACACTAGAATTTGATTTAGAAACGGGATATTTACCATGAATTTGTTTTGTTTTGAGTTCTTGATATTTCGGCACTGTAAGAAGTACCATGATCACGACGATACTAAAGTTTTTGTCATTTCACGGAGTGACAAAGGTGAAATTAGTAAATGTGTCGCACGCAAATAACGAGTGAGGAAGCGGGTAGACAGATATTTCTGCCCGTTATAACATTAAAAATCCACCCGCAAAAACTTTAACAACAATAAACAAATACACATACATGGTAAATATCCCGTTTCGAAATAATTTTTTTTTAAACCGGCATGTCACATCTAGTTCTCAAGGTAAGCAACAAACCAATTTAAGCTGAGCCTTATGCACTAAAGGACTGGTTTGTTCCAGGGTTCAACTTATAGTGGACATTTATATTTTATTTATCTTGGGCCGATTTTGATAAAACAAAGCATACGTGCAGCGACGAACTCAATCAAAAATATTTTAAAAAACTGCATTTCAATTCGTGCCTTAGTTTCTGAGTTTATCTCGGACAGACAGATAAAAAATTAAAAAGCTGTATTTTTGGCTTTCGTTGCTCCCTAATACTCTTAAAAATAGACTTTCAAAAATATTTTCAATGTACAGTAACCGCCTCGTTACAGTTTTATTACAAGTTTAGATATAGTTTTTTGACATTTGAAATAGGCAAGTTGTTGAAATGGCTTCTATTTTCGTTCTTTCTAATTTGTTACGAGGCTCAACTCCCATGTTCAGTTAGTCAATGGCTATTGGAAATTTAGAGTTAATCGAAAATAGGTTTGAACTCCACCGTTTCACAGTCGCAGAGATTTCTTGTGCCGGCTGAGTAATGACGTTCCATCACTTAGACGCATGACGAATTGGTAA
Source organism: Petrophora chlorosata (assembly GCA_951640565.1). Taxonomy (NCBI): domain Eukaryota; kingdom Metazoa; phylum Arthropoda; class Insecta; order Lepidoptera; family Geometridae; genus Petrophora; species Petrophora chlorosata. The sequence continues at coordinate 14,949,730 of OX621188.1, read as the reverse complement.
CGTTAGAAGTTGCAGGAATCGGATGGAATCATTCCCGATGTAGGTACCTTACCTCTCTTAATAACGTAGGCATTGTTATTATTTTTGGACCGTGTTCAGTTTCCTCAGAATAAAACGTTTTTTTTCTTGCTTTCATCCTTCAGCTCATTCAGCTCAGCACTCAGCAATCAGCTCATTTCGTTCCCACTGCTGGGATACCGGCCTTCTCTCATAGAGCTAGTATGAGCCATTATCCACCACGCTGGCCCAGTTCGGGTTAGTGGATGTCAAATGTCCTTGAATTTTTGTGATAAATTCTTGGACAAGTCGCTTTGCTCACGATGTTTTCCTTCACCGTTTTTAGAGCTTTGGTTAAATCCGCAATCCATAACATAAGAAAGGCCAGCGGTATTTGAACTCGGGTGCATAGGATCGTAAGTCGCACATAATCTCACTAAGCCACGCTCACTCGTTTTTTCTTTATTCCAAAGAAATTAAGCACAAGTAGGCGATTACTAAAAAAATAATACTAACTCCTAGAGATAATCTTTGTGAATTCATAAATCATAACCCGAACCATCTAGACTGGAAATTTGCTTGGTTCTATAAATGTGTACCTACCAGTTTGATAAGCCCATTAGGTACGGCTCATAAGGGAATACCTACATATATACCTACCTAATAACAAGTACATATATTCAAATGAAATGTGAAAAAATCTCCATAAAATATCTTCAGCCAGTCTTTTATGGCTGTTAGCTCTGGAAATTCACAGTGGATTAAAAACAAAGTGACCCAAAGCATTAAGGGCATCTGTTGGTGTGAACGTAAAAATAAGAAAAGCTCCCTTTGACCCATACCGCTCGCGTTACAATAAAAACTAAGCCACGGCGTATTTTCTTACGGTAGAGACTTTTTACAGTCTCAAATAAAATTTGAAACAAGTGCCTTTAAAACTTCAGGTTTATTTCATAGAGATTGATCAACTCTGATTTTTGAGAACGATTTTATTTTTATTGCGAATACACAAATAACGGTTTACTGAACATGCGGGTTCCAATCCTTTCCGTAGCATTATTTTATTTCTAAAAACTTGAACGTAAATTGGACAAAACACACAAAAAAAAGATTAACAGTTTTCGATGTAATTATTTTTACTGAAAAGATCGCTTTCGTGAAACTTTCCGTTTTCAATAATTGGCACTTTGGAAAAGTAACTTAAAAGTTATCTTGTTACGACGTTGTAATAATTAAAATTAGCAGGAATATTTTTATTTTATCAGTTGCCATTTTACCGTCACTAGTTGGTGCTGGGTGTTTTTTGTTACGAAATAAGTTTTTTTATTTGTTGGTATTGAGTGATGAGACGAGCAATGCGTTCGCCTGATGGTAAGCGCTATGCCCACCTATAACAATTGCAGTGCCACCCAGATTTTTATTACCATAAAAAGCACTGCGTAGCACTGCATTGCGTTCATCACCCCGAGACATCAGATATTAAGTCTCATTTTCCCAGTAATTTATTATTAATAACAATAATGATGCAATTAGGCGTAGGTACACATTTTTGGAATGTAATTTATCGTTACCGTGTACAACACATACTTAAGTCTGTTTATGATTACATTCTGTTTTGTCGAATATTGAATAAATCATCATCATCATCATCATCATCATCAGCCTATTGCAGTCCACTGCTGGACATAGGCCTCTCCAATTGCACGCCACTGAGCATGATCCCCAGCTACTCTCATCCAGTTGCTGCCAGCCCCCTTGCGAAGATCGTCGCTCCACCTTGCCTGAGGGCGTCCTACACTACGTTTGCCAATTCGCGGTCTCCACTCTAGAACACGTCTACCCCAGCGGTTATCGGTTCTGCGGCTAATATGTCCGGCCCACTGCCACTTCAGCTGACTAATTCTATGGGCTATGTCAATGACTTTGGTTCTCTATCGGATAACCTCGTTCCGGATATGATCCTTCAGAGAGACTCCAAGCATAGCCCTTTCCATAGCCCGCTCAGCGACTTTAAATTGGTGAACCAGTCGTACCGTGAGTGTCCACGTCTCGGCTCCGTAAGTCATGACAGGTAGGACGCACTGATTGAAGACTTTTGTCTTAAGGCTTTGTGGGATAGGCGACGAAAATAATCGACGCAATTTCCCAAAATAAAAAAAATAATTAATAATAAATAAATTAAGTGTTTAGTGTTTTTTTTTAATTGAATAAATAAATCAATAAATTTCGCTGGCTACAATGCTCTTCAAACAGGAACACAGTAATGCTTGCACACTACTGCTTGGCGGCAGAATAACTGGTAAAGCTGTGGTACCTCCCCAGACGGCCTTCCGCCTACCATAATGTTCGTCACTAGCTCATGCTGATGCAGGAAAAATAATTCGTTCCGTTTACGTTAAGTACTTTGAATTACAAATTATATATATTACTTATATTAATTAATCTATATATACAGAACACAAAAATTGTTTCTACCTATGTCCGTTATTGACTTTGAAACCATCCAACCGATGTGCCCAAAACCGGTTTCATTAAAAAAGCAATAAGGCGAAGATGGTTATCAACCACTAAAACAATGCATTATTTCTTTTTAAGCACATGCCGGGTATCCGGTAGTTGTATTTATTAACCATCACGTTTGCACTTTTGAACGTCATCAGCACATTCCGCCCACTAGAAGGCATAAGCCTCCCCCCTCATACGCCATTCATCCTGTTTTGTGCCAGTCTTCTCAAGGTGTTACTGACAAGTTTAACTATGTCATCATCCTACCTCGCTTTCGCTCTTCCGCGACTACGCAGAACCATTAAACGTTATATTTATCACAATTCAATAAATAAATAAATAACGCCTATCGATCACATAAATAGATCCTGACCCCTAACTAGGATTTCCTGTGTCTAGGGAACTAGGAACTATGAGGACTATGGTCCCACAACACCCAGACACGAAACAAATGCTTGCGCTTTTTTTCTGTGCACAAACATTTGTCCCGTCGCCGTCGCGGGAATCGAACCCGCAACTTCAGTGGTGTATGATATTTAAGTCAACCTGCCCAACCACTGCACCACGGAAGCTGTCACATATTACCGCAATAATTTGATAAAATATTTACTACCTAGATGAACCAGTGATTTTATTTTTCTTTCTAGTCTAAGACCGGTGTGTCTTCTAATAATATATAAAATATAATAGTGTATATCGCCAATATTTACCTAAATAGCAGGAAGTCTCGCTCGAAGGCATAAGTATAGGAATTAGAGGTTCCTATACATATGATTATTGTCTGGATATACGATTAAGAGAGCTACTCAAGAAACAGTGTATAACAAGTACTCACCAGATTAAGTACAATTCCTTTCACATCTATGTTGGAGCTTTTAGATAAATGTCAAGAAGTTGAACTAGAAAGCTTTACATTTCATAGAGTACGTAATAACAACCTTTAAAAGCAATAACGATTTGTTGCAAAGGCCAGCCAGTAAATCCATATTTTTCTCGAGCCAGACTAAAGCTATAAATTCCACACCGGAATACTATACCCACGCGTATGCTCGCAAAACAATAAATTGCGAATGCCGGCCGCACACACTAGTTATATTCATAAACCAATGGACAACCGAAGGTTTTATTTAATTAATAGTATTCCGGCTACCGGATCCAGAGACCCTGACTCTATCAAGTCGCTTTTCATCTACTACTAGAATCCAGTTTAAATAAAAGTTATTTAAAGCTTATTACTAGGTATTGCTACATAAAATGTACTCAAGACAACTCGCTCGAGATATGTACTTACATAGGCAGATTTAACGAATCAAATCACTATATATGCCGCAGCAGTCGTAGAAAAGACCACATCATACTTCCAAGAGTGCGAACCACCCATGGTACGAGAACCATAAGTTTTCTTTTAACATTTTTAAAAATAAACTAAAGAGACACATACTGAACGACATAACATTACTAAGATAAACAAGTTATCAATCTGATGTTGCTTGCACTGTGGCGCCTACGTATATTCTTGCCTGTCATGTCAATATTATACGTCCAAACTAGGTACGATTTTATCCCTGCGGGTAGTTAGAAAATATTTTATGATAATATTGTCTGCTGTATACCTAAGTTACTTTTATATTCACAAAATGTCGAAGCACATAATTTACTTTAAGCCTTTTTTTTCTCATATAAGTGAAATGTAATTTCTTGTTGAGAAATAAATATTCTTTAACCCGATATATATACTACTAGCGACCCGCCCCGGCTTCGCACGGTTATTATACATATAAACCTTCCTCTTCAATCACTCTATCTATTAAAAAAACCGCATCAAAATCCGTTGCGTAGTTTTCCAGATATAAGCATACATAGGGGCATAGCACATATAGGGACAGAGAAAGCGACTTTGTTTTATACTATGTATGTAGTGATAGTGATGGCAAATCGTTCACTATCCAAGCCGTTTGGCTATGGAATGCTTTGCCACTAGTTATCAGACGCTAGACGTGCTAAATCTTTATCCATTTTTAAAAACATGGTCAAAAATCACTACCTTTCCCACAATAACACTGCTTTCTAATGCTATCATAAAACTGTGATTATGCTTATATTGAATATATATTAGTTTATAGTTGTATTAATATTTATTTATTTGGATTTATACTTATATAAGTATCCAATGGTTAAATAGTATTATTTATTTATGAATTATTGTACACCACCGTCTACTTCTTTCTTCCGATACTGTCCATCCAAAGGTTGTCTAGAAGAGATCGCTCTAAGGGATAAGACCGCCCATTGTACTACCCTAGTTATAAGGTTTATCTGTAATTTTTTTTTATGTTTTTGGTATACAATAAACAGTATTTGTATTGTATTGTGTTGTATTGTATATACAAAAGGTAGCCTGTGTACCCCAAAATTGTGCTTTACCTTGTATAGCTAAATGTTGAACAAAAATATGAGCAACTAGTTGCTCGCCGCGGGTTTCTGGGGAGAAAAATGAAACGTAATGAAATTCTCATGGACATGTGCATTCTCCCCGTGCCCAGACATGGTCATTGACAAATATTCAGAAGTCCAAGCTCAAGGTTCGCCAAAGGGCAATGGAGCGCAGCATTTTGGATGTTAAATTAACGGATCGCGTTCGAAGCACTGAGCTGCGCTCCAAGACTCAAATTGCCGACGTAGCCAATAAAGCCGCAAAACTAAAATGGCACTGGGCTGGTCACGTCTGGCGCATGCCAGAAGAGCTGTGGACCAAAATCACCACCAAGTGGCGCCCCGATACAGCAAGATGGCGAAGGAGATGGCGGGACAAACTCGACGCCTTTAGCGACTATTGGTCTACAATAGCGCAAGATCGCGAAACTTGGAAGTCATGGGGGGAGGCCTTTGCCCAAAACTGGGACGACACTGGCTAACAGTAACAGTAACAGTAATGAAATTTGGTATGTAGGTAGCAAGAAATAGAAAAGAACATTTTCATGCCGGAAAACCACGAGTGAAACCGCGGGGAGCAGCTAGTGGTAATCAGGACGTAGTGACTGTTGGAGTTTAAAGTTTATTTACAATATCTTGAAAATGCATTAAAATAGTCCAAATTGATCAGCATTGCTCGTGTATTCATTCCACTGTAGTTACAACTGTGACATCAGTTATTAATACCAACTAGCTATAACGAATCCTTTTTAGGATTCCGTACCCAAAGGGTAAAACGGGAACCTATTACTATAAGACTCCGCTGTCCGTCCGTCTATCTGTCCGTCTGCCATCAGGCTGTATCTCATGAACCGTAATAGTTAGACATTTGAAATTTTCACAGATGATGTATTTCTGTTGCCGCTATAACAACAAATACTAAAAAACAGAATAAAATAAATATATAAGGGGGCTTCCATACTACAGTCATGATTTTTTTGGCGTTTTTATAGATAATGGTACGGAACCCTTCGTGCGCGAGTCCGCTTTTTAAATATATTTAACAAAAGTGCTATTCTTTGTTGCAGGTGTAGTTTTCGAGCAGCACACCGATGAGATTCAGAATGCCTTTAAGTTCGGCATGGTCCAGCAGCCTGGAAACCGCTCGAGGCTGGACTTCCAGCTCTACGTCGACGTCATCAACACTGCGGATGCTTTCAAACTCTCCAGACTTAGTAAGTATATAGGATTGGTACTAGCCAAAACTTAGTACTTGAAGTCTCTTATCTCTAGTAGTAGTTTTTGGTAAATAATCCTTTCAAATATAATAATAATAAAGTTTTATTCATCAGAAGCCTTATATAACTATAACATATTTAACCAAATTAGTAGCAGTAACTAAAGTATTATACTCAAATGAAAAATAACATTACAAAGCATTAGGACTAAATTTAAACAAATAAGAAATCTCAATAATTAACAGCCTAAAATATTTAGTTTTCTTTGCTTAAACATTACAACATAATGATGATCAATATGAGTTTCAGTTTGAAGGGCATTGTAGCCTGCATTGCAATTACTGGGCACTATGAGACTTAAGAGCTATTTGTCTCAGGTGAAGAAATAAAATTGTTTTTGTTAAATTTTGACCTGACACAATCAAATAATATTAAATGTGTACTCTAAAATTAATTTACCCATAAAAATTTACAAGTTATTGGCCTATTTTAAATGCAATGTAAATAAGGTTAAATTTCTTTATCATTTTATCCTAATTTTGATTGAATTCTAATAAAATCCTGTTACAACAATATTTTTCTCAATTCGGGTATAACCTTATAAATCAAATTTATCCTAAGGGTACCCAATTACGAGATAACACGCAAATATTAGATGAAGCCAACAATGGTAGATCGTTCACGGGAAAAGCATACTTAGCACCGGATCAATATTAGTCCCCTGGGCTTCCCGCTTATAAGACACCAGCTTGACAGTAGTGTTTGTTTAACTAACTGGGTGCTGGGTTGTCACGCAAAGAAAAGCTTTGTTCGACATAGCCAGATTGTTGTCGCTCAGATGCTTGTGAAATGAGTTGATATTGTACGATACTTAACCTAATATATTTCATATAACACATAATACATACTAATTCAACTTACCTTACCAAGTCATCTTTTCGAAACTTTGACTGTGAACGTGTTTTAGTGTGTGTTTTAGTGTCAAGATGGTCAAGATTTATAATATATTCCTATACCTACAATTATAGCCAAATCTTGTGGAGAAACTGATAAAAATGAAGGAGTGTGAAAAGAAAGCTTACTATCTGCCAGTAATTCTATGGTCCCCGAAAGTGGTGGCAATGACTCTTCGCTCAAACAAAGGGGCTATTAACAAAATATTTGAAGAAGTCGGTCGTCGTCCCGGATCTTGGGTCAAAGAGATTAAGTCCTACTCTGCGGTGTCCTCCTTGACACGCGACTCTAATTTGAATGCAAGGCAGGCTTTCCTTTTTATTTCGCCGCGTCACGGTAGGCTGATCAAAACACTTTTGAACCGAGCGCCGGGAATTTCTCCGACACCCGACGCGAAGTTTTTCCTCTAAGCTTCCAGCTTCACATACAGGAATTTGTCAACTGCACGTAAACTAGCTTACAGGCACATGTCCTAGACAACTGAACTGAAGGTAATTCTTCAACTTCAACTTTTGATTAGGTAGTGGTTTTTGTGGAGGGGACCACAATTTCGCCAATGTATTCTAGTATGACCAGACTATCAAACGAAGGAGATTGTTCGATGTTAGGATGTTAAGGTAATTCTTAAGATTTTAAATAATTAGGGATAAGAAAAATGATGTTGCTCGGGCAGGGATCGAACCTGTGTCTTCGAAATACCGTCTGGACGCCTTAACCACTGGGCCACCAAGTCAACTACTCATTAACCAAAGTTCTTCTATTCTTCTTATATCGTTTTACGGGGACGAATATTTAAAATCTTAGGATTTTCGCCTACCATGCGCTATGAATTCAATATAAAAAATTAAGGTAATTCCTTAACATCGGCTACCAATGCGTTAGAAGGCACACAAAAAAATATATTATATTTCTGCAACAAAATGACATGGATGCAACCAGCCTATTTATTATTATTGTGCCATGGCCACTATCCTGTTTTTGTTTCATGACAGTATGCCCACAGAGAATTCACTGTACATGAAAGAAACACGTTTATTATGAGTAATTTTCAGCATTCAACCGCGGCACCTTATTACGACGTGTTAAGTTGTTACCTTCTTAAAATTATGCGCATATATTTTCCGCCGGGTCAAAGTTACCTTGCATAATGTAATCATCTAAAGATGAAGATTCACTTGAAATGTGACATGCTCGTGATGTTTAGAAATACGCCTGTTTTAGAAGATGTATAAATGTCTTGTATACTTAGGTATACGAGTCATTTACACACCTTCTATATACAACGGTTAGCTGTTGAGACAGCATGCCCATTTAGTAGTGATGAAGACTAAAAACTTATTCAAAATTATCTCTGTATTGCCAGGAGTATGTAAGTTACAAATTTGATACATGGTACTTGCTTGAAACTAATAAAAAGCACATAAATACATAAGAAAGGAAGGATTACATTAAATACTTATCTAATTTATTTTAAAACCAAGGTTAATCTAATGTTCTTAAAACGTTATATTCTTATAGTTACCACATCTGCCTTACCTCTTTCTTCATGATCAGTATATACCTAGAAGCTTTTTTAGTGTTTGTCTCAAGTACTAAAGTGTTTTCAAGAATATCTGTATACGTGGTAGTGCTGGCTGGTACAGCTTTATATACTGCCACAACTGCGGGTCCAGTATCAACTACATAATATGTACTGCTACAGGTGCATGAACTTGGCGTCTGCTGGCTACGTAAACACTATTATCGTAAGGTTTCCATACTTTCTGTGATCTTCATTTAGGCCAGCGTTATGCTAGCATCAAAAAAGTACTATAACAAAAATCCATCAGTCAGTGAAGTGTTTCGCTATCGAAGTAATAACGACGCCAGTTTATTTGGAGAGGTCACATTACTTAAGGCAATATTGCTGGTGGGCCGGAGATTGAGCGATTAGGTCGTACGGGACACAATTCCGATTGGCCACAATAGCAACGGGCCACAATAGAAAATGGACACAATCGCATTTCGATACAGTACCGTGGCTGCTCGGCAAAAACTCGGAGCGCTTTCATAACGCCGGAGTGACACTGTAATCTTTGGACAGAGACTTTGTGCTGGATATTCTCGAGAAATTATCTGGAAATCGTAGGTTTAACTTATTTATAAGTCTCGCTGTCGGAAGTCTGGTGAAACGAGTTCTGCCGAATGCTCTGTGTGTGGAACAGAATTCGAATAACACTTAGGTTTATCACACAAATTTTAGCTAGCCAGCTACAATTTCAGATAGGTATTGTACAATTTATAGAGTTGACTACTAAGAATATCAAGTATATGTACGAATTTTATCAGCGAAAAAGTATTCTTTATATTATTTTTATTGTTATTCGTTAAATGTTAATTTTATTGCGGTATAAATTAATATAAATATTAGTGCGCTGCGTATCCATTTCTATTAGTTAAAACAATAGATTACTTATGTACCTATATATAAATATTGTAATAGTTTGCGTTAGTTACGATATTCTTCGTAATCAATCACTTAAGTACTGGTGCTGCTGGTCAAATACTGGTGGTGGACTGGTGGTAGGTTTCTCGTATGCGAGAGGGCGTCTGGGTGGGTACCACTGCTTTGCCAGTTATTCAACCGCCAAGCAGTAGTGCGCAAGCATTACTGTGTTCCGGTTTGAAGGGCATTCTAGCCAGCGAAATTACTGGGCATTATGAGACTCAACAGCTGATTGTCTCAGGGTGACGAGCGCAGTGCAGCGCCGCGCAGGATTTTGCAAAGCAAAGTTCTGGTGCTGTTATTGTTATGGGCTGGTGTATTGTTTACCATCATTGAAACGACCAGCTCGTCTCGTCATTCAGTAACATAAAAAAAAGACCAGTAACTGTGTATATTGTACTATGTTAACCGTTCACCTGTGACGCGGTATTAATATTATGTATATATACCTATTATGCAAACATTATATTGCCAAATATCCAATCATCCGTTTATCGAGCCCTAAGGATACTATCCGTAAACAGCAGCTATACTATTGACTTGTGGACTATTCACAGATGAGTTACCTCGACAAATACCGTTTACAGTCAACGTATACATGAGATATACCTATAGATGTACCTACTGAAGCCACGACAAGAACATAGACGCATTTTTAATGGAACTGAGTGATGAGACTCGCAAGACCTTCGCTTGATGGTAACCGCCACGCCTGCCCATAACAACTGCAGTGTCACTCAGAACTTTCATTACCATAAAAAGCACTCCGCAGCACTGCATTGCGCTCATAACCCCGAGACATCAGATATTAAGTCTCATATGCCCAGTAATTTCGCTGGCTACAATGCCCTTCAAACCGGAACACAGTAATGCTTGCACATTTTATTAGAATAGATATAAAAAATTAAATATACATACATTTTGCTCTTTATACCCAGTTATAATGTAACAGTATACACTAGCAGGTCATAAATAACAAAGCAGGTTTCCTAAATTCTATTAGACGTCATTCACATAACAACGCGTTCTATATGTATGTATGTATAGGTATTTCTAGCAAAATCACTTCCACTCAATCGTATCCTTTACTAAATTCAAAGCAGACGCACACCTTTGTTCGAATTTCATTATTTTTAGTTGCATTAAGTATAGTAAAGTTAAGATCCCGACAATCGAATATCAAATCATGGTATGTGTAAATCATATATTGTCATTTAATTGTACAGTGAATTATTGTAAATTTGGTAAATAAATAAATAAATAAAAAAAAAAGTATTGTAAGCCTTTTAAAAACAACAATGTCAATATTAATAATTTAAAACTTACTTAGTACGTACTAAATATGGTATAAGTTTCATCAAATCTCTCCTAAGAGCAATTGCATGTCTCCGAAAAGTGGTGCTTACTGTAATGCCGTTCGTTTACGTTTAAGATGGCTAGAAATTTAACCCGAACCCAACTTTCCTTAAGCTTAGCTTTATTTAATTTTTAAATAGGAAACAATCATGCCATGTAACTAATTGCGCCGCATATGCTCCAACACCGTCTAAACACAAAACTAATGTAGTGCTATAAATCTATGACGATTCTATATTACAACATAGCTAAAAAAAGCAAAGCAGCAAGGGGAAAATGTCATTTTATAAAAAAGGAGTTGTTTGCGCAAAAGCCGTTCTATTAGCACCCCAACAAACTTGAATCTCTGTAACCACGATATACCAAAATAGCAGTAAAGGGGCTTTAGAATTTAGATTAAGGCCTGCATCGGTTTCTGTGAGTTCGTGTACAATGCCGTCATTACTGCCTTGTAATTCTTTGTTAAAAGTAAAGGGAATTCCCAAACTCTACAGGGATTTAAAATCGAGGGTTCTCCAGGGCAGAGTTTATTCACGGAGCCTCATTTAAAATTGTGAGTAGAAGATAAAAAGAGGCGGGACGCAGCGTCCTGGAGTCCTACTACAAAATGTCATTGAGATTACTAGCTCAAGAGGAAGAGGGATGCTTGACTTAACTTTTGTATAGCGGCCTCTCTTTCGCGTAAAGGGACAGCGATAGCGCCGGCAGTTCTCAGTACGGCCCCTGATCAAAACACGTCTGAGACTAATGACGGCGGCGCGAATTTTTATGGCAGTTTCCGTTCTTCAGGGACTACTATTTGTTCACAGATATCCGTTGAATTTTCACCCTTAAAGCTACCATAAAAAGTTTAAACGTCCAAACTGTGTACGTACAAAAGCGATTTTATGTATTTAGCTGTTCTGCTTTCCTGTTAATAATATTAAAAGAAGGCAGTGTAACCACAGATGATCGTTATTGCTCCTTATTATGACTTCCTTTTTATAACAGCATACATTTTTATTTTATGCGCCCGTAATATTCAAAACACAATATGAATACCATGTTTACATAAGTTATGTAACGTAAATACGCAAATGTAATGCAAATATGTAATTTTATGTCTAAGCACTTTTATGCCTCTGTATATAAAATATAAACTTAATGGTGCAAGGTTAGGGGATTTGTAGTTTAAGTTTTATGTCGTGTAATTTTAATTTAGTTAATTGATAAAATTACCAAATATTGAAACCGTAGTTTTAGGAGATTTCATGCAATTTTTATTAATACAAATAGTTGGTTCGTTCTTTCAAACACCATTTCTTTATTGTTGACGTTACATGAGTTTAAGCGCGTTTAGAGAAAGTGTTCGAGCGATATCGCCCTTGCTTTATAACAAACACAAATACAACCCATTCGATAGAAGTTAAGCAGTCAACACTACCTATTTGTGACGATGCACTAAAATAAAAAATACTACTGCGCCTATAGCCATCCTGACTATAAAGCCAGGATGGATTACAACTCCTACCTGCTTAATATGAAACAATCGAATTTGTGAGGATGGATGGTATTTATTTATATCTCGCATTATTGTATCTCGCAAAATGCAGTTGGAACGGATTTGGATAAAATATTGTATTTTATATATTTTCGGATTTTCATGAAGTATTCTAAATATGTAAACTCGATACGTTTATTTTATGAATTCTACGATGAATAATGATTTGTTTAACACCAACGTTATTCCAGTTTCAACACCCAAATACAATATTGCATGCATCATATCTAAAATAGTCCACGCAACAGCTAGTTACAATATTTTAGATGACAAAACTGCTGATAGCAACGATTGCGCACATAATACAAAGGTGGTATTCATTCATTCATTGACAAACTATAGGTAATCTTAGATCCGTTAACCGTTGGGGTAGACGTGTTCTAGATTGGAGAACGCAAATCGGCAAACGTAGTGTAGGACGCCCTGCGACTAGATGGAGCGACGATATACGTAGGGTTGCTGATAGCGACTGGAGAAGGAAAGCCGTAGATCTGGCTCAGTGGCGTGCTATGGGACAAGCTTATGTCCAACAGTGGCCTGTTGTGGGCTCATCATGATGATGATGAGGTAATCTTAGTGCAGAACTAGCCTGGAAATTATAATAATGACCCGGTCCTTTCTAATCCTAAACATGGCGATGTTCCACGATGATTTAGAAACCTGCTTACTCACGGATATTTTATTTATAAAGATTTTTCACTTCACGAACATTGTTCTGTATATTAAACGGCGTGCAAATCCGTGCCATTTGCTACATTGCAACTTGTCAGTAATCGATGCGAGTATTAGACGGCTTAAAGCGAAGACTGACTGAACTCGAGTAAAAAACTGTTTTTTCCCACGATTTAGCTATTTCCTTTTTTTCGTGTAGGCAAGGAGGACTTCGCAGGGAACAAATGGCAGCTTGTAAAAACAAATGGGCATCATCAGGATTTTTATCTCATCAGCACTCACTCATCTCCTCCCACTATTCTGACCCTAACTGACAGCTATTCGAGCAGAGATTTCACTGTTTCACTTACGCAGGATATTTTTACGAACGCCAAATAATGTATTACAATTGAATCAGCCAGATCTGATAACACATTAGGTACCTAGTAGATGAAGGACTAGCTGAATATAATTACTTTATATTAATGTAGTAGGTACATAGATTTCGACCTGTAGTGTACCTACTCCTTCTGCCTATTAAAATATAATACATGTCGTCGAAATTAAAGTCATATTATTGAAGATGGATATTAAAAATACCTTGCTTCTTATTTACTTTTTATGTGAGGTTGTAGGTAAAGTCATCAAAATAGGACGAGTCTTTGATAAATTTAATGCAGTACTTTAATATGAGACAATATGGCTCAGCGGGTATTCGTGCAACTTTCGATCTGAATTTGAAACCCACAGGGCTCACAATTTGCTATAAAAATGGTGAAGGAAAACATCGTGTAGTAACCGACTTGTCTAAGATTCACAAAGTTCAAGGACATGACGTGACATACTGGGCCAGCGTGGTGGTTTATGGTCACTGTCTATGAGGCTGATGATGATAACGATGATAATTACCCGAGTACGAAAGATTCGACGCTTTCTCTACGCGTTCAAGTCCTATAATTTATTAAATTTGTGTATACATATTTTGAAGTGGTAGACAACTTTTAAACGAGTTAATTTATAGCTAACCCGCTCAGGCTCTGATTCAGGAGTATAAGCAGTCTTTTGCTCGAGCTATAAAATCAGCATAATATTTTGTAATTTTGGGTACGGCGGGCCTGGCAAGTTGCCAGATTCAATTTAATCTTTGTACTGCGCGCCCCGTTGTGGTCACTTCTCTCCCGTTCCTCTCGTTTCATGTTCACAATTCAGAGGCTGTTCTACTCATGGAATTAAATCCTTACCATGCACTTAGCTAAGTCTTCAGCTAATGAATTGAAGCCTTAACTCACATCACACTTCCTTTCACTTAATGCTGTTAGATAGTTTCTACCCTACGTCTTCGGGGATAAGGAAGATTACCTACTTTAAGTATGATTTATATTACTAATACGACGACTAATAACTAATACGAGTATCTTCAACTAGAGATATGTTGTGGTACTGGAGAATAAATACGAAGCAAAATTTCAAAGTTTATAAGTTCTTTATTCTCTTTTGGCATCACAGACGCACTTATGAACGTCAGTTATTACAATGACTCTAGGGGCATTTTTTTAGAATGTGTTAGAATTTTTTATCATTAGATATTGTAAAAAAACATAATGCTGATATTAAGTATTATTATGCATGTTATAGTTGGTTTTGTGTTTTATTATAGCCAAAAGTGGCGCTTGCCATCAGGCGAACGACTTAATAGTCTTGCCCCGCTTGCCCATAACAATTGCAATGTCACTCAAAACTTTTAATATCATAAAAAGCACTGCATTGCGCTCATCACGCCGAGACATTAACATTACAGACATTGATATTACTGAATATTAAGTGTCATATTTATGTCAAGTAATTTTGCTAGTTACAATGCCCTTCAAACCGGAACACAGAAATACTGCTTAGCGACCAGAATAACTGGCAAAGCGGTAGTAGGTACCTACCCAGACGGCCTCCCGCATAGACCAACCACGAGAGAAACTGTGCCATGGGAGTCTTTAGCAAAAAATAAAATTGACTATAAGACGACGACCGTCGACTTAATGTCGCCCAAGTTCATTCAGATTATTGTTGCACTATACAAACAGATTATTAACAAATAATAGCTTTTACCTTAAGAAACAGTATCGTAATATTTTATCACTAGCCGCGCCACGCGGTTCCACCCACGGTTACGCGGGCTAATAATTAGCCTATGCTCTTTTTGAGAACCTAAACAACCTACATACCAAATTTAATCAAAGTCTGTTCTGTAGTTTTTGCGTGATTGAATAACAAACATCCATCTGTCCATCTATTCTCACAAACTTTCGTATTTTAATATTTGTTGAATTTGTACATGGCGACTAAAGCGAAACCTTTAAATAACCTCCGCTGTTAAATGTCATGTTGATAATTTGGTTAGTGTCATTCGCGTTTAATCTGTTAATCACATATCGACCGTGGTGACTTTTTAATTATTTAGAACTATAGATATCATAGAAGCTATTACTTAAACGGCAGCTCACGTGATAAAGTTTTAAAGTAACAATATTCATAAAATAACATAGGTAAACGCGATCGAATACCACGCTTACCGCTCGCGTCAATTGAACTAACAATCTACTTACCACTACTAAAAGGGACTGATATTAAAGCCCAGCCAGTAATTTCCATTACCTATATATTGATGGTTACTTTCATCTAAACTTTCAAGGCTTCCCTTGATCCCGATCTCAAGGACAAGTAGGTATGCGATAATTTGACAACTTTAAAGTATCATTCAGGGCCCGTGTCCTGTATCAGACGCTTTTTGTGATAAATAAAAAGCTCGTCGGTAAAGATCGATATCTTCAAGTTCACTTTGTTTACTTTCCTCTGCCTAATTTGAGTTTTGTAGCAGGCACGGCTTTGACTTAGCACTTATCCTTGAAACCATTAGAATTATTATAAGAGAAGTCGTCAATGCTCATTGATTATATATTTGATAAGCATTGAATTAAATTCAGTTAAGCAAATCATGTCAAAATGATTTGAAATATTCAATACGATAATAAGAAATTACTTTGTAAGACACAACCTTGGCAACGATTTATTCGTATAGACTTTATTGATTTTAGTTGAAAGGGAAAGAAAAAATGACAAACAAATCACTATGTAAAATATAATATAATTTCTAATATTGTAGTATGAAAGTTTTCGTGAGTTTGATTCATTATAAATATTTAATATAAGCGTAATCTCGCGATCTCGCAGTGTAAAGTCAAGGATCTAGTTTCCATTGTACCTATAATTACGAAAGTAACCTACATATTCTCATCGAGCTTTTAAGTGTCTCCGTGATCCCAATCTCAAGGAGTAAAGTAGGCGTTAATTTGACAACTTCAAAGTATCATTTAGGGCCCGTGTCATGTAACAGATGTTACTAGTGGTAAATAAATCAGAGCCGCCTAAAACCTTGAGTGACTCGGTCGTTAAGGCTTAGCGCTCACAAGTGCGCTCGCCAAACTTAGATCCCGGCCTAACTTCAGCAATTAGTTTTCACTACCTACCAGAAGATGTAATAAACAAGCAGCTTATTATCATGTTGTAATATGTTACTATGCCTATATTTAGTAGACACTTATGTATCAAATCAAAAGTTCTATATGTTTAACTTTTATTCTTAGTTTAGAGGTAAGGTATTGAAATAGTCAAAACACACGCAGGTCTTTAAATATGTGCTACAACATTGTACTATTTATGTAACCTATAGTAGGTTACATATCTTACAAAGATGTACCCTAGGTTAAAACTACTTAAAATTACCTTTTTTTAGGGTGTCAAAAATATACGAAATTAAAAAAAAAAACCTGTTAAATACTTTTTTGTAATTATTAATTTAACTTAGCGAGTTATTTAATTAATTATGAAATGTTGGTATAAATTTATAGCAAACATTCTGAGGTTCGATAGAACTGGAGACAATAATTATTCACCATCGAGAGTACTGCGCTCACACTCGTATTAAAAATCTCTGATGAGCCTATGATGACCTAAAATTATCAATATACCAACAACGGACAATTGAAAAAAATAAGAATTATTTGGAATATTTAATATAACGGCTAGGACTCACGTAGTTTGTCGAATTAGTCAACCTAGGTTTCGAGCATGTCCGATGTTCTTCATAAAGGGCGAGTTTACGCTGCGAGATCGCGAGATTACGCTTTTATTAAATATTTATAATGAATCAAACTCACAAAAACTTTCATACTAAAATATTAGAAATTATATAATATTTTTCATAGTGATATGTTTGTCATTTTTTCTTTCAAGATTACCGGTTCAAAACTCGCACGATGATGGTGCGAGTTTTGAATTTCACCGGCTAAGCAATAAGCAATGGCTTATAACCAGCCATGTCTAAACAAGCACAGTCTGTCGACATTGCGTACAGACCATAAACTAAAGCTTCACCTGCTGCACTGTTCGCGAGATTTTATAGAAATTGTTTATCCAATTTTACGGACGGACGGACAAACGGATTGTATAACTTTTGTTGTCGCATCTATGAAGAGAGCGCATTGTGACCGGACCTATTTATTATTTTCATCGATGGAACGGGCACATGCCTTTAATTAAATACGGGCTTAATAGCTTTAATATAAAACTTCAAAAACCATACTATGTAGGTATTGATTTCATAACTTAGCGCTTATCACTAAGTTAACGACTTTTATTTACGCACTTCATAAATAAATATTGTAAAGTTAGTTAGATAGTAATACGGAATAAGCAACAAACAACAATATAAGCTAAAAATCTGCTTACACACAGTGCTGTTTTTTATCGGCAATCATAAATCCTATAAAACGAGTAGGTAAGATATAAAAAATTATCGCCGCCGTTCCTATCCCTAAGTTTTTCGGAAGGTAAAATAATTCATATTATATATCTAGTGATGCATTTGAAAACGTCCAATTGTGTGAATGGTCTAATGAGTGGTATGGCTAATTAGCGAAACGTACCAAAATGACCAACTTTCAAATGGTCGGTAAAGCGGAACGTCTATTTAAAAAAACGTCATTTTTTTAAATTGTGTACATTTGTCGTCATTATTGTTTTATATTTTATTTTCTTAAATATTTTTATTATATTAAATTTATATTTTAAAAACTTCAACTAAAACTTTTTTTTTAAGAACGGCAATCTGCCGGGTAGTTCCTTAGGCGGTGGTGTATCTCAATCTAGGTAATAAAATTTAGAACTATTTTTATTATGATTGTATTTACATCTTTTCAATGAAATCCTGATAAAACTCCAGATGTAAAAACAATCTGAACAACGGGAATATGAATTCCCGATAGTCAGACTAGTCTAACAGCTTCCAATCTGACCACTCGGAATCACCATAACGCTGTGACAGTTTGTTTCCACATATTATCATTTTTTGTGTTCTTAACTAGACTAATAGTTCTGCTTTAGAGACCGTCTGGTAGTTGGCAGTTTTGTTACATGATATACTGCTCGTTTAGCCGTTTCGCGCTGTTATACGTTTTGTTACTTAGACCTTTTGTGGTTGTGCACGAAGTTACTGATCCAATAATAATATTTCCATATAATGCTTGTTATCGTCACAAAGCCAATTTGGTTTGAATAAAAATAACACGTTACTATAGAGTTCATAATAATTCGAATTTTGTTCTCGTTGCTTTTCCTCTGATGTCTTTGTGAAGAAGTAAAGCTTTTTGCATAGTATTATTGTACAAAATAATCTAATTTTGAGTTATTAACTATAGTTATGCAACTCATTCTGATAATCACATTGCTTTCATGTCATTATGATCGTTTACGCGTGGGACAAAATGATATTAATTTGATAATAATTTCATTTTACAACTACTCTCAGACGACATGTTACCAATTTTGTAGTATTAAAAACGTCTTCTTGCGTGCATTTTTTTTAATATTGTCATATATTGTTTTGGGGTACGTAGTTTCGGGGTAGTCCTCAACTCACGCCGCTGAACTGTACCCGTGCGGGGCGAGCTGGTTAAATCATTCATATCAGAATATTTTTTAGACGTGAATATATCCGAAATTTGCAACATATTTTCTCATATTTTTTTGTCGTCGGACTGGCGTCTGTTGTGTTTCCGAACAGTCAGTTACCTTTGTGCCTTTGAGTTCACTGAAAGTAATTAAAGCATTCCTCGAGTCGTTGCTAATTACTACTTTGCGTGGAAAATGGACTTGAATAAATATAATCAGCAAAAAAGTGAAATCTGAATACAGCTAATTTATTGCAAGGCGTTTCTTTGGAAAACTTATTCCTGCAATATACCTATTTTGTGGAAAATAGAGACCTAAAACTTTAAATTGGATTTCTTTACTTAAATAAATTTTACGCAGTTTTTCAACACTTGTATATGAGGTTTAAACTAGATGCATTTACTCGTCAATTAAATCTCGTGCAAGCCTACTCCTAGACACACAAGGATTCGAAATAAATATAAAATATATCATCAAAACCGTGGCATATAGGTACAATATTTGTATCATTTGATGTTTTTGTAGAAACAATCCTCCTCCTCCAGTCTCACTGCTGAACGTCATGATGCTCCCGACCACACATGTCATGAATAATCTTCCGCCACTCGTGACGATCTCCAGCACAGTGCGTCGCTTGGCGCGTCGATACGACGTTTGTCTGCTGCTTTTATAGTCCAGGACTCAACACCATACAGGAAAATGGGGAAAACTAGTGTCTGGACGATGTATATTTTGGTCTTTTTCAAAATGTTTCTGTCTCTCTATATTTTTTTAAGTTGGGTCATCGCCGATTTTGCCATTCCAAAGCGTCGTCGAATTTCGCTTTCAGCTCTGCCTTTACAAGATATACTTGAGCCCAGGTACACGAAATCTTTCACTATCTCATATTGACCGAGGGTGTTAAGGTCTTATAGGGTGTTGGCTCTATCGACGACCATTATTTTGGTTTTGGCTTGGTTGATTTAAAGGCCCATTTCCTGACTGACTGTGTCTAAGCGGCTAAGAAGCTCCAGCATCTCAGATTCTGAAGTTGCCAGAAGAGTCGTATCATCAGAGTAGCGAAGGTTTACGATTTTGAGGCCTCCGACTGTTATGCCACCCTCCCATCCCTCCACAGTTTTGCGCATTATGTATTCGCCATATATGGTGAATAGAATGGGAAAGATGATGCAGCCCTGTCTTACTCCCTTCTCAAACCTGAATTCTGAGGATCATGCTGTGCTAATGTTAACAGTCTCGTATCCCGAAACATAGAGGCTTCTGATTATTGCAATGAGATGTAAAGGTACACCCATCTCAACTAGTACTTGCCACAGATGTAACCAGCTAACACAGTCGAAGGCTTTTTGGTAATCTACAAAACACATGACTACTGGGTTGTTAAATTCATAGCACTTTTCGACGATCAGTCTCAAGTTAAGTAACAACAAAACGTTGTAGAAGAGTATAAAAAGGATTGCTCAATTTTAGAAATAAAATGTATTCCATAAAGCTTTTGAAAGACTGACGATTTCAGTTGTCTATTTCAATTAATTGGTAAACTCGATACCTCTGCATGTGACCTCTTTTGTCGTTTAATCACGTCCATTTGAAGCGTATTATTTTATTTTACTTTTGCGCTATCCGGGTGGAGCGCATGGTCCTAACAGTAATGACTGCCTGCTATGAACCTTATAATTATATTATTGTGGTTATCTACGTTATTTATTAATAGAGTTCTCATATTGTTCAATATGCAGAGCAGGTTGATATGCTTTTTATAATGTGATTTATATTAGTTTGATAATATAATAACGCAGATTTGTAATAAATATTATTAATAAGTGGGCGTAATAGAGGTCTCATATATCTTTTGCATGCTGGCAGTTGTTAATAACTGATTGTCGGTCACCTTGAGTTGTCTAAAGAAACTGATCTCGCTGTAACTATCATATAAAAGTAAGCAAGCATGGAGACAATGTGTACAATTTTGTGAAGTGCTGTGAACTAACCCGTTTTTATAAATAAATGTTTACTCCACTTAAACAATTATTTGTTGTGACATTTTCTATCCAATCCGAGTTCAAAATCCTAAGAATTTAAACAAATGGCAGTATTTTTCAGGTTAATGTGTGTGTAGTTGTGTACCTATTTGGTGCCTAACATGTAGACGCCAGCAGGTCCTGGCACCCCCTAGAGTAAAAGACTGGTGAAACAGCAATGCTGTTGATGTTAGGTAACTTCTAGTGATGCTGTGTGTGACGTAATTAGAAAGTTTAATTTAAACAGGTTATTAATTTCAAAATTATAAAATCCGACTACGATTCCAAACTTAGGTGCGCTTGGTGTTGAGCTGAAATATTATTTTGTTTGAAGCACCCCTCATAACGTAAAATCACTAATGTATTCCGCAATCGTAAAAGTAAATAAATATAAACTAAATATTATAAAATAAATTCGTATAATATTTAGTTTACTTACGATGTATTCCAGCTAACCTTAAAAAACCTTGGATACAAGGTCGTAATTATTTAAAAGTTAAGTCGCTATTTAAAAGTTTGAGGTGGATTAAACATTTTTAGAGCAAAATATAAGTCGCCATTAGATTTTTTACACTGCGCTGTAGGTAATAATTAATTTTTAGAAAAAAAACAAAAACCGACTTCAATGTATCTTCGAAGTCCAAGGTCACATATCGATGAAATGTATATGGGACCACTTCGTAGCTATACTGAACCCGACACAAAAATAATTTTTCAAATCGGTTCATAAATGACGGAGTTCTGAGGTAACAAACATAAAAAAAAAAATACAATCGAACAGAGAACCTCCTCCTTTTTTGAAGTCGGTTAAAAAATAAATGGATTTGCCTTCAATTAGTGCTTTCTTAACGTAAATATATGTCTACTCTTAACAACAGTGTTTGAAGGCATAAAACAGTGAAAATTAAATTGTTTCGTTAATTTTTAGATTTTTGGCTATAATTTGACTGACATCCAGGACCATTAAAATATTTTTTTTTTGATTTCATGAAATCTAATGTAGATTTGGCTTAATTAGCAAGTCTTATCATGTACGTTTCTTAGTTAAAAACAAAAGCCTTAGCCATGTAATTTTATACAAAATAGATGCCAGAATGTATAAAAGCACATAGAGCGAGCATGTTTAAAAAAGTTATACTCATTTGATTTATATTGGCATGATTTGATAATGTTTCTTTGAAGACCCGTATTTTTCAGTAAGGGGGACGGACGAAGGGCGGGCATAGCAACACGGCGCCGCCTGTCTCCATTTTATATCGCCGGAGGAACCGGAAGCATTCCTGGCGTTCCAAATAACCGGCCCCCACAATACCTCTTCCCAATCGCTATGCATATCACCCTAGGAGTAGGATACCTTTCCGCGTCGTTAGTCAAATAGCAAGTGTGAAATCCGAAATGTTTGTATTATAAATGTTGCTCAGGAAATCACTTCTTCCGTAATTTTCTTGCCAAGTTTGTATAAATTGTTAATCGTTTTCACAATTCAGAAATACTTACAGGTCATTTCTCCGTAACTACAGACAGCTCATCAAAATAAATATTTCTAAACTAAACTAATTTTATTTGCCTCGATAAATTCGACAAATCATGCATATCGAATATATATCGATTAGTGTAATGTTAAGTCATTTCTGACATTTGGCATGAGTGAATTTTGTCGTCTAGATCGAAATTAAGCCGAGTTTTCTAAGAGTGTTCGATAACGGCATTAGAAACAGTTTATCGATCCGAGATCCATCCTCGCACTTTGGCTCTAAGTTGCGACATGGCAGGCGTGCTGAAGTCGTTGCCAGGATCAAATTAACAATGCACATACTAGTCCATAACAATGTATCACAGCTACATTGTAGTTAAATGCACGCTAATTGGCTAACAGTGTAGATTATACGTCAAGTTGGCGTATAATGCTAATCCAAATATTACTTCAGCTAATGGTTATTCATTTGTAGGAGCAGTAAACCTAGCTATCATAATTATTAATTAATCAATAATACCTAACTCCTGGTGATCACGTTACCTATACATTAAAAACTTGGATACGGTTGTTAGTGTGGAACACTTAGACCTAAAAAAACACGAAATAAAGAAGATGGGCGACGGCGCCTAGGGAGGCCAAGAAAACGATGACTCGACATAGCGGGAGAATGCATGGAATGGGGAAACCTTTGCCCAGCAGCGGGACAGTATAGGTTAGTAAAAAAACGCAATTTATTTAGCAATGCAACGCTATTAAATTATTAGTAAATTTAAAAAAAAAGAACGAGCAAATACAAACAGTTTACCTTTAACATGATTTATTATTATCGTTTCTGATCTCGAGACCAGTGCCGTGGGCGTAATCCAAAAATAAAATTTCTTAGTAGCTGCTGATAAAAACATACGAAATATTTTTATATATTATTGTACAGTCATATTGTACAGCTAATCCAGAACAAAATTGTCTTCTATTTTATTTTCTATTATACTATATTAAAAAAGGAACTGAGCCAATTCTGTACATTTAAGATATTTTTTTTAAATCAACTGGGTTCGACTTTTTTTAGGGCAATGAACACATCCTAGGTTTTTAGATATTTTGTATGTTTGTTTGTTTGTTATCTATAGACTCTGAAACGGCTGAACGGATTTTAATGCGGTTTCCAGGGTTTGGTAGCTTTAGCCCCAACTTAGATTATAGGGTATGTTACATCAAAAGCAGTTGGGTGGCTACTAAGATACAGCTTGACCTCTTCGTAGTATACGCTCTCATATACTTTTTTTTTTTTTTTTATGTAACTGTATGACGAGACGAGCTGGTCGTTTGCCTGATGGTAAGCAATACGCCAGCCCATAACAATAACAGCACCACCCAGAACTTTGTTTTGCAAAATCCTGCGCGGCGCTGCACTGCGCTCGTCACCCTGAGACAATTAGCTGTTGAGTCTCATAATGCCCAGTAATTTCGCTGGCTACAATGCCCTTCAAGCCGGAACACAGTTATGCTTGCGCACTACTGCTTGGCGGCTGAATAACTGGCAAAGCGGTGGTACCCACCCAGACGGCCTCTCGCATACGAGAAACCTACCACCAGTAAAAAAATACTGGGGAGGGTCTTGGAAAAAATACGACTATTTAAGGTTTTCTCTGTCATTCACGCGGACGAAGTCGGGGAAAAAGCTTATATTAAATAAGCTCATATAAAAAATGTTCCATTTGACGACTAATAATATTTTCAGTTACAGTTTTTAAGCGTGTTTTAAGTGATGTAATATCTCTTCTTAGGTGAATGCATTGCGAAGATTATCTTATCTTATAGAAAGAAAAAAGCATTTACTTGACAACAATTAAAAACACACTTAAGCTAAAGTACAACGTTCAACGTTCGACGAGAAATTTGTGGTCATCCTCGTCGTTGTGGTCTTCTCACACTTCAGAAACCTAATAGTTTTAAATAATTATTCATGTCATAAATTATGTATAAAAACTCATGTGGTATTCAAGTGTCAGGTGTCAAATGAAAGCCTCTGTCGTAATTTTTGAAAACTTTAATGTAGAGTCGAAACGCAATCCAGTCTTTAATTATAAAGTCCATGACAGTCAGTGTAGCCGTTAAGACTGAAGGTGAGATGAAAACGGTAATGGCCTAGCGATTAGTGAATCCGGCTATTCTCGAATACTAACACCATAGTATAGTTCCAGACAGTGGTTAGTTTCGTACATTTGGCCTCCTCGGTGATCTTTGATGAATTTTGAAGCTCTTTTTAAAGGTCTACTTAATATATTTTATTCTTCTATTCGTTTTTAGCATGGACCAACCAACCATTTACATTTTTAATTTTGAGACATCACTTAAAACACTACTATCTCTTTGCACTTCGCAATTGATGATTTTTGTGTCAGCAAAAAGCTGTGAATAAACTCATAAGAATACATCATGTAGGCACCAAATGATTCAGAGTTAGCTCGGCCACTGACACGGCCACTGATACAGCTTTACCTTTAGATAGATAGAAAAATCTTTATTGTTAAAAACCTTAAAAATAGGTAAAACACGTACACTTACAATATATATGCGGTCTTATCGCTCGAAGCGATCTCTTCCAGACAACCTTTGAACAGAAAGGACTAATATAATTTGGAATTATGTTAGTCATATAATAAATGTTTAGATCCTTTAGTTATATACTCAATTGTTTTAATCCATTTTGATAAATACAAGGATTAACCTTAGCAGGAAATAGTGCTGTGTTGACGGACAAGCACAGTGGCAAGTCCAAGGCTCATCCTGAAACGCCGAGCTAACGGAATTAATTATTACTCGTAAGTATCTAAAAATATCGGCCGCTGGCGGTAATATTAGGTAGCTTTGTCTTTATTTTTGACTAAAACCTAGCAATAATTGAAAGATTACTGAAATAAGAAGCTTCCAACATGAACTTCCTTAATTTTGTAGTAATTTCAAATTTTCTACTGTAGGCTCTGTGTTTATTTTGTTTGTAATTAGATTCTCACATTTATTGCTGTGCTAATTACGTTAGCGGCAGACAGAGGATCTGTGTGTGTGTTTTATTTATTTCTTTTTCTAATGATGAACTTTGTTCTCTGTCTGCAAGTATACATCAGTGTCGTGATTGGATTTGGTGCGGGTTGTCTGTCGGTGTCACGTAGGCAGATAACCGACACATTTAGTGAGCAGATTCGGCCTGTCGTAGGCAGTCCAAGATGATCAATTATCGACCACCTAAAATATTCACCAATTTGAACGGACAAATTCCAAAGTATGTTATCTACACATAACTAATATTAATAAAAATACATAAAGGTTGTCCTAGGATTATTGAGATAAGATAAGATAAGAAATTCTTTATTGCAACTACAAACAAGATACACAACTTCGAGTTCTTAGTATCTAATTAAAACTATACAATATAAGCAATGTACCTACAGTCAGAGTGCAAATGGAGTAAATTCAGCATGGGCTGGGTTCACATCGTAGATGAGAACGCAGCGCTGTTTTTCAATTTACACCGGTGCTCGAACTGGTTTTCGTCTAGATGGTAGGTATAGCAGGTTACATTCAATACCAGATTATTAACAATGAATTATATTGTCACTACTGTATTTTATATGTTTGTTATAAAGATATTTGAGACTGTCTGCTAGTTATTTTTATTTAGAGGTAGTCCCATGGTTTTCGTGAAGTTGATTATTAAATCAAACATGGTGTATTAAACCCGACACCAGGTTTGAACACACCCACACGAGACGAAGACTAATCTAACAGTCAGACAAACCGTTATAACCCTAGAAAGAAAGATACCCTAGAAAGTTAGTATACCGGAGATACAGGGAAGGAGCGAAATGTTTGAACGCTGTGAAGTAGTGTGTATGGTCCATTAAATTGTATATTATATTTTTGTATGTATGTTAGTCTGTAAGGTATATAATTTATGGACCTCTGTTATTTTTACTTTATTGTACTTTAATATTGCCTGAAAAAGAGTTTAATAATAATAATAATGAACTACGGACCTTATTTTTTTCTGGAATCAAACTTTTTGCTCAAATTAATATTTTCTGAGAGACATCGCTTTAATATTTTAATGTTACATAACGGCTGAAATCGGCTGAATATCGTAGACTATTATTAATTTTGGTTTATGATCTAAGAGTCAAAGTTTCAAAATTTGGATGAAAATTACTTTCTTTAGGATCTGTAAATATTGGTCGGACTTCTGCAATTAAATTACGAAATGTTCATTCGTAACTTATTACTACGTTCAGCTATTACTACTGGCTCTTTAATATAACGAGAACGCGATTTGTGATCTGAAATCATTACTTCTCCCAAGTTTGGATTTTATGAAAAGTCAAATTTTCTTACTTTCCGTACACATTTGATCTAATACGTGCATAAATGTGAGAAAACATATAAGAAATAAAAAAACATATCAGGTGAGACTGTGGTCAAATGCTAGCCTATAAGGTAATAAAATATATATATATATATATATTAGCGGGCGCAAAGAGTCATTCCATAAACAAGCAGTTTGGTTATCAAAATATTACAATATTACGAGAAAATACAAAAACGGAGCAATTGGGAGTAGCTTGCTCCTTTTCATAAGTTTAAAGAAAAAAAGACGTGTGGCACTCGGAGACTGCCGCGGTAAAGCTATTGCATAGCATTCGGAGTGGGGGGTGTTAGGTTATTTTCGTTACGGAATTTCTGGATTCGGTCTCCACGCTCAAGGCCCGCGATAGAAGCTATGCAATAGCTTAAAAATCCACTAAGTAGGTATATTCCGCAAAGTTAGACGGGAGCTTTTTCTTACATTTAAAAAACTTCAACTAAATTTTAAACTCAATAACCTTTCCTTGTAGAAATATCCAAAAGTTGGATTACATCTAACTCAACTGTAATTTTGCTCCGATCAAGAGCTGTAATCATAAAATAGTGACGGGATTTGTTTATCGGCCAAGTTTTAATATAAAAGAATGGAATTCCTGAGGGGATGTAAAAAATAATGTAGGTGCCAAGACTCATATTTTATTTTATGTAAGTTGCCTAATTTAACATTTTTTCTTTATGTTGTAGAGTTCGTAGTTTACATTGGAATTTTATATTTTACTAGCTGCTGCCTGCGACTTCCTGAACGTGGAATGTGACCCCTGGGAACCACGTGTTCAATTGGAATGAAAATTATCCTGTGTCCTTCTCCGGCTATGTCTTTCTTCAAAAAGAAAGAACTTATATGTTTTGGGTTTATTAATTTTTTCAAAAAGTGCTGAGTCAACTTCGATAAAATTTATATGCGACCACTTCTGAAGTATCACCTATCAAACAAAAAATCATCAAAATCAAGTCATAATTGGTGGAGTAATCGCGTAAGAAATTTCCAAAAAAAAACCTACCGTTGAATTAAGAACCTCTCCTTTTGGAAGTCAATTAAAAAAAGAAAAACTACGTACTACAACTTTGCAGAACACACCATTATTTACAAAAAATGTCGCGACAGCATATGTCTAACTAATATAGTTATGCCGCAATGAGTGTTTTTTATTTTATAAATTTAATTGAAATGCCGCCGCTAGAAAAGGCTCTTTATTTGTATCTTGGTATTAATCCTTATCAAAATAAATTACTTCATATTCAAGACTGCTTCAATACCTTTATATAACTTTTTGAATTATTCAATTCGAACATTTCATTCGAAAGATATCACGAGATTAAAAATATAAGTATTAGAAAAAAGTTGCGTGGTAGCCGCTCACCCTGCTCGGCTAACTAGGCAGCACCTTATGCAGTGTAGCGTCACTGGGGTACGGGCCATACGGGAGGGAAGATGTGTGTGTATTATAATTTTTTTCAACACACTTGCTCATAAAGTGGCTCTATGGTCACCGCAATTAGGCACATAATGACACCCATAATCAAACTGTGACTTTTTCATTGCTATAACTCACTAGTGAGTTATAGTTTTTTTTTTAAATTCTATTGGTTGAGGTGCTTTGTTCTTAAAAAGTTTTTATTCAATAAAAGATCGTGTTTAATAGAACAAATAAATTAATGTTCCTATTGCTTGTTCATTTCATGCAACTTCTTATTTAAATAGATAATTTTAACTCGTACGTGTTTAATAAATAAAACTTTGACTCAAATATAAATTTTGTTTTCTCTGTAATAAAAGAAAACTTTGAATTCCCCATTTTGTACATGGCAGAATAGGTGCAAACCCTATGCGCGGAAATAAAAAAAAAAACCTCATCCCTTTAGTCTGTGGCTGATCGCAATACGCGCGCATAGGAAAACTGATTAATGTTTTAAACTCGTTTTCACTGTTGAAAATTAGTTTTTATTGTTACTTTATCCACAAGTGTGTTGAAAAACGTCGTATGATACACGTGTGTATTGATGATTACCGTCCTCGGCTCTCTTAAGACCCTCACCTAACTCTCGGCTCGGGTCTCAATGGCGCCTCAGCGGTAATCACCAACATTACACACTAGTAACATAATGTACTATTATTTTAAAATTTTGGTTAAATACCCGTACGAAGCCGGGGCGGGCCGCTAGTCGTTGATATAACTGTCAAATTGTGTCAAACAATTTAGAGGAATAAATGGTTTGCCGGTTCGTTCGTAGCACATTATTTTCAGCTATTGACAAAAGTATTCTAAAACCAAATCTAATAGCCACTTAACCTGTTTGATTTGTTATAAATTATACCAAACCAAACGGAACCACAAACGATTTGCTGATGAATATATATATTATAATATATTCATCAGCAAATAGTTTGTGGTTGTTGTATTCATAATGCTTAGGTGTACGGAAATCATAAATTGAACTACTGATACAAATTATAAAATCTACAAACCTTAAAATCTCTTTATAACCGACTTAAAAAAAGGAGGAGGTACCTACACAATTCGATATTTTTATATTTTGTTACTTTAGAACTCCGTCAATTATAAACTAATTTGAAAAATTCTTTGCGTTGGGTTTAGTAAAGCTTCAACATGGTACCATATACATTTTATATATATTTGACCTTGGACTTCGAAAATACATACATCAGAGTTGAAGATTTTTTATTATAGAATGTATTATTATTATCATTATTCTATTAGCACTCCATACAAGCCAATCATAAACTCTAAAACCAACCGTAACTTGACAATAGAAAGACTGAAATGCACGAAATCCGTGTAGCTTATTTGCAGAATAAACGTTTTGACTAAAAAGCTACTAGCCATTCAGGCAGTGCAGCTCTCGCTCGCCAAGGGCCATTGTACGCAGCACTCGACGGTTGCAAACACGCACTCAAGCCGCACTTATCAGCAGCCTCGCTTCGCACTAAGTACGGACTACGGATAATACAATACCACGTGCTAACTCTGTCTGTCTGTGGAGATATTGCAAAATGGTAAGCAGCTTATGTATTACGGAAATATGGTACTCAAGAATGTGACTTGTGTATGAAAAGAATTGTTTTGTCTTAATATATGTATATGTTACTGGTATTATGCCGGTATTTGTGCACTTATGGATAACATTCTGTATGCGCATAAAAAAGTATAAAAATCATGTAATGTTCTTTAAAAAACAAACTTCCACAAATAATATGTTTCGAGAACCATTTTCCTTACCGTAGTATACCGTAAGAGAAGCGCTACAATAAATCAATAGAACCACTCACTATTTACAGGGTGTGGCAATATTTAGAGACCTTCAGGGTAGTTTTTTTTATTTATAGTGAGAATATAAAGTTCTTAGGGAACTTCAGACGAGTTAAGTTGATAAAAAAAACCTCTGAAATTTTGGATTTTGAACGTCAGAGGGATAAGAGCGATTTCTCAAAAAAAAAACACAACCGGCTAAGTGCGAGTCGGAATCGCGCCCCGAGGGTTCCGTATTTTATATAATTTGGTATTTTTGTGATGTAACAAATTTAAGGTTTTTGGACTTTTCCCTTTACTTGAGCTATAAAACATTTGCTTCAAAATCAAAATCTCTTTAATCATTTTGGCATCACAGGCGCACTTATGAACGTAAAATTATCACAATGACTCTACCATCGTATCGGAAAAAGAACCACTACTCAGAAGATACGGCAAGAAACTGAGGGGCATTTTTTTTTAAAGATTTTGTTACAATTCTTTGGGTTTTACAATGTTATGTTTCTTTTGTACGTACCAGTTGGTTACTTTGCAGAAGTGGAATATTCCAAGCATGTTTGTCTTCTATGTAATTACGAACAATGTAGTATGCTTTTCTCATTAGAACATTCTTAATATATTTTTTGGCAAAACTTGTCTAGTATTTTTCACGCGGAATATTAAACGAAAGTCTGACCCATTAACGATGTGTTCAGAAGCTATCTAATACTTTTTTTTTATTAATTTAGTTTTTATAGGCATCTCTCCCTTATAGGCATCTCTCCCAGGTTTACCCTAAGCTTTTATTGAGAATTTGATTAGTTTCTCTGCAGACGCATAAATATCTTGTTTAGCCTGGTATTCATTTCAGTAATAACATACATGTTTATTGCATATTAAGTTGCAATATGTTTATATCAGTTCCCTACAAGTTACGAGACTTCCAAGCTAAAATCAAAATCAAAATCAAAATCAAAATCTTTTTAATCATTTTGGCATCACAGACGCACTTATGAACGTCAAATTATCACAATGACTCTACCACCGCTAAGCTTCGATTCCAGACATTTTTATAGAGAGAGAATATTATTGCACCTTGTAAACTCTCAAGACACGTGTCGTATGCAACGTCGTCGAACTTGGCTAGACATTATGCGACTTCCCGCGACGAGCCTGTCACCGTTACATAAGCTGCGTGTTTGGAAAGTTCCTGGAACAAAATGTTGCGAACCATCTCGCGGTGCCCACCAAGTTTGCATGGTGTTACGAACAAACTCCGGAAATAGCAAAGACGAGATGCAACATAAAATATTCTTCTTTTACATTATACTGCGAAAACAAATGGTAATTTATTATTGTAAGTGAGTATAAACGAGTTCCTAAAATGTTCCAAGCCAAAATGACACAGATCTCATGATCACAGACAATCTTCTACTGAGACCACAGAATACTAAGGGGCAGAAGCATCACTCCGCAAATAAATTTAAACAAATAGCTACTTTTGCTATGACGCAATAAAATTCAAATCAGCTCACGTAGCGCTGCATACCTATCAGTCATATTAACCTACAGAGTGCCTCTCTTTCTATCGCATAACTCTTACCTCTTCTGACGCGGCACGTGTAACGACGCGCGACCCGCCGCCGCCGTCGGTGTCCGGCTATGTACCTATGTACTTGTAGCTTAGTACCTACAGTGCGGAGTGCGCTAGGATTGCTGAGACTTGATAACGCCAAATTAATAATGAAATACCTACTTATAAAGTATTCATCTTTATGAGAAAATCGATATGAGCTCAATGCAGCATTTTCTAATATAAATGTTAAAGCGTATTATTTATCATCGTTAGAGCGGAAGGAGAGCGTTAGTAATTGATCCCTGGAGAGTTGAAGTGGAGAGCACGGTTCATCACTTTTTGTTGAGAGGATTCCATTGGAGAGCCGAGTGCCTAAGGAAAATTAAGTAAAATAATAAAAGTAACTTTTCTGGTAATAAAATATAAAAATACCATCTAGTGTATAGCGTGTGCAGCGCTACTTGTTAACATTGGAAATATAAGAGGTTTCATTTTGAGATTTAAAAAAAAAACGAGTATTACCATTTCATTTTGAATGAGCTAGTTGAATAGTAGAATACATATAAATAATTAAAATATGTGTAGCGCCGGGCTCCATAGAACATATATAAAAAACTGCATTTCCATTCGTGCCTTTGTTTCTGAGTTTATCCCGGACAGACAGAAAGACAAACAAATAATTTAAAACTGTATTTTTAGGTTCTGTTACTCCCAAGTACTATTAAAAAACGTATTTTCAAAAATATCTTCAATGTTCAGTAGCCGCCTCGTTACAGTTTTATATGAAGTAGGTACATTTTTCTCGTGAAATTGTTACTGGTTCAGAAAATCTGATAGGGACCATATCGTCAATTTTTGACAGCGGTCGCAAACCGCGCGCCAATCGATAAATGCCCCGTCGATTTCCTGTCCGATTATGTTTCTGAAAACTGCCTAATCTAACAATAAATGTTCTCAATTCTGATACACGTATGAGTAAATAAACATTAATATTACATGACGGGGCATCCGTCACTAGGGGAATCGTCAATCCGATTAAGCTTTATATCTTCACATATATAATTACCTATAATAAAATCGTAATGGTAAACATGTCTGTGCATGGAAGATATTCAGAAATATTCACTTTAATAACAGGATATTTGCCATGTGTATCTAAGTAGTATGTGATGGAAAAGCCAAAGATATTATCCCTGTAAGTGAGATGAAGGAATTCGCATAAAAATTCATTGGTGTGAGACAAATTAACAACAAATGGACGAACACCCTCTCCACCTTTTATGATAATAATATATAGTAGAAAAGAGACGAATTTGATTATATTGTCGTGTTCACAATATTATTCAAACATAATTCTGATGTGTAGTGAGTAGTGACGAAATAAACAACAAATAATGCAATTAAGAAATCCATGCAGCACACAAATAAAAAAACACTATTAAAACGCGCACTTGTTTCTTTGTGTTAGTTATTCAAATGACTTATTAATCTTCTACTGTTTCATCAATAACGTACATGGAAAAATATAGGCACATTTTGATTTAACTCCAACTAGCCAATACCCACTCCGTCCGCGTCGAATTAGTTTCATAGTAAAGTTGTTCCATAATGTTTTTTTTTCGGGATAAAAATTATTGTATTTTCTATGTCAAACCAAACAATCTATCTCTTTGCCAAATTTTAAATCAAATCCGTTCAGTAGTTACGACAAGATTAGATAACAAAGATGCAAACATACATACTTAAAAATTTACTTTAACATTATAAGAAGTAGAGCTCCAATAAAAAACCCAAACTGCTAGTTAGTCTTTGAAAACTTAGCGCATAGCTGTTTCTACGTAGTGATATTTGAAGCTTGTTAGTAAACCTTACTTTGTTTAAAGTTTTGAACTAGATTCAGGTATACGACATTTTGGGTAACTCGTCACAATACAATGAGACATTGCAATATTCAGTCAGTTAAATTTGGGGTTGCTTGCTCTTATCATTTAGGTTCTTTTATCTAGCAACATGCCAAGGTCGATTTAAAATATTCAACTAATTATTTGCCACTATTATTAACACTACAGTTTCTTCAATGTCAGTTAAAAGTACCTGTTTAGATATTTAATGTTGAATAAAGATTACCAAAGGTGACGAGCATGTTTCATTCGTAACTTGTGAAAAGACAGGCGCGTTGTCATCATTGTTCAATATAAGCAAAAATTGAAATAACGCCTGCACTGGATATTTTCTAAAGCGAAAATTTCGCTCGGAATACATGTAAAGAGAGGCAGAGCGTTCGACCGGACCCTTCCTTGCAATTGCTAGTTGGATGCACGAGGCATAAAAGTGTAGTACTAGCAACCTATGATAGTGGGTAGACAGGCTGCCGCAACGAAGACGTCTATTCCGTGCTACGTTCGTGGTAATCCGGGCCTGCACTTTTACCGCTCACGTAATCTGAAATCGATAGAATGCCAACGCGAGCTTACCTGCATACACCCAGTAGTCCATGCTCCGTATAAAAACCGGAAAATGCCGAAAATCGCAATCCCCACTCCAACAATTCTCTTAAACGCGAACCTAAAAAGTAGGTAAGAAGTCTCAGAAGTTATTGACATAACGTCTAATAAAATCCACGGGTATAATGTCATTTCCACGTGCGTAAGTACTATTTAGCATTTCCCAGGGGGGAACTTGAGTTGACTTACTTTTTTCGGGAAGGCAAAAGAAGTATAAAAGTTCATATTACAAACAACAATAACAGACGAAAACGATATTTGCCGGTGTGTCTCGACTCGGAGTCAACATTTACTGAACTCGCCCCCGTATCTATAGGTATGCCTAACTTGTTTGTAATGAGAAAAGTTCGAAGTAAAATATTTTGAGCACTTTGAGTATTTCAGATAAATAAAACACAATTTAAAAGGAAATACCTGCGTAAAAATAGTTAAGATATAGGTACTATATAACAGGGGGGTATTATTCTGTCGCTCGGAGTATTTAGTCTTCATGTCACGTCTCAATCTAATGAACCTGTCTAGTTATTTGACGTAGTCTCAAGCGCTAATGCCAAAACAAGACGCTACTTACTAACTTTTAGCGAGACGAGCTTAGCTGAATTGTAAAGATGGACTCATCATCATCATCAGCCTATCACGTTCCCGCTGCTGGGAAACGGGCCTTCTCTCATAGAGAGAGAATGGGCCATAATCTACCACGCTGGCCCAGTGCGGGTTGGTGGATGTCACATGTCCTTGACTTTTTGTGAAAAATTCTTGGCCATGCCGGTTTCCTCACGATGTTTTCCTTCACTGTTTTTAGAGCCAGTGTTAAATCCAGGGCATACGAAGGGGCCAGCAGCATACGAACTCGGGTGCGTCGGATCGAAAGACAAACGGTCTCCCACTGAGCCACACTCGCTCTCAAAATAATATATAATATTATCATTGATTTATATCTTGACTCACTTGAAGTCAGGATAACATTTAATTATTTCGAGTGCTTCCATGAGTGATATAAAGTATTTTTTGTGGAACTGATTAATGAAACGAGCATGTCATTCCCCTGATGGTAAGCGCCACGCTTGCTTATAACAAGAAAGAAGAAACCGCCTAAAATAAATAGTAGGCAGAATAAGCTATAGTAGCCTGTGATACGATCACTCTGTCAACAATTGTTTTTCAGTTGATGTTTTTCAACATGCCTCCAAAATGATTTAGCTTTATACTCGTATGCTAGGGCAGCGTTTGACCACGATATCAACTGCTGGGAAGTGATGATGCAGTCGAAAATGTATCATGCTTGCGAAGTAAGTAGGTACCTATCTATTCACTATTGATTTGAACATACCCTAGTTGTAGCGAGTGTTAAATCCACACATAACTTAAGAAAGTCAGTGGTGCGGGGCCAGCGGGATTCCAACTCGGGTACGTCGGATCAAAAGTAGCACGTGCTCCCACTGAGCCACACTCGCTGTGTAAAGGTGGACTCAGTTTTCAATTATTAGCAATATCACTGTGACAAACATATAACCCGCCGAAGCTCAAGGCGTACCCGTGTGCGCTTGAAGTTTGGAGTTTACCCGAAGTTTGACATTGGCAGTATTAGCATTCCTCTAAGGTGAAAGGGCCCGAAACAACGACGTTATGAACTTTTGTAACGATCATAAGCAGTAACTGTTTAGAGGCGATGGAGAGTGTCCTTAGGCTATGAGTGTAAGCACGCGGAAGCGGGGGCGTAAGCGGTTTTCATTATTCCGTTATCTTTCTTGTTGATGACAGTGAGATTGATGCCATAAAATACGAGTAGGTATTTTCTTTTTCACTTCATATTTGTTTTTTAAGTAAGTATATATGAAAAAATAATTTACCTTCGTTATCTACATATCTCCTTCTATCTCTGAAAAGGGATCCGTTCAAAAAGTTTAACATTTGCAATGTTAAAATTTATATGCTATAATAATATATACTAAAACAAAACTAGCTTAAACTATCAAAATAACAGAGGTCAGAGATGAACACTTGCCAGGTCCGGGGTAGCAAGTAGGTAATCGCGCTCGCGGGCGCCGTAGCCGCGTCGCGGCGCGCTGAACTCGGCGCGATGGCGCGCCCACGTGACCCGCATACCGCCGGCTCCCTGCGGGCAAGCCGGCCGATATTTGCTTTTTTTATTACCGCATACATATTTCAACACGAATACCCCCAACAATATTTGGAAGTACTGAGAGCGCTAATGCGCGCGTGGCAGGAAAAATGATATCGTCCGTCTATTCAATATTCTCGACAGATAGAAAACGCCACAATTGAATAGTTAACTGTTGGTTGAAAGAATATAAGAAATATTAGATACTGTTTTATATAAAACAATTCAACATTATCTATTCTGTACCTATTTTTAGTTTTTATATCAATGCAGTATAGGTCATACGGAAATTCGAAGTTCGAAATTAAGTGAAGTAGATACTCGAATGTAACTTCATTTTTCATCGCAATGTACCTACTGCGAAAGTATTCCACAGCGGAGTACTTCATTTCGAAAGTATTTAATCGCGATGTACGTTAGTTCGAAATTATTTCAGAAAGCATCGAGAAAGTATGTTATTGCGATATACCTACTTACTTGACTTTTTCCTTCTAGGGGTACTACGAGACTATCACAGAATGAAATATTTGACAATCATTTATTTTTAACCAACTTCAAAAAGGAGGTGGTTCTATGTCCCAATATATATATATATATATATATTTTAATATATATATTCACCGATTTCTCCTTCAACTGTTGACCGATTTCAAAATCCGATTTCATTTCAGTACGAAATGGTCCCATATAAATTTCATCGATATTTGACCTTGGACTTCGGTCGTCGATTGAGAGTGGAAGTAGATTTTTTTTTTGTAAATTTGTACTTCTATAATACCAATCAACCCACAAGTACATCCGATATTTTTTTCCAAAATAAGTTTTTTCTATATCTCGATTAACACCAAATATATTTAATGGTCAGTGGTGGGGAACGCGGACGAAATCACTGGCAAAAAGTAGTTCTAATCTAAAACGTCTTCATAGGAAGGCGTCATGCAGTGGAGTTCTAATGTTCGCTAGTAGCTTTTCTGCCTTGAATCATGTATTTATTGTTTTGCCCCTTCATTGGTTCCACTATTACACAGCGCCCTTGGTAATTTTTGGGCGATGGCTTCTCGACGAAAGGCTGACTAGGAAATTTCCTGGTCGCTGAAATATTTCCTGGTCGGTGGCAAGAGGGGTAAATGTATGATTGCAGATACTTCGCGTCCAGTTGCTTTAGATTCTAGGTTCAAGGTTCCTGCATTTGTTTTTTATGTAGATATTGGAAGCACAAATTCTAGCTTAGTTGCTCTATGTAGTAGTACCTATCGTAGTTAATAGTAGATATTCTTTGCGGAAGGTACCACACATGACATCTGTTCCAAAGGGTTATTAATCAACACTGAATTAATCCGGCGGCAGACTAGTGAGCTTGGTGGCTTTGTGGCACAAAAGCCTAAAAGAGAAGTTATAGAGGCTTCGCAGAAGTAAATCGTGTGCCGGGTAGAAATACTGTTTCGTTGTAGATGCCTTCATAGTTAATAACACATTATAATCTTTCAGAGAACGTGTTAGGATATTATATTTATCCACTTCATAATAATCTTTATAATGTTTTGCTATGGAATTCTATTTTTTTTTATCCATTCAATTTTGGATTGTGTAATATGTATGTTACTTATAATTATATATTGTATGTATATTAATTAGTCATATAAGTTTATTTATATAGTCATATATATAAACATACATCTAATTACGTTTATATATATATATATATATATATATATATATATATTAATTAGATTATATATTGTATATCACATGTAAGCCCTTAGTATGTCTATTATAATTTCTATCACCCGCTTTAAGCGATAAGACCGCCCATTGTTACACCATTGTAAACATTTGACTTGTACTTTATCTCTATTTTTAAGGTGAATAATAAAGTGTTTATCTATCTATCTATAATATTATAATGCCAAAAATAACGTTCCGCCCACAAATATATTAATTTAAGTACTTCAGTAAATATAAAATGAATTTGGTAAGTATTTACATCCAATTTATAACCAATCAATAATAAGCACATCATTAAACTAAAGGAAAATCACCGCACGACGAAAAATATTTTTTTTTTAATGTAGAATTGTTTATTTATAAATGATAAATGTTATAAAGCGCAAATACAAAAATGGTGATAAAATGAAATTGTATTTTTTGCATAGGCAATTTCATTTCAGTACTAAATTCATCCGAATCAGCCTACACACTAGAGACTGATCTGAATATCTGATATAGGTCAACGATAGTACCTTCAGGTAAAAACAAAATGTAATTTCTTGCAAATAAATATACTTAACGGAGCTCACAGAAAGTAGATTCAAATTGCGTGTTATAAATAAAATAATGGAAAAAGCATAGCAGGTTAGTAATTACATAGAAAATAAAAATGCATGAAACATTCCGGTTCTGCCAAATAGCCAACTGGCACATAAGAAATATAATAATGTCAAATCAAATATAAAATATAGAAAAAAAAATTATATATAAATAATATATATATATATACAAATGTTCTAAAAAAGAAATGCCCCTCAGTATCTTGTCGTATCTTCTGAATAGTGGTTCTTTTTCCGATGCGGTAGGAGAGTCATTGTAATAATTGACGTTCGTAAGTGAGATGCCAAAAATTAATAAAGAAGTTTTGAAATTTGAACAGAGGATATGGCACAACCGCGGTCAGCGAGCACTAGGTATTTGAATAATGGTTTACGGTCTCGCAGAAAATACGTAAATGAAATTAAATAAATTAACTGAATAATAATTATTATTATTTAACTAAATTCGTATCATGCTTCGGATTTTTGATAAATTAGCGTTTCGAGAAAAAACGTTACTACCACACTAAATCTCAAACAAAATTTGGTAATTTTGGTAATTTAAATTTTTTAAATGGAGAATAAACTAGGTTTGTAGGTTTTCCTTTTTCTAAGTTTATGTCTATTTTTAAAGTTAACAGCTTCCAAATATCAAAGAAAAATTTCGAGTAAATATCGAGTTTTTTGGGTCCATTTATTCAAATTCTTTACGAATTATCGAAAAAATAAAACGCTACACACCTCAATAATGATAACATCTCTTACATGTCCAAATTTCATCGAATTTAGTTTAAGGTTTAGGCGAAAAAAAACGTTTTCTCTTTATCAATGAAAATTTCAGCGTGCCGTTCCCTCTTAAATTGAAATTCATTAACACAGTTGCTCTAGAGCGTAACCTATTGTTATTTCATTGTTTAGTAACTGTTACGTTACGTCGGATTGTCATCATTTTTAATATCACTTTTTCTC
Source organism: Petrophora chlorosata (assembly GCA_951640565.1). Lineage (NCBI taxonomy): Eukaryota > Metazoa > Arthropoda > Insecta > Lepidoptera > Geometridae > Petrophora > Petrophora chlorosata. The sequence goes on along the minus strand of OX621188.1, from coordinate 14,909,953 downwards.
CTTTTTATTTATTGTTAGATCTTTTATATACCTATGCTAAAATTTTATTATTAATCTTCCTCTACTTCTTCTCTCATCTGGTCAACTCTGGTGTCAGAGGGTTTTAGACCGCTCGAAGGCCTCCAAAATGTTCTAACGATTGTTGTCTTAAGATAACAACCGGGACCGCAATTCATAACAGAGCAAAAAGGCATGAGTTGTTTCTGTAGAAAGTCTAACATCTCATTATAGCTAATAAATGGATTGCGGTGGATATGATCACATCTCCAAAAATATCTGTACATTGTTTGATTTTTGACTGGCTTCTGTGTAAAATAGTAAGATTCAAACACCCTCAGAGTAATAATCAGCCAGGTTTATATGGTACTACTTACTTTGCAGGCTCTTGTGCCTTTTCAACATTTACGCACACTCATTTACTTAACATGGCACATTTATATCAGGAAGGAATTGAATAACACTACTTACTGATGGTAATTTCGCAGCTAGGTCAATAACCTTAATCTTGTAGTCTTCTTACTGTCTTGTTATATATTGTGGTATAGATTTGTCATTTACCACAACTTTTTTGCTTCACATTCCTCCAAATATTACACACATTATTAATCTTTCTATCTCTTACATCTTTATCTTGTATGATAATAATATACAAATACGATACCATCTAAATCCATTTATTTTCTATAACGTCATTGTTTACGCATAACATCTATCAAAACTATATTTTCTAAATTTCCTCAAATATCCTCCGCCACCAATTCCAACTACTTACGGCACCAGGTGCCACCGGCAGAAGTTGGTCTACGTGTCTTTTCCTCACGACACCGTCATCTGTTGTAACGTTATAATGGACTCGGCCAAGGCGACTTAGAATTCTTCCGGATTCCCTTCTTGTCGGTACCTACATAGATCTACCACCGACTTAACGTTTTGTTTGGATGTAACGGCTGAATATCATCTGGTAGGGTGTTAATCAGTAGGATCTGGAGTCCGTCTTGACCTCGTTAATATAACATTGAGTTTATCAGTCGGACTACCCCCTTTCCATTGCGTGTAACGCACTCTTATCAGTTTGCATAAACTGCTTGCCCTTTAGTTAACGGCCTCTGTGGTCTAGTGGTTGTGCAGGTTGGCTCAAATCCTCCAGCCCGATCCCACAACCTCAGTAGTGTAAGAGACACCACTGAGGTTGCGGATTCGATTCCAGCGACGGGACAAATGTTTGTGCACAGAAAAAAAAAGCAAGCATTTATTTCGTGTCTAGGTGTTGTGGGACCACGGTCCTCATAGTTTCAGGGTAAAATAGTATCTATACAGGATAAAGGTATTGTTAGGCGTATTTTTTTTATAAGTTACCAGATGGTAGGGAGCTGATGTCGTATGCATAATTCCAGAATCGATAAATACATTTTCGAATTTCTGTGCTATGAATCGACTTCGATTGTCAGAAACTAAAGGCTGAAGGCTTATAAAATATTTGGAACTGTTGGTGGCGAATCGGGGTATTAATTTTTGTATGGCGAGTCAGAACTATATATACCGAGTCGGAATAAACTTAAAGACAAACAACTTTCAACATTTTGGATACGCGTCTCCTCGACCAGGCAGAATAATAAATTTTTCAAATATAATATAAGCTCCTGGTCCCCACAAACCCAAAATTTTGTTTATAATGTTGTGGGTAACGTTTATCTATTAACTTTATCTTATCTGTACTATTATGAAGTTGGTCAACGTGTCTCATTTGATTGTATACTTACATTAATGATTTTAGAGGTTTCGTCCGTATGTGTTATCTTGCATCACTTATTATTATGAACGATTAAAATTAAGATTATGTTTTCACTATTATTTATTAGCGAAAGTTAGGTTATATCTCAATTATCATCCATAATTTTTATCAAATTCGATTTTGTAAAACCAGGTCTAGCGCACTCCGCACTGTAGGTACGAAGCTACAAGTACATAGCCGGACACCGACCGCGGGTCGCGCGTCGTTACACGTGCTGCGTCAGAAGAGATAAGAGCTATGCGATAGAAAAAGGGCGCTCTGTAGGTTAATATGACTGGTAGGTATGCAGCGCTAAGCGAGCTTAATTGAATTTTATTGCGTCATAGCAAGAGTCGCTATTTGTTTAAATTTCTTTGCGGAGTGATGCTTCTGTCCCTTAGTATTCTGTGGTAAAACCGAGATAAAAAGAAAATGAGAGAGTGCATTAAAAAAGAATCAGGCATGGGCTCTGACTTTAGGTTTGGACTGAGTAATACTAGAACCTGAATTAATGTTACCACGCAAGTAACGCCAAAGAAATACGCTAGTTTATTTTATGACTAATAAACAGTTTCTACAAGGTTAACTAAGTATGCATACGTGGTTTCAAACATCGGCACAGGTACAAGGAACTATTGAAGCTGAACGTGGCTAACGCCGATAACAGTAAATACTTGGAAACAGTTTACATGTAGGCATTATGTAATATTCGACGAACTCACAGAAACTTGTCTTACAGTTGGAAATTTTGCAAAATAACTATTTCTAGAGTGTGGCTTTCGCTATTAATCTAGTAGATATGATGATGAGAGAAATGCAAAGAATATAATAAAAAACACGCTTATTCAAGACATACCCAAACATTGTGTGTGTAAAAAAAGGAAGGACATAAAAATACATTTTTGGGGACGCAAAACACAACTCTGGACGGGGATCGGACCCATAAAAAAGCAATTATGACAACAACTGTAAAATGTTGCGATATGACAGCTTAGTAGGTTCCGATTTAGTACCTACACAGAATACTTAAGGGACAGAAGCATCATCACTCCGCAAAGAAATTTAAACAAATAGCGACTCTTGCTATGACGCAATAAAATTCAATTCAGCTCGCGTAGCGCTGCATACCAGAGCGCTCTCTTTCTATAGCATAGCTCTTATCTCTTCTAACGCGGCACGTGTAACGACGCACGACCCGCCGTCGGGGCCTGGCTATGTACTTGTAGTTTCGTACCTACAGTGCGGAGTGCGCTAGGCCTGGTACCTATGTATAGTTGTCATCTCCCATCATTTTAAATGTCATTTAATTATATATGTCATTTGATCGACAGTTTGTTCAAATAAGTAGTGTAGGGACTGTACTGTAGCACTCATTTTCGTTCACACTATCTGTAAGAGATAAAATTCGCGATTATGAGAAAATCCTCTCCAGTAAATTCACGCGGTATTCAATATCTCCCAGTACTAAGTCATCTAATTTTTTACCACTTCAAGATAATATTATTGTGTAACGTATAAATTACGTCAATTTGCTATAATCCGTGAGAATGTATAGTTATCTGATTCTATCGTATTATTATGAAACTGTAGAAGGGCTGTGACTGTACCATTAAATTTTTTTACTAAAACGGATTGGAAATGTGTCGATTAATTAGATGTACCTACCTATGTATCTTTATTTCTGATTCACACATAAACTAATGAATTTCGTTGTACAGATTTCGAATCGTGCCATGTTTCATCAAAATCTAAACTGCAAAACCAAACATAAAAAATAATGTCAGGCGCGTGGGAAATAGGAGCGGATAATCCTATAACTTGAAGATAATAACACCCAGGAAACGCCGCGAGAAAAAACTAGTTATTATATGCCGCATCGTTCCGCACTACATATTTTTGTCTGCGGCGCTCCCGAATTAGTATTCCTCTCAGTTCTTGTTACATTAATCCAAACAACAATAGATATTAATATGCACGTACAAATTAACATTATGTATAGCCCTGTGTAACGGTTTCTCGGATTTAGTGCAAGCAGTGCCTGTGCAGCCATGGTTCTGAATCAAATAGATATAGAGACGGTCGGTTCAGTGGTCGGTAGTGGTAATAGTTAGAGCGAAAATTTTATCAAAAAAATATAGTAGGCACTTTATATGAAATGTAAAAGAGTATATTCTATAAAACTTGGGATCACCAAGAAATTGCGGAGACAGGTCAAGGTCGTCTAAACCGAACCTCAAAAATTTCTAGCTCCAAATAATGTATAAGTAGACATGCCGTAGAGTCTAAAGGATATTCAGCAACCTTAAATATGGCATTATAGTAAATCATCATACCTAGTAGGTACGCGTTGGTAAAATATAGAAAAATATACTATACCTAAACAATATACTTAAGTTCTATGTAAATTGACTTTGTGTAAGAGAATTCCAAACGTTGATCCCTTAAATAAAAATATGGTAAGACATTCTTAATAAACATCAGTAGGACCTAAGCCGTATTACTCATTAAAATTTTAACAAATTAAATTTACATCTTTTTACAAGTTAATATTAATAAAAATATAGCCAACCTTCAAGGTATTTAATTTCAAAAACCATTATAAAATTTGTTGTCCATTGCACACAGGAATACGTGGCTTTGAAGCATGTCCCGTGCATGCTCAATGAGATTAGGGTCACATGATTGCACCGGCCACGGCATCGTCACAATATTGTTTTCTCTAAGACGTGCTGCTATCATCGCAATATATGCGCGGGCGTTGTTAAGCATTAATTGGAAAATCCATCAATTATGAAAGAGTTCGGACAGAGTACTATCAGATACGACGACCTCTTCAGGAAATTTTTATGGAGATAAATTACCATGTATAAAATCAAAATCACTTCTCCGCCGGAACCGAGCCGAATTCCTGGCCACCCATTAACTCCATGCACCATTGATAGATTTCTAGCTGAATCTAGGTAAACTACGCAAAAAAACTGTAACGACGTGCGATGCACTATATGGAAACTGCGGTCTTTGAGGTCAAAAGTCGGCTTTGTGTAATCGCCGGTGATAAGTTTGGTCACTGAAGCACATAACTGTTAGCATTCTGTTTAACTGTAAAACAATGCATCACCATTACCATCTTCTGAAACAATTATTTACAGAAATATCATTGTATTTTGTTGTAGTAAGCTCTAAGTACTGTGATATCTGTGATGGCCAAGATCACATTGTCTCGACTGCGACCAAGTTGGCCATGACTTTTCAAATTTTTTTATTAATGTATGAAATATGTCAAGTTTAGGTTTAGGACTATAGCAGATTTCAAGTTTAGGTTGAAATCTGCTATAGTTAGATATTGATTATTATTATTATTTATTACTAGCTGACCCAGCAAACGTTGTTTTGCCATAAAAATTAAAAAAAATGTTAAGGGTGAACAACCCTTATCACTTAGGGGTATGAAAAATAGATAGTAGCCGATTCTCAGACCTACTGAATATGCATATAAAATTTGGTAAAAATCAGTAAAGCCGTTTCGGAGGAGTAAGGTAACTAATATTGTGACACGAGAATTTTATATATAAGATATATTTTTTAATACAATCAAAAGTATTTCAGTATGACACAGAAATATTTTAACCTAAATTTAACACAGTCTGTAGACTTCTTATTATTTACAACCCTAGATCCCACACTAGGATAACCTATGCCGCGGGTATAACTATGAAGAGATGAGAAAAACCACTTGTTCAGTTTGGTCCTATGCCACTTGAGCATAGATTTGGTGAGGAGATAACAACAGACTTAATATGACTGACGTATCCATCCATTTATTTATAATATTAAAAAGACCAAGTAGCTCTTTTTTAAATCAATTCGTTTTATAATAACATCAACTGTACGATATAATGTAATACGAACGCAAAGTACATAAGTTGAAAAAGTAATTAGCCAATGATTACAATTTGTACGGGTACAGAATCAAATTGCATTTGGTAGACAAATTGAACAGCGTAATTAAAATGTATTAACATTTGTCGTCCTCGTGATTACTGTGATGGCAATATAATCATATATATATTTATGTAGGTATATAAATGTTTAACCTTGCTATATCGTTCAAATTCCACACGTTTTCCATGTAAATCGTATTTTTTTCAATATAACTGTAACTCTAAAGCATAGAGTAGTAGTTTGTATAGAGTTTCTTTTTTTGTGAGAATTATAAATACCTTCCTAATAAATCTTTATTGTTCAGATCAATTATTATACGTTAATTAAAAATAAATAAATAATATTAAAAGCGAAAAAAATAATATAGCTTACTTAACTATTTAGAGAAAGTAGTTGAACTTTAGATTAAAATATGTAATTGTATTTATAACCGGGGTTTAAATTAGGTTCATAATTAACTTGACATGAGGAAAATACACAATAATCATAAAGTTATATCGTCGATTCGAAAAATTTCCAAATTCATATTAATGTTAAAATAGTTACCATGAGGAATTTTATTTCTAATAGCAGATGTAAATTATAATAGCTTGAATAAATTACCGGTTTTTTTACCAGGCAATGGAACTGGATAGCGAGCGCCACGCTTGCAACAATTGCAGTGCCACTCAGACATTTTAAACCATGCAAAATACTTCGTAGCACTGTATTGCGGTCGTCACCGTATAATGCCCATCAAACCGGATCACAGTAATGCCTGCACGTTACTTCTTGGCGGCAGAATAACCTACCCTACCTAAAAATACCACCAGTTGATAGGTAGAAGATACGTACGAGTACGTACATGAAAAATATCAAAAGCATTTGTTTTGTTTCAGCCTGCAATCAATTCGCCCGCGGCGTCATTTCGATGCTCGGCGCGGTTTCTCCGGACTCCTTTGACACCATACACTCGTACCTCAATACCTTCCAGATGCCTTTCGTAACTCCGTGGTTCCCTGAGAAGGTAAGATTATTTTGATAAATCAGAAACCTTTGTCCAGCAGCGTGACATTAATATTTTAAAGTTTGGAAACTGTCGTGAGTCGAAATATTCATTATAAATATAAACGGCTACTCACGTTATGATTGTGTCGAATAACTCTGACCAGGTTTCGGACAATTAGGATGTCCTTCTTCCGGGAGTAATGTAAGTTACTCACGTGCAATTATAACGTGAGTGTAGCCGTTTATATTTATAATGAGTAATATTTTAGTTTAGGGACTCTAAAGCCTTATAGGTATATACTCTAGACCAATACTATCGAAGTTGCTTGCGTTATATTTTAGACTCTAGGGTGTAACGCATCTCCGATAGCTTCTGCATTTGGTGTAGCAGTTGGGCAGATCCGCTCAAATCTAAGGCTGCGGGTTCGATTCCCGAGACAGATGTTTGTGCACAGAAAAGTGGAAGCATTTGTTTGGTGTCTGCATGGGTGTTGTAGGATCATGGTCCTCGTAGTTCTTGGTTCCCTAAATACAGGGAGTCCTAGTTAAGAGCCAAGGTCTATGTGATCGTTGAGCGTTATTGTTATAGCCCGACTGATGTTTCGCGTCAAGCATTTCATTTCTCACGTCCCAGCACGCAAAGTTTACCTTGACATGAGTGTTTCTTTATTGTCTGTCTCATTAATTATTCACTTAATACTCTTCACACGACGCGAATGGCTGTCAACGCCCGTAGATACGTTCGCTGTTTCTTATTAAATATTAATGAAAAGAAAATACAAAATACATTCCTCCATAAGTATCTGACGAGAAGGAGGGTCATGAGTCTATTTTCGGAAGTTGCCTACCTCGCGGGGCAGACTACTCCTACGATCTTTGCTCGTAGCAACAAAGGCGAAAGTATCGCATAAGCTATATTGATATCAAAGTTTCTTTTGTTAAGTGCTCAAAGATCTCTTGCATAGGAGGAGCTCTTGAATAGATTTGATAGATAAATAGATTTGCCCGTGACTTCTTTGGCGCTTAAAGGCCAATAGAATAGTAAAAATGCAATATACGAGTACCTCACCTCGAAATAGAAGCAAGAAGTAATAGGGTATAATGAAAATTAGGATTTTTATAGACTTTGAAGACCTCTGGCGTGACGCTTACCATCAGGCAGATCAAAATTCTAAATATTTATTTCTATACAATCTAAACTTTATAATATGAACATCACAGGAGACCGAAGAGCTGGCAGCTACCTTGGACAAAGAATTAGTCTAGCTATTCAAAGGGGGAACGCTGCCAGTATCTTCGGAACCTTGCCTAAAGGGACTCCTTTTAATAATATATTTTAGCATTATATATTTTTTAAGGTTTTTAGTTTTAGTGTCATGTTATTAATTGGTATTATAACTTTGGTATATGAACATGAACATGTGAATATTCTGCTGTGGTAAATCATAGTTGCAGTAATAAGCAAAAAATTGTCGTAGGCCTTTGTCAAGTTCACTTTGTTGATTTTCGGTTTACCGAGCTGAGCTTCGAGTAACAGCAATGTACACAAATTGGCGTTATCCCTGTCGACGAGTGCCACAGCTTATCAATAATTGGCAAACATGTTTCATCTCTCAGGTTTCAGTAGGTATACTCTTGAATCAGAGGAATAATAATTGACGAATGTAACTAAAATATTTTATCTCTATAAAACTGAATAGAGAATCACATAAGTGTTATTCTTTAAAATAAATAATAAAATATAGGTATATATTAACGCCCAAAGATTATATACATAGATCCTAGCCCCTAAGTAGGATTACCTGAACCGAAGGAACCAGAAACTACAAGGATCATAGTCTCACATCACCCGAGACACATATTTGCGCTTTTTTCTATGCACAAACATTTATCCCATCGCGGAATCTGATCCGCAACCTCGGTTGTGTATAAGATTTTAGCCAACCTGCCCAACTACTACACCATAGAATTAGTAGATAAAAAAAACAACTAAATATTGTATAACTATGCGACGTATTTCATTTTTCATCGTTTAAATTTTAGTTGTAATTTATTTCTGAGATTTCAGAGGGCATAGTTTATTTACATTAATTACACTAATATAGAATAATTGCCACCTCGGGACAGAAACACCGCTGCGTACCCTATGTATGAAGGTAACAATGATTCATGGCCTGTAAAGGACAGCACCTGCCTTACAGAAGAGGCGCCGTGTCATTTCCGAAGAAAAAGGGAAATTGTCACTTTACAACCCGCCGCTCTGGAAGTCATTAGTTACGACCTTTGCTTGAACCGCCTATGTCCCAGAACGAAGTTTTAAAATCTGTTTTATGTCATTATTGCAATAATAAATTATTTGAATCTTGTAAGAATCATTCTTTATTGTTTTTTTTTGACGATATTTCCATTTGAAGCGTTCGACAAAGATCAGTAGGTAACTAATTAAGTAATGGACAAATGCCTTTGTCAAGACTTATTATTACGTTTCATTGTTGTGTTCTACTTTTGTGTAACATTATTCTGTGATTCTGCAATAAATGAAATCTGAGTATATTTTATTTCCTACTAAGAATTGGATAAAAATGAATAAATATTTTATTTCTTGCCTGCTATTTATGACCTCACTGGAGTAATGGGAGCTTCTATATAAGCAATAAAATTATTTTACTGATACCAAATCGAATAAACACAAGAAAATAGAACCACTTATTTCCATACATTCGTTTCCACCATTCATTACACTGAACGTACATTTTGAACCGTTAACAAATCAGCACTAATTATACAAAGCGACCAACACGCTGTGTCGCAGACGCTGTATCGACAAAAATATGTTAATATATAACAAACTACACAAGAGAGTAAACTAGGTACTAAGTCACGAACGTGCGCCCCGTTCCCAAAGATTTTGAAATCAACCCTAATAATAATCGGACAATACAAACTTACTACTTATTACTTGAGGACTTTACGAGTACCAGTATTGACCGCGAAGTGTTTAACGTTGTAGCTCTAACGCGCGCCTGCTTGCAGGTCATCCCACCGTCTTCGGGTCTAGTGGATTATGCGGTGAGCCTGCGGCCGGATTACCATCGCGCAGTGATTGATACCATCACCTACTACTGCTGGAAGAACATCATATACATCTACGACTCGCATGATGGTGAGTACTGGAGGCTTCTATTGCATCATCTACATTTGATTTAACTAACAATATGGATGACATCCATCCTCATAAACTTTCTCATTGATGATATTAGTTAGTGTAGTGAAGTGACAGTGTATTGTAGTATAGTAGTGCTACCCGTAAAGAACACTAAAACATAGTGTCTTTGCCTTAATAGAGACAGCAAGAAAAGTGTTAATGGACACATTCTTAGTAATACTTTACTTAGCAAATTAAGTTAAGCTCAAATTACTTATTAGTCTTATAAAGCTAGATCGTAATGTTAATGAGGTGACTTAATAAAATACTTCATCATTAAAAAAATTAGTAGGTGTAGGATAGGATAGGATAAAGGTCAAATAGTGACTCACAATATTACATAAGTCGGTAAAAAAGCCCTTGAATATATTTAAGTTAATAAAACTGAATAGCAATTTCAGTTAGAAACCAGTCGCAGTCAAGTTCATCAAGCTTTATGTTAACGGCTACGTTGACGACTCATAATATTATCCCTGAAGTGAAAATGATTATGTCTGATTCATAAAGAAGGTAAGAAGCTCGTAAAAGGCACTTTACACATAACAAATTACTCGAGACTTATTTAAAGCAAGGAAATATTTTGTGCTACACTGAAACACGTCATAATATATTTTATAAAAACACTTAACTATATTAATTTAACATAATAAATTATATATTTTTTCAAAGAAAACGGAAGATCTTTCAATAAAAATGTCGTTGTAAACGATAACATATTTTGTTTTTTTTTTACGCTTAATAGATCTATGTTTGGCCACTATCTCGCCTGATGATGTGGCCTAAGATGGAGCACATAGATCTAGAGAGAGACGGCAGTTGAGCGGCTGCTCAGACCCGTCTCCCCGATGGTTCACCGAACATCATCCCGAAACACGACTAGGTCGCTTGACGGCATGGCTTTGTTCGGTGGGTGGTATTACAACCACGGCCAGAGCCTACCACTCCAAAGCGCGTAAGCGGGTTTCATCACGATGATTTCCTTCACCGTTTTAGAGCGAGCGTGCAAAATCTGCACTTAACTATAAGTCATTGGTGCAGGGCCGAGTCGGGATTCGAACCCAGGTGCGTCTGATCGAAAGGCGCATGAGTTCCTGCTGAGCCACACTCGCTCTGAAACATCATAATATCCTAGGTATCAAATGCATAAAAACTCAAAAACAATTTGATTTGTAGACTAGGTATCTACCTTAATTTAATATGAGTACAAATGTACGTTGTGCGTGATTGTGGCAGTTGAAATGGGGACGTCACAGACTGACAAGGAGGTCCTGATTTCTTGTAATGTAGCGGTAGTAAAGGCAAATGTGAAATCCCGTTGTTGATAAGTGTTATTAGCAGTTATTATAACTATATTTTAATATATATTTAAAATATTTTAAAGTATATTTTAAAATATATTTTAAAGATGTTTTAGGTATAAGTTTTTTGCTACACCCTAATCTACAGGGTCCAGGTCGATAGTTATGTAACTATCGTACACTGTATTGCATTATTAAATAAATAAATACATTTTTAAAATAAATAAATATCTTTTTAATAAAAATGAACTGGCGATTTGGCTTAGTCCAACATTTATTAAACTTTAGGTATCTATATATTTTTTATTGAACAAGTTCTCCCGACTGCAACCCGTGGCAATGTGTAATATGCATTCCAAGTGGAAAATCTTAATATCATCTTAGATGTACCTTAATCTACTTCTTACTCTAATTTATATAGGTGTTTATTTCACAAACGTTTGTTTTCTCATTATTATTCGCGACTGTGGAAATTAAAACGGGTTAATGTTACGCCTTCATGTCTGAACGAAAGAGAGGGGATTTTTCAAAGAGGCCGCGTCCAGAATGTTAATTTCAAGGGGGGGGGGGGGGCTGTAAAAGAACTGAACTCTTCTCCGAATAATGTTTTTAGTGGTTTGGAAAATTAGTTTGTTTCTTATTCTTTAGACCTCCGTTATTGATCGTGCAAATTCGTGCTCACCGCTACGTGGAGCAGATTAGTCTGCTACCATCATTATTATTGGCGGGAAGTTAATTACAACGCATAAAATAAAACTAATATTGTTTAATGAACCACATCTTTAAACATTTGTTGTAGAAAACTTGTACTCGTAACACGTAAATTGTAAGTACGTGTTTCGTATAATAGCTGACGACTAAAACTTGATTTGATTAGTCATTATCACTATTAGATTACCTAACCCTTTAATTTTTCAAATAAACTGCTGAACGGCGATAAGAAATTATTATACATATGTTATAGGGATATAAATATTATAACAGTCCTCATTTAAATATATCTAAGTATATAGTTGGCATGTACTGTTCAATCCCATTAACTACTTGCTACAAGGGCGTATAACAAACCTTTCCTATTTAAAAAAATATAGGCCATTGTGATCGCATTTCATACACACAAATGGAATAAATGAGCCATGTCGAATTTATATTTTCTTGCGAGTATTACATTAGCTTATGAACACGTTGACATCAAAGAATGAGAACGAGATTATCCATAAAAATCGTTGGTTAGATGAATCGTGTCGTAATTTTCATAAGCGCGTGTGCGAACTCAACAGCACGTATTCGCAAATCTAATTACTTTGTATGTAGGTTAAAAACACAGATGAATTTGTAGACAGTATCAAAACTTGTGAAAACTGGAAAGTGGGAACAATGAGCGCATGTAGAGCTTTTCTTTTGTTTTCCACAGTAACCGCAACGTGAATAGTAAAGTAACAATAATTATGTTTTCTCAATGTATCAAAGTCGATGTTTAGTAGGTATCGATGCCCATCCAATCTCTCTGCATTTATAAATTTTCTATTAACAGCTAATATGTTGCAGGATCGCTCTAAAAACACTCAAGAGTTGATATCATTTTCATTTCATGCTTCTCTAGCGAAGGCCCGGCGCGAGGCCGTGTGATTTCAATATAAACTTTTCGTACTCCATTACCTGCGCATTATATTTTATAACTAGCTGTACCTGCGACTTCGTTCGCGTGGACTTTAGTCAATTCCACGCGGTTCGTACTTTTCTAAGTGCAAAACGTAGTTTAGAGATCACGTCATCACACTAAGGTAGCTATAGAAAATTGATTGATAGATTGGTGAAATAACCCATAGATATTGAATAAATTACAGAATCTAACTACCTATATTTTATGTGTAAGATAGATATTTCCTTTACTTGACGATACACGAAAAGCCTTCAGGCTGAGATTTTAGTGAAGTAGATTGACAATCTCGTAACTATAATAGGTAGTAGGTATACCTACCTATTACACTCCTACCTATCCAGTCGTGATCATATTATGTATCTTTCGGGAGGATGTTAAAAGGGCCCTGTTTGCAAGCAATGAAGTCGCGGGCAGATGATGGCCGCTTAGGAACCCCGTATGTACCTAAGTACCTATTGATTGATTCGACAGCAAACACAAACATTAGTAATATTGCTCGGACAATATTACACTTTAAAGAAGCTTTTCCAAGCTTCTTCGATCTGTTCAGTATTAAATTCTCATTCAATTTTAAAACATTATTACTAGTGGTCCGTGGCCTGAACTATAATATACACGCAATATATTTTAGTACTTAATGAATAGTAAGACGCTTCTGAGAATGCATTTTTACAGCCATAGCCTGTAAAATCCGGTAAGCATCATCATGATTCTATAGCGTACACGTGAATGCGGTTACTCATTCCCAAATAGACTTTTTTGTGAGACGTAGTCACGGATCCGATGCGACGTAAAATTCATTTTATGTCACAGTCACAGGATCACCTCCGAGAAAGGAGCACTTTGCAAACGGAAAGCCCATTTACATATAAAATGTGGTAGCGAAGTAGAAATACTATCCATATATAGATAGTGTGTTACGTAGGTACGTTTCACCTATATTAACACAATAAAAGACGAGATTTACAGTGAACAGCGAGCACAGTAAGTTTCTTATTTAAATATATCTGCGGAACCTAAACGATTCGAAAAGAAAGGCATAACAAGATGAAAATTCACATTAAAACACGGACGGTCTAAAGGAAAACAAAAATGAAAAAGACGTAGAATGGGAGAGCGGATGTCATAGCAAGCGGTCGCGACTCGCGCCCGCCGGATATGATGCAGATGTTAAAGAGCTGGGTATATACTCAGTACAGCGTTAATATTATGTAAGCATTAGACAGAAAGCGCTGGATAAAAAAAAAAGTTACGCGAACCAAATTTAGTAACCGGAACGAAGGAAATAACGTAAGATCGGATTCGCCGCGAAACCGGAACGTAGATCTTTCCGATACCCAAATTACACCCTCCTCAGGCTGTCTGTCACATCAAAGTCGATGTTCAGAAGACACTAATTTGAATACCGCACACGCTGTTGTGAGCAAAGTCAAAATATCTCGTGGGAGTTCCCCTGTATCTTCCACGTGCACTCTATCGAGTTCAAAGCCGACATAGTTAAGTGTCCCAAAGTTTACCTCATCGATAGAAGTGATTGACTCATTTAAGTAACAAGATAACTTATTTCAACCGGTATATCTCGTAAGACCCGTGACGTTATTAAATTATTACCGCTACTCATCACTGGGCAGTCCTTAAATAAATAAATTAGAGGACATCTCAATAAGTCAAAACAAAAATCTGGACTTCTCAACCAAAGATATGCAACGAGCTTTTTATTTATATAACATTATTTTATTCGAAACAATTCCTTAATCTAGAAAATGACGGATCAACTTAGATAAATTATTCAAAATAAGTTGAGGGGTTCGAATTATTAGACAACTAGCCAATCAACGTTATATGGCAGCAATTAAATTTATTGATTGATTATACACAGGACACCATGTTTTTAATGTATCTTAAACCTTTAAGTACCGACGTGCATTTTTTGTAACGTTAGTACCGACGTGAGGCCCGAGAGGCCGCGTATATAATATAGTGTATTTTAAAGAAAGTGATGATTTAAATTTCTGTCTTTGCATTACGATGAATATAAAGAGTTTTAAGATAAAATAAGTATAGAAAGAAAATTAACTTTATTAAAATGTTAAATATAAGACAACTATAATATTTGGTTTGAGTTTTGGGGAAAAATCAAAACTTAAAGGGTACTGCTCACAAAATAATAAAAAATAGTATTTCTTAATCTCGACTATTATAAGTTTTAGAAAAAAAAAATATGGTAGGTAAATAAATCTCCTGAAAAAAAAATGTCCACGGTCCAACTACACTTAAATACTAAGCACAGTCAGGGCACACTTGTTTCGCGCACTGAACACAAACGTGTTTTTTGCACGAATAGCATCTATACGTCGAGTTTCTTACTGTAATAATTTACTTACTGTAACAAAAAAACTTTACTGTAACAAAAAAATAAAACAAAAACTTACGTAAGTACCGACGTGAGGCTTGAGAGTCCGCATCGGAATTTCAAATCGTAATTACTTACCAAAAGCATGCGCACCGACACCATTTCCAGCTTTGACGTCAATGTGGGCACTGTCCTTGCAGCTACATAAAAGTAGGGATCGGTATTCCGCGGGGAAAGGGGTAAACTAGCAAGTCAAGTGCCTGCCGGGGCCTCTCAGACCGCACGTCGGTACTTAAAGGTTAACATAGTATAAAACAAAGACGCTTCCCGCAATCTGTACACTTAGATCTTTTAAACTACGCTATTTTAATGCCTTTTCATCAATAGACAGAGTGATTCAAGAGGAAGGTTTGTATGCATACAAACCTTCCTCTTCTTCCGTGCGAGGCCGGTCGGTCGCTAGTTTAATTATAAAAGGAAGATTAAAGATCTCTCATTGAATAGTAAAACGGTTAGTCATTGAATTGTTTTGCAATATGTACCTACGCTACTTTGTTTACTTTAGAACAAACAAAACACAGTTTACGCAGCTTCTCGTTTCCATGTAATCCCAAACACACGAGATAGTAGTTCATCAACAATAATAGTAGCAACACTTAGTTTGTCGGATATTGGTACGTTCTATTTAGGTGTTTCAAAGCAATGTAAACAGTCCCATTGCTAGGAATCGTAATGCTAACAGAAGGTTTGTGTATATGTACCTATGTAATGTCCTATATAATGAATTGTTCATATTGGTATTAGTTTACCCTACACGTCTCGTTACACCGATTGATCCATGTTCCCGAGAAACTCATCATAAAACTATATTAAATATATTATATATACTATTACTTTTCATCCAATCCGATATAAGAATGAAATGGTTATACGCCTTGGGATTATGATATCAAAAATAATATTGGGGAAAAATGTGTAACAAAGCACGAACAGGGCCGCCTCGGGAATGAGCTGTTCTCGAAACTTGTCTATGAAAAGTTATAATCTAAAATACCTTCCGCCCCTGAGAGGTAGTTCAGCGTACGAAACTTTTCAGATTTCTGAAGTGTCATTGTATCAAGCCGGCACGCGAGCCATGTCAACACAGGGAGATTTTGTTTAAAATATTTTAAGCACAAACATATCCTCTTAAATTTTTCAAGAAAGCTAAACGAATTAACATTTCAAATCTTATCACCGAAGCGGAATCATCTGGCCCTCAAATCTCTTTGAATCTCAACGGAGATAAATACTGAAACGCTCGAAAGATCCACGACATCAAAATCTTTTTTCTGATTTTAATATTCACTGAAAGGAATTTGCAAGGTCATCGTAACTGACGTCATCATTATCCGCGTCGAT
The DNA here is from genome assembly GCA_951640565.1 of Petrophora chlorosata. NCBI lineage: Eukaryota > Metazoa > Arthropoda > Insecta > Lepidoptera > Geometridae > Petrophora > Petrophora chlorosata. The sequence goes on along the minus strand of OX621188.1, from coordinate 14,893,333 downwards.
TACAGACTCTTCTGTGAAATATCACTCGTTTGCACTTTTGAAATGCTATCTGCCATCAATGGGGCATTTCGACATATATTTCGAGCACAAAAGCCGGATCGATCTATACGATACGATATGGTAGGTAAGCACTTTGTTATGGGAGCTTCATTACGTGCAGTATGATGTTAATGGCTCGCTTTGTTCTCAAATATTATAATTAGACTAAATCATATTCAGTCATTTGTGGTACACGAATGCAAAACAGGCAGCCGTACTACCGGTAACAATGCTCCCTCAGATGGCAATAACGCCATCTCCCTGTTGGCTCAATGCCTCCTCGCCTATTTATCGTGTGCTCTTTGAATCTCCCTTCCCCTAGTAATGGTTCTTACTCCGTACCTATTCTTGTTTTGCGGAAAAAAACTACTCAGCGAGTATTTTCATGGAGTCGAAAAAGTTACTTGAATGCTATGAGGCTTTTTCTCGTTTGTAAAGAGGTTTTTCATCGAGGTCGGATTATCTAACTATGAGCGCAAACACTTTCTGCAAGTGGAATGAGAAAATTTGTATTCATTTACGGTTCTCCGTGAATATTATACTGGCGCAGCGGAGACGAATCCAGTTGCATATTTATTTATACGCCAATATATTTCCTTTGAAATGTCAAGGAATTAAATTCATTCAGCGGCACGAGTATCACGATAAATATTGTTTTAGTGCGTGCATTTTTTGATATAGTATGAGACGTAAGAGTAGATACGAGCACAAGAATGTCGTGGTCTGTTATTGAAACAACCTAATCGTCTAACTCGATACGGGCAACAATAGCGACGTGATCCCGACGTATTGTCGCAACAGAATAGAAAGGATTTACCAAGTCTCTGAATAAAACAACCTAGCATCTCGACTCAGCCGAGTAAATGCCTTTGTAATCACATTGCAGAAACGTTTGCGGGCCAAACGTGAATGAAACTTTCGGAGTTTCTATTTAGTAATAGCGTCAGTAGGTACGACTCGCTCATAATTTGTTTAGTGGGCATTGTTTCGTTTTGAATACAATGAAAATGAACAAACATCTTCTAATTTATCCGTAGGCGGTCGGCACTGTAAACTTTATTAGACCACGTGGTGGCTATTAATTGTACCTACTAACCACGATTATGTTTACGCAGCTAAATACGTTAGGTATATAACAATATAGCAAGTATTCATCTTCACGTCGTAAACATAGTTTAATTAGGATTAAGTGAATAACTATATAGGTTCATAAAATCTAAATATAGGTACTGTAATAATATGTATATATAAAATTCTCGTGTCACAGTTTTCGTTGCCATACTCCTCCGAAACGGCTTGACCGATTTTGATGAAATTTTTTGTGCTTATCCGGTATCTATGAGAATCGGCCAACATCTATTTTTCATCCCCCTAAATGTTAGGGGTAGTCCACCCCTAATTTTTTTTTAATTTATATTGCAAAACAACGTTTGCCGGATCAGCTAGTAATATGTATGTTTGAGAAATGTTTGTGTTTTGGCGAATACTAAAACTGCACTATAGATTTTTGAAAATTACTTCCAAATCAATTATTCTTGCACCAAGTGATAGGTTTTTGGTTGCTTAAAAAGGTCAAATCTTGCAACACCGCAATTCTGTGACACAGGCAGATCAGAAAATATCACTTATATTTGACATTATTTTTCATTTCGCTCCAGTCTATACCTATTATAAATGCCCAAAAACTATAGACGAAATTTTGATGAAATTTTGTATGTTGGTACTTTCGATTTTAGAACAAATTATGCTTTGCACAGCTAGATTTGAAATTTCCGCCGCGGAGGTTGTCGGTTCGATTCACGCTACGAGACAACTGGTTGTGCACAGATAAAAAGCGCAAACATTTGTTTCGTGTGTGAGTATTGGTCTATACCTATTATATATTACTCCTAGTTCCTAGTTTCCTACACACACAGGGAACACACAGGGACACAGGGAATCCTCTTAAGACGCCAAAATATATGTGTGATCGCTGAAATCATTTATTTATTTCTGAACTGCAGCAACTAATTAATAAAGTAACCTTTCGTTAATTATAGCACCAAAACTTGCTACACAATATGATGCGCATCTCTTATCAGATCTATCGATCAGTGCAGCGATGTGATTAGTACTTACTAAGATGAGTACAATTTTATGCTGAAACCTACTTGAAAAAGTACCAACCAGGTTGACTGTGGATTTTCGATTAGAATGGTACTATCGACTTCCAATTTATTCAGAGAGTTAAATGTATAAAACCCACGGATTTTCCACCCAAAACCGCGCGCCGGTCGGGATTCCTTGCTGGAGCCGTAATGAATTTTATTGCTTTCACATTATAACGGTCGAAGTTAGTTATACCCACACGATCTAATTTCGTACTGATGTGTGAAAACCGCCCGGAAGTGTGCTATAATATATTAATTCTAAATCCAATTCGGATTTCCGTTCGATTGAAATATACTGTAGATTTATTTACTGGTTAATTGCTTGAGATTAACTGGTTAATTGAGATTAGGGGGTAAAAGTAGTAAATAATATGAAATATTTAATAAGTCGACACTTCACCAGCTAGCGTGATTACATATACCTAGGTACATCGTCTTAGATACGCTTTCCAATTTTACTCTCAATAAGAGTAAAATTTGGAAACAGCTATAGGTATATAATAATATTATAAGACTTGTTTTGTTCCTATTCTTCAAGTCTCTATCCACAAATCCAAAAGAATTTATATAACGGAAGTTAAATAAAATTAACTTCATTTATGTTATAAAATAATTTCAAGTCAATTAAGGCGCAATAATTTTTTTTACGCCTATTATATCTATGTTTGGCCACGATCTCGCCTGATGTGAAGCGATGATGTGGCCTAAGATGGACATAGATCTAGATTTAGATTTATTATTAAACAAACCGGCGCGGGGGCGATCTATGTTCTTATTGCCAACTTTTTGATAGAAAGGAACAAGGTCACCAATAAAAGTCATGCGTTAAACATTCAATCCTAGGGTATTGGTATTCTTTTATGTACATAGAACAAATAAAAAACGGAATGTATGTGCCGGAGCCTAATTGTAGACGTTATTTTGAGTAAAGAGAGTTTGTTTCTCTGAGCTGATAATGCGATTAAACTAAGTAGCTGTTCCAAAGTAGCCTCGTCGAGGGACGACAGTCGCTTTGAAGCATGTAAGAGCCACTAACAAATTAAAGCTTTTGATTACGTAAAGTGTTCAACGTGAAATAAATAGTAGCAACCGGCAAGAGAAGACAAATGTAAAACCTAGTGATATAATAAATAAAAACATAAAAAGTATTTATTTATCTTCCACAATTTGCTGGTTTCTAATTAGGTAAGTACTTAAGTTTAAAACATGATGGGAATATGTACTGTATTGAGAATATCTAAGTCGGATCGGTGGTGCCTGCAGTAGTTATTCAAACTGTGTCACAGACACCAACGCCCCCCGCAAGGATACAGGTCTAAGGTACATCAACAACGGTTATTTATAAAGCTAGATATATTTGGAAGAATGGTTCTTGTTTGCGCACGCATTGCATGTGTATGTGATTGTGTGTGTGAGGGATGGTGTGATAGTGTGTATATGTGTGTGATGGTGATATGGGGGCTACGCAATAACGCAATTGTCTAAAACATATTACGAAATAAAGTAACTACAATCCTCAACATCGATAATATTGTGCCACAACTACTCGGTCAGTTTGCTCTACTCATACAAAACAAATTATTTTTCCCTAGAGAAACGCGGGTGAAGCTGCGGATAAAAGCTAGTTATAAACTAAGACCGTTCATGACTATATAGGTATAATTTTTAACCTACATATTGCAATAATATTTACCAATTTGTCTGAACGCTTAGTCGATGCGACGATGCCAATTGCTAGTCGATAATTATCTCATTGGCATTGCTGCCAGCATCTTGGATAAACTGCTGACTATCAAGTAGGCTAGGAGCAAGGGCTGACTGCTTGGACTCACGCGCTTAAACTGCTTAAAACTAAAAGGTTATCTAGTTATTTCTTTTCATACAACTTTATTTCTGACAGTATGTAGTTTTGTTACTTTTGAGGCGGATAACAACGTAATTAGACTTTACGATCTTCTTAAAAAACGGCACCAAAAGTCGGTGATGTTGATAATCGAGGCGATTTGTTTTAATAGTGGTTCAAGTCTTTTCTATTATTTACCACCCAGTTACGAAACAGCGAACAGCGTAGAGGTAAAACACGATACATGTATTGTTATACATATTTATGGCAAACATTTTTTACATAATTTTTGTTGCTCCGGATATTCTCAAAGTTATCACAACATGAAAATATAAAGTAAGTATAAGCACGTGAAATAATAGGAGGGCGGCCCATTACTGGTGAGTAATGGCACCTACTCAAGAAGTTGTTCATACAACGGAGCTCGAGAGCAGGTCGAGTATCGCCTCGAGGGCTAAACAGGTAATAACGCCTTCTGATACAGATACTAAAAGTATATACATTATTTTCATACATAAATATACAGAGCTGAGACGCCTCGAAATGGAAAAACAACTTTTTAGAATACCTGACTGCTGCCTATGTATTTTTATTATATTTTTGAAACGAAACAATGAGCTTTATGGTCGTCGATTTTTCTTTACGCGTCCTTATTGCCAAATAGCAGCGCGGATGCGTAATAATGTTAATTAAATTAATATAATAGATATAGAAATAAAACTTAATAATTAATAAAATAAAGATTAAAAAAAACAGGAAGTTCATTCGTTCGTTGTTATCTGTGAGTGTGACTTTTAAACCAGAATACAATATATAGGTAATATGTTAGCACACTTCCGCTTGGTGGTTGAATTTCCAAAGGTGGTACTTCCTAAAGCGGTATCTTTTAGAAAAGGTTTACAAAAAATAAATAATAATCTAATAATTGTGATCAACAAAAACTATCAAAATCAATCAGTTTTCATGCGCAACATATATATTATTTCAAATTATGCAAATCATATTTAATCAAAACCATATGTTTCACTTATAGATCTTCAAAAAACAAAATAAATGCTTTCACACACACTATACTCCGTCCAACCATTTATTTAACTTTTGACATATATTATGCACGCCGTAGTTCCGTAATTATTGAACCTTTAACCACTGTTTTTTTTTCATAATAGTGACGAGACGTGCTAATTATCTTCGCTATTTTTTGTGCCCATAGATTTATAACCAAAATTATTAAGGTGAATTTTCCATAAAAAATTATAAAGGGTTGTTTAATACTTTCGTTTCTACATAATTATTATCGATCAGTACAAGGTTAAATATTAAGATATAAAGTCAAATAAAGCAAAAAAAAAAACAACCAACATAATAAATGCATTTTTTAATGAAAACATTGAACATAGCCATTTAAACACCTGATTATTTCAATAAAACAAGAAAAATCGTTGAACAAAAATGGAATATCAACAATTTAAATCGATTAAAACTTATTCATAAATAAAGTCAATTGTTTTCATAAATCGAATCAGTGACGCATTAGGACATCACTAATCGAGATGTCAAAAGTTAAATAAATAGTTGGACGGAATATAAACATGAATATAAAGGCCTCTGCACACAGCGAGCGTGACGCGCGTTGTCGTTTTGTTTTTATTAGTTGTAATGTACTGAACTGTATCGGGCAATGCACACAGAGAGCGCGGCGCCGCCGGCTGCGCGGCGTGGCGCAGTGTCTGTATGCAAAAAACGTTGACGCCGCGCTGCGGTCACGTTACGCCCGGTGTGTATCTATTGCTTGAAGCTGCGTCTGATATTTTTTTTTTTTTTTTTTTAAAGTAATTGTTGAAGTGAACTGTACAAATTTGAATTATAGAAATAATGTACCTACACACAAAATATAGTAATCTACAAAAATTAAAGAGGATCAATTAGAAGAAAAATTAATTATTCCAACAAAAATATGTTTCGACAGATCACTTAACTTAATATCCAGTTTTACGTGTTGTAAGCTACATAATTCGATTATGCATATTAATTTAATGTGATTGAACTGTTACCTTAATTGAGCTGAGGGTCATAAAATTTAAGGGACTGTTAGTAAATTTTAGGTAAAGCTCGTAAGGTTTAAATTACATGCTGCATACCCTACTTTGCGTATAGCTGCTTCGATAAAGGGTATATATTTTATCGTAGTGAGTGAGAATAAAAAATATACAATCACATTTTATTCAGTTTCTCGCACCGTCATAGTGCGTGGCGTTGTAAATCACTAGGTAGTTACTTGGGCGGATTATGGCAAGTATTCCGTGAAGCGTTGGACTATTAGGTGACCATTGCCGCTAAGTGAGTTCGCGCTGAAAGTGCCGAAACACAGCAGAACCGGTAGCGACGCATTCGCCCCGTGAAGTCACGAACCGAAGCAATTGACTTCTTGGCCACGGTCGGGGGCTCCATTCATCTCGCACAATATAAGAAAAGACGTAATCATGTCGAGAAAGGAATCACGTCCAACGAGCTACAGCGCCGGAATTCCGTCTGGCCCGACATCCCCTGCAGTCTTCGCTGTAGATAATTTTCTCTGCAAAAAAGAAACTTTCTTTTTCTCTTCGCTTAGGGTTTTTACTAAAATTAGGATAGCAACCCGAAACAATTCTTCGCTTTTTCCCTTATATCCGATTGGACACAAAAATGTCTACGGAATTACACCAAAGAAGTCATATGTAAGGCAAATTGGAAGAAATGGTGGGATATTTCGTGACGCTTGCCGAGTTAGTTTTCCTTTTTACATTTGAATATTTTAAACTTCCATTCTGTTAGTAAGTTATGTAAAAATAAAAACTGACTGATTATAGCATTTTTTACTCGCACTCAATCTAATAAATATTAATTATTGAGCTTACAATAATAGTGCACTAAATGCGAATGTGTGTGAAGGTGTGTTGGGGTGAGTGTGAGGGTGTGAGAGAGGGGTAAGGGTGCGTGTGTGTTGGTTAGCTCCATAGCGATTGAACGAATTTTGATCAAATTTAATTGGCATGTAGGTACTTAAGGTTTTCAAATAACGAACCGTTCCTGAGGAACTAACTATGAACCAACAAACAAATTTAATATAGCACTCATACAAGTGTGAACTTAGATTCTATATGCGATAACTGCTAAATGGTGTTAAGATAATTGTTTTATTAGTCACTTAGATATACATCACTGTAAGTTTTCCGAAGAAAATAATAAAAAAATAAAAATAAATAATTGTTAGATCGAAACACGCACTCCAATTTTTATATCTGTATAGATTATTTAAATCGACCATACACCACTCCATCATTTCATGTACATTTACTTGACTTTTACTTCGTCCATCACTTCATAGAGACTCTTAGAGATTGTTGTGAGAGTTCTCCCAAAGGATGCTCAAACTTAACCTGATCTAGATAAGCTCCACAGTCGTTACCAAGCTGGACTTTTAAAGATAAAGAAAAAGTTTTCGATTCGAATTCGGAGGATTCAGCAAAAAGACGTTTCAAAGTTAGTGCAGTTTTCGCGACGTACTCGAATGTCCCGAGTCCATGTCAGTGATTACTTACTAACTCCAAACATAGTAGCTCTTTAAAGACCTTATGCGTTAATAACATAAAACAAGATTTTTGTTGAAAAATATATTTTTCAAGACAAGCTTTTAACAAATTCGTAATCGGAACCGTGAGCAGATTAAAATGAGCCCAAACACTATTAGTTTACGATTATCCGTCAAGGAGTTCCATTGACCACATTCCGTATCCATCATCAGATCAGCTGGCTATCACCACAATATTGCATTGTCATCGGACTTTGACAAGTATGCAAAATTTCAAGCCCGTAAGATAGGACGTGGTTCTGATTCAACTTGCAAGATTTGACCCAAACATTGCAAGTTGCAAGTTAAATAAATGCTTGTAACAAAATCACCATTCTCTCTATTTGCTTAGTACTTAGAAAACCAAATAATGAATTTTGATTCGGTTTTCACCATTACCAGGACTAGCGCACTCCGCACTGTAGGTATGAAGCTACAAGTACATAGCCGGACACCGACGGTGGGTCGCGCGTCGTTACACGTGCCGCGTCTGAAGAGATAAGAGCTATGCGATATAAAGAGAGGCGCTCTGTAGATTAATATGACTGGTAGGTATGCAGCGCTACGCGAGCTGAATTGAATTTTATTGCGTCATAGCAAGAGTCGCTATTTTTTTAAATTTCTTTGCGGAGTGATGCTTCTGTGCCATTACTTAGATGTTTTTAACAAATTATTGTATAATCATTCATATTCACTCGTGCGAAGCTGGGTTTGGGTCGCTAGTGAACTTCAAAATATTTTGCTATATGTATAGATAGATAGATAGATAACACTTTTTTGCACTTAAAAAAGAAAACAGAATTACAGTCGGTAATACATAATTTCCTATAAGCACAATAGGCGGTCTTATCGCTAGGCAGCGATCTCTTCCAGACAACCATAGGATAAGGAAAACAACATTTTAAAGACGATAGTGTGCAGTAAAAATTAGGACGAATGTAAATTATTATACACTTAAATGATTAAAATATACAACGTGTAACATAAATGTGTAGTAATAATTAAACCACGCATATAGAAGCTTATTAATAATTCAAGTCCAAGTGCAAATCACCAGAAACTTTTTAAAATCACAAGATATGATAATTTAAACATTTCTGGTAATCAAGTTCATTTCAACCCTAACAATCAGCTGATAAAGAGCAATGAACTTGTGACAAAGAATATTAGTGCGCCGCGTGTACAGATCTGACAAACAAATTTTATCTTCAGTTAGCAAAGCCAGCTGTCCTACCAACCTTACTTTACAACTAACTTTCAAGCAAACTGCTTTTTACGCGACTCCCCAAAAAAGGAATATAATGTTTTCGGGGTTAATGTATGTGCGTTTTTTTATTACAAAATGCCTCAACAGATTTGGATGTATGGGGTATCCTCGGAATCCTTAAATCATCCCAAGTGATAATGTTTTTGGCAGGGTATTTTTTTATTTTTATTAATGCTTACTTATTAATTACAGCATTAAACATCATCGCTCCAATTAACATTCAGGAATAAGGATCTAATCAGTGTAAACGCCTAATAAGAGCGAGCATGGCTGATGTTCTTAAAAAATACGTGAGGTCACCAACCACCGTAGGAATAGGATGTAAAAAACATCATGCATGAATTTCAACAGTAGGAATGTAATAGGCTGATAATGATGATTAAGACATTTCCAACATTTGATTTCATTGCATAGTAAAAGAGTGTTCGTAAGTCAGTAATCAATAAAGCGTCTTTACTTAGTCAGTTTTCAGAAATAAACCTGTTTAATCTTTGACAAAACGCGGCAAACACTAAAGCTATCAAACATTCGCCGCCGCTTCATGATTCGCTAGCCTTGTTTTGTATTGCACCAATCATAAAGATGTAATCCTAATAAATAATAGCCGCTGCTCCTCATTGGTCGAGCGGCACAAACAAAGTTACCTTCTAACGCCGCCCCATAAAACTCCACCGAAGAGGACCGTTTTCGTTTCGGAAATTCTTTTTAGGTTATTTCTGAATATGAATTCTAAGACGTCAAGTTGGATAAAAATTTAAAACTAATCAAGGCAAGGCTAAGTCGGGTACGTTCGCGGAGATTTTTTTGTATACCGGTTCCGGAACATGCAAAAAAACTATGGTAAAAAAAACTTAAACCTATGTTTTTATTATGGTTTTAATGCATTCAAATCTGTCCAGGCAATAAGAAGTAATGGTGGAATAAATGAATACATACATACGTAAACCCTGAAATACTCCTTTTTGGGCAGTCGTGTAAAAATGTGGAAATACCCTTTTTTACGAGTGGGTTCCGGAACGGAAACGACCGAGTCCGAAGATCCGTTCAGTATGAAATTCCGGTATTTGAGACTCGAAATCAAGCCCTTGTAAAATGTTCGGCGTTTTCAAAGACAGAGCGCCTAGGCCACAAAACAGATAAATACAGAAGTTAATCTCATGTATGTACTTTTCATACATTTCATACCGGACGGCGCAGGAAGTTTTTGGGAGGAAAATTGATTTATTTAAAAATATTACTGTACACGATATCGACATAATTTTTTCGCAGTTACTATTATAACTGAATAAAGTTGTTTTGAAGACAAAACAAATGCGATTAGTTTACATTAACATCTTCCTCATTAGATTATTGAACACAAGGCTAACACAGCTTATACTACAATAAATATCTAATTTTAAATTGTAAAAATATGACAAGGCTACAAACTTATGTTCGCTTGTTCGGCGCAGGGCTGGGGGCTGGGGCGCTTACCTACCTACCTAACTATTTTGTGTTACGTGAAAACAAACCATCAAAATACAAGCAAATACCTACTTACCTCTCTGAAACAACTGGTAGCTTAAAAAACGACAATTCACCGTTTAATGTTGAATTTAAACAACCGTCCACCAAACAGTTATAATAACCTATTTTTCGTTGCTCCATTTTTGCACAAAAAGTTCACAGACGCGTGTCTCAAGCGGATGGCACTCGCATCCCAACTGTGCCCAGATATCGTGTCTGTGAGCGGTGTCTATGTGTGCGTTGCTCGAGCGCACTTTGTATGTATGTAGATTTCTGTACTAATCTGTTTTGTGCCTAGGCACAAAGTAGCTCGGTCAATGACCCGTACTACCGCGACTAGGCCACACCTTGTTAGGATTGTCCAAAATAATTCAAATAAATAATTTTTAAACTTTGTATGGAAAATATAATAGTGTTTTTTTGGTTGTATATTCTGCCCAATTATTCATGACTAGATACCCATACACACCTTTCAGTATTACTACACATTAATGTTATTCCCTGTATATATAAGTCTACATGGTAGCAAAAATAGTCCCTTAAATAAGCTTGTACTTTAGGGAAATGGGCGGACGTTACGCACTTGAGTAATATGCATACTAGCAATGTAATTTTGAAGGTGTTCGTGAGATAAAAAATGGAAAAATCACGCGATATGAAATTGCAATGAGGTTGGGCGTCGCCATTGCGTCTTCGGGGACGAGGCGCAGACAAACCCTACGATAACGCTTTCATTACCCGCGCGTCAACCCTCTTCTTACTCGCCTCCGTCACCGCTTCAATCTTTTTGCGGATATTATACTAAAATTATGACGATAGCACTGTACGGCTGCACCAGTCTCACTATGATGAATGGCCGAATCCATCTCATATCTCCGTTTCAATCGAAACATCTTTTTATTCTCAGTTGCGACACTGAATATAGTTTCGTTTGTTTTGAAAGCAATCTATCGCTGATGTTGTTTGTTCAGGAGCTGTGAGTAATAAAAAGTTTATTTTATAAAAACATATTGTGTTAACTTTACATACGTGATTGTAAAGAGGGCAAAATAGTATTTGCTATCCGTAAAATTAAAGCTGCTACAATGTGATATATTTAACTATTTATACATATTTATTTCTAATTCTTAGATTAGATTAGATTAGATAACTCTTTATTGTTTGACCACCAGAAAACATAATAACAAAAAGTACAATAACAAACTTAAAAACTAAAGTTTTACAATGGGCGGTCTTATCGCTCAAAGCGATCTCTTCCAGACAAACTTTGGATCGAGAGGACTTAAAAAAACTGTAAGAAGCGGGGGTATCAATATAAATAACATAATAAACAAATGTATGTACAAAGAGTACAAACTATAATAACATATACTATTACGTTAACATATACTATCTTAGTCACCTACTTAATCATTTTTCATGCGGTTCACTTAGAAAATTTAAATATAAATGCGAAAGTGTATACGTGTGTTTGTTACCACTTAGTTATTTTTTTTTATTGTACTGAGCGATTAGATGAGTAAGTCAAACAGGCAAACGCCTGATGTTGAGCGCCACGTGCATTCAGTCGTTACGTAACTCGTGGTAGGTTCTGGGTGGTGCTGTTATTGTTATGGGCTGGCGTATTGCTTACCATCAGGCAAACGACCAGCTCGTCTCGTCATACAGTTACATTAAAAGGTCTCTCGTATGCGAGAGGCCGTCTGGGTGGGTACCACCGTTTTACCAGTTATTGTGCCGCCAAGCAGAAGTGCGCAAGCATTACTGTGTTCCGGTTTGAAGGGCATTTGTAGCCAGCGAAATTACTGGTCGTATGAGATTTAATATCTGATGTCTGGGGGTGATAAGGGCAATGCAGTGCTTTTCATGATATTAAAAGTTTTGGGGGTCACTGCAATTGAAAAAAATGAAGTAGTAAATAACAGCAAGCTTAAAGTTTATGCAACTGAATTCTTGAATTTCTTCTAAAAGAATAGAATCTAAGGGTCGATATCATTATTTCATTAGGTGCCTACTAAATAATTTAATTCGCGTAGCAAGTTCTTAAGTCTAAGTTAGTTTCACACCGAATGCCCCCAAGCGTATGATTTAATCAATTGCATTTCAAGTACTTAGTTGCGAACGTGTTTGCACTTCTGAAATATGTTCTTAGCATAGAGTTTGTTGACCTTTATAGAACCTCGATCATTTCTCTAAATAACTTAAAAAGAAATACGAAATCCTTCTCGTGCAATGAGATATTGATGTGAGTTCTTTCATTTTTAATTTCATTGAAAGCGCTTACGGTTTCTTTGTAAATAAACATACCTACATTCAACGCGTCCAGTTCCACTAAAAGTTTGTTGAAGTCGGCAATAGGTTTTTGAGTGCAATTTATCAATACCACAGAATACTAAGGGACAGAAGAAGCATCACTCCGCAAAGAAATTTAAACAAATAGCGACTCTTGCTAAGGCGCAATAAAATTCAATTCAGCTCGCATAGCGCTGCATACCTACCAGTCATATTAACCTACAGAGCGCCTCTCGTTCTATCGCATAGCTCTTATCTCTTCTGACGCGGCACATGTAACGACGCGCGACCTGCCGCCGGTGCCCGGCTATGTACTTGTAGCTTCGTACCTACAATGCGGAGTGCGCTAGGCCTGTCAATACATAGATAGTGTTGACTCTTGCTGCGCTCTAGAGATTGGCAACGAGAAGCTTTATTTACTTTTTATAAGTGTTTCAATAGCTCATCATAGAGATAACTTTTTCAACCTCCAAGTTTTTACTGTCCAACAATTAACACGAACGATGCCGCAAAGTTGGCAACTGTAACACCAAGTCGCAACGAAGGAACTTTAAAGATGATACTTTTAGTTTGAAACTGTATGATAGCAGCGCTTCCTGTTTTCCTTAGACCGTTAATACTGAAAGACTTTTAGGCGGTTTTGTATCTGAGGAAAACAGATTTTTATTTTGCTGGTCCCCAATTTTTATTCTGCATAAGATTTTGGCACAAATGTTTTTAGTCGAGACTTCTACCTCTATATAATTTAAGATACAAGAAGATTGATGGTATAGTTGTAGTTAACAAGCCCTTTATTATTGCATATATGCTAATAGATGTTACCAATTGAGGTCATGCATTATGTCTCTACATTTTACCTTTAAAAACCTTTCTGGTATGGGTCCACCCAAGAGGGTCATGGGTCCGCATACGTTTCGTCTAACTAATCGGATTATAATATTGTACTCGTCACATACCTTTTTGGTAACGTCTATCTTACGCGAGAGTATCTATTGTTTTGTTTTTTTATAAAATAGGTATATCCAACAACAGGGGCATACAATACAGTAAGTTACTTCGACATATTAATTGCCTTCATTGAAGCATTTCGCAAACCACCCCTCTTCATAATTGATTTCCTCGGAGTCAAGTGTCATAGATACTTATTAAATATTTAAAACGGAAAAATAAGGGTCTCACAAGCTGGGGTCGAAATATGGAGTTGACGTCTCAACCATTTACCGATTTCTCCCCGACTACTCGTTGTTGTTTTTTGACAGTTCTCCCAAATCTCAGCCAATATAACTGTGGGTCTAATCTAAACTACTTCGGGTCCGCGAAGCTAGCAGATATAATAGTAGTTTTAATCACTATCAATATTATCAGCTTATCAGCCTATTATGTTCCCACTGCTGGGGCACGGACCTTCTCTAAAAGTATAGGTATAACGGCTATATGCCATAGTCTACTATCTGGAGCAGCTTTCTCGATATTCCAAAGATATATCAATGGGACCTATCCTTGGGGCATATCCGTGGGACTATGGTCCTCGTAGTTCCTGGTTCCCTAGATATAGGAAATCCTAGTTAAGAGCCAGGATATATGTATGTGATCGTTGGGCGTATTAATTATTCCACGATTTTTTCTGTTGTGAGTTTAACTTTACGGTTTTATTCACAACTAGCTGCTGCCGTGACATCGTACGTGTAGTAAAGTAATTTGCTCACTACAATTGTCTGTCTTACCACAGAATACTAAGGGACAGATCACTCCGCAAAGAAATTTAAACAAATAGCGACTCTTGCTATGACGCAATAAAATTCAATTCAGCTCGCGTAGCGCTGCATACCATAGTCATATTAACCTACAGAGCGCCTCTCTTTCTATCGCATAGCTCTTATCTCTTCTGACGCGGCACGTGTGACGATGCGCGACCCGCCGTCGGTGTCCGGCTATGTATACTTGTAGCTTCTTACCTACAGTGAGGAGTGCGCTAGGCCTGGTCTTACTGTATCATATATTATCCCGCTCCTGTTCCCGTCCCGCTCTTATCCCGATTTGTTCCACTTCTATCCCGTTCCCATCTGCTCCCGCTCTGGCCCCCATCCGGTCCCAACCCTGTATCGATCTCATCCCGCTCCTGTCCAGTTTTAACCTTAGAATATTTAATTGGAGAATTCTTAATTTGCCGAGTTTATATCAAAAATATCTCTAATCATTGTTAAGAATCGCTTCACAGTAAAATAGGTATGGAACCCAGGTACCTAAACTGTTGTAGATGTCTCTACTATATAAAGTGATATACATTTTTTTCGTAGGTCTTCTTCGCCTCCAGCAGCTGTTCCAACACCTGGTACCCGGCAAGGCATCCTTTCGAATCTCGTACGTGAAGCGCGTAAATAACGCGTCTGAGGCAGTCAGCTTCCTGAGGGCAATTGAGAGACTTGACCGTTGGAGCAACAAATACGTAGTCTTGGACTCCTCTACTGTACTGGCAAAGGAAGTGGTCATTTTGCACGTGCGCGATGTGCAATTGGGTCGCAGGAACTACCACTATTTCTTGACCGGACTGGTGAGTGATGATCTTCTGACACTAACTTGGTAGCTCTCGCAAGATAAACAATCTTTCAATATTTTCTCCTCACTATCCTGGCGCCACGTCACTCCAAGCGGGGCGCGTAAACAGGTAGGTAGGTATTTTGTGTCAGTTAAATACACAATGTCACGACAAAGTGCTTGCTAGCGAAGACTATGAGTTGTCCAATGTCTGGTACTATGAGTATGACTTATTATGATTACTTCATATATGAGTGGAGTCTGTTGTAGTGTTGTCAGACAGACGGGCACAACGATTGAGATTGTTCTGTGTAGAGTGCTATGTATGTTTCGTCGTACTTCACTACCCTTTGTGTGTTTTTGCGGGATCGCGTTATCAATAAAAACCACGAAATCCGAAACAAACGAACCAATCGTTTGGCAAAAAAATCGAACACTATAAAAAACGCAGCACTCTGTATTTTCCTTTCGCTATCTAGCTGAAAAGATCCACAAAAGCGATTGCATAATGTCAAAGATCGACCGTTCATTAGGTATCACCGGTTTCAATGTCGCTGAGTACCTACTAGCCTAACAAAGTTTTGATTCATTGTTATAGAGCCGAGTTTTCAAGGCTTTGCTAAAAATTGGGGTCCTACGAGCAAAACAACTTTTCCCATTGTACTGGGAATTATTCAATAGAATCGGGCTTAAATGCCGAAACTTCAGCACCTAATTTATGTTCGGCCGAATCATTTGTTTCGCTGATTGCGTACTATCATGTTGCATTAGAAGATTATTTTATTGTTATTTAATACCAACCTATACACAGTGGAATTGAATTCGATATTTTTCCGAAATGTATATACTCAGTCCATATTTAAGAATAAATATACAGTGTTAAATTACAAAAATAAAAATAGTTGGCCAAAATATAGTTGACAATTAGCTGATATGTCCATGAATGAATGCGAATGAAATGTAGCGACGCAGGGAGGCTAGTAGGAGCCGTGCCGTGCACCCGCGCCCCACCGCGTCGCCACCGCCTATCCTGTTTAGTAAAATAAACATTTCAGCTTTTTATTAGCTTAATTGTCAATTATTTTTTGGCCATATATTTTTAATTCAACGCTTCATATTCAATCTAAAGCTTACTCAGTCCATACTGAGAACATAAATTTCGGAAAAATATCGAATTCAATTCCGCCATGTATTTAAGTTAATATACGAGTATAAACATAATAGTATGAAGAGTTATTAAAGTTGAATTGAATCTAATCCAAATTACAGGTGATTGGATCGATGTCAATTACCTATTTGTGTCTGCAAACACACGTGATTAACTGTGACTGTAAGTTTTCTTTTCCCTATAGACAATATTATAGTCCCCTTATCTTCTTAAGGACGTAAGCATACGTTCCAATATAGCTGTAATAATGATACTCGGGTACAACACTACCTTCTCATAATTTTTAGCAATATCCGTCCACTCTTTGACAAGCAGAACACTGTGTATACTTCCGTTATTCAACGTTATTTGTTTTGTAACGTTATAATACTTTAGTTACCTTTGATCCCAGACCGTATTTTGTAATCATGGCTTGATATTGTAGTGGGAGCTATCATTTTCATCACGCAAAGTCTTCTTTGAGGTAGATGATGAAGAAGGAAAAGCGTTTCCTTCTATAACAACACAATAGCGTTATTAAATTTTATAAAAATTGTCACTCGTTTTGCAACACCCGGGTATGTATTTGTTGATTCAGGTAATGGATGACCGCTGGGAGAGAGAAGTCACCGAGTTCGGCGCCATTAACATAACTGGATTTAGACTTCTAGATAATTCTAGAAAATTCGTTCGGGACTTTCTTGAACTTTGGAAAAAGGATTCCATCTCGGTAAGTTGTTTCATTTGTCAAAATACTTCGCCGGAGTAATTTCATGCACACTTTTGAGGATAATTCTTTGCCTTTCCCGTTATGTTTCCTGATTTTATTAGGTAGGTACTCAGCGGCTCCAAGTGGAGAGGTAGAAAACAAGTATCGATGAGGGCTGAAGTGGATTCCTGTATTAGTTTCTTAACTATGGAAGTAACTATTAATTAATCTCTGTAACCATTAAATAATCTTGGTAACTATTAAGTAATCTGTAATTATGGTTACATATAGTTTGTAGATAATAGCAACGTATGTCTTGGTTGGTCTGAACCCCCCTAAATTCGAATTTATAGAAATGATAAACCGTGTATTAACTTTGTGTCTCTGCCTAAAATCGTTAATATTATAACGATTTTAGGCAGAGAAATCTGATTATTTCAATAATCCAAAAATGCATTTAAATACGTTTGCAAAACTAGATTGTTTTCTGACAACAATTAATTCTATCTTTACCGGTATCCTACTTTAGGTGCTATTTAATCATAAAAATCAATATACGAGTAGTTTGGCTTACAATTATGTATCAGAATATGATACATAATTGTCTACACTGGATCGCAAAGAAAAAGTGTCGGTTAGAAAATCTTCAATATCTTCAAAACTACCTAGCTTTATGAAATAAAGACTAAAATAAAGAATATTTTAATGTGCTAAAATAAAATTAAAATAAAAATTAATTCAAATTTTTTATTTTAATAAATTTAAAATAAATAAAAATGACTAGTTTTTCCAGTATTTTCGTAAATGTAGGTTGGTTACAGATGTGCCGTTTTCACGCATTTTAGTACTTTGTGCTGCCTCCGCTAGCTCGCAATACTGCTGTGATGCGATTTGGCATACTTTCCTCTAGGCGTTAGAGGCGATGCTGCGAAATATTCTGCCATTCCTCTAATAGAGCTTCTTTCATTTCACGTAGCGTGATTGGCGGCCAATGACGATATAACCGGCAGATTCCGCTGACGTACACGTCGTCCCAGTTCATCCATGCATGCTCAATTGGGTTTTAGTCGGGGCTGCGTGCTGGCCACTCCATGTGTGTGATACCGACTTCTTGAAATTAGGCAAACACTATCTGAGCTTCATACGTTGTCTTGCATAAAAACGGCATTCTCGCCCATGTCCACTAAAAATGGACCACCGTTGTCATTCAGAATTTCAGTGACATATCTTTCTGCAGTTAAAGTTTAATTTTCTATCACCACTAGCTCAGTGCGACTTTTGGAAGAAATCCCAGCCCATCAGCAATCCGCCGTCTGGTACGTTTTCTTCTATACAGGCTTGGTTCTAGCGGTCTCCCTGTCTTCTGTACACTCTTTTCCTCCCGTCGTGCTTATATAAACAGAATCTAGACTCGTCTGAAAACATAACTCTTGACCAGTCATTCAGAGTCCAATTCTCGTGTTCTCTACCATAACTCAACCTTGAGTTTCTGTGGTGTCTTTCTAGTTTTGGGTCATTTGCACGTCTTAAAGGCTTTAAATTTGCTTCAGCCAGATGCCGCCTTTCTGTATCCGTACTCAGATTGTTTCCTCCACCTCGTAAATGATGATTCTGTACTTCAACAGCCGTAAGAAATCGATTTCTCAAAATTGTTGACACAATATAGCGATCCTCCTGCGCCGTCATGCACCTTGTTTGGCCTGTTTCTGGTCTTCGAAGATTGGATCCAGTTTCATGAAAACGCTGGAGTACTCGCGGAACTGTGGAAAGAGTCACACTAACAGTTCTCGCTGAATTTCGCTGACTGTCAAATCTTCAACCATTGGCAGGATCCTGGTACATTCTTCAGGGGTTAACGACATGATGACTTCAGAATTATAAAATTTATAAGGCAGAGACACCATATTTATAACATTTTTTATTGCAAAACTAAAACAAACGCAAAACAATTGATTAGATTTTTTTGTACTAAATTAAAAAAGACCATTATTTTACATTTTCAGTTTTTTATACAAATATCAAAAATAAATAAAAAGGTTTTATATATTATTTTATGTGGCATTAAATATTCTTAAATTTAGTCTTTATTTCGTAAAGCTTTTGTTGTTGGTCAGGTACTTTTGAAGATATTGAAAAATTTCTAACCGAACCTTTTTCTTTGCGGTCCAGTGTAAATCCAAATATTTCGAAAAATCGATGGTTTTCATTTTTAAAAGCCACTATGAGACGAACAAGTCGTTCGCCTGATGGTAAGCGCCACGCCTGCCCATAACAATTGCAGTGCCACCCAGAACTTTTGATATCATAAAAAGTACTCCGTAACACTGCATTGCGTCATCACCCCGAGAGATCAGATATGTGATCAGTTAAAATCAAGTATTTTCTCTTACGGAGTTAGAGATCAGTAACCAAGTAAACTTTGTATTAAGGTGCGTATTGACGCCAGAACATTCGCGAGTAATGCTATATATAGCAAACAAGCACTACATCAAGAGGCTTGCGTTAATATAAGCAATATCAGATTTAGTGAATCTGTCGGTAAAAACCGAATGAAACCACGCATATGTATATGAAACTTTTACTTATAAGAATCGTTACTCAAATATTCTTTAGTCAATACGTTATGGGTGAAATCTCGAATTCGACCTGTTACAAAAGCGTTTGGTCCGCCGCCGACCAATTGTATAAGGCACTAGCTTTTTCTCGCGACGTCGTCCACGTGGATGATAGAGGAAGCCCCTCTATCTTGTCGTTGAAGTATCTTGATTTTGAGATTATAGGACAAAACATTTTATTTAAATTTCTTTAATTTTTTTTAAGCTATTGCATAGCTTCTATCGCGGGCCTTGAGCGTGGAGACCGAATCCAGAAATTCCGTAACGAAAATAACCTAACAGCCCCCACTCCGAATGCTATGCAATAGCTTTACCGCGGCAGTCTCCGAGTGCCACACGTCTTTTTTTTTAATAAAAAGTATCCATGTTACTTCTAATACCTTCAAAAATACGCGTAGAAAGTTTTATGATGGTCGGTTAAGTAGTTTTCGCGTGAAATCGTAACAAACAAACTTACATTTATAATATTAAGTAGGGATACAAATGTCTTGCTCAAAACCTAACTCGGAGTTGATTACACGATTGTGCTTAAGTTCAGCAGGTACGCACCTTTAAATCATTAATTACTTAATTATTAAAATCATTAAGTACTTAACAGAAACAAATTAATAGTTGGAAGAAAATTCAGTTTCTGATATTATATCTACGAAGGTTGAGATATTAATTAAGTTACGGTGTATAATTATGACAGGGTATAGTCGACCGATGAACAGTATAATTTTATGGTTATATTTACCATAGCGAACGTACACACATGTCCGCCTTAGGTATAGCATTATTGCCGCCAAGCAGTAGTGCACAAGCATTGCTGTGTTCTGGTTTGAAGGGCATTGTAGCTAGCTAAATTACTGTGCATATGAGACTTAATATCTGATGTCTCGGGGTAATTTTCTTTTTTTTACATCAGACTGGGACTGCTTTTGATAACAATCTCACCTGATGCGACGACGTGATGACCCCAATGCAGTGCTACGCAGTGCTTTTGGTATGGTACCTCATGAATCAATCGAGAGGCGAGCCAAGATACTCATTGGTGATGATGCGCTATTGGAGTCAAGACTCCACAGTCTTGAACATCGACGCAGAATTGCCAGTCTATCGGTTTTTTATCGGATACATTTCGGAGGGTGTGCGTCGGAATAGCACCAACTAATTCCCCCATCCCCATTTTATCATCGGACTAAAAGACGTACGGCAATACGCCACCGTTTCATGGTGGACATTCCTCCTGCGCGTACTAAGCGCTTCGCTTCCACTTTTATTATGCGCACTGCTAATGAGTGGAACTCCGTGCCAGAGTCAGTCTTTCCCGATAGCTACAATCTGAGAATCTTCAAGTCTCGAGTGAACAAGTACTATCTTGGTAAGCGTGCTAGATCGTCGACCGCATCGTCGCTTACCATCAGGGACATAGTGGTCAATCGCAAGCCAATTAGCAATAAAAAAACCTATTAAAAGTTCTGGGTGGCACTGCAGTTGTTATAGGCAGGTGCAGCGCTTACCATCAGGAAAACAACATGCTCGTCTCATCACACAGTTCCATAAAAAACAAAAACTAAATGAAACATGAGCAGAAATTCACAACAGATAAATCTTGGAAATCTAAATGTAGGAAATTAGAGACTACCTATATATAAAATACATAATAATATGTACTTCGCTGAGGTAGTCAGCGTCATAGTGTGTGCGGGCAATTACAATATAATTTTGCGTTTCTCGAATTGTCTAGTCTTTTTATGAAACCGTCACTGAAATATAAACTAAAATTTAACAGGGTGTCATAGGGTGTCATCATTTGAGACTAGGTACAATACAATAAGGCTTACCCAAAACAATACTTGAGTAACTAAAAGTATACTATATTTTGGTACTTTTAATAGCAAAATGACATTAACTAAAGTAAAAGAATAGTTACGTGGCATGATAACAAATAAGCGATAGCAATGAGACAGTTTTTCTCCGAGCACGTTTCCTGGTAACATTACGAGCTTCTTATTGTACATTCAGAGAGCAAACTCGTTAAACCCTCAATTTTAAGGAAAACATCTCGTTACACACTTTTCAGCGGAACAAATCGCTATTTTTTGTCATTTGTTTGAACGGCCGTGCTATAAATGTACAAACAATGTTTATATTGCTTTTGAGAATTCATTGTTACCTACATGTTGAAATACATACACTCACACACAGTGGTGTAACATCCAATATTAAAGTAAACAATTACTATCACATGTATACCCAGCCTATAGTCATTGACCTAGTCTTACCGATACTAAGATAGTAGGTACATTGTATTTCCTTATTCTCGTTTTTTTGCCTCAACATAAGTTTGATTTTTGTCCGAGAACAAAATAAAAATAATTGAATTAAATGTGTAGATAAAACGTTTATTGACATATTTTTAGCAACCTAACATTTCATATCAAATATTTATACCTAGTCGTTTTGTTAATAATCGTTCATAGCAATCAGTTTGAAATATAATAGAAACTCCAAAAGTCGCATAATTGGTAGGCAGCTTAAAAAATACAAAGAAGCAAATTCTAAGACAAATTAAACTTTCCAAACTTGGGACAAAATTAGCGAGGAGGGAATGCAAATACTCCCGCGGCGGCAACCGGCAGAGACATGTCATGAAGCCGCTCGAAACGGCATCCACGGAACTTAACTAATGATATGAATTTTAAACAGGCTAAAGCCGCGCTAATGTTTGACGCCGTGCAAGTTTTAGTAGACGCGATAGTGCGTCTGCTGCGCAAAAAACCCGAGCTGATCAGGAACGCGGCGCGACGCAACGCCAACTCCAACTCCAGCCGCGTCATGGAGTGCAACCCCAAAGGGAAGATCACCCCATATGAGCACGGCGAGAAGATATCCCGAATGATAAAAAAGGTACGACACGCGCCCGGCATCAGCCATAGCTGGGAAAATGTCATTGTAAATTTACCTGTAGAAAGAAGTCGATGAATTTAAGTAATCGTTAAAACTTTGAAAAAGAAGCAATATAATGGTAATTTTTGAATAACTTTTCTCCATTTTTTGTTGATGCCGGAGCTAAATTGCTATATTATAATATAATAAATGCTATCGCATAATGTGTTTAAAGGATCTGCTCACGTTGCGGTTAGGTTCTTAGCTTGGCGGCACATTCTGACCTTCAGCTGTGTATGTGCATTATATCTGTCTTTCAGTGTTCCAATTCCCTAGAGTTATTTTAAATTCCAAGTTGCCAGTGCGAATGATTGATGCCAATTCATACATTCAATTACGAGTGCCAGCGAATGCTTCGTTATTCATGTGCGGGGATAAGCGCGCCCGGTGACGCCCGCACTGAATATGTGAAATTCACAACGATATCGGTGGCGGGAGGCAAACGCCAATAATATTTGAGTCGCGCTAATGGTTTACTTGCCATTCAATTTATCGTCCTAATGGCTATGTGAAACTCGCACGCGGTACCTACGTCAAGCTCTCTGCCAACACTGTCATTGTATTATATTAATTAACCGGCACCCTGGCCCCAACATTGTCCTGTGTCCCGCCCGCCGTCGTCGGAGACCCATTAGGTACCGCTCACTATTGAATCGAACGAATATCTCTCGTATATAAGGTATGCTCCGTATGACTCACAAGTCGCACGAAACAAAAGCTTACGTATGCGGATCAAACACAAAATGCTTTGAAATACGAGTAGGTACTATACGTTTACGACGGCAGACAAAGAGAACTTTTATCTACTGTTTTAATTAACAAAATCAACGTAAACTAATTTTGGTACGTAGTTAATGTCTCGCAATTCAAGATGATAATAAGAGACTCTTCCACTCAAAATTGACGTAAAATAATTCCATTTGAAAAAGGCCCACGCCACCGTAGATTCAGTAAGAGTTAAGGGTCCTATAAAATGAAATAAAACATTGTGTTTTTGTTGTAAATAGTAGAGATACAACTTTAAACACATCATGCAAGGTTTTGAAGATAGACGCAATGAAATTGCGTATAAGCCAAATGTCCTCTTCCTATATGAAAACTCAAATAGTGAAGGGACGCGTCGGATCCCAAACAGTCGAAGCAGTTCGGAACCTTGCCGGTTACTTGACAGAGGCAAAACTCTAAGAGTGGGTCATTTATTTTGCTGTCACGTGTTCCTCTTATAAATCTAAGCCAAATTTGACAAAAAAGATTAAAGCGTTTAGATTAAACAGGTGTACAGTCAGTAACGGAAAATAATAGATAAATGTATGTATCATTACAAAATTTATAGAGTTGAAGATCAAAATAAAAGTTTTTAAAAAAACCTTATTCAACAATAAGCTTTAAAGTCTTGAAGTACCTAGTGTTTGTTCAACACCGCGGGCGGCGCTATTCTTACCACTTCGTATTCGCAGCAGCACCGTAACCTGACGTTGACATATCAACGTTAATATTATATCTAATGAATAACGTAGCGAGTTCCATTGTGCCAACTTTCCGGGCAGTAATGTAGGTGCGAAATTTAAACTGCGCTGAATGACTAGGACACAGGTGTTGAATACGGTCCGTCTTTTATATCGGGCGAGAGCAGAGGGCGCGCGAAGGTTTCGAGGTGCCGGCGATTAATTAGGTTCGCCGGTGACGCGTAATTAACCCCCGTACTCGCTAACTGCCCGGACTCGCGCGCCGCCACTGCCGCGCGCGTGGGATATATGAGAATTTTTATTACACCCTCGTCGCCGACATATGATTCCGTGCTAAGCGAATTTAAACACTGAGGCTTTTAAATTTAAAGACAACAGTCGCGTTGTTTGCTGCAGACCGAGATAGAAGGACTCAGCGGGCCCATCAGGTTCAACGAGGAGGGTCACCGCCGCAATTTCTCGCTCCAAATCGTGGAGAACACCGTCGATGGGGAAATGGTCAAGGTAAGTCATTATTATATGTAATAGAATTTGTGCCGCGTCACTTACTTTTGCGGAATGGAGCCATCGCGTCGACATGTTAATTGACCTAATTACGAATCATTTGTTTGCTTTTCCATGTGTGCTAGGGTGTCATAAAATTAGGAATTATTATTTATAATGTGCGAGTAATGTTTTGTTTAGGTGGCGGCGTGGTACGATCACAAGGGTCTGGTGCCGGTGCGGGCGAAGCTGGCTCCGCTGGACGTGTCGGGTAACTACGACAGGAATAAGACGTACATCGTGTCGACCATTGAGGAGCCACCCTACTTCCTGCGCAGCCGGCCTGACGCGCCTGAAGCCTCCCCCGACGAGCCTTACCGCGGCTACTGCGCCGATTTAGCTCGGATGTTGGCAGACAAGCTGGAGATTAAATGTAAGTCACACCACAATTGAACTAAATGTATATATTACATAGATAAATCTTTATTGTTCAAACCTAAAACTTACAAATTGCAGCTTTACATTTAACCTTAAACATTCACACCATAGGTACTTTAATATTTTTCAAAAACAGTTGTATTCAAAGGTAGATTTAGTTTGTAAAGATAGAAGGATGAAAATAAATAATACTGTTTATAGTTCAGTTTTAAAAAATAGGACATAATAATTAGAGCCAAATAACTCAGACACAAATTAAACACCTTCCCACACCTTCGCCAGATATTCAACCGCCAAGTACAAGCACAAAACAAATAAGTACTTTTATACCACACCCACTCGGAAAGTGTCTTATTACTCGTTCATAAACGGGTTACAAAGTTCGTAATTTCTCCCTTAAAAATGTGCGGCGGGAAAAGTTATATGGAATTTCATTACTGCCCTCCGAAGCAGGGCAGGAATGTTGTATGAAAATCCATTACTGCCCGGCTAGCTTTCTTTTGTTTTTTAGCAGCAAACATAAAAAAAAACACAAACGTCAAACCTCAAAAAGGTCTTGTATGAAATAATTAGAAAAAAGAGGCGGGAAACATACAAACCTCAAATCTCAAAAAGGTTTTATATCAAATAATTAGAGAAAAGAGGCGGTTTTTTTTTTGTTTTCTATTCATAATGAAATGAGGATGGCAACCTTATTCTGCAATACGAAAAAAAAAGCCCGGCAATTTATTTTGTTGCGTTAAATTTTGTTTTAACTAAATTGATAATTTAACAGTACCTAGCTTTTAATTTTCTAAAATTTTCCTCGTAGGTGTAGTATAAAGATATACATAGTGATGTATCACTCGGGAGAAAGTTCTATTTCGTTTTCTCCCCTCGATGTACAATGTACTATTCTGTTTTGTAGTACAAGTGTGCAGATATTACTGTTCCGAAATGATGAGCACTGTCTCTATTATATTAAGGTGACTAGAGCAGTGCAGCACCGGATTTTACAACACAAGGATCTTGGTGGCACTGCAACTGTTATAGGCAGGCGTTTTGCTTGCTATCAAGTGAACGACTTGCTCGTCTCGCCACTTAGTTACAAAACATAGAATAGAATAGAATAGAAAAGCTCTTTATTGTATACTTAATTAAATAAATAGACAATAACACAGTCCTTAACTATGGTAGTACAATGGGCGGTCTGATCGCTTGAAGCGATCTCTTCCAGACAACCTTTGGATGGACAGTATCGGAAGAAGTAGACGGCGGCGGTGTAAAACAAAATTTGTTAATTACAACACCTACATAATCATACATACATGCTAATATTTACATTCACACATAGCAAAATGTGAAAACAATATTTAAACGCATACAGGTGTCTGTTGTAAATTTCCGACAAGTACACCTTATCAATTTGGTATACACATATGTGATTAAAATCTTAATTAATCCTATTATCACACAAAGTCTAAACAGTTATATTCGAGTCAAATACCCTATTCAATTGGAATAGAATTCTCACTCGCTTTGTAACCCCGCGCCTATCCCATCCGAGAATGTATTTGGCGCTGATAATAACTATCACGCTTCCAGCTTCGAAATCGATTTTACTGTTTATGTTAGGTACCATGTTAGGTGCCTACTATACCACGAACTTTGTAATGCACACAAAAGCTATTAATTTACAGTAATTTGTGCTGCCATTTAATACATATTGTTTCATTTAAAAATATAAATCTGCTTAACTCGTAATTATTTTGATAGGAAGTTCAAAATGAATGAAGCGGAATAAAGAACGACAGTTTTAAACTCATAGCCAATAAAATAATCACTATTCCACAGCTTTCACAAAATAGTATCACATTGGAAAAAATTAACACTGTACGGACCCGAGGATATACCTATATGTACGCCAGAAGAAACTTTGGGTTTGGAAATTTTGTTATAATTTGTTGGTTTTAAAGATAGTTTTAGGTCTCATTGTTATTTATATTTTGACTAGAAAAAATAAACAATTGTTTCAGTAGATTTTTTTTATAACTTTTAAGCTCTTTTGATAAGCAGGCCATTCGAGCGTCTTATGTCCACCAGATTGTAAATAATTATTGTACCTACTTCATTTCGTTTCAAAAATTTTTTTTCTCCTTTGACCGTCGCGTCCCTTTGGTCCAAGTAGGTAGTGGGAAAAGTCAACCAATCACCCAAAAACAAAACCAACGCGACATGGATTTAGATTAATTTGTATGGAGACGCAAACACTGAGTAGCAAAACAACAATAAATTCAATAAATATTTGAGTGATTCTCATACGTTTTTTCAACATTTTATGTAGTACCTATGTGCCTAATACATACGTATGTGTGATTCAATTGAAGGGGTTCCCAGTGACGTTGCGTAACGAATCATTGCTCTTGACAGATGAGTTTCGCATGGTGAAGGACGGAAAGTACGGCCACGAGAATCCGAAAATTGTCGGCGGCTGGGACGGCTTGGTGGGCGAGTTGGTGCGGAAGGTAAGCTATATCGGCCTTGTTTTTTAAACTTCTGGAAAGCCGCCAGCTAAGAAGCCGCCTTGTCTAGAAATAGGTTTTTTTTTCCAGAAATTTTACGATCTTCTAGCGACGAGTGTCATAAAAGATTCGTTTATCGTTAAAATGATGAGCGGAGAGACCGTAAAAATTAACGCCAAAGATGAAGACTCGTACAGAGCCATAAGCAAGCTGTTGTTACAAAACAACTGTCTCTGGCACTCTTATGAGAACAAACAGGACAGACCGATTCGAGTGATGGCTAAAAACTTACATTCCTCGTGCCTGCCTGAGAGAATAGCTGAAGACCTTATTCTCAAAGGCTTTAAAATTCAAGATGCGGTTAACAAACTCAGCTGGAGGAGTAAGGAACCGCTCAACATGTTTATGCTTTCATTTCAAAAAGACGAAGACATAAACAAAATCTACGGCATTAAGTCTATTTTGGGCTGCAAAGTGGACATTCAACCAGTTAAAACTTCTAAGCTGATCCCACAATGCAAAAGGTGTCAAGCTTATGGTCACACACAAAAGTATTGTTCTAAAGAGCCTAGGTGCGTAAAGTGCACCGGTAAGCATCTAACTAGGGATTGTACTAAACCAGCAGAATCAAAGCCAAAGTGTGTCCACTGCGGCGAACCACATCCTGCCAATTACAGAGGATGCATAGTTGCCAAAGAATTGCAAACCATAAAAAATAAACTAGCAAGGAAAAATGTTTCTGCGCCCACCATCCAGGTTCCAAGTGCAAACAAAACAAAAACACCAAGTGCTAAACTAAATGTCACAAATAATGTTTCATTTGCTCAAATTACGAAAGGAGCTCAGCAGAGACCAGTATCCCAAACGCAACCTAAGCAAAATAGCTCGGACGTTGATGTAAAATTAAATAAGATTCTACAACTGATGACCTCATTCGATGAAAGATTAAAACAACTTGAAAATAGCACCAAAATAGCTACCTCAAAACATCATAAATGATTAAGTCACTTAAAATAATGGCATGGAATGCAAATGGGCTCCTTCAACATCGACATGAACTACAGGCAGTGTTGTCTACAGAAAATATTGATGTGTGTCTGATTTCGGAGTCCCATTTCACCAAAGAATCTTACATCCAGATCAAAGGTTATAAAACATATCATGCACTGCATCCCAATAACACTGCTAGAGGAGGTAGCGCCGTGATAATAAAGGAAAACATCTACCATTATGAAGAGCATAACTTTGAAGAACAACATATACAAGCCGTAGCTGTTTGTGTTAAAACCAAACGCTATCCTATCACTATATCAGCCATATACTGCCCACCAAAGCATGCACTAAAGGCTGAGCAGTACAGAAACTTTTTGAAAGGACTTGGTAACAGATTCTTGTTGGGTGGTGATTGGAATGCTAAAAACACCTTCTGGGGGTCTAGGCTTACCACAACCAAAGGAAAGGAGCTACTAATTGCCATCAGAGATATGAAATGCAATGTTATATCAACGGGAAAGCCTACCTATTGGCCGACTGATCAGCAAAAAATTCCAGATCTCATTGATTTTTTCATTTACAAAAATATATCACCTAACTTTTTAAGCATTCAGGAAGGCTATGATATGAGCTCAGACCACTCACCTATAATACTGACTTTAAGTGAGAATATTGTGCAGAGAGAGAACAACCCCACCTTAGTAAATAAGAACACGGATTGGGAAAGTTTTAAATTAGATCTAAATTCTATGATTAATCTGAATGTTCCACTAAAAAATCCACAGCAGCTAGAAGATGATGTGAGAAAACTCATAACAGATATACAACAATGTGCTTGGAAAAATACACCTGAAATTAAAATAAGAATTAGAAATAACTGCTATCCAATAGAAATTAGAAACCTGATAATTGAAAAGAGGAAACAGAGACAAAAATGGCACACAACGAGAGCACCACAAGACAAAAAACTACTAAATAATCTCACGAAAAGACTTAGGAGGGAAATTCAGAAGTTTAACGACGAATCTATGAATACTCAATTAAGTCAGTTAACATGTGACCGCACAACGGATTACTCGCTATGGAAAATGACCAAAAACCTAAAGAAGCCTATAATGCAGATTCCACCAATAAAAGAAGCCAATGGAAGCTGGGCTATCAATAATGAACAAAAGGCAACTAGATTTGCACAACACCTGGAGCAAACCTTTCAAGAAAGTGAAGAAACTACAGACAACATTATTTTGAACAAAACATCGAAATATGAGCTAGAAATTAAACTCGTCACTCCAAGAGAGGTATACAATGAGGTCAAAAAACTAAAACAAAAGAAATCTCCTGGTTATGACCTCATTACTGGAGAAGTTTTACAAAACCTCCCACGTAGAGCCATAGTCAAACTTACCACTCTTATTAATGCTACATTCAGACTTAAATATGTACCCGATGTGTGGAAAGTTGCCGAAGTCATTATGATAGCTAAACCTGGAAAACCACCCAATGAAGTAACATCATACAGACCGATATCACTGTTACCAATAGTGTCCAAATTGTTTGAGAAACTCCTGTTTAAACGTATGAAGCCCATCATAGAAGAAAAAACATTGATCCCTGATTATCAATTCGGATTTAGAGAAAAACATTCTACAATAGACCAAGTACACAGAATCACCAACATTATCGAAAAAACATTAGAAGAAAAAAAAGTTTGTTCTACTGTCTTTTTGGACGTAGCACAAGCATTTGACAAAGTGTGGCATAAAGGCCTTATATTCAAACTAAGAAATATGCTCCCACAACAGTTCGCAGACCTCTTAGAATCCTATCTAACACAAAGAATGTTCAGAGTGCGACAAGACGATGCTTACTCAGAACTTAAGCAAATAAAAGCTGGAGTACCACAGGGAAGTGTCTTAGGTCCGGTCCTGTACTTATTGTACACTTGTGACATTCCAGAGTTAGAAGAGAATACCATAGCAACCTTTGCAGACGACACAGCCATCATGGCCACAGGGGTCACTCAAGAGGAAGCAGTGGAAAAAGTTCAAATAGCCATCAATACCATCTTTGATTGGACCAAAAAATGGAGAATCAAACTCAACGAATCTAAATCCATTCACATAGATTTCACTAACAAAAGACCAAATTACCATCCGGTGTTCATCAATAGCAAGACGATACCGTACGAAAATACGGCCAAGTACCTTGGCATGACACTAGACGCAAAGCTTCGCTGGAAGGCACATGTCAAAAAGAAACGCGACGAGTTGGAACTTCGCTATAGGAAAATGTATTGGCTACTTGGGAGGCATTCTACGTTGTCAGTGCACAATAAAGTACTATTGTACAAACAAATCCTCATGCCAATATGGACGTATGGTATCCAGCTGTGGGGGTGTACCAACCAAAGCAATGTAGCAATGATACAAAGATTCCAAAACAAAGTACTCAGGGGTATCGTAAACGCTCCGTGGTATATTCGAAATGACGACCTCCATCGGGACCTGAAAGTGGACCTCGTTACTAGTGTTATTAAAAAGTTCGCCGAAGCTCACGAATGTAGACTTCACCATCACGTGAACGTCGAGGCTATCCAGCTCCTCGACACCACAGACCTAGTGAGAAGGCTCAAAAGGACAAAACCTTTTGAGTTAGTGTAGTGAAGTGACAGTGTACCGTAGTACCTATACATACTTTAGTGCTACCCGTAAAGAACACATCAACAAAGTGTCTTCGCCTAAATAGAGACAGTAAGAAAAGTGTTAATGGACACATTCTTAGTTATACTATACTTAGCAATTTAAGTCAAAGTTAAATTACTTATTAGTCTTAGTAGGCTAGATTGTAATATTAATGGGATGTCTTTTTGAGACAGATCATTATAAAAAAAAAAAAAAAAAAAAAAACTTCTGTCAAGACTTGCCTTAATCATTAGGATATTTGACAACATTTTGTTATTGTATCAATAATATTGAAAAATAAAATATAAAAATTAAAATATCAACATCCTAAAAACTGATCTACAACTAGTTTTTTGATATCCCAGCTATCATTAATTTAATAACCCAATATATTTAATGGTAAAGGATGTTCACTCGTTTCTAGAAAAACGTCTTTTATACGAGCTTAATTGTGTCATTTTATATGCCGCTACCAGACTAACACCACATTTAAGCTGCTGCCATTTCTGTGTAACTCCTGAAAGTTAAATGGCTGTTACTATTTTATTACTCAACTACCTTAACTTAAACAAAAATACTTATTTAAATAATGAGCCTGTCACTGCCCACTGTTGCGTGTAAACACAAGAAGAAGGAAAATATTAAATACAATCGTTTGAGAAATATAAAAGTCCTCTAGCTAAGAATAAATAATCTCTCCTCATCTGAACTTCCGAGATCCAGAACTTCATATTTTATCACGAATTGTCAAACACAATGATTTCGATAACAAGGAAAACTTTGAGGTCTTCGTCTACAAATTGACGTATTTAATTAAATTAAATTAAATATTCAATCAATTCAATTCGGTAAAGTATAGGTATATATAGAAATCATTATAGTACTTATTACATAAATAACTACCCATACATAATATTCATAAAAAAAATATTTTGAAAAGAAACCTGATATTCAACAAAAACATATTTAGGGTATGTACCTAATAGTTAGTTTTCTTTGGTTAGGGTTGTATGCTCATTTATAACGCAAGTAGGACGTTGCGCTTTCAGTGTTCCGTAAATTTCACCCGAGTCACAACAGTGAGTTTTAGAAGGTGATGTTATGGATGTATGAGATACGTAACATTCAAAGTATTTAATTCATAAGATTAAGACAGTAAGCTGTCCTAATCTTATAAGTTAATACCTGTGGCAGACGAAATGATGATCGACAACAACAGGCCTCCGTTTGGATTCTCTTTAGGCACGAGACGGAGCTCACTTTATTATAGACAATATTTATTTATTTATTTATTTCTAGCCGTTAGTGTCCCACCGCTGGGCAAAGGCCTCCCCCCAAATCTTTCCACTCGTCCCTGTCTTGCGCCAGTTGCGCCCAGTCTGGATAAAATTTGTCGAGCTCGTCCCGCCATCTCCTTCTCGGTCTGCCGCGCCGTCTTCTAGCGTTGTCTGGCCTCCAGTCTGTAGTCAACTTAGCCCACAGCGCATTCGGCATACGACAGACATATAGACAATAACCATACATTATTTCATGGATTCCAAAATTAATTCATCGCGTATTGTACTCGTAGTGTAATTTCACAGAATAATGTTATTACTGGGGATGAACATGCACAGCAATGGTTATGTGCTAAAATAAATACGAAGATTATTACAAATCGCGCCGCGGGCGTCCAAACCCACAATAAATGTTCGTATCAATGTTGAAATATCGAATATGCATGAAGCCGCATATCCGGCCGCACGGCAGCGATCATTCGCTACCTAAACGTGAGATGCATTCTATTATTTTTATAAAAGGCTAAATAAATTAAACTTACGCGCTGCGGTAAAAAGTGATTGGTTCGTAAGCTTTATAACTAAGGGATGTTTCCCTTAGTATATCTTCCCCTTTGTATCCCTTTGTATTCCCTTAGTATACCTTATAACTAAGGGAAACATCCTTTAGTTATAAAGCTTACAAACCGAAGACTAAAAATCTAAAGTAAGTAGAGGTAAAGCGAAACTTCCAACGCAATAAAGAACTTGAGGTATAGCAATCCAGCGCGTTAAGTGCGAAAAACTGTTCTTAGCTTAGAAACAATGTAGGTAGACATAATTAATATAATTAATATAAAAATACATGATTATGCATTTTATAAACGAGTAATTTAACCTATTCATTTTCAGTATAGCGGGTCTCATCCCTGACACAGAAACACCCGGGGTCAGCCTAGTATAATACCTACAACTGTCTGGGTCAAACTGGGTCAAATGTTGCTTATGAATATATTGAGTTGAAAAAAAACCTAAGTTTACGTCATTTACATATCGGCCACAAATATCAGAGATATCGAAAGCCGAAGATATTGTATATACGAAGTCGTAAACAGTGAAACCACGCCGCAAGACTCCATCGGTATGTGGGGCGCGTATCTCGTTCGAGACTGTATACTGTTGACAATATCGAAACGACAACGGATACCGTTTTATTAAAAACAAGCTCGTCTATTTTTATAAGCGTGAAGTACATAACCGTGATCGGGATATGAGAGTTGAACGAAACAATTTAAAATTAGGTATAAGCGATAGCATCGGGTCATCGAACACAGGCGAAATATTTATTAATTACTTTAGAAACGTCACTGTCTCGCTAACACTTCCAACTTGAAGGTGTTCATTATTGAATACTCTACGTAGCTTATAAAAGTTACGTAGAGTATTAAGTTACGTAGAATTTAATACAGAAATAATGAAAAGCAAGGAGTTTTATACATGGCAACGAATAAATTGGATACCAGGAAATATGTACCTACCTACTTAGTATTCGTATACATAAGCTGCATAGATAATATTTATTTGAACGATGATGTGATGTCTGCTACATCCATCAAATTACACACCTACTACAATGATCGACGGTTCAAAATCAATTGCAGTACTAACTACGAATCAAAGTTAGCGCTGCAATTGTTTTGTAACCGTATGTAGAAAATTCTTAAATATTATAAATGCGAAAGTTTGTATGTATGGATGTATAGATGTTTGTTAATCTTTCACGCAAAAACGACCGAACCGATTTTGATATAATTTGGTATCTAGGTACTTTAGGTAAAGTAAAATAGCCAAGTGGCTACTTTTATCTTTTTAGTTGGAACCGCGGGGCGCAGCTAGTCAATTATATAATTGGTCACTACGACATTTAACCTTTATATGATTTTGGTATTTGCTAGGCCATATTTGAACAACACCTATCTAATAACGTAATTATGCAAATCCCAATTGATGGGAAATGTTGATCTCTCAATTATTTACTTAATAAGCGATTTGCATTAATTCCGATAGTTAACTGTTAATGAATTTATAATTACCATCAACAACTTCAAGCACAACTTTCCATTGCTAGTCAAGGCTTGCCCAAAACTTTGTGTATTACTTTACATTAATGAGTTCAAAGATTTGAAATGTACGAAAACTGCTAAATATGTTTACATTTATATGGTAGGTACGTTTTTATACTAATACTTTACTGTAATGTGTATTTTCACGCTTTTCTATTTATACAACAAAAGATCTGCAAGACATTAGATTACCTAAAATAATAATAAATAAAAAGTCTGTTTCTTTTACTTTCATGTACATTTTTATGTCGATATTTCAGTATGATTAAAATCACTTTCCTCACGCATCCATAATACCAAAAGTTGACCTAAGCTCTCTCTTTATGTTTCCCCGACCTTTGTGACCTTTTTGAAAATATAAATAAAATTATATTATAATGATAATATTGATATAAAGTATTTGATTAAATATGAAATAGCTATATGAAATGATACTACGATTTTTTATAACGCCCATTTTAGGGACCGGTACTTATACGACGACATTTTCTTTATTACGAAAGCCTATAAGAGAGCGAGTATGGCTCAGTGGGAAAAACGTGCGACTTTCGATCCTACGCACCCGAGTTCAAATCCCGCTGGCCCCGCACCACTGACTTTCTTAAGTTATGTGCGGATTTAACACTAGCTCTAAAAACGGTGAAGGAAATGATCGTGAAGAAACCGGCATATCCAAGAATTTATCACAAAAATTCAAGGACATGTGACATGCACCAACCCGCACTGGGCCAGCGTGGTGGACTGATGATGATGGGAAATCCTGAAATTAGCAAGTATGTTTCTCTTGACTGCAAGGGGCTTGCTAAGAAATAATTTTACGAGATAAAGGAACTAACTAGGATTCCCTGTATCTAGGAAACCAGGAACTATGAGGACCATGGTCCCACAACACCCAGACACGAAACGGAATTGAACCCGCAACCTCAGTGATGTATGAGATTTGACCCAACCTGCCCAACCACTACACCACAGAGGTTATGAATAATAAACCTTCCATTTAATGTTACTCAATGTGAACAATGTAAAGTTCAAAACAAACGCTTCTAGTTATTTTTGACAAACATTGCAATTCAAACATGCAAGGCAAATGAAATACGTATAGCGATTAAAAACCTCGCGAGTTATAAAGTAGCGAGTTATAAACTGCAGCATTTCCTCAAAGTGAAAATAAACAAATCGTTAAAGGTTTCCTGGACTGAATGTAACCTTGATATAAATATTTTCCCGTACACACGAAACTACCGATACATAAATCTCGACTGTCGTTCCCTTATCGCAACATCTATAAGTTTCGCACGTAATACTAGCGATTTTTTTTTATAGTAAAGGCACCTATTTTTAAGGTTCCGCAATCAAAATATAAACACTCGTGGTGCTCATCTATTCATATGTCTAGTTGTTTACCGGTATTGATAAGATTCGTTATTTTATTCGCTCAGTAATAAATAACCGTAACCTTCAGCTAACGAAAGAAAGAGAAAAATGGTTGGTTGCGCGGTGACTTTCGGTACGATGCGATGCATCGGAGTTTTAGCACAGAATACTAAGGGACAGAAGCATCACTCCGCAATGAAATTTAAACAAATAGCGTCTCTTGCTATGACGCAATAAAATTCAATTCAGCTCGCGTAGCGCTGCATACCTACCAGTCATATTAACGTACAGAGCGACTCTCTTTCTATCGCATAGCTCTTATCTATTCTGACGCGGCACGTGTAACGACGTGCGACCCGCCGTCGGTGTCCGGCATGTACTTGTAGCTTCGTACCTACAGTGCGGAGTGCGCTAGGCCTGGTTTAAGTATCAAGTTCTTAAACTTATCTTATAGGTACTATTCTATATGTACGTACCTACTTTGATTAAATAAGATGAGCATATACCATACGTATTTTGAAAATAAATATCTTTTTAAACTTATTATCGTTCTTTTTATCGTTTCTTTATCGTTCTTTCTTATCGTTCTTTTTAAACTACGCGTTATGGAATAAGGAACCCTATCACTTTAGGGCAATACGTGGTTGCTTTATTTTCGGTGCGCCCCCTAAAGTTACCGACGGTGCTTTATTTTATTTTCGTTATATCTACCAATTTACTGATAGTAACGAAAAACAGAATGAAAGGGCATAACATCATAAAAGAAACAATTTTATCGAATTTCGAAATCTTACAATTCCCATTGATTGCTTTTGGATTTTGATTGTATTTTGATGATATTATAATTAATATAGACAATTGATTATACTGACATCGCAACATTTTAGTAGTTATAGTACATGTTAATGTAATCTAATTATTATTGTTTCTGTGTTGTCTTTTATTAGTGTATGACATTTATTAATTTATATAATTTGATTTTTATGATATTTTTTTAGTTGACGTGTAACAATGAAATTACCAATAAATGATTATGATTATTATGATTATAATTATGATTTGTTCCTTGTATCAACTCCTAACGTCATGTAAAACCTTTCAGGAAGTGGACATGGCCATCGCTCCGCTGATTATCACCATAGAAAGGGAAACTGTTATTGACTTCAGCAGGCCCTTCCTTTCGTTTAACCTGAAAGGCACGCACACCGCTCAAGCGTCGACCTCTATCTTCAGTTTCCTTCGCCCCCTTTCTAGGGAAACTTGGGTAAGTTACGTTTCGAAATATTTTTAGTCTACTTTCCAGTCGTGTCTAAGAAGAACTAGTCGTGATAATTCTTCATTTGAATATGAAGAAGAATTGCTGGAGAGTACTTTACTGTTAGTGGTTGAGTTATAATGGAAAAGGACGGGATAAACCTTTTGACATAAAAATGACTGAACCTGTAAACAATCAAAATGGATCAAAAGTACACAACTAACATCTTCGACCAGTCTTCCAGTCAGTCTTAGATAACAACGTCTAAGGTTCTTTTAACTGTTCCCACGACAGGATATTAGGAAACTTTTTAATATTGAAATTATGTCTTAACTTCAGTACGATCAATGTTTAATGACCTTAGTTTCAAAAACTATTTACGTTTATAGAGTTGTATGTATGAAAGGTCCGTTTGTCCATAGCTCTGTATCCTGTGCAGTCTCGTGGTAGTGAGCGTAGTGATGTTCCTGGTGTCTCGGTTCTCACCGCAGGAATGGCGCATTGTTTCGGTCACGGACTCACAGTCGTCGGACCAGTCTGATGTCGCTACGACTAAAGTAAGAACAAAGATCTATGTTAGTCCTGAACGATGAAATTCATGCGAACGACGATATGAAGTTTTAACGATCTCGTAACATATTTAGTTTTTTGTTCGAGTATACTATTTTGCGTCTAGAAATTGCGTGTAGAGCACTTAATTCACATAAATAACAAAACTTTGTGCAGTTACGTACTAGAGATAGTAACTACATGTCCTCAATTTAACATAATACCTCCTAATACAAGGTTTATACCTAAACTATGAAGTGAAGTGTGGAGCCTTAAAGAAAAGTATTGTTTTACGCGCATGTTTATTATTAATTTTTAAGCTATTGCATAGCTTCTATCGCGGGCCTTGAGCGTGGAGACCGAATCCAGAAATTCCGTAACGAAAATAACCTAACACCCCCCACTCCGAGTGCTATGCAATAGCTTTACCGCGGCAGTCTCCGAGTGCCACACGTCTTTTTTTTATTACTTTATATGATGTAGGTATAACGTTTAGGTTTAACAGTGGGTTAAAAAAATAAAATTGAATTTTAATTTTGTTTTAAGATAAGCCATAGCAGACGCACTTTTTTACTATTTATAGGCTTGCGTTTGACCGCTGTCTCACCGTGAAACGTGAAAATAATACGCATACCAATATTATAACACAAAAATGTTTTCAAAGCGGCGATATACTCGTAGTTTTCGACTGTCAATCAAACATTTTGCAAAATACGAAAAGAGAAATGTGCTCAAAACAGTCGGCGTCATATAAATTCAGTTTTGTTTTTATACATCAATTTTATCCAACTTTATTAATATTAACACAACATTTCAGACGACAATAGTGAACGAGTTCAGTTTTTGGAACTCAATGTGGTTCTCTTTGGGCAGCTTCATGCAACAAGGCAGCGATATTACACCGAGGTTAGTGATTTCATTTATGTTATTTTTATTTGTATTTTTTAACTGTAATAGAACAAGTTAAATGCACAAGTATATCTTTTATATATTTATAGAAAAAAAATGTGTGTTAATGAAGCTGGTTCAAAGGTGATAAAGTAGTCATTTCTCGGTATTCAGCTACCTGGCCCTAATGTTTATCCAGGAATAATTAGTTAATTCTTGTTATGTACGAAGAAAATAACAGCTTAAAAATTAATCAACACCAGGGCCTCTAGCGGGATAAAGTTGCAGTATTCTTCCCTATTGTTATAAGTATGTTCAAAAAGTTCTCAATGATTGTGTATACGCAGGTCCATATCCGGGCGTATCGTCGGCTCGGTCTGGTGGTTCTTTACACTGATCGTGGTGTGTTCGTACACTGCTAACCTGGCTTCCTTCTTGACCCTGACGCGCATCTCTGAACCGATACACTCTTACAATAAAATCGCTTCCTGCCCGGAGGTAAGTATTAAATGATCTTCAAATGGGGAGGCTCTGTATACTACTCGAAGGTACACTGAACTACTTCACTTATCAACTTCAGACAATTTCCTTACATTCTGAAAGATATATCAAGTGTGGTGTTCATAAACTGTTGTTAATTAGTATAATCAAATTATAAATATAATAAAAGACGCAGTAGGTACTTTTTGCGGTATTAAAAGTGCTGGATATTAAAAGCACTGCAATGGTTGTAGGTAGGCATGGCGCTTACCAGCAGGCCAACGACTTGCTAGTATCAATACTCAATTCCATAAAAATACCTAGGCTATGATATGATATATAGATACTTATCAAATAAAATCATTTATTTGCCAGAATGTACAAAGCAGATGGTAATAATTAGAATTAGATTCAGAACATCCTACCATAACAATGGTGTGCAAACATAATATTTTCAAATTTAATAGCAAAAACAAATAATTACCAGAATTTTTTGGAGACCATCCTATCCAAAAATTCCATCGAGCATTTGACAGACCACAACAACACCAGTACAAGGCATTTACTGAGTTTTTCAACGGATACACTTTTGCAACAGGATACCACCAACAAGAAGAGTACTAGCTTCAACAACGAGATCCACGGTAATGAAGACGGCTGGTTCGCTTTCCTTCTCGATCGGCCCGGTGACGACGATTCCAACTCACCCTGCGAGATGGTCGTATCGGCTGCGAATATAGGCCTCAAGGACTTCGGTGTCGGATTCCCCAAAGGATCGAAACTGCGGTGAGTATACAGTTACGGGCGTGGCTGCATACGTAGAAAGAAATGGGCCAAAAATCGACAACGACAAAACGGTCTGAGTAGTATTTCCAATTTTAAAATTTTAATTTGCGTCATTAGTGAGCCTGTACATTCATTTTAAAAAATAAATCAATCTTTGTTATTCCGACACAACCATAACGTGAGTGTAACCGTTTATATTTATAATCAATCTATGTTACGTGAAATAAAAGTTGTTGATAGGGATTAAAAGCTTTCAAATAGGTACGTAAGCGCAGTAAATGGCTCATATTTAATAAATGAATATGAATATGAATATTTCCAATTTTCAAAAGTTCTAACAATTAATTTTATTTTAAGAACTTGGTATATATATAATATTATAACAAATAATTTTGTTAACACAATATAACCTCGATATGGTAATAAAGATAATATGAAAAGTGAAGAAATTCTGCCTTTAATTAAAATCAAAATTCCCTTGAGTTTAAAATTTAGTGCGAGGGATTTACTTTATAGTATGGAACGGACGCTTCTCGTTATGATGTTGTCAATTACTCCGACAACGTTTCAGACGATTAGGATGTCCTTCTTCCGGGAGGATTTACCTCTTTGAATAGAATTGAAACGCGGCACATACTGAGTTATCGATAAATTCATAGCGTGAGTGTAACTGCTTCATGTTTGGAAGCAAAACTCCTTGCACTAGTTTCTGGATATGGCCATCTAAACCCATTTTGAATATTTTCGGGACGGGATTTGGACACTTATTTAACCTAAAAGTAAGGCTAACACTACGCGTGCCTGTGCCGGAATTTTAAAAGCTGTAAAGAAGCTACGAAACTCTGCCACTAGTGAAGTAATAACTTCACTAGTGGCAGAGTCTTTGCGTAGCCAATACGCGAGAATCGCTCTGACCATCTGAACTACGGAAGAATCAACATTGGCTGCCGAATTTCTCCTTTCACTTTTGTAACCGTCTTTTATAGGAAACGACGGTCCCTTGTAAGTATTCTAAGCCATTGCGAATACGCCGGGCGAGTGTGCAACGCGATTGACTTGCGTGAACTTAGATAGTTCCATTCTGAACTGTTTTATTTAAGTTTAGGAAGTGTGTATATTTTGAGTGATCTAAAATATTACATCATAAGTGCTATGCTGTGTTTTATGGACCTCACCCTAATATCTGTCTTCCTGATTCTTTTTTCATCCTAATATGTTTAACCTGTAATAATACTTCATTATGAAGTGCTTATGTTAAATTCAATGGTAGCGTTCTTATAGAATGATGCGTCGCCTCCACGTGCGTAATTATCGCGGTGATATTGCCGGCGATAAAAATATCACCGCGTTAGTCTCGTTTATGGAGATGATCTTTAACGGACAGATATTGGGAAGGTTTTGTTGCCTGAAATGCAGTATTGCAATCATTATGTGTGAGTTCTGTTTTAGTGACGGAGTCAACCTTGCGTTGATGGCGCTTAAGAACGACGGCGAGCTGAATAAGTTGGTGCGGAAATGGTTCTCAAAGACCGAGTGTGATCTGCCCCCGGTAAGATTACTGATTAGGGACAGTTTAATAGTACAGTTTATATATTTATGTTTCGTTGACTTATTTTGTTACGAGTTTATAATGAATGAAGTGTCGTGGTGGTAACGATTTTATGATTTCTGAAGATTTCACAACTGCTTATGAGTATTATTTTTATAGGAAAACTGACAAATCACATGCCCTGATATAGGTCCTAGATTGTATGAACAAATTTCAATAAGTTCGGCTAGTTGATATTTAAATGATTGAAACAAGTTTTCAATTTTATTTATTTGAGCGCTATCATGATTAAGTCCCTATGTAAGAACTTGACACACATCAACTGCTGGATGCTATATTCAGATAATTGCATTAAATAGGAAATCAACCATGGTTGCGAGATGAAAGTAGGAAATTCCGGCAGTTTGGCATCTAAGGGCCAGTGCCATTTTGTCATTGCATTTAATATCATAAATAAATAAATCCTAAGACCTCAGAGTATCACAGCGAATTTTCAAACTCCGAGTGGGCTTAATTGAACACATTGTTGCAGCCGAACGCTGGCGGCTCCGAGCTGACTCTCGGCCAAGTGGCTGGGTTGTTCTACGTACTTCTGGGAGGGCTGGTGGTCGCTCTGGGGGTTGCTTTGATAGAGTTCTGTCAGTACGGGCGCGCGGAGGCTCGCCGCGCTAATGTGTCCCTCCGCGCCGCGCTGCGAGCTAAGTCGCGCCTGTCCACCGCCGGCGCCGGCGCTGAGCGCAAGTCGCCTACGCCGCGCCAGCAGCGCGACCAAGACCGCGCGGGATGGAACGGCGGCGCTTTTTCCGGAGTGAGTACTGATGTACGTAGTTCAGCAGGGGAATCGTCTAACTCGAACACCGATCCCGACCACTTTCAAACATGTCTTGTGATCCATATTTGTATGTGGAATTTTCGAACTTTTCTACTTTAAGTCCGCGTCCCTTTCCGTATCCCAATCACAATCACTAAAATTATCGATATTGCAGTTTGAAATATGCTAGACTTTTTGGCGGGAAGTGAAAAGTAATACTGTTCGATTTTATTTTATTATCCAAACAAGTGTTATTTCGAGTGATCATGTTTAATATCGGTGGAATATTAACCATTATGTGTTTGTAAACGTGCACGAGTGTAGGCAAATGAAACAAAATAGGGAAAAACATTGCATTTTATGTTCTCCCATAATGTCCATGGAAAGCTTGAATAAAGTTCCACACTTTATTGAAGCACTAGGAGAGGTCCGGCTTATTGCTGATGACC
The DNA here is from genome assembly GCA_951640565.1 of Petrophora chlorosata. Lineage (NCBI taxonomy): Eukaryota > Metazoa > Arthropoda > Insecta > Lepidoptera > Geometridae > Petrophora > Petrophora chlorosata. The sequence continues at coordinate 14,850,607 of OX621188.1, read as the reverse complement.
CTCTACGACGATGTACGATGAAGAAATTATTGTAATTTTTACAAACTATCAAACAAAAACTACGTAAGACTAGGCGGTATGGCCCTAGAGACTTTAACCTGCCCAAACGGGCGAATTAATAAAAATTGAAAGATGCTAACGCCTTCTAAATTTGTAATTCAAAGCGATCAGGATCGGTGTACGAGTTACATGATTCTCCAGTAGCTTTGTCTTATTGATATAGAGCGGCAAGGTTGTTGATCAACTGATAAAATTGCCAAAATTGGAAAGTTTCTAAATAAGTAATATGGCTTTGGCTGCGGTTGTAAAACCCACGAAGTATATTAACCTCCTTCTTTTGATACTCACCTCATTTATGTATGCCATAAATAAAAACATTACTGTCATTCGCGTCACATTGTCATACACACATTGTCGGTCATTGCAAATTAAGTACATATTTATGTTGAATAAAACCAATTAGTATCTTGATTTTGGGATTTACATCATCAGGAATGGTGTTTGGTGAATTATTAGAGAAATAGGTCTGAGCAGTCGCTGAACTACCGTCATCCTCTAGAATTCTAGATGCTCGGCCACACCGACGATTAGTATCAAGCCAGATAGCAAAATAATAAAAAAAACATATACAATGCAGTCTTCGACCAAAATAAAGCATGTCGAAATATGCAGTAGACATTTGTTAAAAAACCAACTTGAACGTGACTTGTTCATACAAGTCCTTGTGCCACTTTTGTCTATTACGTAGTAATCTTAGTCGTCGTTGTCTCTCTTCCGTAGGTTGTGTGTTGTTTTGTCTTTTAGCTCAGACGAGATAAAGGCAGATTGGCAAATGCTGTTTTATGGTAGAAGGTGTCAACAGTCACATATTGAAACTGCCGAGTTGCTCAATTATTTCTAACGCTGCCGCCCCGTTTCTACCTGCAAGAAAACTTCTGCAGAAAAGTCTGACAGTTCAGTAACTTGTAAGCGTAAAGTTGCATCTGCTACGCATATACTTAAAAGTTACTACCGGATAGTCGCTCAAAGATTTTCCGGAAAAAAACTCAGGTAATCAGGGCCTAAGAAACAAATAGGTCCGCAAAGAGAGCATACGTTAACGTCGTCCTCAAATGCAATCTGCGTTTGGCGATCCAAACCAATCGGTCTCAATCCACCAATGTCCATTGAATCAATCATTTGTCCGGATCGCAGAACGCAACTGCTGTTACAGGTCTCTAAATCTTTAGTATTTAATTTACGTATTTAAATTTTTACCAATCGTCATCTTCTTCTTCGGGTACCTCTCCTACTGAAAGTCGGCAGTCATCTTTCTAAACTATTTCTTGTTCAGAGCCAATCTAAACAGAACTTCTACTCTCTTTATCCATCCATTCCAGTCCATTGTCGGATGTTGCGAAGCCAGGACCGTTTTCTCTTTTCAACACTTCTTTCCCCACCATTATCATCTGCAGCAGTAAATTGTAAAGTATAATTAAAACTATAATCGACAGCTTCTGTGGTGTAGTAGTTGAGTAGATCAGCTCATATCTCATATACCACGGAGGTTGCGGGTTCGATTCCTGCTGCGGGACAAATGTTTGTGCATAGAAGAAAAAGCAAAGGCAAGCAATTGTTTCGTGTTTAAGTGTCGTGGGACCATGGTTCTCGTAGATCCTGGTTCCCTAGAAATAGGCAGGGGCCAGGATCTGTGTATGTGGTCTTAAGACGTTATTTATTATTCTAATTATTTATTAGCAACAAACTTACAGTGATGATGAGAGATGTATTCTATTTATTTTAATTTAAATGTGGCACCATCCAGCGGTTCTGACGGTTGGACCGATAGATGGATTCGGCGATACCTCAATGGCTATTGGCTATTCACTTTTCCAGCAATGACAACTTCTGGAAATACCTATTAGTAATAGGTATATGTTATTTCGAGTTGGGGCTTATATTTAATGTGTTTTGAGACGTCCTGTTTATTAACAATCCATACCAATTTATTTAAGATCTATCGTTATGTCGTCTTATTAGTAACATTACATTTTACCGTACAAAACTAATTGTATTGTCAACTATTAATGTTATTTCTCTGAAAAGTAAGCAGGTAGGTGGATGTCAGATAATATGTTCTTGTGAAACAGAGTGTACCGAAATAGCCAGCTTTTGAGCCCTTCTAATTGATGTTAAGTAAAAGTACATCGACCCTGATAAAAACATGATTTGATCCCACTTACTCAAATTTCCGTCACTGTCAAGAGTAACCGCAGATCCTGTCCCCGGTAGCTCTTTGAATTTGGTTTGGTATATAAATTTGAACCGAATGCTTCAACTACAACGCTCAACGTTGTAGTTGAAGCATTCGGTTCAAATTTATAACAGGAGAATGTAGGTATAGCCGGCCGAGTTTTGGGACTCGCATTTCATCATTGATAAAACTTCTGAAAAAGAAAATAGAATGTAGAATGAATACCTACGTTAGGACACATATAGTTCTAGGGAAAACTAAGCGCTATTAATATTAATAGCCACAAAAGCAGGGTCAGACATTTTTTTGTGAAAATGTAAAAACTAACAATATGTAGTCTCCGTCAAGAAGGTCGTCTAAAAGCACCAGTAAAATACTTACTATAATACAATATGACATTCGAAAAAAAATATATTAATAAAATGATTCCCTAAAATGTGAATCGTAAAATATTTCTACTCAGTGAATTCTCATGACAAGGATTCTACAGATTATTTAGCAGTTGGTATCAAGGGAATCATTTTACAAGTCGCTATCGTGTCATTGTAACTAAATCGTTACTTAGTCTTGTTGTGTATGAATAACAAATTGTTGATTGGTCATTATTGATGTAATGAACGAAATAACTTGTGCGGTTTTTCTTGTCCCTTTGTATCTATGCCTCTCGGTATAAGATACCCTCATCCACTCTACTTTTTTCTTTAGTATTGCTGTTATGAAAGTGAACTAGTACGATGAATGACAGAATCCCTACATAAACCCGTATTGTATTTGAGCATTGGCGTCTTTACGGAACGGAAGGCATCCTTTCCGCCCATAGTCTTTCCCGTGGCATTGAGATTGAATTGTGCATACGATGAACTTTCTGAGAATATTTTATTTCTGTAGAAATTTATGTACAATATAATATCTCAGATTTTTAAGCCGTGTGTTGTGAGAAAGAAACGATATCTAATTTATGAAAAGTATAAAAGATTAATGATTCTTTAAGAAAACGTTACTTGTCTCTGGTTGGTCCAGACAGTGCATGAGAAATGTTCCTCGAGTATGGCATGCTTCATGCGGCGCTGCAGGTGAACTGATAAATATTTCGGTGTTGTTCTTACGCTAATAAGTTTGTTTTATATTACATTACTTCACATTGTTGGTGGCGTCTATTCAAGTGTCTTAACACAGGTCCGAGTGACATACTGTGGGTATTGAAATTGGGATTTAAGTTTTAGTAACGCACATATTTTAGTTTATTGTGAACTGGAAATATGCTTTTCAAGACATGCCTTTCTACTGCATATATGAATATAGTGCGAGTGTGGCTCAGCGGGAACTCGTGCGCCTTTCAATCCGACGCACCTAGGTTCGAATCTCGACTGGGCCCTGCACCAATGACTTATAGTTAAGTGCAGATTTTGCACGCTCGCTCTAAAACGGTGAAGGAAAACATCGTGATGAAACCCGCTTACGCGCTTTGGAGTGGTAGGCTCTGGCCGTGGTTGTAATACCACCCACCGGACAAAGCCATGCCGTCAAACGACCTAGTCGTGTTTCGGGATGATGTTCGGTGAACCATCGGAGAGACGGGTCTGAGCAGCCGCTCAACTGCCGTCTCTCTCTCTAGATCTATGTGCTCCATCTTAGGCCACATTATCGCTTCATATCAGGCGAGATAGTGGCCTAACATAGATCTATTAGGCGTAAAAAAAAAAAAATTCAAACTATGTCTAGAAATGTGACGGGCTGATGATGATTATAAGATTATACGAATACTCGAGTAGTATTCTACTATTTATCAGTGATCTAATTAACACACACACACACACAATACATAGCATAAATAATAATACGTAAAGTAACTCGAAATGAAGTTCGTCATTCAGGTGAATTATTATTAATGATATCAGTTATCCGTGACATGTCCGCCAGCGGCGACATCGCAAAACCATGGTAAATAACTATCTAAATAAATGACATATTTCTATAGCTAACAAAATGCGTATTTATTTTGGAGTTAAATATATACATTAGAAATATTGCACATCTATTTATGTATATATATATATATATATATATATATTATTATAAAAATGGAAAAGAGCCAATTCTGTACATTGAACATATTTTTGCAAAACTAACTGGGATAGACTATTTAGAGGGTGCTGAACACGAATTTATGGTTCGACTCTAAAGACTTGAGCTGGTACTTGGCAGACCCGTGCCAAAGGTTCTTCATACAAGAACGGATCTGTGCTTGGAATACGTTCAAAAGTTGAACCGGATTGTTGTACCGCCTGACCTTGAACAAAATACCAATTTTAGCAGCATTTATGGCTTTGGATTCCAGTTAGGTGGATTCCTAGAAGGTCAAGATAGTCATTTACTAGTGACGGCGAAGTCCACTTTCAGGCCTCGATAGAGGTTGACATTTCTAATATACCACGGTTGTAGTGATGATTGCAAAAATATAAATTGGATACGTTGATTTTTTGGATATAAAACTGCATTCGCCCTCAGCAGGCAGTCGTGACATACTCGCTCTGCGCTGTAAATGGACTAGGTTTACCTAAATACTTTGACCCTAAAAAGCTACGGCAGTTTTGACATTTTAAGCTGTATTCGTATGTCCTGTATTCCTTATTTTTAGCTCTCACTTCGAGGGTACGGATATTTACCCTTTGAAAATATTGTTTACTAGCTGTTGCCCGCGACTTCGTTCACGTGGATTATAGTTTAACGCTGATGTAGAGTCTTTTTTGTAGAGAGAAATGTCCCTACTTCGTTCGCGTCGACTACTTATATTTTTTAAAATTGGTAAATGGGCACTTGTTTGATGACATCTCGCCTGATGGAAAGCGAAGATGGAGCATGGTTGCCCATGAGATGAGATGCCTATTCACTCTAGACTCTGTAGCTATTTGGAAAAAAAAGCTGGTAGAGCGTTTTCTACTCTTTAAGGAGTCCGCATGATGAAAGATTCTGCAAAACGCTTCGTACCGATCGTGGGACATTAAGTACGTCCGGGGAAACGACTCTCCTCGCCTGCAAGTCCCTTAAGTGGAAATGAGAAGAAGGGATCGGTTAGTGCAATTCTTACCGAAGTGCTGTCGATAGAAGAGCGACAGACACCCAAGTTTCCATCCAAGTTTAAGACTTGTCAGTTTCTTCTCCACCAGCACATTGTTATTTATAAATTTAATTCGGCAACGTTCTAATGATTCCCGAGCTGCCAGTTGGTATTCGGCTGACCCACCCCATAGATGGCTACAGTACTCCATACAGGATCGTATTTGTAGTTTAACGCTCAAGCAGGTTCCTTTGTAGGGACACTTCCTTTAGCCGAGTTACGTTACACAATTGCGGAGGGGCCCAATTTTAAAGAAGCGTAATTTAACCTGCAATTGTTGTACGCGGTCTAATGAATTGCCACCGATAGCAATGACAACATTTTGTAGCATAGTAAGAAAACAATTTATCTCCCTCTCGTCTGATACGTCCACGTCCTGTTCAAAGTTCTTCAAAGCATATAGGCGGGATATCTTCGGCAAGATGGTGTAGACACTTCTCCCACAGTTGCACGAAGCTCGAAAGCCCATAAAATACCAACACCCAGCAAACAAATGGCGCATACGTCGTGAAGTATCACGACTGCATTTGCTAGAATTTCATCTCAAATTTGGTCGTCATTCAGGAGGCGCCTTAATCCTCAGGCTGCATGGAATGTACGGCATTCAATACTATCGACTGTTCTGTGGAACGCAAATGAGGTAGCGCCGCTGACAGAAATCGTGTATTAGCAGCTGTAAATAGTAGCATGCTTTGTTACTGGTATTGACAGGACAGTGTATATTGTCCTGCCTAAAGCATGCTTCTTAAAGACACTTGGTGCTCCTATCATATCGCGTCGTCATCTGTTAGATAGATCAATTTGTTTTTCGTTGAACAAAGGTACTTCGTCGTACATTAAAGTTTCTGCAGAATTATCCTCTTGGCAAAACTTTAAAAACGCCAGAAGCACATTTCTGTCACACATACCACAGACCACAGTCTGGAGAGGGTTTTAAAAGGCTTTTGGACGGTTTGAGCCGGTTTGAGTTGCCGGACGGTTGAAGCCAAAATTCGCCACACCGCTTCAGAGGTACCTACTGATATACCAATCATAAATCAGTAATGTTGACCTAAGCGAATTGAAAAAGAAAAATATTTTAACATTATTCACTGGTCTGGTGCATTCCATAAAGTAATTTTATGGTTTGCGTGTTTTAATTTTACCGCCATCTACTTTCTATTGCATAAACTAATTTTCAAGTGTTGAAAAAAAACGCTGAAATTATATTTCTACCATGATATTTTTTATGTAATTATAATTTTAACGCCATCTACTTTCTATTGCATAAACTAATTTTCAAGTGTTGAATATAGTTTCTTTCGTGTAAAGATTCCAAGTTATTTTGTAAGATTTCCTGAAAACGCTGAAATTATATATTAATTTTATCTATTTTCTGTCGTCATTGCTTAAAGAAGCTAAATTTTGAAAAATGCTCGAACCCGTATTTATTGATTTGTAATTATAAGTATTCAGTCTGAGTTTTAAGATTCTAGGACAATCAAATAACTTTTTTCCATACTAACTTCACCCCCCATTTAACCCCCCCATAAGTAGATTTTTCAAAATTTCGATAGCCTATATTAGAATCAGGATTTAATTAAACAAATTCCTGAAAATTTAATCAAAATCCGTTTAGTAGTTTTTAAGTTTAACGCTTTCAAACAAACATACAAACAAAAATTTTAAAAGCAGTTTAAATATGTTCAGTTACTCATTTTATGTCGCCCTGGTTGTTTTTTTTTTCGAAAATCTTCCATTTACAGATTTTTTAGTTCTACGATTTTATTATATGTATAGATTACATAATATACCACAGTCTAATAATCCTAAGGTTGATGGGTAATGTAAACTACCTCAGGTTGGAATTGAAAATATTTGAGAAATTAATATGGGCGGTTTAGTATCCGCAATATCCCATTTTAGTTAAATTTGAATTGTTAAATAAATTAACTGATTCAACGCCTACGAAGTCATCGTCTTTGTTAAGATTCGAAGTGATCCATCTACGACCACAACGTTGCTTAAAATCAGAGATAGTCGCCAAAAAGTTATATGTAAAGCAACAAAAATTAAAAAAGATTTGACATTTTATCGTGCTTCAAATTTGCTGTATGTTCAACAGTACTACACCCCCGGCAACCAGATCGGTCAAGAGGAGAACGCGCTTCACGCCAGCTTCACGCAAGTCTGATGCTCAGCCCGGGAGGCGGCCACGCTGCGCCGGCCGTCCCACTCCCGGCACCTCTCTAGCTCCGTCGAGCTCTACCAGCTGTAAGCAACACCTATCACCTGTCACTAGCACGATACGCTCTACACAGACTAATGCAGTGTGTAAAAAACGCGCCTCAAAAGACGATTTGTTTGGACGATGCTATCTAAAGCCGATATACACTTTGCTCATTTATAATTAACATACTTTTCGAGCCGACTTGGTGCGTTGTGTATTTCAGGGTTTAGACAACACCTTTACGGACGCGTAAACACCTATGTGTCGTGGCTTTTGGAAATCTTACAGTGAACCGACGACAACTGCGATGACATACGATTATACGCGACCACATGCGACTACATGCGAAAACACGTCAAACGATTTAATGTTTTAACAATTTCTCGATGTTTATTAGATAAATAGTAACCGGCTTACGGTTCATTTTAATCACGATACTGCGGTGTCCAATAGTATTTAGTCAACAATTTTCTAGATTAAGTAAATGTCAATGCTACAGAATGGATGTCTTTTTTCAACACGATGGTATTGTCGTATGGTCTATCAACAGAGAGGTGTGGAGGGGGAAGCATCATAGATATCGATATTTTTAAAATCCTAATGGATTTTATCTTATTAGACGAGTATCAGGGTCTTACGATTACGTGGATAGGAAGTAAAACTTTTCAATTAGATAAACCTAATAAGTGCTGTAATTGTAAAAGTTAAAATTGTAGTTAGCTAAAGGTAAACATTATTTTGGCAAAATATATCGCCGAGCCTAAGTTTGCGTTTAACGGTTTGGCCTCATTGTAAATTATCATTTTCATTGCAGTGACAAACTAAAAGGAACTTTATGTTGGGACACAGCGTCCTTATCTCTGTCTACCTCTACATAATGTAATACTACTTGCGAGCCACGAAGCAACCTTTTGAAAAGTTGCACGCACGAGTACCTACGATAACCAGTACGTTGCGTGCTGCGGGACAGTTGCGCGAGCTTAGAATAGGTAACACAACTTTAGAAAGCAGTCACGAATCAATTGAAATAGTTGTCATTACGTCGTGAATAAAGTTTACCGGTGAAGCACACTCTTAGGAACAGTTATGACACTATTTCTGAAGGAGTTTCCGTTCAAGTATAATATTAACGCGCTTTAAAAGTTGATCTCTTAGTAGTTTGACAGCTGCAACACTTACGCTTAGACCGCTCACTCGCCGAGAGTTTGCGGACCGCGCGAGTAAGACTGTATTGATATAATCGATGGCGGGAAAGAAAAACAGCATGGTGAAGAAACAAGGCATTCATTTGCACTTTTAGCTTATAGTCGCTGGTCGTCATTATACAATATGTAAATGTAAGTAACCGTATTAACTGACTTTTAGCAACTAAAATTAATAAGTAAAACATAATTAAGTAAACGATTTTTCTCATAAATTATTATTGTAAGACGTAGAAATTGATGTATTGAACTTGACTTTAGGAATCTAAATATATTACTGTCTGTAATTCTAAAAAAGTAGCCCCGATAATATGTACTATGTTAATCTAGTTGCATTTTCGGTGTATTGATATTTAACAGAAAACGACGGTTAAAATTATTACAGTTTCCTCTGTATTCAATTTTATTGTGTTTATGCTTAAGTGTTAGAGTTTTTTATCTGGTATGTAGATAGGTACTCCGTTCCGTTGTGAGATCATTTTTAGTTACATATACTTATAAGTACTGTTTCCATTTCTGAAACAAATCAATATACTAATCTTAAGGTAGAGATGCCAAAGGCAAGTTTTACTGAATAAGGACTCATATCAAAAATGTTTAAATCAATTGTAGTGATTTGGTATACCTACACTGCAATGCGAAATTAATCCAACGCATTTTGATTCCTTGTAGTCATCATAATTAGTTAATTTTTTAACTAAATTTTCACTTAACTCTAGTCAAACATTTCATTATTTGTAGCTTTTTAAATTGATTACGCTTCCGTCCTGATACTGTTCTGATATAGAATACCGCTAGTGATAGTGTATTTAACGCTCTAAGATTCACAACAGTTGTATTTTACATTATTTATCCTATTGTTTTGAAACCGCAGACGCGGGTAACGGAGGAGTTGTAGAATCAAATTATTTGTGCCAAAACTGTGCGGCCATACACTGTTTGAAAGCAAAGCGATCTGAGTCGCCGCTGTAATTTGTAAAGCAAATTGTATAATGTGCGCAGCCACATCCGTCCGTCTGTGTAAGGCTGAACTCTCACTCCGACTCGGTGTAAACGCTTTAATTAAAATCGGAAAAACGGTCTACCATTTTCAGCTAACGATCGTCTGCTTTTATAATTTACTAGACATTTGACCTGCTGTACTGCCGTATAGTAACGCTCACGTAGTTTGGGGTTCCGTCTTTAAGATCGGGTTTTAGCCGAAATTATTATTTAATTCGGTGTTTTATTATCAGCATGGTAACTACCCCATCGTCCTAGTTTACTGCGATATAGTTACGCCACGCCCCATGAAACATAAAATCTGTCGCATTATTTACCACATAGATACAATAGCTATGTGATTTATACAGCAGTTTCAAATACTAACCAACGTGCCATATAATTTAAATTAACACTGTTTATTGCATTTACCATATTGACATCTTATAAAATCCTTAGCCCTAAATAACTATAATGACTATAACGTGAATATTTAGGACTTTATACAAGTATTGTTAAGTTAAATGTTATTCTTCAAATGACTGATTTACATAATCGTTTCATTGAACGTAGAGCTTAGATTTAAGGTAATATTTTAAATGTTATCGTTAATATAATATCTCGTATATCATGTCTGTTAGAGTAACTACATTTCTAATGAAATTAAGAGAAAGCTATGTAATCGAGAAATACCTTTACCTAATATTGAACCCAGGCATTTCGCCGATACACGTTCATGATGTAACCTAAAACCAGAATTTAAGTAATCATTGATGTATAACCTCTAATATATATTGTATACATAATATATTCAACTGTCTAACATGGATGTTTGTTATAGTATATCAATAAAATAAATAAAGTGCATTGGTATTTTTTTTAAACTTACCCTAAATCTTAAAAAGAAGGCTTAAGGGAGAATACTTACAAAACTTAGGACTCAGAATATTATTACAAACTAGCTTAAGCGACTTCGTCCGCGTGAATGACAGAGAAAGCCCATATTCGTATTTTTTCAAAAACCATCTAAGCAAGACCTCCCCAGTAAATGAGAGCGCGTACTACGAAGAGGTCAAGCTGTATCTTCGTATCCAACCGATTGTTATACAACATACCCTATAATCTAATTTGGGACTAATGCTACCGAACCCTGGAATCCACGTTAAAATCAGACTCTATAGATAACAAACAAACAGACAAATATTCTAAATACCATGGGTTCGTGTTCAGTACCTCTTGAACCCAGTTGTTTTTAAAAATATCTTCAATGTACAGAATTGGCTTTGTTCCATTTTTATAATAGTAATAGAATAGATAGAAGAACAAACTAGTAAATATCAAAGGCAAACATTTTACCACTAGTTGTTTGAGACAATTTAGCTTATGTTTCTGGTCCTGAGAAGCCCGCTTAAGTCGACAGTCCACCTCGGTGACTTAACGTCACCGAGGTGGAAAGACTCAACAACAGTAACTCGCCAACGGTGGTATAACTGTACTTATTATCTAGGTAGGCCAGGTGCGTCAAGGTTTAAAGTGAAAACAGAAAACACTGCTGTAGGCGGCTTGTACAATTAGATAAAATACAACGCTTTAAATAAATAGGCGCCCAAATGTACGAGGGTCAAACTGAAATTTTTTAGAACTGGCCACTTGTAAACAAAATAAATAAAAAAATAATTTAAATTTTGAAAATGGAACTCTTTGCCGATATTATTGAGTATGAATTTCATTCAATTGTCATTTGTTTTACGATTTGGTGGCAAATTGAAAATTGTCTGTGTCACGTCAGCATGACTTTAACGCGAGAAAATTTTCGTGCTATGATTTTTTATGACTTTTGATTACATTTAAGTCAACAAGAAAGTTATGATAGACTACGATTGGCCTTTCACGATGAAGCCCCATCTCGTGCCACTGTTTACAACTGGTTTAATGAGTTTAAGCGTGGTCGCACTAATCTCACCGATTTCACAGATGACAGAAAAGCCGGAAGCGCCAAACTAGAAATTTTTCTTATTCCGATGCCACCGGGTCTAATAGGTAGAGTAGCTTGAGTCCATGAATCATTCTCTAGGTTTAAATTAAGAATTATTTCTAGAACACTTTTGAGGGTGGCGTCTAAGTCTTCCAAAATATCCGGATTGGGCTAGATCTTAGTAGGTATGTGAATTTTGGAACAAACAGGCAATATTTTAAAATAGTATATGCGATATGAGAATTGAGTTGGCCCAATCTATTGACATTATCTAAAAGTATATTCGCTTTTTTTCCAAAAGAGGCCTAACACTTTCCTCGAGAAGCGGTGCTCCTATGAGGTGAAGCGATAATTTTACCAAAATTTTAATTTCAGGAGCAATTACTTGAAAATTTTGAATTAATTTTGAACGAGTCGTTGAATTTGTCGGAGAGATACAGTTCATATTTTCCAAAATTTAGTTCCAAATTTAAATCTCTAAAGTTATTTATAATTTTAATAAAGTCATTTCGAACTTTATCGGCTTTACCTCCTAAGGTCCCGTCATCTAGGTACCAGACATTTAATTTAGAATTCAAATTCGAGGTTATGGGATTGATATCTAAGCTGCAGAGTGCTGGTCCTAGTGGGTCACCTTGCAGAACGCCTACTTCTAATAATGTATTAGATATTGTTTCAAATTGGAACGCGAAAAAGACGAAATGTTTAAAGTTCTCTTTGCGTAATGTTAGACACATAGAGCCAAACGTAATACTTAATAGTGACAAGGCGAAGGTATTCCTAGGTATAGGCATAGACTCTAAGTTGCAGTGGGGTTCTCATATCGATGCTCTATCAGGAAAAGTTAGTTTTGCTGCATATGTGGCTAGTAAAATCAGGCAATTAACGGATATGGTTACGGTTTGGTTAGTTTACTTTGCATATGGCATTTTACTGTGGGGTTCTGCCGCAGATATAGAAGCTACTTTTATTTTACAAAAGCGGGTGGTTCGCGCTATTTATGAGTTGGGTCCTCGCGAATCATTAAGAAAAGTCTTCAAACAAATTATTTTTTTAACGTTACCTTCTATGTATATTTATGAAAATATAATGTTTTCGTAAAAATCGGCAAAAAATAAAGTTGAATAGTGACCATCACAACATAAACACTAGAAATAAGGATAGAATTGCAGTACCTAGGTTTAGACTGAGTAAAACGAATAAGTCCTTCATGGGCAATTGTGTACGTTACAATAAAATTCCAAAATGTATAACGGAGCTCACAGAAATTAAATTCATATTGCGTGTGAAAAATATTGCATTGCATTCTATACAGTTAGTAATTACATAGAAGACAAAGATGCATGGAACATTCCGCTTCTGCCAAGTTGCCAACTGGCACATAAGAAAAATAATATTGTCAAAAACAAACATAAAATGTTGTAACAAAAGTTCTAAAAAAATAAATGCCCCTCAGTTTCTTCCCGCATCTTCTAAGTAGCGGTTCTTTTTCCGATTCGGTGGTAAAGTCATTGTAATAATGACGTTCATAAGTGCGTCTGTGATGCCAAACATGAATAAAGAACTTTTGATCTTTGATCTTTGAACTTTGACAATGCCTATCCAGTATCCCTGGATAGGACAATCAAAGCGAGATGCAATCATTTTCAGTATAATATGCATAAATGTACCTCATGTTATTTTCATTCTTTTCATCATCTATTGTAAAGTAATGCAGCTGTAAAACTCAAATAAGAACGTGCATTAGATAATATCGCGTAACCATAGTAAAGCATGCCTTATCTCTCCTAAGCCTCATAAACTAGACAAGTTACGGGCTAGTGTCACGGCAATTTCACAAGTCTCGGTAAGCGTCCGGTTTCAGCGTGCTTAGTGTAACTTATTATCCTATGGATAGAATGCGAATTGAGTACGAGTTCCTTTTAATAACTTAATCGGAATTTCATAGTTGCATGCGAGATTTTCTTTATTCTACTCGTGGTAGGCTTAGCGGCACAATACGAGAGCGTATGCCAGTTATTGTGCCGCTAAGCAATAGTGCGCAAGCATTACTGAGTTCCGGTTTGAAGGGCATTGTACTAGGCATGTGCTACTTAATATCTTATTTTATTTTATTTTTTATTTTATTTTATTTTATTTGGGGGACTTACAGCTATCAATTACAAAAACATGAGTACAAGTAGCTAACAAAGAGCCAATTACAAGTCTCCACAGATAGTAATAAAGTAAGTTAAAAAAGATAACATACAAAATAGTGTCTTAATAATAAATTTCTAGCCATTAACATACATAGCCACTACAACTCGTAGGCGGTGGTATACTTTTTGAACATTATTGCATTTGCTGACGCTATACTACTAGTAAACAGATCTATGCTGGAGAGTTCAGACTTCAAGATGCTGTTAAAAGCTATAGATGATCGAATAATATAAGAATTTTGACGGTAAATAGTGCGTGCAAATGGAACATGGAGCAGGTTTCGAACACGACAATGCCTTGGAGGTACGTTTAAGGACAATTTGGAAACTAATTCTGGACAATCAACTTTAGATTGTGCTATTTTCATCAAGTAACGTAAATCAGAGATATTGCGACGGGTTTCGAGAGGTAGTAAATGGAAACGTGAGCAACGTTTTTCATAGCTTAATTTGGGGATTTTGAATTTATAACCTAAATATCTTGTAAACTTCTTTTGAATTCTTTCTAATCTCAATGAGTGCGATGCGAAATGAGGGTTCCACACTTGGCTTGCGTATTCAAGGTGACTGCGGACATAGGCACAATATAGTAACTTTATGGTTTTCATTTTTACAAAAGAGCTAGAATTACGAATGATAAAACCTAAGGCCCTAGATGCCTTTTTGACGACGTGGTCCAAATGATATTCGTACGAGAGCTTGCTATCGAGAAAGACACCAAGATCTCTGGTGACATGTGTTCGCGACAATAGCTGATTAGAGATGGAATAGCGATACTCAATATACTGTTTCTTACGGGTAAAACTGATTACTAAACATTTCGGTATGTTGAGATCTAGTTTGTTAATTGCGCAATAATTAATAACTCTGGTCAAGTCTTCCTGCAGAAGTATGGCATCAGACAGGTTTTGAATTGATCTATATATTTTCATATCATCAGCAAAGAGCAAGTATCTAGAGTGCATAAAACACTTATCGATGTCATTGATAAAGGCCACAAATAAAAGAGGACCAAGCAAGGACCCCTGTGGTACACCTGAGGATATCGTGGCCCATGATGACGTAAAGCCGTTCAGCACCACTGCTTGGGATCTATTCCGAACATAGGATGTGAACCATCTATAAAGATCGCCTCTAATGCCAAGATTGTTAAGTTTCCTCAGAAGAATGTCGTGATCTATTTTGTCGAATGCTTTACTATAATCGGTATATATAGCGTCAACCTGGAAGCCACTGTCCATGCGCTCCGAGATAAAATCAGTGAATAGTACCAAGTTAGATACGGTTGACCTCCCTTTAAGGAAACCATGCTGCTGCAAACTAAGGCTCGATATCAAACTGCTATACAGCTGATTGTACACTATACGTTCAAATATCTTAGCCAAGAGGCATAGCTTGGATATCGGCCTATAATTTTCAATTTTATTTTTTTCACCTTTTTTATGAATAGGTGATATTAATGCAGATTTCCATAGTAAAGGAACAACGCCTTCTGATACAGATCTTTTAAACAGGAGAGCAACTGGTCGTGCTAATTCCTTTGCGCAATTCACTAGGAAAAGGGCTGGGAGTGAGTCAGGACCCGCGGACTTACTTAGATCAAGAGATTTGAGAAGTGTACATACCATCGCAGAGTCAATGTCAATTGAACCAATATTACAGTTAGAAACAACATTATGTTCGTTGGGGGAGCTACAATTCAGAGAAGAGGAGGAATTCAGAAAGGTTGAGCGGAAGTAGTCAGAGAAGAGTTCACATATACCTTGGCCTGAATCACTTTCGATATTGTTAAAGGACATGCTGGACGGAAAATTATTATTCATACGTCTACTTTTCATATATGACCAGAATAGTTTCGGGCTTTTACCTATAGAAGATTCAATTCTAGATATATAAGTTTGGTAACAGTCTTGTTCTACGTTATTAGCCCTATCTCGGAGTATCTGAAAAGTAAGCAAATCTGAAATATTTTTGTAATTTTTATATTTATTTAGATATTTATATTTTTCTTTCAGAATCTTTATAAGCGCTGAATTGTACCAAGGGGGATAACTAGATTTTTTTAGTAGGCTTTGCGGGATATAAACATTCCTAATTTCGAACAGTGTGGCGTAAAATTTGCTGACTGCGTCTTCTACACCACCCTCCAGAAGTAAATCCTCCCAATTAATGAGTGAGAGGTCTGTGCGAATCCGATCGTAATCACCTTTACTATACTGATAAATGTACCGTTTCTCCGTCTTTAGATATTGGGAATGTGCTACTTTTGCTTGGATTAATAAAGCGGGGTGGTAGGGGTCCTCACCAGTTAAAGGTTCCGTACATGGTAAGACATTAATCGGGATATTAGAAAGGACGAGATCAAGAATCTTATCATACCTGTTGTTTATTCGGTTGTATTGACGCAAGTTACAGAGGTCTAAAGTATCAATAAAGTAGGTGAATAAGTCCGACTGGGGCGCAACTGGTCTCAAACCATCATCCGAAGGAACCCAGGCTATGGAGCTCATATTGAAGTCGCCAAGGACAATAAATTTATCAGAAGGACGATTGTTCACCAGGTCAGAGAGCTTATCCAAATAAATAAACAACTGGTTAGAAAAACTATCGACTTGTTTTTTTTCACATAAGTATATAGTGCATACGTGAAGTCTGTGGATCAATTTATTAAAGCGGTCTTTTATTGAAATTGATATCCACAAATCCTCTGCACTCGACCGCCAGCTGACATTTTCAGAGACTGTCAGTTCACGACGAACTGCTATCAAGACGCCCCCGCCTCGCGACTGAGAAGTCGTGGCATAGTCGCGATCGCGCCGCCACACTAGGTACCTATTGTCGAAGAGTTCACTATCTAAGATCCCGTCGACGAGCCAAGTCTCTGTTAAAGTTATAATATCGTAGGTACTTTTGCCTAGGTTTCTAAAGAAATCTACAGACTTAGTCCGCAGTCCCCGCACATTTTGGTAATAAATATTTAATGAATACATTGTGAATCGATGTACTTTATCAAAAATAATTTTATAAGTAAGAGGTTAGACAGCAAACATGCCACCAGAACCCAGCTGAGTCTCCATCCGTCACCTCCGTCAACACCGGCGCCGCTACCGCCAGCGATATAACTTAGTAATTTTGTTAATATTAATAGAATTGATAAGTATAAATTGGTATTGATAAAGTACCAGTAGGATATAGCAACCACCATCAGCCTCACATTCCACACCAGACTACTTGAAAATAATGTGGTCGTAATTCGCAATATACACAATACACCAGTGTATATAAAATAAGTTAGGTAATGGAATAACGCGTTAAAAACAACAAAACAGTTAAGCCCCTTATGAACGCAAACTAGCTCCAAATGCCACACACAACGCACATAACAAAGTAACAATAATATATGCACAACTTTTAATATGTCATATTCGACTAAACAATACGCTAAGCAGGTAAAAAATAACATTATACAAAGGTAATTAGCAAAGCAGCTCGAATGAATAGACGCCCGAGCGCAAACAAAAGATATCCAATTAAGAGAACAAAAGACTGCAGTAAGCAAATGCCTACCACCTGTGGGTGTCAAACTTTTTGGGATTAGCAATAGTTGCTTGTTTGATTTAATACTTATAGTAAATGTAAATTTGGTTTTGTTATTATACGTTGCTATGATTACATATAATGCAGTGGAACCGGAGATGGCGATAGGATTTAGTGAATTTTTTGAAGGTCTCGCTCCCTCAATATGGCAAACGGCTTGGAGGTGGGATCCCGTCGTACAAAGATTTTCATATGCTTCACCCAGACGAATTGGTAATGGTGCTCCTTCGCTAGGGATTTGGCTTGTGAAAGCAGCATCTTGTTTTTTGTAGTTAGGTGGTCGTTAATGAATATTTTCCCTGTGCCGGTAATTCCAATGTCCTTGGGAGATAAGGGGTCTTTTCGGGAACGGGCAGCAGCAATGAAGTCTTCCTTGAAGTATTTGCTCATAAATGACACAATTATGTTCTTCATTCCAGCTGCAGCATTAGTCGGTACACGATGAACAAAGTTAATCTGAGTTTTCATGACTGGAAAAGAGACTTTTTCACCAATCTTTGCAACTATCTCAAAGAGATTCTCCCTGTCTTTTAGTGGTACACCCTTAACCTCTACATTATTGCTGCGGAGCCATTGTTCAGTGTCTTGGAGCTCGTCCTCCAATTTCCCAATAGTAGATTTTAGTTCACTCACATCTTCGTGTGCTGTTTCCACTTTGATTAGTCTATCATCCATGTTTTGAACTTTGGCTGGGAGTTCTTTTAAGTCGGTCAGCTCTTTGCGTATCAATTGCACTTCGGACGCCAGACTGGAGAGGGGAGCAAGTTCCAAGCGGATGCCGGTCAGCTCTCGCATTATAGTTTCTAAGGTTACCGATGGGGAAACGACTGGCGATGCTGTCACTGACAGTGCCTGAGCACCTGAGTGACCTGCACTCTTACAATTCACGCATCTCCACGTAGCCTGGCGGTCACCAAGCTTGCGGTAACCCTTTTCCGTGATCCCAGAGCAAGGGAAGTCGAAGTGCTTCAGACATGCTGCGCACTGGATTGCCTCCGAAACTTCATCACCGCATCTACCACAGATGACCATAATGCACAAAAGGTATTAATAACACAAATGTATCACGTACGAGAAAAGTTTGAGAACCAGTGGTAAGGTAGTTGGACGCGACGCAGGACGCAAGACGACCTGTCGGAGCGGCGTACGCACGGTAACTGATCTTGTCTCGCAGTGATGAGCGCAATGATACGCAGGGCTTTTTATGGTATTATAAGTTTTGGGTGCCACTGCAATTGTTATGGCGTGGCGCTTACTATCAGGCGAACGACTTGCCCGTCTCATCACGCAGTTCCATAAAAGAGCAATTTATTGACTTTGGTATTGCTTTATAGCATTTTATGGAGTACCATTTGCATTCAAAGCGTAAAACCACGCGTGCAACATATTCCAAAATGTACGAGTTCAAAGCATATAATTCATAATAATAATTCATAATTCATTTATTAAAAATTTGTAACATAACAGCCCAAAACCAAAGCGTTACAAACACAGTCATAAATATATAATTAATAAATTAATTAAGGAATACAATTATTTAATTATTTAGGAGTATGTCATTAAATTAGAAATTATATTTCCACATGAGGTGCATTAAACAAACTTTTGCTAATTCCAAACAAGCTAGTAACTGTTTCTGTCATGTTAAGAAATCTGGGGCGATCAGGAAACGAACAGACAGCGCGTCTTTGAGATTTGTTGGATGTGATCGCCACAACTTCATATTAAGAGAGTTAATTGCTTTCCAAACAAGTTCTCTCCGGCTCACCCGCCCGGCCAAGCTGAACTTGCTCTGGTCGAGACACATTATGAGTAGGTAAGTATTTACTGGCCCGGGAGACATGGTTCCGCAATTACTACGCCTTAGTCCTTATATACTTCATATCCCGCTTCTAAATCAATTTAACTAATTACCCACGACGGTATATACGATTGGGGTAATTTTTGTGTTTCTGCACATGCATGTTCTCATCTGTTTTCGAAATGGCTGAACTGATTTCGATGCAGTTTTCAGGAGTAGCTTTGAAATGTATCTGAGATGGTTCTTATATATACTAAGAGGTTATATTGTACCAATTCACCAAGAAGCGTTTCTGGTGATATAATGGTGATCCGATCATGCTTAATATGGTATCCGGGGGTTAAAAGATTCTGATTCTGAATCTGTTGTCTATTAAGTGCTATATCACTGAAAGACGCTATAGTTGATACGTATGATAGTGATGTTTGTCAGATAATGCGAAATATTGCCGTCCTGTTTTCTGAATGTAGACAAAACAATCGTATGTTTTATTTTTTTTTAGAGAATATTTGTTTTATTTCAGACTAGCGGATAACAGACGTGTGCTACTAAAATTTTGTTGAAAAAAAAGGGAATTTTGTGTATTTATTAACTTTTTTATCTTAATGCTAGCGGATAAACAATCT
Organism: Petrophora chlorosata; assembly: GCA_951640565.1. Classification (NCBI taxonomy): domain Eukaryota; kingdom Metazoa; phylum Arthropoda; class Insecta; order Lepidoptera; family Geometridae; genus Petrophora; species Petrophora chlorosata. The sequence continues at coordinate 14,830,667 of OX621188.1, read as the reverse complement.
GACTTTTTCGGTAGATAGTAGTAGCAGTAGTGGTGTAAACATAAAGATGTTTCGGCGTTCCAACTCTGGAACAAGCTACGATAGGAATTATATAAACAACATATAAACCAAAAAATAATCAAAATCTCGAAAACCATTTTTTTATAATTAATTCTCTAACGGACATAGGTAGAAACATTTTTGGGTTTTATTCTTTAAGATCTTTAAATTTGTTTATGATCACGGCAATAGGTAATCCGCGAGATCTAACGAATCGCAGCGCGGGTTACGTGTGCGGGTGATTTGGACGCACTTTGAGACAATACTTTTTATTTACAACGTTTTTAGGATACCTACTATTGTCAGACCCCCGACACTCCATACAAATTCGCCGAGCTAACTGCCTACTACTACTACTGGCGCACCGGCCTGTCCGCACATGTTTTGTGTGTGTGCGTAATTATTGTAGGGATGATCTGAGGCGATTGAGCGGGACAAGGACAGTGCTATATTTTTTTATAATTTATATCTTTTTGTAATTATGGATCTATTATTGTCCGAATTTTCGATAAAGATTTTTTAATTGTTGTTTTTACTTATTTATTCTTCGGTGATTTAAAAATTTTGTTTTGTTTTAGTTATCAATGTCACGAAACACCGCTATTTTTAAAAATCATAACAAAAATCAAAACGTAATATAGGTAGGTAGGTACATTGTAAAAGTGCAGTCAGAATTTTCAGTCACTTCACAATAACGAAGTTATTTCGAGTTAAAATTTTCATAAATCATGGACATTTTGAACCAATAATCAAAAACTTCTAAATCTTTTTGCCCAGACATGTTCAGTTAAAAATAGTGATGTAACATCAACATCATTAATAAAATGAGCAGAAAGTCAAAATAAAATAAGGAACATTTGAATCGCATCCACACGCAGCGGTCGGTGACAACCGAGTGACGCAAGCACGGCAATACCCAGGTTTTTACCCATATGTTGCGGGTGACGACAAATTGGCGGGGGGTGGGAGTGTCGCTTCTCTACGTAAGTAATAGTTAGTTTTCTTTGCTATTGTTTTTAAAAAAGTATTCCAAGATTAAACAACATGTTTTCGCAACGCAAATAAGTATCGTATAGTAATAATGTTATAAAAAACTAGCACGTGGCCTGCGCATATAACCAGCGCTATTATATTATACTTTCTCCAGTTACTTGCATGATTATACCAACAGGAGAATGTAGCCCGCGCGTGTGACGTGCATGCATAACCCGCGCAAATAGCCCGCATTTTGACCCACTTACAATGCATCGGATCTTTTCACGCCCAAGATGCTGCGCTCCATCGCTCTTTGGCAGACCCCGAGGCGGGACTTTTGCATTTCGGTCAATGACCAAATCTGAGCACCGTAGGTAAGGATGGGCAGTATACATATGTCAACGAGTCCGCGCTTTAGAGAGATTGGGAGATCTCCCTTCATTAGCATCTTCATGGACCAGTAGCTTTTCCAGGCATTATCGATGCGGCGATCGATTTCCTTCTCTTGCCTGTTTTCGAAAGAAACTAACTGGCCCAAGTAGATGTACTCATCGACATAGTGTATAACTTGCCCATCTACCTCAACCCTCCGTTTTGTGCTATTGGTCATGACTTGGGTTTTGGACCGATTCATTGCTAATCCCACCTCAAGGCTTGCAGCGCTCCAAAACGGGTATAACAGATGTAGGCAATAAGGCTGCCAGGCTCAAATGGGATTGGGCGGGACACATTAGCCGTATGCATCCTGACCGCTGGGCAAAATTGGATCCCTGAAAAGGCACAACTTCGCCGAGGCCGACCAAGAAAAAGATGGCGAGATGATCTTGAAGCACACCAAGAAAATTGGTATGAGGTGGCGCAGGAGCGAGACAGGTGGAAGGAATTGGGGGAGGCCTTTGCCCAGCAGTGGGACAGTATAGGCTAGTAAAAAGAAAAAAAACAATGCATCGTGTTAAAGCACCTTTAATGTATGTCTCTACCTGCATGCCATTTTAATTGCGATGGAAAGAGGCATGTAATTGTAATAAATTCCTAAGCGCCAGATGCATGGCGATTAAAGCTAGGTAGGTACATCCACATACAGTACCTACCTACCGAGAACAGTCATGTTTATCTGTCTGTTAAGTAACTGTCAACAGTGACTGCCACAAGCGGGCTTGGGAGTGCTTGCGCAATCTAAGCATACTTGCATTTAAAGTACGAACTCGACTCCATGAGAAACTCTTCAATGGTATCTCCTTGGTTGAAGTTCGCAAAACTTCAACCAAGGAGATACTGATACAAGCTATCAGTTTCTGTAACAAATACTTAGCAGACGTTGTTCAATGCCTAATTATGGTATATTCAGAAGATATATTTTTTATTTCTAAGTCACGATGATATTTAAGATTTTATTCTGGAATTCACCTTTTTTTCGTATAAATACTACTCCAACTAAATCCCATTGCCAAAATAAGTGAAAAATTAGACGCCAGAAAGTGGACATACATTATACATATATGTTCAAATGATAAAATAAAAGACAATTTTGGGCTTTCTGGCGTTCAAGTAAAATCATACCCAAATTACAAATACACAGAGTTAAAAATTAATGTTTTACCTACTGTTGAAATGCGTCTCATGTTTCTGAGCGGGCTTGTTTTGTGTTTGGTAAAGTTTCTGTAATTTAGTCAAGTTTGTACGTAAACTTATGTTTCAGAGCACCCTTAGAATGTAGAACAAACCAGAAGGAGCGAAATTGGTACGCACAACAAACTGCTGTGTCCAATCCACGAACTTCTTATCCCGCCTGTCCTCGCGCCTCGTGCCTTTTTGCATAATGTGCTGGAAATAGTTTAAAAACTATATACACTAATTTATAATAAAGCAGTGCCATGCAAGGCGGTTTTTGGTGGCTTACAAACGCCTTGCTTGTTACCATGGTAGCCATCAAAGTAAAGAAAAAACAGACTATACTCCGTCCAACCACTTATTTAACTTTTGACAGCTCTATTAGTGATGTCCTAATTGCGTTACTGATTTCATTTCTGAAAACAATCGACTTTATTATTTATGAATAAGTTTTAATCGATTTAAGAAGTTTATATTCCATTTTTGCTCAACGTTTTGTATTGTTTTTAGAAATAATCAGGTGTTTAAATGACTATATTGCATGTATTCAAAAAAATAATATTAATTATTTTGGTTGTTTAATTGCTTTATTATATCTTATTTTAAAAATTATATCTTATTGTTTGACCTTTTATAATCGATAATAATTATGTACAAATGAAAATACTTATTTAACAACCCTTTATATAGTTTATGAGAAAATCACCTTAATTATTTTAGTTATTAATCTATAGCCTCAAAAAATATCGAAGATAATTAGCAGCGTCATGTCACTGTTAAAAAAAAACAGTGCCCACAAAGTATTGCATTTTTTCAGTATGGTTCATTACTTCGATAATTACGGAACTTCGTAGGCGTGCATATAACAAAAGTTATATGCACGCCTACGAAGAATGGTTGGATGGAGTATAGTAAAATGAATTCCGTTTAAGGTACTCCCTCTATGAGAGAAAGTCTGTGTCCCTGGAGTGGGAACGTAATGGGCTGATGATGATGAAATAAGATAAAACTAGGGAAAGTTCAAGAAGCTCCCCGCGGAATGGAATGATAAATAACGGGATCGTCGTCAATTATCACAGGTTCAGTTTATAAGCATGACATTTTAAATTTATTTTTTTCTTGGACATGCGGATATCCTCACATTACGTTTCTCATCACCGTTAAAGCTGTTTTCCACTGATCGTGATCGTGAAAGGTGTCAAGCTCTTCTCATCATCTCTAGCGTGGTCTACAGCGACGCCGTGCTATCTGGGTGTGCTGGAAACTCCACTTCACAGTTACCTTGACCCAAAGCTCCTTAAGCAAATGAACATAGGTAAAAAGCATACTCCGGATTGCCAGATCAAAAAACGTCACTTTATTTTGTATTTTTCCGAATATATTTTTATTTTTGCCACACAATACGGCATTGTAGACGTGTTGCCGGTTGGCAGGCCGAATTGAGCACTGACGTACGATTGTAATGTTTTGTGTTGTATTAGGTTTTTTGGTCAGACAGAGATCTATATTTTGTTTTTATTGAATAAGTTTTTCAATCCATCCGTCTTGCACTCGCTCGTTTCTATGCAGTCAAAATCTTAATTTCTGTTCTAGGTACCTACTGTTATAATTATACTAGCTCATTTATTTACATGACAATTTGTCAAGACGTGCCATGATCATGAAAGGATATTACAAAAAATACTTACTTGTCTTTGTTGTGCGTACTTTTAAACACAAAGAGCTTGTTTGCCTGTTTGTACTTCCACTTCGTCAGATGAAAGCCGAGTAAAAGTCGGGTGATATTTTACTTTCACTGTAACTTAATTTTAATACACGTAAGTTACTGCATAGCATTAGTTTTAGAGCTTTACACGTATTCAGTACGAAAAAAATCGGGGGAGCGAGGTGCGAGCTCGCAGTACTTAGAGTTGATAAACCCGGATGATTATTTCGTGATGTTAAAAGCAACGGGTCCCTCGAGGGTCGGCCGAGGGTCGTCATCTGCGACGAGCTAAGCTTTCATCTTGATTGCATTCCTGCGATCCCATAAATTTTCAGTTTTTATTTAATAGTCGTCATATCGTGAATATTGTTTCGCGGAAAATAAAAGGGATTGATCGCTTGGGAAAACCAATGTTAAATGATCCGAATGAAATCGATTCCGCCCTGACAGTGACGACTTCCGTGGTCTACTCGGTTACGAAATGAGAAGTTCGCTCGACGGAAGGAGTCAAGAAATGAAAATATTTTGTCTTGCGTCGACGTTATTTTTTTTGGTGGTTTTGGGGGAATCACTAATAATAGAATTTATTCACATACAAGCATAATATTTTCGTAACTCCACGCCTTGGGTATATTGTCGACTGAATAAAAATATTCATATTGTGGTTAAGGGTTACGTTGACCTCTATTACTATCAACATCTCCAACCACTAGTCCAAGTACTAGTTTCTGCACACCAATACACCATATCCAGCAACCCGCACTGGGCTAGCGTGGCGGATTATGACCCATACTCTTTCTGTGAGAGGAGGCCCGTGTCCCAGCAGTGGGAACGTGTTGGGCTGATGTTACCAATACAAGTTACCACCTTTGCTAAATGCGTGTCATTATCCTAAGTGTCCGCTTTTCAAAGTCCACTTCCACACTTTTATGATTAATGAGCGCATTAGGTACGCCGAGATTCGTAATTAAATGGCCGCAAAAAGTATAATCAAGACACTTTATTCAGCTGAGCGACGTTTTCCCCTGGGAGCCGCAGTTCGAGCACGCAATATCTGAAAGTGTGGGTGTTGCCAACTTTAATGAAATAATATTTTTCTTCCCTTACAAACCGCCTGCCGTGAAGCTACGTAATTTTATTTTCCTGATATTTTACTGAAACTTTTTATGATTATACTGGACTTCACTGTTTGTATGCGGCTTTTTCTAATGAAAATAATTTTGATGAATTATAATAAAACTATTTAACCTTCAACTGACCAACATAACGCTTATTTTTAATTAATCGTTCATAAAGTTATGAGCGGTGCTCGAAACGAGCTTTTGATTTGAAGCTCGCTGATGCAAAGCTAGATCTTTGTTCAAGTGTGCATGTAAAATCCAACCGATATTAGTAAACGACTGGGATAGTTGTACAGGCGCAGACCATTTTATGGATCAATTTAAAAGCTCGTTACTGAGATGAAGGTTTATTGAATATTAGAAGTTTAGTTGGTACATTTGCCACATTCTGAAGCAATTTTTATTTGGATAGTTAAAAATGGACAGCTGAAACAAAAAAATGATTCACAATAACTTTTGCCTTTCATATCCGCTAGAACAGTCTTTCCCAATGTGGGCGATAACGCCCCCTTGTGGGCGCTGCAGGTCTCAAGGGGGGCGGTAAGAGACCCAGAAAGAAAATGGGGGCGTTGTGTAGAGGCGGGCGGGGGGGGGGTGTTGATTTGTAATTTTATTTAGCTAGGAGTCCTCTTAAACAACGTCTGCAAGAGCTCTCGACTCTCAACAACAACTTGTGAACATCAACTAATATGAATTAAAAGATTGCTCAAACTCGGTTCTATATTTCTCTCCGCGTAGTTCATATATCTGTCCTATTTTATTGAATATAGAAAAAATGAAAATCATGTCAATCGGTCGCTCCGTTTCGTAATGAAAGTAGACACAAACAAACAAATAAAAAGGCAACAGACACACTTTCGCATTTTAATAGTTATTAGTACTCGTAGATATCTATCATGTTTTAACAAGTTTTTGTTAAATAACCCGAATTGTGCATTCCTGTATCAGTCGGCTGGTTCATTGAATACTTGTTCGGACTTGTTGAGTACGATTGAGCGTCGAATGAGATAAACGAGTTTATGCATGTTTGTTTTATTCCTGTCGGTGCGTGCTGCTTAAGCATTCCTATATAAACAATGTAATATTTATTTTATTTTCATTTGTGGTCTCGCGCGCAATAGATGAGCAGTACTTACGCCTCCTCTACACTACTCGCGAAGTTGAACGTATTTCTCAAAGCAAAACAATGTCGGAAGTAAAAAAGAAGAGACGGCAATACTGTGCGGAATATATTAAATTCGGATTTATTGAAAATCCCACAAACCCATCGTCGCCTTTGTGTCTTCTATGTCTAAAAACATTTTCGAATGAAGCAATGAAGCCTTCAAGGCTGTAAGATCATTTGAATAAAATGCATGCAGATAAGAAAGACAAGAATGTAGCATATTTTCAAGACCTAGAGAAGAAGCATAATACTCAGCCAAGTGTAGCAAAACTATTTTCGGCGGCTGCTAAGCGAGATGACGACGGACTTCTAGCTTCGTACAATATCTCTTTGTTAATTGCTCAAAAAGGCAAACCACATAACATCGGAGAAGAGTTAATATTGCCAGCAATAAATGAAGTTATAACTACTGTGCTTCATAAACCGGCCGCAGATATTATCCGAAAAATTCCTTTGAGTAATAATTCTGTGCAAAGACGAATTGATGAAATGGCTGAAAACATTGAAGAATCATTGTGCGATCACCTGAGGACAAGTCAATTCTCAATTCAGCTCGATGAGTCCACTTTACCAACTAATGAAGCATTGTCTTACGTGAGGTTTATTAAAGATGAAAAAATATGTGAAGAACTATTATTTGCTAGAAATTTAGAGACCGATACAAAAGATGAAACCATATTCAATACATTGGAAAAGTTTTGCGATGAGAAAGAGATTCCTTTGAAAAATATTATTTCAGTTGCTACGGATGGCGCTCCGGCTATGACAGGGTGCCATAAAGGCTTCATAGCGTACTTAAAAAATAAAATTCTAGATGTCCTTGGTGTACATTGCGTTATTCATAGACAACATTTAGTTGCTAGAAACTTAAGTGAAAAACTATTTCAATCACTGCAATATGTCATCAAAACAGTCAATAAAATCCGCAACAGCTCTTTGAATGATAGATTATTTCATCAGCTTTGTGTTACTAATGACGAGGATTTCAACCGTTTGTTGTTTCATACTGAAGTTCGTTGGCTATCAAGAGGCAATTGTCTGACTCGATTTTACAACCTGTTTGACTCTGTTATAGAGTTCTTGGAAACTAAAGATACAGAATTGCACGACAAGCTCATAACATCAAAGAATGATATAGCTTACATGACAGACTTGTATAAATTGTTCAACGACATGAATCTCCAACTGCAAGGCGATAAACTAAATTTAATTAAAACAAAAAACGTCGTTGCTGCTTTCGCAGCCAAACTGCTTCTACACAAAAAGAATCTGGGCAGACGTGAGTTTCACAATTTTCCAAATTTATCAGTATCATGCAGTAACGACGAATTGTTTGCCTACTGCCAACATTTGGAAAACCTCCACATTGACTTCACCGAACGATACCAGGACATTTTGAACTTGGAAATACCAGACTGGGTGTTGGATCCGTTTTCAAATGTCAACACAGCAATGTCACCTCAGCTAGAACAAGAACTTATAGAATTGACAACAAACGAGGAAATAAAAATCAAGTTCAAAAATGGTTACCAAGAATTTTGGCTACAAAAACCGATCCCGCAATTGTACCCTGGATTGTGGTCAATCGTTCAACGATTCTTGATAGCATTCCCATCGTCATATTTGTGTGAACGTGGATTTAGTGCTGTGACAACACTGCTTACTAAAAAGAGAAATCGTTTGCTTGTTACCGAACGTGGTGACTTGCGACTGTTCTTGAGTAAATTGGAACCTGATATCAACAAACTTATTAAACAGCATCAGATTCATCCTTCACATTAGTTTTTATATAAGGATTGATTATTTTAGTTATATTTTTAATAAAAGATACTCTGTTTTAATACTATAAAGTTGCGTTTCAATAATCATTCTTATTGGCAGGTGGAGCCCGTAAGAGTTAACTTGAGACCTAAGCGCCGTTGTATGTTACCTACTGCGCTCAGGTTTCAAGTTGCGGGTTATAGTAAAAGTTTCGTTTATAATTCTCCGTTAATATACATAATATACATCACATAGGTCACAATAATTAATTAATTTAATTTGAAGTTATAGTGGTTTTTAAATAGGTAAAAAATGGGGGCGCTAAAAAAATATTTATTCTCAAAGTGGGCAGTAGACAAAATAAGTTTGGGAACCACTGCGCTAGAACAAAGCTTGAAACTATGATTGGATTATAATTATGTTCAACATTGAATGATGCTTAGGTACGTTTTTGCACGTTCCCTAACAAATCCGTAGGTCGAAGAAATGATTAGGCATACAATGATAGAGTATGTATATAATAATGTGTAGGTCTAAAGAAGTATTTTCAGGTACCAGGATGAGAGGTGGAAGCGCTCATTAAAATACAGTGCTTTTCCTGGGAAGTTGTTCAACAGGCTGTTTTATCCTGATGGCAAATCATATGCGAACGAGGGCGCTTCATGACGAGTTCACAAAGTCTTTGTGCAACAAGTTTTACTGTAGGTGTTTTTTTTATTTATTATAAAGACTGAAAATCCGCAATGCAACCTATTACTTTTAATAATATGTTTTGTCGTAATCTATAGGCTTTTACTTGTGTTAATTACTTTCAATAAACATGGGAAAACCTTGATATACAAAAGATGAGCTGCTTCTTCTCTTGTATAGGTGTGTGGTCATCCTAGTGTCGGAGTCTTTAGACCGCCCGAGCATAAATTAAGACTAAAAATGAGCTGAAAAAAGTGAAATTCACTATGTTTTTATTCCAAGGTGGTCTATATTTTCGAATTTGACGCACAGCACTGGAATTATCCGATTATGACAAAGACAATAACGTGATATTAGCAAAAGTACGTGGTTGTCAACAATATAATACTACATGGTTTATTTTGGTGTTGTCTAATGTAAGGAAGGAAGTTTTAGGTATATTAATCTGCGTCCACAATGAGAGGTTCCATTCGCAAGCTCTCTTACCTAAAGTGCCTATTAACTGCAGGATATTTGTCAGTTTATCAACCACTATCTGTGTAGTGACTACATCCCGCACTCTTCTCGTTTTTGCGTTAGCAGCGGCAGCGTGCTACGGCATATTTTCCTATATGAATAGTAGATAGACATTTTAAAATATTATGTAGAATACATGTCCAAAGGCATCGCAATTGATTCCATTGCAGTCTGAACACTTTCAGACATTAAAAACCATTACAATACCAAGAGAGTTTAAAAGGCGTTCAATAAAAAAAATATGAACCTTTTTGGTATCACAAAATAAACTGAAAAGAAAGATAGCATATAGGTTTCGCATTCGCCTTAGTGCCGATAAATACCATTCACTATGTTTGTGAATAACATGATTTAAACTGAAACGCAATGAAAGGTTGTTGTTAGAATAATATAATATGTATGGGGGTTGATTGCAAATGTAAAATAAATTAAAATTAAAATATATAATATATATAACTAATCCCTCCGCTTTTTTTAAAATTATATGTATGTATATTTAATAATAAATATGGTAATGAGTTTAATATTGTATATAAGAAAGCCGTCTGCACGAGGCATCATCAGGTGTCGACTCGCCGAACGCTGAAACGAGAAACGAACGAACGAGAGTTTCTCGTTTCAGCAGACGGCGAAACACGTGTCGTATTAGGAGGGTTGTTGTTAGGGCTTTCTTTATTTAACATTATTAATACATTATTTACCTTTTCTTATATACAATATTAAACTCTTACCATATTTATTATTTAATATACATATATATTAAAAAAACAGCGGAGGGATTACTTATATATATATTTTAATTTTAATTCATTTCACATTTGCAATCAACCCCCATACATATTATATTATTCTAACAACAACCTACATAATATTCAGCGGGATTGCACTACATATTTTCATTGCGTTTCAGTTTTGAGATGAATTTCCACAACGTCACGCCTGATTCCATTGCTTTAAAAACATGGTGTTTTGCTGTCGGTATTGAGAAACGAGGAAGCCAGGAGAAATTACGATCCAACATTCTCTCCGTTACTATATTCTCGAAGACGAATACTGCCTTTGCAAACCCCTTACCAGGCCAGGACTTCATTACCTTGATACACTATTTCATCCAATAAACTTGACGAATTATGCACGACCAGTTTGATAAAATAAGATCTATGATGAATTATATTTATATTATGTGTTAAATATTTGAGGTGTAAATATGTTTTTATTTATGCATTATTATTTGAATTATATTACTTTATTATTACTATATTATACACAATCATTTCTCTTTAACTCCGTTACTTACTACTACTCCATGCGAAGGTTAACTGGAAGAGATCGCTTTTAGCGATAGGTCTGTCCATTGTACTTTGGTTTGTTTTCATGTACCTACTGATTTTATTTGTTTAGTGTACAATGTGTTCAAAGCATTTTGTATTGTATTGTATTGTATTGCATTAATGATGCAATACTTAACAAACGGAGTCGTCAAACTATGCCTAGCATAAATCCATCGTCTAGCACTGTAACGTTTCCATGAACTATGCAAACTGCACACAGTATATGAGTGAATGGCCCCACGTTTGGTGGATTTAGTACTGATTCGTGGACACCAAGAGAACAGATCCATTAACATTCATGAAGATTTAACATGTAGAATATACATGTAGCTTAATAGTATGTATAGATTATACCATACGAGTACTTGAGCTGTCTAAATCTATTATATGCTTAAATGCTGATACATACTGATTCAATTAAATAAGGTAGTTGTGCTTTGAAATTAAATCAACAAGTATTTTTCATACTTCAATTATTTAGCTACTAAGCTTACTGCTTGTCAATATCTACCGATAGGTATGTCTTGATGACGATTTCTGCAATAAATTCACGCATTCCGCATGCGTTCCGCAGTTAAGTCAAGTTAGCGGATTATAATAAAACCTAACTTCAAATCCCATTTAAAGTCCCAAGAATAGTGAGCAAGATTGAAGGATCGTTATAATAACCCGTACTAATAGCCCGACACTTAATGATATTCGTGACTTGCACTCGCCAACAAAACCAATTTAAACTTGGAAACGCAAATTGGTCAAACCGACAAAATTCATTTTAGAATTTTGTCAATTATCGTCAATAACTTGAACCGGCCATGGAAAGTGACAAGTTACCCCTTGGTGTTTTACGAAACTCTATTAGCACAAATTAAATGGTTTATTCATTATTAATTGTTTCGCTGCCAAATGCGACATTCAATTGTAGATAATAAATATTTGTACTTATATACCATTTAAGTATAGCATCATTCATAGTTTATGCTTATTTTTATTCTCGTGTACTTAGCGAATGTTTTACAATAAAATTAATTTAATAAAATACTAAAGATTTGTGTTTTTGGGTCATGATTCCGTTCCATTTTTTGGATCGAAACCGCGCCCGCGGCGCGGCGGCGCAAACTTACTTGTAAATTTAAAACAAATATTGTAGAGTAAATAGGCTCTGTCTTGTCACAATGTACCTAAGATATATAGAGATGCCTTTATTACAAAAAATACAACACACACTGACACTAACTTACTACTTACAACTAATTATGTTGTTTGGTGAACGCGATATGGGGCGCATACTAACTAATATCATAGACAATTTCTATTGTTTGTTTGTATAGGTACCTTAACAACGCTAAAACAATGGATGTGCATGTAGAGGAATATACAATACAAATGCTTTGTACATTAAAGCATTTTGTAAAAATAATCAGTAGCAGTGTGGTACATGAAAACAACTTACAAACTAAAGTGCTTATCGCTAAAAGCGATCTCTTTCAGTCGACCTTTGGATGGAGTTGACGGAGCGAGAAAGGAATATTATACATGTGGAACGTAATTTTAACGGGCGAACAGGAATACTTATTTGGGCTAAAAATATCTATCTGAATACTGAATATATATACATATATAGGTATAGGTAGACAGGAAGAAAGTGCCCTAAGAATGGTTTTTTTTAATTCCCTCGAGAAAACGGGAAAACCGTGGGCTAAGCTGTGAGGCGGGCCGCCTAGCTATTCAATATTAGGTACACAAGCAAATCACAATATGTTTAGAAAATATACTATTAAAAGTTACTTAATCGTATCGTTACAAATATATTTGCGAACGCTGAAATTTAACTATGGTGCCGCTAATGGGTTTCTTCATTAAATTAGCGTGAAATACCGACCCCTAAATCATTTACCTGTTAATAAAATATTACAATAGAGAATGAAATATTAAATTTTATAGCCATTACGCCTGAATAGGTGAGGTAATGCATGTCTGATTTATTTATGATCATATAGTAATGTTAATAAATTGACAACTCAACTTCGCACCACCCATTTCTTAATAATTATTTTGGCGGAAAATCAATTTGGGATATGGCATTCACCCAAAGCACATAATACGTAGGTAGGTATAAAAGAAGAACCCGAAATTCAAATTAAATCGCCTAAAGTTGCACTCGCACGTTATAAGAAAAAACGAGACGAAAGTGGTAATGACGACGGTGAAACCGATGGCAACCCATCGCGGGACTGAAGAGTAGTCTTATCCGGGATGAGTGGCAAACCTGCATTCTAAGAAGAAAGTCGTGCCGCGTGCAGTGCAGGTTAGAAACATTTAAAAGAAATGCCTACATAAAAACTATCAAAGTTTATATCAAATCATATATATAAAATTCTCGTGTCACAATGTTAGTTACCTTACTCCTCCGAAACGGCTTTACTGATTTTTACCAAATTTTATATGCATATTTCGTAGGTCTGAGAATCGGCTACTATCTATTTTTCATGCCCCTAAGTGATAAGGGTAATTCACCCTTAACATTTTTTTTTATTTATATGGCAAAACAACGTTTGCCGGGTCAGCTAGTTACCGAATATATTTAAAAACCTTTCATTGGCAATTTTCAAAAGAAAACTGATATTGTAGTTCCCTGAAAATGATTTTATGATATGATTACAAAGAAGAACAATGAATATGAAGAAAAATGAATGATAAAATTAATTAATTAAAAAAAATATTTGACTACTTACGTATTGGAATATGAATTAATATTTGCTTGAAGTCATAGTAATAATTATGAAATTTGACATGGATTAATTATAATTAAATTAAAAATTTAACTTGATATTTAATGTTAAATACGAGTATATTTGACTCCGCTCTGTGTTTGCCAATAGCTTCTGACATTTAAATTAATATTTGCTTGAAATCTTTGTAATACCTAATTATGAAACTTCACATTAATTCAATAATTATTTATTGTAATATGTAATTTTAAATCCATAATTTAACTTAATTTTTTTCATATTATTACTATTACATTTGAAAATGATTGCACACCATTGTTGCGTGATTAATAAATTTTATTCATAGATGGCGAGATGGGTAGGTGCAGAGATGTGACTAAACCGGTGGAATGTACTGATTTTATTTTGTTGTGACTTATGTGCGACGTTCTGCCAAATAAATGATGATTATGATTATGCATGTCAATACATATTTAGTTTTCATTGCCAAAACACTACAATCAATAAATTTGGCCACCACCTGTAACTACCCTAGATGTTATACGCTATAATAAAATGGCCGGCGAATGCAATGAAACGAGTTGAGTTTGTCATGCCGGTGGAAGATTAATTATTCTGTGGAAGAGCTTTTAAAAAAAACCGTTCTATACAGTTATGCATAAGCCACACATACTTGTACCTAGTCCACAAAATACATATTTAAAAAATAAAATACATTATTTACTTTTTTAATAAAGTTATATAAGTTTTATGTTGCTTCGTCATTACCTGGCCACCCGTTATGTGGTTGTTATGGCCGGGTTACGGTTATAAGGCTGCTGGGTCACGGTAACTGGAAGACGCTCGTCCTCAGCACCATAACCGTTACTGCCTTGCTATTAATTAGTTAAAAAGGAACATGCTTGCTTGGTGTAACAGGATTTTGTCTTGATAAAGTTAAATGATGATAGTAATTCGTCTAACTTCACTTGAAGCTCTTTCCGTACTAAAGATGCTTTTTTGTCACTTCGGTCAATTTTAATGTTGTGCATGGTAGAAGTGTCCACTTAAAAAATATATCGATATTAATATTCGATGTAAAATATCGGATTCCATCATCGGCTTTTATCATCGCTTGAAACATCGATATTTTTTTCAATATCGAATTTATTTATTTATTTCATACTTAAATGCTTGCTGCACTTACAGCGACGCCAAGGCGTGCAACAAGCCACAACAACGTTTTACATTAATAATAATATAAAAATCTAATTACACAAAAATATAAGTTTATAATAGTCATATGATATTGTAATTTGTAGAATAGAAATAATAATGAAAACGATAACAAATAAATAATTAACTTATAAAATGAATAAATTTATCTACAAACATACGGCACTAATAAAAAAGATGTCGATATCGAGATATCGAGATGTCGAATACTTTCAACAAAAGTTTAACATTACCTCTTTCCAGTCAATCGCAGAAAGTTTGAGGTCCTTGATTTCGTATGCGTGAATGTACAATCAGAC
The DNA here is from genome assembly GCA_951640565.1 of Petrophora chlorosata. NCBI lineage: Eukaryota > Metazoa > Arthropoda > Insecta > Lepidoptera > Geometridae > Petrophora > Petrophora chlorosata. The sequence continues at coordinate 14,815,510 of OX621188.1, read as the reverse complement.
ACTAGAGTAACATAGCTAAACTAATATTAGGCATAGGTAATAATAGTAATTTTCTATGAGTGTTACTTGAAAAGAATTGTACTACGAAGATAGTGGTACAATCAAAACAATAATAATTAATTCAAACAGCAGAAGACGGAACAAAAAGAGTAAGAGTGATTGAAAGTAAATTAAATGAACCTACGGAATCCAGCCTACATCGTGAGTGAACGGTCGATGATCGGTCAGGATAGATAATTTGCTCACTTACAGATGTCACTACCTGTTAATGACATTTATTTAGAATTTAAATCGTCAAGTAGTGTTAAAATTAACTTTTGTTTTTATTGCAACAATTAGACAGAGTTAGATTCTTTAATCGATTCGACGAAAATCAAAGATTCGATGTTTCTATAAATAAATGTATCGATATATCGAATAGAATAAATATTTGTCAAAACATCGAATCAATCCGATATATCGTATGGCAAACATCGAGTATATTCGATATATCGATGTTATATGAATATCCCTTGTGGTTTTACGTACATATATATGGTGAGCTTTTGGCGTCTATTTATCCCGTCCGTCTGTATTTATGTCAATGCTCGAATGATAACTACGTGAGTAAAATCTGTTAAGTAGTTTAAATAATATGTCAATGCTGGTTGACATTCTGTTCTGCTAAGTAGATCCATTGTTTTCATATTGACACATTGACTCAGCCTTTCTACATGACTCGGTGCCGTGTATCTGGAATCTACATACTCCTGTATGACTGACTAGCTGCGCCCCGCGGTTTCCCGGGATAAAAAGTAGCATATGTGTTAATCCAGCGTATAAGCTATCTCAATTCCAAATGTCATCGAAATCCGTACGGCCGTTGCGGCGTGAAGAGGTAACAAACACACATACAGGACAACGCCTATATAGGATTGTTTTGTTCACATCACTTCTTGTTTGAATGGCATTTGTGGAATTGCCATCAATAAGTTAGAGCATCATATATTTTTCTTGTGTTTTATGTTTGCTTTTTTGTTTTTTTTTTTTATGTAATATCTTCGTCTGATTGTTTGTGATGTCATGGACAGGGTTCCGATTGAAAATCAGTGCTAAGGTACTTAAAAATGCTTTAGCGTATGCTGAGTACCTTTTCCTGACATCGCGCAACATTTGACTGTGTTGTATTTATTGTTTTTGTTTTGTCTTAATTTTAGTATGTTCAGTGTAATGTTGTGTAATGTCCTGAATAAATGTTTTTTCTTTCTTTCTTTCATACAAACTTCCGCATTTATAATATTGAAACTCGAATTCGTGATTGAAACTCGGTCGCTTAATAAATTGACAGTAAGTAAGTAGGTAAGCTTACTGGCAGTATGCTACCAGTTACTCGCTGAATAAAACCGACAACAACTAGGGTGGTTCTTCTGTAAAGATGGCTAACACGATATGCAAACTTAGGACGCTCAGACTTAGCTAGAATGGAATTTTTATATTAATATAGCGCCGACGGTTTATTACTTCGTGTTTAGCAACAATCGCATTATCGTTATTCCTAGTGTGTTATTAGCAGTAACGTAATGCACTCTTAATGCAAAAGGGAAAGAAAAAAATATGTTCCTACCAAAAAAAGTCTAAGTTCTTTCATGCGCAGACTTAAACCCCTACTGCTCAACGGGGAATACTATACAGTTGACGAATTCTTGACTGATGAATTGATTACTGATCCAAATTTAATTAAAAATTATAATGATTACTAAATATATTATATACAATTTCAATAACAATGCATATTGCTTAAGTATATTCACAAAATAACTTAAATATATATACAAAATATATAAAATTATTCTAAAAGGCCTATGGTGAAGGGGAAAGTGCCCAGAACGCTGGCCGCATTGCCACGCTGAATGGCAATGCTGATTTTTTGACCCAAAAATATGAGCCAGCATTCTGGTCACAGGTCACCTCCACCAAACGTTTTGCCCCTATAGATTTCATGGGTGCTCGGCCCCCACGGTCCTAATGTTTCTACCCCAAACGGCACAAACATGCAACCTCGGTCGAGATTTGTATATTTGCGCCGTTTGAGGTTTTCAGCCTTTGATGCAGCTCCGCCAGCCCAAACAGTCGTTTCTGGAAGATGAGACGGAGCTAGAGTATCTACACAGGTAGCATCCCATACTAACGGCTGTCCCATTTTCCAAGGATTTAGTATTATTCCATCGGGCCTCTTACCGTCGTCTCGCATCAGTCCATTAGGCTCTAAGACTGATGGTACACCGGCACTGACAAAGGCCCGACGGATGACATCATTCAAGCTGGCGTGCCGTGATATGCGACCCGCACTTCCGCTGCATGATAGACCGTGGTGGCCAAACCGATCCACCATTTCACCACAAGTACACCGGTGGGGGACTTGGCAACACGTAAGTTTGCATTGGCAGTTCTTTAAACGTAAAGAAACTGCCAATCGGAATGTGCTGTTGTCAAAATTTACAATCCTCTGTATCTTTTTTCGTCTATTTTCCGTTCATTTTATATAGATTTTCTTGATTTTAAACATTTTTCTTGTTGTTTTGATTGTTTGACATTTGTCTAAATTGATAGCGATATACATATTATTTTTCTGTTTATTATCGGGAGGTTGCATTCGTTTATGGTAGGTTTTATTGTTATTTTCATTTAGGAGCTCATTTTTTAATAGAATTTAATACTGGCATTGGGCAAAAAATAAGTTAAATCTTTGGAACAAAATTCGATAATGGAATTCTCGCTGGATTGGTATATAAGCGGAACAAGTCGCTGTAGCGATCAGTCTATACTGACCTTTTAACTGATATATTATAGTGGTTCTTATCGTGGCTGACTGTTAGCCCTTGCCGTGGCTAACTGTTGGCCCTTGCTGTGGGTAACTGCTGACCCTTGCCGTGGCTTACTGCTGGCCCTTGCTGCGGCTGACTGCTGGCCCTTGCTGCGGCTGACAGCTGGTCCTTGCCGTGGCTGACTGCTGGCCCCTGCGTGGCCGACTGCTTCCCCTTACCATGGCTGACTGCTGGCACTTACCATGGCTGACTGCTGGCCCCTGCGTTGCTGACTGCTGGCCCTTACCGTAGCCGACTGCTGGCCCTGTCAAGGCCGACTGCTGATGCCGATAAAGACAATTAAATCAATTTTAAATTTGTAGAACTCTTTCATTACATTAAAACAGGGTACAGGCCAAGAAAGATAAAAAAAAGAAATCAGAAAAAAAAATCTTGTGAGCTTAGAGTAATGACACTCTGAGGATGTGAGAATTTATAGCCAGAGATGATAAAAAAATAAAGAAAATGTGAAAGTCGCCAAATTACGTACCAAATAAAGTAATGGATTTTACTTGTTCAAGTATTATTTTAGAATTTTGAAAGGCGTGGGTTAGATTTGGGCGCCAAACTGTAATGTAATGAAAGAGTTCTACAAATTTAAAATTGATTTAATTGTCTTTATCTGTTACCTCACCTATTTAATTAAAATTACCTTACCCTGATAAAATAAATTGACAGTCAGATTTATTAACATAAAATAAAATATATAAAACGAGGGCGATACTGGCAGACAACGGGTGGCCTCAGTAGCGAGACGTCGGTCTTTAGCAGCAAGCCAGCAGACGTCCTCGGTAGCGAGCCGGCAGACGGTCTCGGTAGCGACCAGGCAAACGACCTCGGTAGCGAGCCGGCACACGGCCTCGGTAGCAAGCCAGCTGACGGCCTCAAGCCAGCAGTTGGCCTCGGTAGCAAGCCAGCAGATGGCCTCGGTAACAGGCCAGAAGACAGACGCGTATCAACGGTGGGCCTTGGTAGGGCCAGCAGTCGGTCCTGATAGTGCCAGCAATCGGCTACGGTAAGGGCCAGCAATTAGCCACGCAGGGGCCAGCAGTCAGCCACGGTAAGGGCCAGCAGTCAGCCACGCAGGGGCCAGCAGTCAGCCACGGCAAGGACCAGCAGTCAGTCACGGCAAGGACCAGCAGTCAGCCGCAGCAAGGGCCAGCAGTCAGCTGCAGCAAGGGGCAGCAGTCAGCCGCAGCAAGGGCTTGTAGAACTCTTTCATAACATTACACTATTGCTTTAAAATCAGTGATTAAATTTTCCAAATCTTTGTAGACAGTGTTCACATCGCCTCTTAGGGTTCCATCGTCTAGGTACCAGACGTTGAATTTTGATTCTAATTTTTTAATGACGGGATGTATAGCTAGACTAAAAATAGCCGGTCCCAACGGATCACCTTGTTGGCAACCAACTTCAGAAGATATCAAATTATTTTTGTATACTAATTTTGAAGGTTGTCCATAGCAGTGCCAAAGGTATTTATATAAGATTGGAATTTTGTTCTTTACTTCTGTCAAAAGGGCGCCCCTATCGACTGAATTAAAGGCGTTTTTAACATCGACCTTTAGCAGCACCTCGCCTCCTTGATGAGAGAAAAACGTTCTTAGGGCGTGAACCGCCGCCTCACAGCCACCACGTGAACCAAAGCCAAGCTGTAGTGGTTGAAAATATTGGCGAAGTGAATATGTTATATATTTGCAGCTTATTTTGGCTGTTAGGCGGCGATAGACAGTACCAACTGCTATTGGCCTTATGCTCCCATCTTTCATTAAAAGAGCACATAGGTTTGCTCCATAAAGCACGTCTAGGATGCCCGGGTCGACTTTTCCTGCAAGCATGACGTTAGCCAAAGATGTAATTTCTTTGAGGAGGGCGTCCCCGATCTTACCGCAACCACCAGAAGTTAAATCTTTTAGGTGTTGCGGCGTGAGAGCATCGAGGCCACCCGCCGAGCCACTTGGAAATGATGCCATGGCATTGGCTACATCCTCAGCCGTCGCAGTAAGGACTTCGTTCGTCTGGTCTGGGGGCATATATGTATAATTAATTAATATTTACTAAAATCTTATTGACATAGCTAAATTGTAATTAAATCATTTAACAATGATGTTAATTCACATTACCTAATATTAGGACCTGGCATGTAAGTTTACGTGACCTTATTAATAATAAATAATTAAATATACAAGAAAATATAAGCAGACAAATCCGCGAGGCGCAGTGATATGTAGTTGTATATACCTGTACCTTCGCGATTCATTGCAATGATTTAATTAATCATAATTCCCGCAATTATGAAAATATATCAATCATAATTGAATGTCCATTAACACTTAAAATCAAATTATTTTTATTGGAAGTAGAATAACGCTCACCACCACCACAAACTCATTATTTTAAGTGCTTACTTTAGCTCCCACGCTATTTAGGTACATATCGAGTACGTAATTTACTCGAAATTATGTTAAATAAAATTAAAGAGTGGGTAGATATAGCTCATTATTTTGTAATAAATTATTTTTCAAAAAAAACTAAACCGACTTCAAAACCACAAATGGCACTCAAAAGTAAAAAATAAATTAATATAATTATCATAAGCGCTACCCACTCATATATTTGAAGTCGGTGCCAGCCAAGTGTAATAGGTAGCAGATAAATACTATGTATATAGTAAGTACTACTTGTAGGTAGTATCTATCTACTACCTTTTAGACTTGGCTGGCACCGACTTCAAATATATGAGTGGGTAGCGCTTATGATAATAATATTAATTTTTTTTTTTACTTTTGAGTGCCATTTGTGGTTTTGAAGTCGGTTTAGTTTTTTTTGAAAAATAATTTATTTTACCCTTTTTAGTGAAAAACAAGTTTTAATTAAATTAATTCAAAAAGTTTTTAAAGACAAGCTTTTATGATCTAGAAGCCACATCATGACGAAGTTTAAAACGGGCGATCACAATTAAATGCATGTACAAAAAAATTTCATGTCTGTCCTATATCTCTGTTGAAGAGTTCCCTCGCCGGAAGTCAATCCTGGGTGAATCTGCCATGTCATGATGGAATTTAGAACAGGCTATTATGGTTAAATCCATTTACGAAATGTTGTGTCTGTACTATTCACCGTTGAGGAGTTCCCTCACCGGAAGTCAACCCTGGGTGAAGCAGGTGAAGCAGTCGAATACAAACCTCCACCTTTAGAAAGTTGGTTACGAAAAAAACAAGAACCAACTTGAATATTAAACTTATATTTTTTGTTTTTGCTATTTTTTTTCAAAATCTACTGAATGTATTTCGATAAAATTTATATGGGACCACCTTTGAAGTATTACCTACCAATCAAAAAAAGAATCATCGAAATCAATGCATAATTGGCGGAGAAATCGCGTAACAAACACACAAAAAAAAAAAAAAAAAAAAAACATACCGTCGAATTGTAAACCTCCTCCTTTTTGAAGTCGGTTAAAAAGTTATAAGGGATGTGCTAAGCTTTACACTTGACGCTTTGCTATCGACAATAATTATGACTTCTGACTTGATACCTGCATAATGTTGATAGGTAGGTAGGTACCTAAGAAATGGCATTTTATCCCTGAAATTCCAAAAATGTTGATAGAAGTATTAGGTGTGTCGTTACAGTCATCCGCTTGCCAGGAGCATACTTTTAAAATACCTACATAATAAATATAGGAACATAAAAAAAATAATTATTATATTAATTACGGACCAAGGTTCTGTTAAATACACAATAATATACGTAAGTAATAAATTGTTCGTCTAGGAGTGTCAACAATTATAATTATTATAATTTTCTATCGACATATGTCCAACCTGCTTACCTCAATATACTGGTACCTAGCTCAAAAGATTTCAATATGGAATAAATTTAGTGTAAACAAATGCTTGCTCGTTTGGAAACTACATTCCTCAAAACGAGCCGCATCGACCAATCAACAAACCTGTTTTTGCGTTTTGTACTTACCTACCTAAATAGCAATACTATAAGTTCTTTGTTCACATTATAGGTACGTCAAGTTCGTTGACGGTACTCGGGTTGTGGCAGTCCTAGAGCACTCCGTACTGTACGTACGAAGCTACAAGTACATATACCGGTCGACACCGACTACGAGTCGCGCGTCGTTACACGTGCCGCGTCAGAAGAGATAAGAGCTATGCGATAGAAAGAGAGGCGCTCTGTAGGTTAATATGACTGGTAGGTATGCAACGCTACGCGAGCTGAATTGAATTTTATTGCGTCATAGCAAGAGTCGCTATTTGTTTAAATTTCTTTGCGGAGTGATGCTTCTGTCCCTAAGTATTTTGTGGTTGTGGGCGAGGAAGGAATAAGTGTCAGTCAAATAATTCACCGGAGCCAATAGCTTAGCTCGTTTATTACCTATATACGAGATTTCATAAATTCGTTTCCACCGCCAGAGTGCTGTGGTACAAAGCGACGGCGACGTGAACTATCCGAGCTGTGTGAACTAAGCTAAGGTAAGCTAAAGCAAATCTCCCTCGCGCTCATAGTAAGTAGATATTGTTGGTTCAAACCACGCGGCTCGTCTTAAAACTCAAAATAAAGTAATATTATGTAGTTAAGTATTATTAGTTATTCTGTGGTAAAACACTGGGTAACCTTCGGAGTCCTTTTCCAAGGAGGTGTCTATAGAGGTCAAATGAAGCCGAAAGTCCCAACGACAGTCGGGACGCAGCTAATTAGAGTTATGATCTGTTTTTATTTTTATGGCGTAAGCCACGTTTTGTTCGTTTCAAAGTTTAAGCAAAGGCTTCCTTTGTTAATTTAAAACGAAATTTATGTGAAGATGTCGTTATTTTTTTCTTTGAGACAGGGTTTAATCGCGCTTATAAATAAAATATAACTTGTTAGGTAATCTCATAGTAATTTACATAATGTCATGTCATAGGCACTTGGAGATTCTAGAGCTCGGGAGCATATATAAGAAAATGAAAATTGTAATATCAATTTAGCATGTCGGCAAGCTAGGCACTTAGCTGGGGTAAAAAAGGCTAAACTCGCACAAGAATATATGTATAAACTTCTACATAGATCGATTCTAAAAGAAAGAAGAAAGAGCGGATGCTTCGGAGAATATTACAATTACTTCAAATTTAACAGTGGCGAGCACATTTGGCCGAACGTAACTGTGCACATGCACTTGCAGCAAATGAAAATCGCTTCCTCGAAGTCGATAGCCAATGTTCCGCCCAACGCCGGTCAATTGGTACGTTGAGCTAGCGTATACCTGTCGAAATCGAATTCCGAATGTAATGTAACAAACGTTAGACTACACGCGCATGGATGATCCAAGACTGTAATACGAATCATTACTAAAAAAGTTTGAGTAACTAAAAAAATGAAATAAATAAAGTTATTAAAAATATAAATAAAGTCTTTTACAATCCTACTATCTTACTAATATTATAAACGCGAAAGTTTGTAAGAATGGATGTATGGATGTACCTTTGTTACTCTTTCACGCAAAAACTACTGAATGGATTTTGATGAAACTTTACGATAATATAGGTCACACATCAGAATAACACATAGGCTACTTTTTATCCCGGGAAACCGCGGGCGAAACCGCAGGGCGCAGCTAGTACTTCATAATAAAAAGATTTGCCTCATCATCATCATCAGCTGCGGCAGCAGTCGATGCCTGGACATAGGCCTCTCCAACTGCATGCCATTGAGCACGTTCCCCGGCTACGCTCATCCAGCTGCTACCAGCTACCCTACGAAGATCGTCGCTCCACCTAGCCTGAGGGCGTCTTACATTACGTTTTACCTAATATAATTAAATCTATATTTAAGTTTTTTTAAAGGCCTATTTTTAAATGTATTTTTACTAAAGGTTCTATACACTTCTTACTTAAAACTAACTACACTTACACCACAAGATCTATTTTGTGAACTAATTGGATAGCTTTAACATGCATAATCCAAAGGCTCTTACTAGTTTTTGACTATTGTTACCCTGAGTCCAATTGGCAACGTTGCCCCGATGTATTAATACTGTACTTTGAGCTAAATAAGTTCAATTAAGCTAAATAAAACGCTCCCACTCAGCGCCTTATTTCTATCTATAAACTACCTCAATTAATTGTATAGTTTCTGGCTATACAGCACATCCAAACCACTAAGCCTCCAGTGACACTGACGCAGACATCGGGAAATCAGTCAACAAAATGCTCTAGAAACTTGAAATTTACCTTGAAAATGAAAAGAAGGAAAACTACGGGCTAAGCATCCTAGAATTGTATATATTCATCCTAGTATTATCATTACTTCTATGGCTCCCGGACGAAAAGTAAGTGTTGCTATCACATACATACTTGAATAATATGACTAGGTATAGAGCGCGCGTATCGTACTTGTCGCCCAATGCGCAGCGTAGGCAAGTAAACTATAGCTAGCTATCTTGATAGATATGTGGTAAATAGTGATGGGTAATAATTGTGCGCCGTGACACGGACATATGGTACCTACTTATTGTTGTGTATGTATGTTATATCTTGTGTACCTATAAGTATAATTTTAGCAAGCGAACATTATTTATATTAATGTATGAATGTATATGCTTCATGTGTAGTACCTATGTAAAATATGTATGGGATATGAAAAAAGAAAGACAGAAATAAAATTTTCAGGAATTATTTTTTATACCTATATATCTCTATTTAATTTCATAATTAAGGCCTTACAATACTATTAAGTAAATTGCCGGATCAGTCCAGCCGTTCTCGAGTGATGCGTTTACCAAAGAACAGCATTTAATTTTTATTTATATAGATTACTAGAACTTCAAAGTGCAAGCGCAGATAATGTGCCGGTGTAAACTTTTGCTCGCCATCCTCATAACAAACATCATTATCGAATAGGCCGAACGCGTCACATCATAATTTGAGTCGGCAATCGAAGCGGGGTTGCGGGGCAGTAAGGGCGGTACATGTAGCCCCGCGTCCCACGTCTTTTTCACCCCCACAAAAAGAAACGAACTTTGAACTTAAAAGTATCAAAAATTGGCTAACCGGTGAAATGTGATGTTAGAATTCTGTTTAGTGTGTTTCCGAGTATCGTTTTATTGCACATTTAACCATTTTCTTAAGATAAATAGAGAAGCTACGAACTCGCAACGGGCGCTCGCATTGCTAGTACTCGTAAGACTACTAGCGCTTGTGGACAGGACGATGCTATGTTCTCACCCGTGCATACTGTTCCCACTTTGGAACATGCGCTCTATACCTATTTATATATAACTAGAATTACCTACATCCCCTCAAGCGTCCTATACGTGTGTCTCTAACGCATGTGACCCTATAATGTCCTAAAGACATACGTGTGTCTCTAACGCAGCTCACCATTCTAAACTGTTCATAAAGTTTATATTATAACAAAAAACCTGAAAGTATAATTTATTTACTAAAAATTATTTCCACAGTTTATTTTTTTCGATAAATTACATTTTCATGGTGCCTTGTCTAAAACTTCTCATGGCACATAAATGAATATTTTAAAGCGAATATTTGAATATTTCACTTTTCTTCAAAACAAATTGCGCACGTACCTTTCAGTGACCCGTGGATCGCGAGATTGATATTTGCAGGTTTCAAACATTTAGGATCTCTTAGAAATATAAATACCCTAGTATCTTTTGCAATATTAAACGATATTAAATTATGTTTGTTTTATCATTTTACAACAATAAAAAATCAATTGGGATGTTTCAGGTATTGCGTTATTTCATTAACCCGTTGTATATTAGGCAACATAACAACTCTCGATTCCATGGCATCCAACCGCAGAATAATTTAAAATAACATAAATTCCGCGTGGAGCGCAAATGCGGCGAATTTTTGTTATGTAAACAAGTGGTTAATAGAAATCTTATTACAATGTAATGACAAAACTAATTTATGTTATCGATACGTAAGTACAATCGTTCAAAATAGTGCAATCGAAATGTAAATTTTTCGTTCGCCACAGAGCCGATAAAAACAAACATGTGAGGTGAGAAATGAAACTAAACTCGGACAGAATTTTAGAGGCTGTGGAGCCAAGTGAGATTGTCAAAGGATAAATTGAGAGCTGGCGGAACAGCGAGCGCACCGGAGAAGCGCGGCGCGGCGGCGTATCTCATTATTGGCCGCGACCAAACGGCCTTTGCTCTCTGATTAACATCTAATTTATTGCCACATTCAGTGTACCCACGGCAGAACATAATCAAGATACATTGCTCCTTTAGGGTACCAGATCAAATCATATCACATTTGCGCAATAGGACAATAAATTCTTTTATAAATTGATATTAATCTGGGTCGAAACGATTCTTTTCTAGATAGAAACTCAAACGGAGCAAATAAGGAAACCGAATCATCAATATGATAAGATTTTTGTGTTATCATTTGCGTTGAATAGAAATCGGCACTAATAACTTGGCGTGGCCTGACTTGACGGGAAAATATCATAAAGTAACAAAACGGCCTTCCGTTTCACTACCTTGTCCGACTCACTACCTACACTACTAAAATAGTAATGGATTATATCAACCTTTATAATATGAGGTAGTGAGACGGACAAGGTCGTACCTACGATACTATATTGCACTATATTAAATAATTGACACAGAGATCACTCAGACAACCTCCTGTAGGTACTTACTAGATACGCTTCGAATGATAAAATAATTAAAAGGTTTTTTATAAAAAACATACCAACTTTTATTTAAATCTCTTGAAAATCCAACGTGTACACAATAAATGCTATTTTATTTACAATATTTTTTCTTTATTCTAGGTAGCATCATATAACGCTGCTTCCTAGTTTTATTACAATCTAGGCATATAATTAGGCTAATGAGTTATTTAAGTTGAACTTAACTGATACATAGCTAACTGCTAAGAATGTGTCTATTAACACTTATCTTATTGTCTCTATTAAGGCGAAGACACTTTGTTCATGTGTTCTTTCTAGGTAACAATTGTTACATTACACTAATTCACTAGCACTAGCACTACACTAACTCAAGTGGTTTAGTTCTTTTGAGATTTCTCATTATATCCGTGTGGTCGAGGAGCTGGATTGCCTCGACGTTTACATGATGGTGAAGTCTATGTTCGTGAGCTTCGGCATATTGTTTTATAACTTTATGGACGAACTCTACTTTTAGGTCCCGATAAAGATCGTCATTTCTTATGTACCAGGGTGCGTCACAATCTCCTATAGTACCTTATTTTTTAAATCGTAAATCTAGTTCTTCTCTTTTCTTCTTGACATGAGCTTTACGTCAAGCGTCATACCGAGGTATTTGACTGTATTTTCGTATGGAATTTTTATGTTATTAATATAAATTGGAGAATATTGAAGCTTTTTGGTGTCTATGTGAATTAGGGCATGCTCTCGGTAATTATCGGTATTGAAAGTACTGGTAATTCCCGATACTTTTGATCATTACTAGTACCGATTCTCTACGAAGCACGTACCGGTGTACGTGCTTCATCGTTCGTTGTTTCATGAGGTGGTTTTCCAGGTTTTGCTATCATGATTTTCCATAAATTTAATTAAATGTGTTAATCATTTTTTAGGCTTCGCGGTAGCTGTTTTGGCGCTATTTTCTATTTCTTTCAGTCATTCGTCGAAAGACATCATAAGCTTTAAGATGTCATCCAGCTTTTGATCAGTCTCAGCAGTCTGTGAGACCTGAGACCCCTTTGTTGTACCTTTTGCAGCAGCTAGGGCGTAAGAAACTTCTTTGTCACTTGGTTTGCTAATAAGAACTGACTTATTTTGGCCAGAACTATCATATTTTGGATTACTAAGTACATTATGTTGGCGTACCATAGAGGGCTATTTCGTGTTTTTGTTACGAATCAGCGAAATAGATTAGGTGTGTTATAGCTAACTATAACACAACCCCTGTAGTTAGCTGGATGCGGAGCTCTGCAGTGGATGCATTTTGGTTTCTTTTCTCGTGGTTTTGTGCAGTCTTTAGTATGATGTTTACCCGTGAATTTTACACACCTTGGTTCTTTGGAGTGTACCTTTGCGTGTGTCCATAGGCCTGACATCTTTTACACTGGGGAACCAGTTTAGTAGATTTTGGCAAATGTAATACATATTGAGTGGCTCTTTAGTTTTCCAGCTCAACTTGTTGACCGCTTCCATAATCTTATAGCCTTTGCTTTAAGTCTTCTATCATTTTTTCTCGTTTGCAGGTGGAATGCAATTTTAATGACCCTTATCGGCATATCCTGCTTGTTTTCATACGAAAGCCAGAGGCAATTGTTGAGGGTAAGAGCCTTTTTTAATGCTCTGTACGAGTCATCGTTTGTGACATTAACCTTGACAGTATCACCGTTCAACATTTTAATGCTGAATGCTTTGTCTGGCTAGTTTTCCAACAGAAATTCGTAAAATTTTTGGTAATTTTTAATACCATCTACTATAATAGGAGGTGGCAGGAGAGATATTTTGCTTTTTTTTTTTAGTTTTATTATCTTCGTTGCTCGTATCATGAGTGGGTGAGGTGTTCGATTTTCTTTTTTTCTTGTTTTAGTCCGAATCCACTCTGTTCCCCGAGCAAGACTTTGTTCATCCGTGCTATACTAAGCTCGGGGAGCAGAAGTCTCCATTGTGATGGGTGCCGGTGTTACCGAGCTAGTTTCTTCATAGCATTTAAGTTGCTGTTGCAATATTTCGATTTGACTTTGTAAGTCTTTGACGAGGCTCCTGAGCTTTTCACGCTCTGCTCGTTCTTCGCTATAATGTTTGAACAAGAGGTGTTCTGTCTCAGTTGACAATTTAATGCTTTTAGTTGGTGATTCTTTCTATTTCGAAGACATTGTTAAGGTAGGTATATCTTCGCCTTAACAATAATATTCGCCGTCAGACGTAGCCTTGCGCAATAACTAGGTCATCGCGGTGCGACCGTCTCGACTGCTTTGTTATGATTCGTAAGCACTTTACACTGTTGATGCCGACGCCACGCGCGGTCGCGAGCGACACTACTGGTCTCAGCGAAAATCGAACGATCACTGTTTTATTACGACTTTATTTACATAAAAATAAGTTATGTACCTATTACTTATAATATTAGTATTCTACAATAGAATATACATAAGTTAAATTACATATATTGTTTAGGTTTGTAACTATACATACATTTTGATACAAAATATGTACCTCTACCTTCATTCTTCATTCCAATTAATTACAAATTGAAAAATACTACACAATAAACAACATTTCTTAAAACGTAACTTTAAATTGACGTCTAGCTTTGAGGGTAATAATAATTCTCAGCTGGGAACATGGCAATAATGGTGTAGGTCAACACCATCTGCTGCCGTCTGATTTATGACATCTTGGGAAAAACGCGCCCTTAGCTTTGTTTCTTGCCTTACATGTGGGGAAAAAGGATTTCTACTGAAATTACCACAAATGGTCACAGTCTGCCATCAGCAATAGGTTATTTATTTACTTAATTTTCAGTTTTTAATGACGTAGCGAGTTATAACAATATCCCTTCATCAAAATCGTTCAGTGATTAAAACATAGTAAAGACACAATTGAGAAATACGATAGTAGTAATTTCCCTTAGACACAAGTCTCATCGTAACTAATCTTTAAAATTATAATTTTTGTAATTCTTTTGATTTGATTGTTTTTCTTTGTTTTTGTCATTGAATACATTTGATACAGTGTAAATAAGACCCTTTGATCATTAAGTATATTTTTAATTTATTAAACAATACATAAATACATGAATAAATGAAAAGTGTATGTAATAAAATATTTAAAGTGATGTACACTCGAATTCCTTTTGGCTTCGTGGAGTTGGGTAACTGGGTAACCACTTAAATGAAGTGCCAGGAGAGAGAGAGCGTAGAGCTTGGCCGGAAGGGCGAGCTGATGAGTTCAAGCTTACCATCTGGACCATCAGGTGAACGACACGCTCGTCTTTTCACTTAGATTTAAAATAAAAATTGCTTTAAGCAATGTATACTTCCGTAATAAGTTCAATAATTATTATCTATCTAAAATCAAAACCTGGATAATAGCTGTACCTACGTACCATCAATATTAGAATGTATATACTCGTATATATAGTACGTAACTCGCTTTCCAGCTCCCGTTCCGCTTCCTTTTACCCATACCAATCCCACTCCCGTTTCCTTTGCCTTTCTCGTTGTCGTTCCCGTTCTTGTTCTTGTCCCAGCACCCGTACCCATATCTCCCTCAAGCGACAATCTTATATCGTGTTGAGCTCAGATTATGGTGTAAAAGCACTGCGACAATGTCTTATGATGCCATATACTGTCCCATTAAGTTTATCTCAACTTGTAGTAATCGTATTTTGGTGTAAATTAATGAGATTAATTCGATTTCTTGCCTGAATTCACAATAATTGGACCGCATCTCATTAGCCGCAGTGAAGCTATATCTTAATTTGAGCTCAACACGATATACGATTGCTTGAGGGACATATGGGTAGGGGGGCTGATCCTAATCCTGTTCTAATGGGATTGGATTCGTTTGGCGACAGTTCCAATTCTGTGCTTCCAAAAAGTTTAAAACTTTCCAATAAACAACTAAAGGATGAACTTGCTCATCTGTTGTTCTCGAATTTATTCTTCTATTATATATACGCAAAAGTACTTATACATGTGTGTCTGCGTAATTTTCATTGGAGTAGGTACAAATATATTTTCCGAGAGTGGAACAATAACAAACGGACTGGCGCAATCACCTCTCCCGCCAATTGTCGGTTGTCTCAGGGGGTTACCAGCGTTGTTTCGATCCGTATGAGTTCAGTCGGTCCGATCCGAGAACTTTATTAGACCTATCAGGGGGACCGGACGGTAGCGGCACTATGTGAATAAAATGCATAATGAATATAGTGGTCTCAACTCTATAGTGACAATCTGCATATACTTGAATCAGGGGCATTGCCCTGCTTTGACTTAGTTAGCTCGGTAAATCACCTAATATTGAATTCTGTAAAACGCGACCGATAACTATATATCGAATTGGTTCAGTTTAAGTAAATAAATTTGGGCAGTGATTATATACTTAATCTATGAGGACCAAAAAAAATGCGTCGCGCGGATGTATAGCACAGATTGGTGATGCGGGGGAAAATGCGGAGGCCGTTTGGAGAAACCAGTTCACGCCAAATCTACGTAAGCCAAGGGCAAATGCACTCACCGAAGCAAGGCCATTCGTCCTCCTCCTGGTCTGCATACGGGAGCAAGCTGCGTTGGTGATGATTGGTAATTCGGCAGGAACGGGTCCCACGCGTGGGCAATAAATAGAGGAGCGGGTCTTCAGAAAGGTGACGAGAAGATATGCAACTTATGTTGCGATGCGGGGAAAATAAAGATATGTACAGCGCTCGTCACTTCTGGATTATGAATGATTCTATTCTTTTTGACGTTGTTGTTTTCTGTCACCGTTTTTCGTGAACGGGCTTACAAGCGCCGCAAGCAGCCATTTGGCGAACTATTGTACCAGCTTAGGTGCTTGCATTAAACTCTAGATAGAGATAGTAAGTTTAGCGTGAAAACGGCGTGAACACTATGATTAAGAATATAATTACAAGCAAGCTTTGATGAGGCTATGATATGCTTATGCATTATTTCCGATTTTAGCGATTTTTATCAATATCGTTTTCGGACAATAGTTTTATATATATATATATATATATATATATATATATATATATATATATATATATATAGTTACTTTTTCTATAAGAATAATTAATGAAATATATAATTCTACCTAGGTATTCTAAATGAATGACGCTATAGCTATATATACAATACATATAGCTAATTAATTAATGTATAGAAGTAGGGGCCCAGAGCCGTATTCCGTGCTTAGTTGCAAATGTCGCTGTCTACCAACACCCTAACAGAACTAATAAGCATCTCCGAAACAAATATGGAACAAACTTCGACCCTAGTGAAACTACTTTAAGAAGGCTACATGACTTTGAAAAGGTTTGACAGAGCTGTAATGTATTGCTGTTTCTACAAGTAAAAAAAAATGAAGATCAATATTTTTTTGTTTGTTGCAAGTTGCAAGATTCCACCCGGAACGATATACAAACAGACACTCAAGAAAGTGACTTAATAAAAACGCGGTTAAAGAAAAAAGAAATCGAGGATATATAGGTTACAAACACAAACGATGAACTCTGACGGGGTTTTAATAAATAAGAGAAAACTTTAGGAAATTTTAATGTACATTAGATACGTGGATATAAAACGATAGTGTAAAATAAGCGAAAATAGGAACGGTTACAAACACTTAGGTATTATTACAGAGAACTTTGACGGGGTCATTAGGAACTAATTGAAAAATGCGGCCGGGCTGGCGTCGTCGGAAGCGCACGCTGCGATAAAACTGTATAACAATTACAGTAACAACGCGTTCCTTGCATTCGCGATAGCCGTGCGTGAAGGATATAATGAATAATATTAAATTAAAACCAAGAATACATCTTCAGAACATCCCAAAACTTGTCTCGAATTTTCCATTTTTACGATGTAACTTTGTTTGCCTTAGGAATCTTACATTATAAGGTACTAAGCGACATGATAAAAGCCTTTCAAAGAATCTGATTCTTGCATGAACAATGAAATTGTTTATGTCTGCCCTCTTTTTTTAGCAAAATTGTTATGATGGTAATGATAGAAGAATCTTCCATCACGGAAAAATGGTCGCTTATTGTTTTTGGAGCTCTTGGGAATTCATGTATGGAAATTGCAATTTCGTTTTGGAGCTCGTGGGAATAACCCCTTTTATCTCTTCAGTATCAGCAGGTGAGGCATAATACTAAGGTATACATAGGCATACATAGATTTAAGTTTTGAATTATTTATTTATTTGTTAATAGACGAGCAGCACAAGTGCAGATGTGTCTAGGTAAACAACACAGTGTTGAACACAGATTTTCACTTTCTCATTTTTGTAACAGTTATTGCTTTTTAATTCGTGGCCAGTTGTCCCATTTAGTTTTAAATCTGTTAACCGGATTATAATCGTATTTCTTATAGGTGAAAAGACCCAACAGTGTTTTTTTTTTATTTTTCTAAATATAAAACCTAAACAATAAAAGATGCCAGACAAGACACTCTTCACTCTCCATTTCATAGTTTTGCCTCGACCAATATTCAGGCCAGAATATCACCAGGCTATGCGTACATGTATAGGCTTCATGACAACTACTCTATCCGTTAGAGCTAGAATAATTTGTTGTTAGATATGTATTTATGTATAGTTTGTAAATTCCAAGACATTGTGATATCAGTTATCGATCAAACATCAACCCCGTGGACGACTATGGTACTTAGAGTATGTACATCACTAGGTATATACGCTAGTATATTTGAGAAAAGATTCTTATCCTATAGAAAGATTTATAGAAAGATTCTTGTTTTATCTTATATTAGCTTATATTATTTTTTATTAATTATAGATTTGCGTCTGACCGCTATCTCACCTTGCGTTATTTAATCTAATGATATGATCATATATTTAAATTATTTAACTGAAAACAAACTACACTCTACTTACTAAAACTAAACTAACTACTTACAAGGAGAAGCAATTGGACAACCTATAGACCATTAAAGGCCTAGGTATAGATAGCTCAAATGCTCCAGCCCACTACCAGTTTCGTAGCGTACTCAAGATGCTGGCAGTATTGCCCCGTTGGATTGCAATACTGATAGGTTGAGCCAAATAAGTGCCAGCATTTTGGTCACGCGTCGCATCGATCAGACGCTCAGACAGACTTTTGAAAATACTATAATGAAAATAATATAATTTTTTAATTATTGTTAGTATTGTTACTGTTGTGTAATTATTGTTACATATAACTCTACCGATTGTATTCCTTATTAATAACAATTATGATGCGATTACGCGTACATACTTTTGGAATGTAATTAAGAAAGTTACCATGTACAACACACTATAATGAAAATAATATAATTTTTTAATTATTGCTAGTATTGTTACTGTTGTGTAATTATTGTTACATATAACTCTACCGATTGTATTCCTTATTAATAACAATTATGATGCGATTACGCGTACATACTTTTGGAATGTAATTAAGAAAGTTACCATGTACAACACATACTTAATTAAGTCTGTTTATGATTGCATTCTGTTTTGTATGCTATTGGATAAATAAAAAATAAATCTCACCTATTGTTAAGTAACGATGCGGTCGAAGATGTAGCACGCTCGCCTAGAAGAAACCTGTTCACTCTTGTACCATGTATTACGGTTAATTATATAGCTCAGTAGTAAAGTCAGTAGACAGCCTCTCATCCTCTCAAATCTCATACACCACTGAGGTTGCGGGTTCGATTCCCGCGACGGGACAAATGTTTGTGCACAGAACAAAAAACACAAGATTTTTTTTCGTGTCTGGGTGTTGTGGGGCCATGCTCCTCATAGTTCCTAGTTCCCTAGATACAGGAAATCCTAGTTAGGGATCAGGGTCTATGTATGTGATCAATAGATTTTAAGTGCTTCACAAGGCTCTTTTCTAAAATACCCACATGGTTCCCTGAAATCCGAAATTAATTACCGCCATCTAGCACACGTCGTAGCCCAACTTCCTTCACAGAACATATGATATAGTTTCTTTAAAGAACTTTCAGGTCACATCTGTGTTTTATTACGGCACGGGTCAGTGCATGCTGTTTCGACACTTGGCGTGCAGTGGCAAACAGTGTGAATGCTTCATACAATTGGGTACGCAATTAATAATTGGTTAAGCCTACATAAGTTAAATTGAAGTGATGTAAAGTTTCTCTTTAGTTATCTCAATGTTAGCAAAACTTATGAGGGTTCGGATTAACCTAACTATACTTATTTACAAAAAATATTATATAAGTTGGTTGGGCAAGTAACCCTGTCATCTCTCTCTCTCTGTCTGTCTCTCTCTCTTTCTCTCTCTCACTATCTGTCTCTCTCTCACACGTGTGGGTGTAGCCAACTCTGGTTATGGAGTTTTTAGACTGCCCGAATTCCTCCGACATATGGCCTATTGATAATCCCTAACCCTGTCACTTTATGGTAGGTGACTACGTAGCAGGCGAAATACTGGACAGATATTTTCTAGTACAAATGATTGGGTTCGTGGATTATGCCCCCGGTTCTTTTTGCCCCCGGGCTTATTCCAATAAATTTAATGTATATTTTTTTGTCAATTTGTGACCATGTCACAAAAATGTTTAAACATTTCTTTATTTTTGCTGCTAAAATAATAAGGAATATGCGTATGTCATGTCACTAAAACTGTTATCGGCGATTTTTCCACAGTAGTTGCGTTTTTAAATATATTTTATTAACAGAATATAACGATATAATTACTGAAAAAAAAATTATATTACAACATATTATTATATAGTCTAGGTACGTTGGTCATTTTTATGCAATTATTTTTACTTTAGTGCATCAAATTAAATTTCACACATTGCATTGGTCCAATTTGCACTCTACTAGAATAAAAAGATATGTAATATATATTATTTAATGGTATATCATATTTATATATATTCAGTGATTAAACTAAACTAACCAACAACAAAATTAAAAAAAATTAAAATTAAATTATATATAAAACACAGAATTTAGGTCACCGTCCGCGGCCAATGTGCCCAAAAAGCTGGCGACGTTACCTCGTTGAATGGCCAATTAATTAATTATTAAGAATTTATTTAATTACTTTTTTTAATGATTTACTACTGTTATTTATCTGACAATATTTTACATACATTTATATATTTATTATTAACAATAGAAAACAAATCTGCGTCTGCCGGTACTTCAAATCAAAAATAACAGTTGTAACGCGGAGTTTCATATTGTTGCATTTGAACGCACCCATGAGTCGCAGCCATACACTTTCAACCCGTACACCTCCGCCCGCCAACGAGAGTTCTGTGAGAGACGTTCGCCCGTGCGCCTCGCGCTAAACACGCCGGCTTTTATTATTGTTTTCCCCTGTTATCCTTTGTGTGTACCTACTTGTAACTAATTATACAGTGTTTTCGAATCGTAAGGACCTATTTTATTCACATTTAGACCCCTGAGAACAGTAAAGAGCAAATACCGACCGCTACACATTTAATTTAAAAAAAACAGAGGCAGGGGCAAAAGGCCCGGGAGAAAAAAATCCGGGGGCAAAAAACACGGCCCCAAATAATTCAACAAGAGTTTAATTATTTGGAGCCGTGCATTCTCCAATACTAAATCACGCATAAACTATAAAACAGAAACCGCAGATCACAACTAGCATTTTGAATAATTTAATTAGGTAAAGATACCTATATAAAACTTAAGTAAGTATATGTATTAAAAATTGTGTTAAAGCTCCCAAAAAAATTTTCTCATAAAAAACCCTAAGGTATGTACTTATTTACTTTTTGCTACTTTTTTTACTTGGTATTATTGTTACGTGTCTGAATGTTGTAGAACCAAGGCTGGGATTATCCGGGGTACAGTAAAATGAATGTCCTACAGGAGATTACGATCACGTCAGGCGTTACTCAGGGATTAGATATCTATCTAATACTTTAGAAATTGCGCGACCTAGAAGTCTGTTTCAATGTAAAAATGTGTTCATGGAAGACTTTAAATGTATAGCAGGTATAGGTACATATGTAGGTAACAACATTTAATGCGATCTCTGTGCCGATGGAACTTGTCGCCATTTCTCTGGAGCTTGCAGTCCATGTTATAGAATACTAAGGGACAGAAGCATCACTCCGCAAATAAATTTAAACAAATAGCGACTCTCGCTATGACGCAATAAAATTCAATTCAGCTCGCGTAGCGCTGCAACCTACCAGTCACATTAACCTACAGAGCGCCTCTCATTCTATCGCATAGGTCTTATCTCTTCTGACGCGCCACGTGTAACGACGCGCGACCCGCTGTCGGTGTCCGGCTATGTACTTGTAGTTTCGTACCTACAGTGCGGAGTGCGCTAGGCCTGGTTATACTTAGAAGTGCCCTACCTATTTATACCTAACTCATTGACATAATCATTTATTATTGCTGGAATTTTTTTATATATGCAATTATTATTATTATTATTATGCAATTATTGCAATTATTTAAGTACCTGTATATTGTATATGCATATATAACTATGTAAATATTCAAGTATATATTTTATAATTAGGCTTGTTTTAGGTATATATGTTTATGTTTTTATTATTAAGAATATTTAAAATTGCCTATTACGCACTTTAAAGCACCGCCACCATTTTTTCTGCACGTCCTGAATGGTAGAAAATGCTATCTAGCATTAAGTATTATATGTACAAACTGTTTTGCTAAATTATAATTAAATAAACGTTAGTGTAGAACCGACAATTTCTTGCCAAACTGATTTAAGAACTAATGAGCAGTAGGTATTTATTGTTTATTTTTATCTTAATTGGTGCTAACAAACAATATGAAGCCAGCACCCCCCCAACTTCTATACCTACCTAAGTTCCGTTATACAGCTAAACGTGTTGCCATGATTATTGCAGCAGAGCTGTAAACTAAAGCATGGTTATTTTCCTCGTAGTTATTCGTTCTGCCGCGAATTGTTCTTTACAAAACTTGAATTGAAAAGCCTTCCAGCCTCAATTTGAATGCAGGAAAACTTTGCAATAGCTTTTATTCCTTGTCGGAAAGTAAATGAATTTACGACTCACGATGAATCGAATGTTTTTTCTCCCAATAAGATGGCGGTAAGAAGGAAAATATTAAAAAGTTCCTAACTCCCAACTGCTTTATTTCTTTTGTTAACTTAAACGCCTTCGCACACCGAGCACGCATTGGTCCCGCATGCCAGACATCTTGCATTATAATAGTCCGTCCATAAAAATTGAGGATGCCACTTGTAGCATTTAAGGCAATACCATCAACAAGGAAACTATTTTTTATTTAATTTATATTGCCAACATTTACGTTCACATCAAGGAGCTAACATTAATTTTACTGGTGGTAGGTTTCTCGTATGCGAGAGTGCGAGAGGCCGTCTGGGTAGGTACCACCGCTTTGCCAGTTATTCAGCCGCCAAGCAGTAGTGCGCAAGCATTACTGTGTTCCGGTTTGAAGGGCATTGTAACCAGCGAAATTACTGGGCATTATGAGACTCAACAGCTAATTGTCTTAGGGTAACGAGCGCAGTGCAGCGCCGCGCAGGATTTTGCAAAACAAAGTTCTGGGTGGTGCTGTTATTGTTATGGGCTGGCGTATTGCTTACCATCAGGCAAACGACCAGCTCGTCTCGTCACTCAGTTACATAAAAAAAAAAAATTAATTCATTCCTCGCTTTGATGAGAAGCTTTTGCTGACATTGCTTGATTGCAAAATTAAATGCTGTTACAATTGATTAACATATTATGGGTGTAAGACGATCCATTTTTATTAGTATTCGTTTGTTTTGTCACTACCGTGTTCTCTGAACTTCTTGTCGATCTTAAACTTCGTATCCAAACCTATATAGAGGTAGATTTTTTGCAAACATGTCTAACAAGTTCTCTGGAAACTTGTCGGGTCTGTCGTGTAAAGTAGTGTACCTAAGCCCACTGGCATCAGTTTGGTATAACAACCTGGGCAGAGTACGGATTAATTGTTGTGAAGGCTGGTCGCGGGCGCTATTCTAGACGCAGGTGGTTTTTTCTGTAAGCTACGACTGCGGCCTGCAGTGTGGTTCTGTTTTGTCTTTCTGCTTTTGGACAATATATCAGGAATAAGACAGAGCGACTGTAATACGTACTTTCATTAAAAAGATCTTCCAAGCATAGGTTTCTTGTTTTTACAATAAAAAGCCTCCGTAGTAAAGCAAACTCGCATTTTTTTTTCAAAATTTCAGTAAACCAACATGCTTGTTAAATAGTTAGTAGTTACGGGTGTGTAGAGTTAGGTAGATAGATCAATCATCACTATAGGTCTATTAGGTGATTGTTAGTCATGATGGCGCGCCCCTCCATGCAAAAAGCAAATTATTTTTTTCGGTTTGCATTTGCATTTGTACGCGTAAAGCTGGCATGTGTTTATAACATGACTAAAATACGAGTATTTGTGAAAGAATTAGTAGTACAGATTGTAAAGCTAAAGCAAATGAAAATTGAGGTCATCGCTACGCATACCTAAGCCTAGTGACAACATTCATGAAATGTGGTGGGCTCTGCCTTCGTGTGAATGTCTGTGTTGTAACGCAAATATATGATTACCGGTGAATAAGACTAAAATGTTTGAAAAGATATACTCAAAACCAATACTTTATTACAGGATTAAACTTATAGGTCTATATACGTAGTTTTTAATGTAATATTTGTCTCTCTTCTTGTATATTAATATTATAGTAGGTACTGTCTATGAGCCGGAATTGTTTCTGTTTGAATAATCGCGTTAAATAATGTCAATGAAATTTTAATAGCGATGCTTTTTCTCAATTTGATTTAATGGCCCACTCGACTTCTCTTTCTATATCCGGCACACTCCGGTTTGGTCTCCTACTTTCTTTTGATAGATTCTTGTACCTTGCGGTTTTTATTATATCTGGTGTTTTTGAACTAGATTTCTCAATCCTTGTATTATTTTTTGTCTGGTAGTATTTTTTGCGCTGTTTAGTTCTTTCTGATTTCATTTTGTTTTATTTTCAATTATTTTCATTATTCTAGCCTTGCTGTCTTTCTTAATGCTTGTAAATTATTTGGCTGAGGTGAGTTATTCTTCGTCTATTTTCTTAAGTTTTACTTTTTTTTAATATGTTATTTCTCACTTATTGGAATAAAGTTTCGATATTATTGTTACATTTTTAATTTGTTTCATTCAGATTTAATGTTAATAATTTTATATTTGCTTCTGTCGTGGTAGGTTTATACTTATGTCTAGCTTTCTTTAAAGGTATTATTTCCAGATTTGCCCTTACTATTTCTGTGGTTGGAGTTGTTAACGGAAACATCACCGAATAGATTTTATGTGTTAGACAGAATAAAATCAATTTCGCTCTTATATAATTAGTTTGGTGTTATTCAGAGACATTTCCAACTTTTATTTACTCATGCCTACAATGCCAAGACGCCTTAGTTTTCAAAACCTCGTTTCGCTTGGTCAAATAGGTAGGCACTACCTATAAGTAGGTAGAACCACAGAATACAAAAGGTAGAACCTAAATAAAACTCATCTGTGTACTTTAAGCTTTAAGTAGGCTAATAAAAAAATCAGACAATATATATTATATAAACGCAGGAATGAGTCTTGAGGCCTGCGGGGAAAATGGTTTCTCTGTAGTACAAAATGAAGTAGGTATTCGTACGATATTTCTAATATATTACTTGTATTCTATGATATAGTGTACCAAATAGTACCAATTTAAAACCAAAGCACCTATGCAACTGGGGCCAAGGAATTACACATGTCGTGGATTATGAGAGCTACGCGATAGAAAGAGAGGCGCTCTGTAGGTTGACTGGTACGTAGGTATGCAGCGCTACGGGAGCTGAATTGAATTTTATTGCGTCATAGCAAGAGTCGCTATTTGTTTAAATTTATTTGCGGAGTGATGCTTCTGTTCCTTAGTATTCTGTGCTACTATCAAAACCATGGTACTGTTAAATGTTTGTTGTATATTAGCGTCACTCACCGCAGATTTGTGCCTACAAAACCACTATAGTGAAGTCAATGTAGGTACTAGACAATTTGTAATTACGTAGAGATAAGTGGGTCGGATTGGTATCCGCATGCGGTCTTCAAGACAAGGAAACAAATGTCCGGAGAGCGACATTGTGGCTAACACCATGTATTTACGGAATGTACGGAACCCGGCCCAGCGCCAGGATATGAGATTTCTGTACAAAATCACAATGTGGGTAATTGTCTCGGCATCTCAACTGCTCGGCTATGGCAGGAAATCAAGACAGGTTGTTTATATTGTTATTCGTTATCTGTAGTAGTATTGAAATATTGCAAATCTAGACCAAGTACTTTACTCGATTTCACAACATTTGATTACCTTGCCTAAGTCACTTTGTGATATAACAAACTCATTGCAAAGTAGGGAGGTACCTACCTACTTTCATTTTCACATGTCGAGTTACTGTAGGTCATATTTTCAAGTCATGCTCTTCTTTTAACACAATTAACACGTATATCATGCCAGTTCAATTAAACAACATAGTTTAAAAATGCACGAAGGAGCCAGGAAACGCGACGTCGGCTATTTCGCCAATTTGCTCAAAATGCAAATGAATATACCGTGTAATGGAAACCGGGGCACGTGGCGTGTGCATTAGTTATTCATTGGAGCTCCCCATCACATCATCACATCGGTCCGTGTGTTTAGACCATATTGACTGAGCCGAATGCAATCCCACCGTGATTAATTGGGGCCATCATCTCGTAACATTAATTACTTATTAATTATAAAGTGCTAAGCATGACCGTATATTGTATATATTATTACATTTGCTTCGCACTTTCTAATTAGTAACAACGCTGTTTAGTAATCACTTAGATCTTTGATGTTAAATTAATTATTGATCTTTGTTAAATGGGTGACTTAAATATTTTGTTATTAACTTCTAATATTTTAAGGGAATTATTGTAGTACCAATTTCGCCAATATACAAAAGTAAAAGTATTATGCCATGTGTAGGTAAAGGTAACAATTTAAATTTTAGATTCAGAAGCCCTAATAAAGAACTCGACTTGTACATATACCTACATGCAACGTTAGCCCTGAATCTACGTCCGAGAAGTTGAAAACTAAAGGGTTAAGTTCCGCTACAATCAGAATCTGAACAAATAGTCATTTACGTTCAGTCCGTCATCGCAACTGAGTTTCGCAGGCAGTCGGGTCACGGTCTTCGTATCTGCTCTCTGCTACACTGAAACGTGAACCTCATCCAGTAACAATAATTATTTAATAGATCGTCATATTTCGAGGACCAAATCATAAATGTGCATTTATTTCCATTTGTAGATAATGTATTACTAAACAAAATCAGTATAATCATAAATATATGCAAAGTAAACATTTTTTTTCTCAACACTGACAGAACTACTGAATTTCAGTCAAAGCGCTCGATCAGTTAGTGCGCTCGAGTTTTAAATGTAATCTACCTATAGCCGATATCGCTATAATTTTTAGGGTTCCGTACCCAAAGGGTAAAACGGGGGACCCTAATACTAAGACTCCGCTGTCCGTCTGTCTGTCTGTCACCAGGCTGTGTCTCATGAACCGTGATAGTTAGACAGTTGACATTTTCACAGATGATGTATTTCTGTTGCTGCTATCACAACAAGTACTAAAAAGCAGAATAAAATAAATATTTAAGGGGGCTCTCCCATACAACAAACGTGATTTTTTTGCCGGTTTTATAGATAATGGTACGGAACCCTTTGTGCACGAGTCCGACTCGCACTTGGCCGGTTTTATTTTATTTGGTTGGTGAATGAGTAGCATTCGTTGCGGAATATGATGGTCGATAGTCGGTCAAATTGCCACTGTGGCTACGTTGAGTGCGAAAAATACTCGCGGCCATTTTCTGATTGGCAACCCAGTAGACTTGTGTTCCTCTGTTATTATTTATCTATAAAAATTGCATATTCATAAAAGAAATGGACGTAGAAATCATGCTTTGTCCTTTCGACTAACTAAAAAATAAAATGGAGGACACTTGTTTATTCATTTCTCATAATTTTATATTATAGAAAATTAGGCGGGTTTGGCTTATTGACATATTTGAGAATTGTTTTATTCAGTGATTTATTCGGTATTTAGATAGGCGATCATATTCGAAACTATTTTCGCTCAACGCGCGTTCACGCGATATAATATTTGGCATATAATTCACTCATTGGCTGTTTTTTAATTGGCCGTTACCGGCGGCCTAGGGCGCACTGCCTGTGGCAAGTTGAAAACAAGTCCTTACAACTTCTTACATCTTTGCGTTCAATCTTAGCCATCACGTCGGTGTAATTGCACTGCCGATGCCACTGCTGTATTGGGCAATAAAAAAAATTATATTGGTGTTCAAGTAATTTTATTTTATTACCAAAATACATTGAAATAATTATTTTATTTTATTACCAAATTACATTGAAATTATGACCGGCGCGATGATTTTTGTTTTTACAAGATATTTTAAAGTATTTTCTTGTTTTCGTTTCATTTTACCTTTCTTTTTCAGTTGCCAGGATTGTAAACCAAACAGTTCTCTTTTTGAAATGGTTTATAATTTTTATTCTCTTTTCATTTGGCCTTTATTTTTGAGTTACCAGGGATGTGAACCCTCTTTTTATAAGACGAGTTGTAAATAATTCTTCTCCATCGCTTTTAAAAGACCGCCCGTTTTACTATAGTTTATAAAAATCACTGTAATTCCATAACAGTTTTATGAGCCTAATACTTATTAATTGTTACGTATGACCAACATGCAGGCAGTTTAATCGGATCTTTGACACACAAATTTATTAGGTGAAGGTACACGATAAATATGGAATATCGTGCTAATTGTAAACATAATTTTCAAAACTTAAATCAAAATTAAATACTTGAGCGTTCATATATATGATGATTTAAATATTCGGTGTCCTGTGTCCCGAAGCAAGAGGGCGAAACGGCCAGGTGAACTCTGCAGCTCTAAACCAGGGACCCTCTGTTCCTCTCAATTACCCTCAAAGTACCTAAGGTAGACCTGTGATAAATTCGTGTCGTGACCTGCATCAACAAACCCGAATAAACTCGAAATTTTATCTCTACTTTTATCTTATTTTCTTACAGCCTGTACAGAAAATTTTGAAGCGACACGTAGTAAAAATATCAAGGGGCTGTTAAAAGGTAAATTTAAAGAACGTGGCTGAAATTATAAGCTGTCTTCTTTCGCGCGGTGTGAGTAGTCATTTGCATATTGCCTGAGGGATGAAGGCGTTTTGCGCCGCGTCGGCTCAAATCGGTCGGATCCTTAGATTTGTTACAAGTCTGTCATGTACGCAATTTGGGTGTCTTACTTTGATTTTCGTATAAATATAATTTGTTTTATTCATACGAGTCTGCGTGTTTGCGTACTTGCACTGGATCCATGCAAATTAGCCAAATGGCTTACATAAAAATCTTTGAATATTAGGTACTTATAGCACAGTTTTACAATCTTTAGTAAAACTGTGTAGTAGAGTAACTAGTAACTTACCTATTTGTTATAAAAGTCAACTGTAGCACATTGATCGAGTGCAAATAATTAAACAGAAAATAAAATTATATAACGTCTATTATATATAAAATTAAAATCGTGCAAGGAAACAGTACACCGCAGGTGCACGTAACACCGTCTCTGGAACAACGAACAGAGGTTTGTCTTGGCTCAAACATCACTGTTTAAGTGTCATTATCGTCATCATCATCATCATCATCATCGGCCTATTACCAAAGAAAACTAACTATTACTGCTATTTCGTTCCCACTGCTGATACACAGGCCTCTCCCAGACAGTTCAACGTATGATAAACGAAGTCTAATTTACTTTTGATAAAGTGTTCCTAATTACTAGTTTATACCTATTTAAAAAACGTATAGGTAGTATAAATTAACCGTAGCCTTATCTTTTTTATGAGCATAATTAAAGCTCGTAAATTATGATCCTGGAGATATAAAATATTTTTTTTTTATATTCAAAAGTTTACCATGTACCTATGCATTAATAAAGTACTTATTCTGATTTTGTCTTTTATTGCCAGAATCCTATTTCATCACAATTTTAAAATTACTCATTCTGAAAGAGACACAATTTCAAAATGACACAGTAGTGCCGATTAATTAATCGTTTTATTGACAAAAAAAGTAAACAAGATCGTAATATTGTTAAAATGTAAGATGATAGAAAGCTATTTTTACAGATAAAGAATTATTTATTGACCTAATTATTTAATTGAACATGTCTCACGTAATAAAAATAATTGTGCCATACTCTAGCGATAAATAAAATTGTTTTGAAAACTTAAACCTGAGCTGTCGAGTATATTCTATCGAATTATTAAGTTGTATCTCGGGAAATAGTCTTACAACATATGAATAGATAAAAACAAATAAAGGACCGTTAATGTGGTATCATCAAAAATGATTATGTTGATAACAGACCTTGACTTTCACGCAATAAAAATCGGTTGTCTTTGATCGTATAATTTAGGACTGGTATGGTGCGGACAGCAATGGCAATTTGTTAAAAAATCCATTTTAACACATCGTGCTAATGAATTTCGTATTCCCATATATTCTGGTTCGCACTGGAGAACACTGACAAGTACCGCAAAATGAGGGACGGGACGTCATTCGCCTGAGGCCATCATCTTAATTGCACAATCAAAACTTTGATATATATTTTACACCGCGGCAACAACAACTGAAACAAAGCGAATAATCCGCGCTTTTATACCTACCTCGCGTTGGTTTTATTACTTGTGAACCAAATGTTACTTGCATTTTGCCGTCAATAAAGTTAACAATGCATTATAATTTTATAAAATAAGTTACGTAATGGGTATGAGGTTTGCCAATTCGTAATTAAGTGATGGTACATGTACTAGGCATGTAATAGGTAATGTTTTCTCGAGAGCCCCTGAGGCTAAATTCTAAACTGTAAGAGTCTATCTATATGTAGACTATCTATCGGTCGTTAATTTGGTCGAGTTCGTCCTAATCTTACCTATACTCTAAGTTTGTATAAATTAGGTTTCTTACAAGAGATTTCACTTTTTCGGAATATCTCCGGTTGTGGTATTAAAAACGCTCTTAGGTTTCTTAGTTGTATTACTAGGTATAGTATTATCTTGATATTTTGAAGATTTTTGACAATATGATTTGTTGACAGTTATAACGTTTGTCTAAATTTGACAGCGTTAGTGGGTGTTTCTAGGTCTTCGGTTGATCCGGGGGATGGGTGAAGCACGGTGCCCGCTGCGACAGGCGCCAGAAGACAGCTCTGGCCGACGTCCGTAGCTCCCTGTTCTTGAAGAGAGGTACGGTGGCTTACGGGAAAACGTCCTTAAAAAAATCAAAGGGTGAACACTGAACACGGATCCCCAAGAGGAAACATGGTATTGGCCGTTGATACCATGTTTCGTCTTGGAGCAAGCTTGATGGGCTACACGATCGCCTTCAAACTAATCTATCGGCCAACTTATGTGTCATTTAAAACATTCCTTCTTATATATTATTCTCCTTAGTACTTCTTATGGGCTGCACTATTATATATTCTCGGTTTCTCTTATTCATCCTTCTCCTCTCCTTTGCAATAGGATTAAATGACATTATATTATTAACTTTCATTTTGCGACCGTTCAAGCACCTAGAGCAAACAACCGACTGTTGGCTGCTTGTCTGCGCACTCACCACCAACCAAACTATTTAATTGGCTCAATGAACGCTAACAGTCAAATCCGATAAACTATCAGCCGAAAGAAAATATGAACTATTTTCTTTCGGCTGATTGCTTGAGCGCGATTATGAACATAATAAGATCAGCATTTCAAAATTACATCCTAAACTTCTATTGGAGGCCAATACATTAACTTTACACTTTAGTGGATAAAAAGTAAAATTTTTCAACAAGAATGTTTAAAGTTTTTAGCAGTTTATGTCGTTGTATCGGTGGTAAACCACTGAGCTCATGTCTGTGAACAGTTTTAACCTCAAATTGATTGAATGTCGGTTTGCAACATTTACTACGAGAATAAAATAATTTGTTTAGTGGTTTTTTTAATTAGTCGGTGTCATGGATTACTTTAAAATTCAGTATTCATTTTTGGCATCACACTTAATAAAATCTTTGTAATAATTATATTTTTTATTATTAAGGTACAATGATGTCCTTGGTTGTCTGACTCAAACCGATAAATCGCGATGAAACTGAAGTTTATAAAAACGCGCAACAGCCGTTTCTGGCTCTTTTGTATTTTGAAGATGGATTTTTTCAGATTGAACGCGTAGGCAAGTTTTAAATTTAATAATAAAATATTAACGAGTGTTTTTTTTAATTTTATTGTTATCGCCATTCAGAGCGTCTCAAGGACTGGACTGCCAAAAATGTCAGCAGATGTCATGGGAAAGAACACGCGTTCAAACCCTGTCCGGTGTTGGACTTTACGTACTCAGTTACCAGAAATTTTATGACTTTTAGTAAACTCGCGTTTTCGGTAAACCAAGGTATTGCTTTTGTTTTTATTGAGCATTAAAACTTCTATGGACTGTTATTTACCTACAAAGTAAAGTATAAATTGAACGAAAGATTTAGTTTTACAAATAATGCAGCTATAGGTTACCTCACATAACATGAATCTGTATGAACATGGCGAAAATACTTTTACTCGTGGTAAGTTCTCGTATGCGAGAGGCCGTCTGGGTAGGTACCACGCTTTGCCAGTTATTCTGCCGCCAAGCAGTAGTGTGTACCAGTTTGAAAGGTATTATAGCCAGCGAAATTACTGGGCATAAAATATCTCGGGGTGATAAGCACAGTGCAGTGCTATGCAGTGCTTTTTATGGTATTAAAAGTTCTGGGTGGCACTGTGTGGAAAAGCGTGGCACCATCAGGTGAACAACATGCTCGTCTCATCGTCCGGTAGGACCATAAAAAATAGAAGTTAGTCAGTTTCACTATGGTACGTCCTGTCCATACAATGGTGGCTTGGAAGAGAGCGCTTTTAGCATAATATTTGATTTACTTCTACGGACGTGACACTAGCAATGAATGCAAACATAATTTATCCACTTCCACTACATTTTCATTGTTGTGTTCGAAGAATAAACCTGCAAAGATAGTCTTATAGTAATTATTTTTGCTGCAATAAATAAATCGTCCAAAACAACAGAAAGCAATAACAATTTAATTTCATAACAGATTTTATGATCGGTCATGTACTTACACCCTGTTATATTCCCAAACCAGAACATAATGGGTCGGCCTTGGCTAACGAAATTAACGGTTCTAGGAAATTCACAATATGACGCAAAATAAACAAGGATCAAAGGACCAAGTGTTTAACTAATAAAAGGATGACAACAGAACTACATACCTACATCCATTTAAAAAAACAAAAATGCTCAATTTACTAGTTGACGATTACGAACCGAATACCAACAGAATATAGGGAAATTCCTTCGCATTTCGCTCGATACAAAGCTGAAAGCACCGCTGGAAAACGAAAAAATACACAGGTATATTTCAGGAGTTCAGAAAAACATGGTATGAAATGTACAGGACAATGATACAGGTGAGTTTTTAACCGACTTCAAAAGGAGAAGGTTCTCTGTTCGATTGTATTTTTTTTAACATTATTTTTTTTATGTTTGTTACCTCAGAACTCCGTCATTTATGAACCGGTTTGGAAAATTCTTTTTGCATTGGCTTCAGTATAGCTACGAAGTGGTCCCATATAAATTTCATCGATATTTGACCATGGACTTCCAAGATACATTGAAGTAGGATTTTGTTTTTTTCTAAAAATTAATTATATTATTATTTAAGTGGTTATGAATGGCAAAATCAGAAACTAAAAGTATACCTAAGCTAAAAATGTCCAAGGAGTCTCGGAACCTTGTTTGATAAAAACCAAAACTGCATAATTAATTTTTTTTAATGTTTACCCAGCCAGGACTCAAATACATTAATTAAAAAAAAAATCAGCTTATATCATTGCACCAGCCGATAGAGTCGCTTATTAGGATCGAATCTTGGAAGTAATAACATACGACAAACTTAAGAAAAGTGCTTATTTATTTAATAAAGTAATTCGTAACTAACTAATTTCATTTTTTTTTCATACATTACAATTACCATTTACATTGTTTATCCTGTATATGTAAATGAATGCCTTATTATTGACATAAAATTATTTTTTTTCAACGTGTTCTTGTCTTCTACAAAAACTGTTTTACTATTGTTTACCTATAGTATTAAAAAAACAAAGCCCATCAAAATCTTTCAAACTGGGAATGTATCAAAAACATGCCGCCATACATGTTATTTTCGAGAAGGAGATTCTTATTGAGTGAATAAGTAATCTAGTAGAACTCTACACCTGAGCGCAACTAACAGGGTCCCTTATCTTTAGGGGTCCTTCTTTAGGGACCCTTTATGGCGATTACATAGAACTAATTCGGAAAGAAGGCTACGGACAACAAATGTAATTGACTTTATCGAGTTAGAAGGATGCTCGAGTTATTTTGTATGTACGTCGAAAAACAATATAAATGTTAAGAAAAATACGATCCCATCCGCGCCCTTTTGTTTTTTCTTGTGTGATGTAAAACAGAAAGGCCATATTATAATATTGTATAAAATATATGTGTTTCTTAAAAGGCGCTTAGTACCGTCAAACACGGCGAAATTACGATAGTTTTGAAAATAAGCTCAAATGAACTTATAAAAATGGAATTATTAAAAGTTAAAATGTAGAACATACTAAAATTATACACAAGTCTAGTTAGTTTTCTAGCCATTTACATAAATAGTTTTCAAATATATATATTAGACGAATTTCAAGCAAGTAGGTAAAGTTAGAAATTAATTACAAATGTCGACATAAATGCTCTGAAATCTGAATTCATCGGAATAATGTTAAAATTTGTTACAAATTTTTGAATATATTGTTGTATGTAATGCATGGCGAATATTGTATGTATGCTTTGAATATATTGTTGTTTATAACGGTATTCAAGCACTTAGTCCTTCCTATATAATTCGCCTCATAGGAACAGCCAATTATGAAGCGAAATTAGTCAAAGCCCTAACCACAAAGCAGGATCTAACTGCCACAAACCATAATAACGCTATACTAAAAGCGAGGTGCTGTAATGCTCAAGAAACGATCGTCTCTGGACAGCCGGAGAATCTATTAGCTGTAACTTCGGATTGATTGTAGGATTACAATAAAGCTTACCGAAGTTGTGTTCGACGGAACTCAAGTTGCTCAATATCACAGTTTTACAATCCATATAATTGGGCTAGGAATGTACGTGCGCAGAGCAATGGCGGAGCGTCGGGCGGCAGGGGCCGCCTGTACAAAACACGCTGACTTTGTTTTTTTGTGTATATATTTCGTGAGTCGTTTCATGAAATTGATATAAAAATACCTAATTATTATATTACTCGACATATTATAACTAATTAGGAGTCTGCTAATATATAGATATTATTGGAGCACTGTAGGTTTTTTATGTCTGAAATAAAATCATTCTTTATAGAAAGTGTGTTGTGGTTGTATCTATTATTAAAAACGAAAAAGAAACTTAAGCATTTCAACTCAGAATACAAAAGTAAAATTGTAAAAAAGGGCTCATCTATGGCACTATATTTATATTACCTAACTGATAGTATCTATTGAAATGCTTTTACAATATTAAATATAAAATCTTTACTCTATTTAAGAAAGTCACAAACAATTTTGTAAATATAATCCTTCGGGTGTTTGTTTACATAATAACAATATATTTATGAATGAAATCGAGGCGTAGCGAAGCGTAATTTTTTTGTGTAAAATCGCTGCGCCACACCATTGCCCTGCTGTTTCAACAACAAACTACGCACTATTTTGCATGACAGTTTACAAAACAACGTCAAAGTAATTACTATTTACTTATATTATTTTATTTTTTCCGTGCTCTCATGGGAGTTACGATAATCTTTTCTCAACAAGCACCAAGGTGCCAAGAGAAACGTGCCAAATTTCAAGTTAGTAGTCCATGTATTTCAAAATTTGTAAGGAGCGAGTTGGCCTTTATGTGTATACCCATTACCTATATATTTTACCACAACACATTTTTATATCTAGTCGTTTGTATCATTTGTGACCTGTTCACAGAGCAAGAAGGACTATTCGTTCAGCAATAGAGACATTTCCGTATACCTTCTGTCATCACATTGAAAATTCCACCGCTACGCCAATTTGAACGAGTGGAGATATTTGTGCAGCTAGAATTTGTACCCTTTTACAAAGACATTGTTTGAACGCAGTTGCATAACACAGGCACAATAAAGTCGATGCAACCTGCTGGTGAAGTGTACCTAACTACCTACCACTCCTGTAAAAATCACTATAACCCATATAGTGTCTTCACCTTATTAAAGGCAATAACAGCATTCCTGACTACTCTGCAATCAGGTTAATTATTTTTTCATCCCATCTATTCGAAAAGGACGACTTGGTTCGCCTTTATGTGCACCCAAAGGTGGTGTTTTCTATAAGAAACTTTTAGCGGGCAGTAATGAGTTTTTAAGCCTCTTTATAATTGCGCCGCAATTATCTTTGCCGCGCACTTTTTGAATTTGGAACATCTTAGTGTTCAGCACCAAAGAAATCGAACGCAAATATTGTTTGAATAAAGACTGGCTGGTACGACGGCCCATAACAATAAATTTTCATAATTGCGAAAATGTCTCAAATGTAAATATAAGTTTTTAGTTGTTTTAATAAAGGATACTATTTAATTTCAATTTAGTTGTTACTCTATGTTTTATTAAATAATAATATTACAATAAAATATGAGGCGCTTTTATTTTCTCATAGTGGGTGATGAAAAGTCAATCACTCGGGCGCAAAATATATTTTTGGCTCGGGCGACGTACTTTGAATCCCTCGCTACGTTCAGGATTCTACTAAAGAATCCCTCGCTACGCTCGGGATTCTACTCTAGAATCCCTCACTTCGCTCTGGATTCAAAAAAGCGCCGTCGCCGTAAAAATATTATTTTGCTCCCTTATGATACAATCTACTATTTCAACACACTTGCTCATAAAGTGGCTCTATGGTCACCGCAATTAGGCACAGAATGGCACCCATAGTCAAACTGGGACTTTTTCATTGCTATAACTTACAGAGTTATAGTTTTTTTTTAATTTATTGGTTAAGGTGCTTTGTTCTTAAAGAAAAATATTTTAAAAAGATCGTGATTAATAGAACAAATAAATTCAAAATCAAAATCAATCAAAATGTTCCTATTGCTTGCTCATTTCATGCAACTTCTTATTTAAATAGATAATTTTTCACTCAAATATAAATTTTGTTTTCTCTATAATAAAAGAAAACTTTAAATTCCCCATTTTGTACGTGGCAGAACAGGCGCAAACCCTATGCGCGAAAAATAAAAAAAAACCTCATCCCTTTAGTCTGTGGCTGATCGCAATGCGCGCGCATAGGAAAACTGATTAATTTTTCCCCTCCATAGCGAATCATTTTTCACAACTCGTTTTAACTGTTGAAAATGAGTTTTTAATATTTTATTCACAGGTGTGTTGAAAAACGTCGTATGATACACGTGTGTATTGATGATTACCGTCCTCGGCTCTCTTAAGACCCTCACCTAACGGCGGTAAGCGGCAGCGGTAATCACCAACATTACACACTAGTACCATAATGTACTATTAATGACTTATTATTGTCAATTTAATCGTGGAGATGGATTATTATAATCTATTTTTAAGTGAAAAATGTATTAACAAAATCAGATAGTGAAATAAAATTGACAAATAATAAAATTATTTATTTAATACTTTCTTTGCCTAATCGAGTTTATTATTGTATTCAAGTAAATGGCTGTAATTTTAATATTTGCTTGAATAAATTAAATAATATAATTTTATTTACAACAAATAATATTTATAAAAACACAGTAAGCTAAATAAATTAACAACTAATGTAAACTAAATTAAATAAACTAAATTGTGCCACTTTAATGGCCTACAGATAATTAAAACGATAGGTACCCATAGTCGCTCTTCCGGCAACATTCCCAAAATGCTAGCGGCGTTGCCTCGCTCAATAGCGAGGCTGATTCTTTGGGCAAAACACACGCCAGCATTTTTGTTGTATGTGAACTCCACCAGCCGATCCACCAAATCTTTGTAAATTTCGACCGCTGTGCTACGGGCTTAACGTTTCTACCCCAAACGACACAAACTGGTAACTCCTATCGAGACCTAAATATTTGCTCCGTTTGAGTGATTCTGCCGCCGTAGCGCTGTAGAGTAGCTGTAGCCATCTACCCGTAGTGTAGTCTCCGGAAAATGATGCTACTAGTGTAGACTCTAGTAGAATCCCAAAGTAGGGGCTGTCCCCACCACCCATGGAATAAGCGTCACGCCGTCAGGCCTTTTACATCCATACTAGGCCGTTCGGCTCCAGGATGGTAGTCATACGCATATATTGCGCTTCAAAAGGCCCGACGGATGTCGTCATTTAGAGCGTTGTGGCGAGCAATGCTCGGGCCACCGCTTCTACTACATAACAGCCCCTGCTTTATTTAGTTTTATATTGCTGTTACTGTCTAACTTCCAATCAAACTCTTGTATGTATAGGGGGGTACAGACAGGGTTATTACATTCTGTATAAAATCCCATATACCTAGCCCGGCCATAAATTCTGTTACAAATGAAAATGCATTTTTTTAAATGAAGTAATTTAATATTATTAAAATTTATACCTACATATGTTTGTTAGTCTCAGCAAAAAATAATTAAAAATATTCTATTTGACATGGTCACCTTTGCTTTTATACAGGCCTTTAATCTGTTTGGCTACGAATCTATGGATTTACGCACTGTTTTCAAGGGAAATTTTGCCACTGCTTGCTCCAAAGATTTTTTAAGAGTGTCGCCGTGTCGTTTAGAGCAGGCCATGTCCTCTAAAACTGAACATAATTTGAAGTCTAAAGGGTTGAGGTCTGGGCTAGATGAGGGCCAGTCTTCAGCTCTTATAAAGTCCGGAACGCTGGTTTTAAGCCAGACTTGGGTAGTTCGTGCCTTGTGACCAGGTGCAGAGTCCTGCTGGAAAGTCCACGGCATATTTTTAAAAAGTGTATTGCTGAGAGGTTTCACAACATGATCCAAGACTGTATCTTGATACACTTGCTGAAGTTTTCACTCCTTTTTCACAAACATTTAGTTTTGTGACTCCTTGATAAGACACGCCCACGATAAGACAAACCATCACTGACGCAGGATGATGACCACGTTGTACCTTTCCGTCCACTTGAGCAGCTTCTTTAGAACTTTAATTTTACTATGAAAATTAACGTGGTTTGGACACATTATTAATAATAATTTACGGATGACACTCAAGTTTAAATCTATTCTTCGTTTTTTTGTTTCTTTTTGTTCTTTAGAACTGTGAGCGTACACTTTATCATTTTGCTTATTGGAAGTGTTCTTCAATCGTGAATTTATTTTTCATCGGTAAAGAGGATATTTCTGTGCCTTTCATCTGCGTATCGCGACAGAAGGCGTTTTGATCAATCCGCTTTCTTTGATTGTAAGGATTGGTTTAGGGCATGTCCTGTATATCGACGAACATCGAGCTTCAGGTCTTGTTTTATAACACGCGACAGAGTCCTAGCGGGAATCTTCATCTATCGCGATAAGATTTTTTGCTTCCTAATGGGGTTTCAACGAATTCTGGCTTTAACAGCATTAACAGCCTTTGTAGTTCTAACAACACGCGGCCGCCCCTATCTTTTCGGGTCTTCGACAGAGGAAGTGTTGTCATACCTATCTGTTGATAGTACGATATACGAACATACGGCTGATACCAAGCTTTTGAAGTGTCTGGAATATGACCGACGGTACCATACCCACTTTGTGCAAGGCGATCACTGCAATCCTATTTTCTGTAACACAAAATGGTGCAAAATCTAAAGAAGTTTTTAAAATAACATACGTGTCACAAATTCAAAATAATTAAAAAGTAGAAAAAAAGAAAAGTTTTTATGTAACAGTATTTATGGCCAGACTAGTTACATCATGGGATTATAGCAAGTTAAATATCCATTCATCATAAAATTGTTATCTCTATATTAGACTAGCTGCGCTCCGCGGTTCCA
Source organism: Petrophora chlorosata (assembly GCA_951640565.1). Lineage (NCBI taxonomy): Eukaryota > Metazoa > Arthropoda > Insecta > Lepidoptera > Geometridae > Petrophora > Petrophora chlorosata. The sequence continues at coordinate 14,775,751 of OX621188.1, read as the reverse complement.
CCCGCGGTATCCCGGGTTAAAAAGTAGCCTATGTGCTATTCAAAGTTCTAAAGTACATACATACCAAATTTCATCAAAATCAGTTCGGTAGTTTTAGCGTGAAAGAGTAACAAACATACATCCATACATTCTTACAAACTTGCGCGTTTATAATATTAGTAAGATTACATAGCGCACAATAAGGCAAGTGTAATATCTTTAATGGTGTGAAAAAGTGAAACAGAATAATATTTTTGACTCCATGAGAGTGTTTTTGAAATTGTGTAAACGACATTGGGTTTATATTTCGGATCTTTGAAAATAAATGAAAGCAACCCTCCGTCAACTACATTTGGTAATATTTGTAAACATACTACCTAATATTTATTTGTTGCTTGACCCAATCTTCTTCTAGATTAGCATCATTCTGCTTCATAGCTTTTAACTTATCGAAATCTTCATGACGATCCACGTAAGTCTTGTTTATTTATTCTACATAGTTTTTCGTGTTCCTTTTTTACACATAATTTTTTGCGAGAGGTACACAATTGCCTCGAAAAGTGGTTTTCGGTTCCAGAATATACAATATTTTTTGTTCGCTGGTATAAACTGCACTACGTTCGGGTCGGTTTGTTATTATCACCTTTTTGTAGAATACAACTGAAAAATAATACGAAATGGTCTAGGGCAAGTCAGTAAGTTGCAACATTTATTTGGTAACATTTGTCTAAGTTTTGATAATATTACTGTTTTACCCAATTTTACTGCTTTAATTTATAATTGGCTTAAGTTCTAAAACCATTTTCTTTATTATTTATTATTTGATTGATTATAATCACTTCACCATTATAATAACACAACAGCTGTGACGCCAACTCGGCCAACTTCACCTTCATCACTTGATTGCAGAAATTAATATCACGATGGCTTAGTTAATTCCTTGTTCGAAACTATCATATTTCTTGTATTTCCTGTTAACTTTTCACGTATTTCCAGTTTATATATCCTACATATCCAGCAGTGAACATGTATAGTTTAGATTTTCTAGTTTAGATTTATTTAGTTTGCAAACCTAAAATTCACGTTGCTGCAATGCTAGACTACCGTCACATGTTATAGAATTTCTGCCCATTTTGCTATCGCCGAATGTATTATGTTGAGCTAATATTAGCTAAGTTATTTTTGACGCCCGGTTTATGACCTGATCACTCACTGATCATAAATAAAGCTCTCTTGCGCGTTTAATTCATGCATAGGTACAAGAAGAAGTACAAATGCTGGAGATAAGTTTTCTGCGTCATTGCATTTGTATCGTAGTATTATTTGGCATGTATATTATTATATTCATTAGAAATAAAATATAGTATTATAGTTCTGTGTAATGTTGCGTGCTGTCTCGACGAAATGTTTTTTCTTTCTATTATCTAATTCAAAGTCAAAGTTTAACCTTTTATTCCGTAGTTTTAGCAAAGAAAACTAACTATTGGTTTTAGTCTTATTTTTGTTTTCTTACCTTTTTAGTCTATTTGTGGACTCGAATATTAGTTAGGCAGACGATTAAAAAACATTATTAACATTGTCAAACGTTTATTTGATGACATCGTTAACCACGTCGGATCGCAATGGATGAGGCTGGCACAGGGCCGGAAAGAGTGGCGTGAACGAGAGGAGGCCTATACCAAAGAAAACTAAATATTACCCTATGCCCAGCAGTGGGTGGATACGGACTGATTAGTAGTAGTAGTAGACGATTAGTTGTTCTCATTGGAAGCTTTCCCGGTGATTTAGTTAGGTATATTTAATCCATCTCTTCACAAGTTTCTACATCTACAATCATAAATCGTCGATTTTTATAGTATGAAAGCTCTTCAATTTAATGGAAAAGATACATTATAATAATTATGTTGTCTAACACAATGTGTGCTTGAGCAATTTCGGTTTATTTAGCAAGCAAATACAATAATCAATGGCCGTAGATGCATTTCCTTCTCATTCCTTTATTATTTTGTACCTCTTCAAATTGAAATTCATTGATTGCATCTTAAACTTCATCTTCGGTATCAAGAATGTATGCAAATTGCTTTTACTAGGCTTTGAATTTATATTTACTGGGTAGACGGCCAGCAGCAAGACAAATCCAGAATTTTTAATATATTATGTTATCTCGTTTGTTCAGTTGTTTATACCTGTTTATATCCTTCAAGGGGAAAATAACGAAATAATGCCTTTTTTCGTTTGTGCAGGCAATTTCATTTGATGTTTTTAGTTATTGTATCAATTGTCTTTTGAGACAATATAAAATCTCGAAACACTTTAATTCGAATTGGTATTCCTTTGTGATCTGAATAGAAGAAGTGGCATTTTGTTAATTTTAAGTTTTTTGGTTTAAGATTATACCTTTACTTATTTAGTATACATTAAAAATGGTGTAACGATTGGGATTGTAAGAAATTTCAAAAAAAATCGTTCCTTAACAAAATAAACACAATTATTAAGTAATGATACTTTTTTGGTTGAGAACCGTAACTGGTTATATTTTTACTTATTTGAAAAATAGACTCTTTGGCGGGAAGTGAAAAGTGATACAGTTCGATTTTGTTTTTTTTTCCAAACAAGTGTTATTTTGAGAGATCATGTGTAATATCGGTGGAATATTAACCATTATGTGTTCGTAAAGGTGCACGAGTGTAGGCAAATGAAACAAAATAGAGAAAACATTGCTTTTTATGTTCTCCCAAAAAGTCCATGGAAAGCTTGAATAAAGTTCCACCACTTTATTGAAGCACTAAAAGAGGGTTCGGCTTTTTGCTAATGACCCTCATTCTCAACAAACGTATAATAAATGGAATATTAAACTATCAAATAAAAACTATGTTAGACATGGCGGTATGGTCCTAGAAACTTTAGACTGCACAAAGGGGCGAATTAAAAAAAATATTTGAAAAAATATATGTATAAAAATATTGATATGTGTACAATAAACAATATAAGAAGAAGATTTCTTTCGTTGCCATTAAAATGCGATGATGAAACGTTATTGTTCTCTTGTTTTATGGTGACGTTCGACTCTGTACTTTATCATACTCTCGCGCAGCGCCCGGGCCCCTACTCTCTGGCTAACCGGCTCTGCCTCACGATATGTAATATTACCAGTTAACAAGGTGGCAAGGCAATTGTAGAAAATGATACAAATAAAATATCGTTCTACGGCGACAGAGAACACAATCCTTTTAAGAAAAGAAATAAGGAAACAATGAAACGGGAAGAAAACGTGCCCGCGATTGATCCTCTTTGTGGCTCTTCACTTCTATATATAAAAGACAACACGTTACTTATTGCCGGCCCATGTAGCTCGCTAACTAAGACAAATTCAGTAAAAGGTCCGAAGATGGACCTTTCCCTCAATTAAGCAATTAAGGGAGGTTAACCCTTTGGTAATTCAATAACGTTCACTAAAAGCAAACGGCACTTGTTAAAAATGTTCACAATAGAAACTCGCCATTTTGTGTAATGTTATTAGTTTATTACTAATAACTGAGTGATGCTTATTCGGAATGAATATTTTTTTAAGGTGTGTCAATATGGATTTTATGTAATACATAACGCTCAAGCATCAGGCCTGATGAATGATCTTATTTATCTCCAGTGCCCCCAGTGCTAATCACTGTTCAGTCCAAACATTCAATAAATCACAATACCTATATGGAACTAAAAAATAATAACCAAATAACCAAACCAAACCAGGAACACATCTTATAATAAAAAAACTCTGCCAACATTATTAACGAAGTAAACAAGTCCAATTTATATCATTTAAGCATAGACGACGATTTTATTTTTAGCACTTATCCACGCGTAACTAAATAACCAAAAAAAACATCCATCTAAGAAAGGAACATTTTTATCTTTGCCGTTAGGGGAATCGATGAGCCTAATAAAATTTGTACATCCGAAAGGGATGGTAATGCTATACGTACTGATACATGTTTTTATACGGTCATGCCTCTCTTCGGAAAGCCGATAAAACGTAATAACGCGTCGCATCGATTAGCCCTCAGTGAGTCGACAGGAGTAGTAACAATATTACGGATATTGTGACCAATAACGCCCTCTCTGCGAAGCCTTAACGCCAAACCAATTCTTTTTTATTGGCATAATCGACGCTATTATACAAATTGTGCTACCGTCGCTGGCAACAGCCGTTGTGGCGTATTTTCTATTCGCTAATATTTTGTGTTGTCTAAAACAACCCAACTTTAGATATTCTAAGGTATAATCTAAAATATATCCTAAGGTGATTTTTAAACAATAATTTAGGAAAATACTGCAATGTTCTAATTTGGCGTGAAGCTTGTCTTCTGCTCAAATCATTCATAAAGGGGAGCCACTCCAACGCGCGACCATCAATCCTAGCAATATCATTTAACCTTATTTTCGTCTTGCCCATGCGATGGCGTTCGCCAGTAAATTAAATCGAGTTATCGAGTTATGTGGTTATATCGAGTCTTTGATAGCATTTTTTGTTTATGAACAATATCATAAGATTCTGCACAAAGCATAAAATTGCAAACAATACAGTGGTGTCTACTGTCTACCTAACGCTGGTGCTTGTAGAGTGGTTTTAGTACTTAGTTCCTTAGCGTTATTTTGGGCGCCGCTACCATAACAAGGACATGTGAGGTGCGGCACCGCAGAAGTTGGCGCAAAGCTGCTTCTAAACCACTGGATCGGAGGCAAGGAGGCAATGGCCGCAAGCTCAGCTTGAATTCAAGGTCTGCCAATGCCTTTTCACGTTCAGCGGCTATTACATGTGATAGAATTTGACGACAGTGGTCAGTTTCAATTCTAACCAGGCGTGTTGGTCTATGGCAACTAGCTGTCGGGCTTTCATAATACCGTGACTTCACCAGCGAATTATCGTTAGTTGAGCTGAAATTTATTATGCTGGGTCGTTTTCGTTACCTACCGTTATAGTACAAAGCACGAAAATTTTATATAGGGCGATGAAGACGGTGCCTGTTTTGACGGTGACGATGCGAGGGCACGAGAAGTAAAGGCACCACCTCATGTTAGAGGAGCACTATCACAGAATTCAAATTAATTTTTTTATTCACTGCGTATCTGCCGCACACTCACGGGTTTCTAGATTTCTTTTCTGAGCCCTAGTTATCATGCTTTATGTACTTACCTCTCACACGAAATTTACTCAACGAACATTTTTGTGAATGGGGAGAAACTAATTTCTAGTTTCTATCCATTCACATAAACTTTCGTGGTGTTGATTCTGTTGGCTTTAATTTTCTAACAAAAATTTGGAAGCGGAATATGAAAACGGACGACTAATTGAACGTATAAGTAATAATATGTGATTAATTATTTTAAATTGACATTTTATTTACATATTTGCATTGTCTCGTATTTATAGGCTGAGACACTGAACTTGCCTATACTAGGCTAGAAGAAATTCTAAAAAATCACTTATTAGGTACACACCTACCTGGCCTATAGGTACATGATGCTATGGTAGAGCCGTTGGATATTTTGCTTAAATTCATTAAAGTATTAAAATTGTATTCTGTATCCTATGAGCGCTTGGTTATTGGGGGCCTTCAACAGACGTCCCCAATGAGCAAGTAATAAAGAGTTAGTTCTTTATTCCTTTAATACTTTTATTTACTTTATTATGATGGTTATAGCGAGATCATTTTCTTTAGACAACTCAACGTGACATCAGGTAATAACAGCTAACTATCAGTGTGCAATAGATTATTATAAGATCATCGTAGGCTGCATAAGTGCTATGAGACCTACATCACGCCCTATCTATTACATACATAACATAACAATGTTTATTACTAATCTACGTTATTACATTATCTAATTACCTGTTAGGTATTACTTTGTTGTTTTATTACCCGTTAGGAATTACGTTTAATTTTTCCAAAAACTTTGTTTCTTCAAGCTAATCATGGGATTTTTTCTCTACACGGGTAAGTAAAATCATAGTAGAAACCCTTGGACGACTTATTTGGATTAAGGCCTAGACACAAATAAAGAAGAATAAGACGCTTTTATTCAGACCTATACAAACAAAATCCTTCCTTGACGTCTTTAATTAAAACAAAATTACTTCGTTCTCATTCTTATAGTGTCAAATCATGTATACGTAATGTCCAATAAACACAAACGGTGATCTAGTGCCACCTGTTTTATAACCAGAAAACTATTTAATTTTCCACATGTTGCAAAAAGCTAGAACCTTGCCTTCGCTTACCAGCCGTTGATGGCTTAAATTAGTTTGACATAGATGGCGCTTTATAGCGTTACGGAGAAACCTAAGCCACGAATGGCCACGATGCCTGCCGTGTACGTGTAGTAAGAGGAGCCCATTATGCTAAGTGGGGATTTACCTACTCGAGGGTCCTTTATGTTTGCCCTTTCAATTCTATGATTCTATTATTATTTACAAATCCCAGTAATGTGTCGATTCCTCGTTTATAATCAAAATGAGGCGCCATTGCCATTTCATCAAATAGAAGTAAGCAGAGTCGTTGGTTAACTGACAAATGCTAAGCTCTTTTTAGGGATATTATTATCGTTTAAAACTGGTGCCGATAGAGGGATTTGGAAATATCTGTGAAATTCAGTTTGCAGAATTTTGAGGCCCTTTTGGCTTTTGAAAAAACGGGTCTGGGCACGGGACCATGTCCCTCTGCGACACAAATTTATTTCGTTCGTCTGTATTCACCACATTATGAGTGGAAAGTGCCAAAACAACGATACGAAAATAAAATCTTAGCTTATCATCTCTAAGTTGAACTCGGATGTCAACGCCAAGGTGCGCGGGGCTCGCAGAGCGCCGCGCCGGCGCGATGCGACGTTGGCAACAGCCACATGATTTTGCATGTGAAGATATAGAAATGCAAGCCCTGATGACGATATCAACTCGGCCAACTAGCGATACTAGAGATATTACACGCTTATGTGTTTCTTTCCGTTCACTGCGTATATGGAAAGCGGATTAGCAGTTTTAAAAAACGAAGAAAAAGTAAATGACAATATTAATATAAAATGACAATAATTTTTATTTTTGAATTTCAATTGTATGATATTTTTTAAAACCGTAAAGGAACTGCCTGTAATTTTATAATGTTCCAAGCGGTCAAAATACCAAAGAGATTTTAAAAGACATCTTATTGACATTTTGATGGCATATTGTCAAATCGTATTGGTAGTGTTTTTTTATAATTCTTATATTTGTTAGTTGTTGTAAATTAAACGTTTTATTGTGTGTTATGTGTACATATTTTGACTGTTGTTGCTTTTAATGTTTTATCAGAAGTCAATATCAAAACTAATCTAATCTAATAAACCACTACCAGTGGGCAACGTTCCCAAAATGCTGGCAGCGTTGCCACGTTGAATGGCAATGCTTATCCTTTGGCCAAAATATAGGCCAGCATTTTGGTCACGCGTTACTTCGACAAGAAGTTTTGAAATATCTTTGAAAACTGTATGCGCCCCCGGTCCCCACGGTCTTAGCGTCTCGACCCCAAAAGAGTCAAACATGTAGCCACTATCTAGGCTACTATACTTGAGCCTTTTGAGGTTCTCCGCTCTTTCTGCGGCTGCGCCAGCCTTGTTTTGTGTCACGGGAAGATGAGACGGCGCTAGGGTATCTACACAAGTTGCGTCCCACACCAAAGGCCGTCCCATCATCCAAGGAATAAGTGTCATTCCGTCGGGTCTTTTACCATCGTCGCGTACGAGGCCTTGCGGTTCCAGTACAGCCGCGTAGTTGGCGGTGGTAAAAGCCCGACGAATTACATCGTTAAGGCTGGCGTGGCGGGGAAGTCTTCCCGTACTTTTTATGCACGACAGGCCGTGGTGACCGAGCTTGTTGACAGCTGTGCCACACTGGCAGTGGTGCGAACACAGCACGGTGCGCCCAAGCGAAGGGACACAGCCACGCGAATAGTGGAATTGTCCAACAAGGTGCCTGTGTTGGGCTTAGGGAAAGCCTGTAGCCACAAACCTGATTCCCACTCAGCAACTGCTAAGAGACGGGCACGGTCTGCAGAGTTAAAGCACGTATTTAGTATATGATTCCGTACTTGCTCGCAGAGCGGCCCATCCCAGAGCCTATGCGATGATAATTTTTGTGGGAAATCGGAGTTTGGGCAGGCTAACAACCACGCATCTCTGGCCTCGTTCAAGTAAGTTATATCTGGGTTATAAGGTAATGAACGGACTAGATTTTTTTGAGTCTTTGTGTGCTGTGAACGGAGGACAGGAAGTTCTTACCGAGTGAACAGCGGCTTCACAGCCACCAAACGCAAGCCAAAACCTAGCTGCGTTGGTTAAAAGAGACTTGATAATTGAGGTGCTATCTTCTACAGCAGATTTTGGCTGCAAGGCGATGGTATGTCATACCTACGGCGATTGGTCTTACCCCGCCGTATTTCTTTTTGAGCGCTACGAGATTAGCAACGTAGAGAATCTCGATGATGTCACCGTTGACTCGCCCTGCGAGCATTAAATTACAAAAGCCGTTAGGTCCAAAAGAAGAGCTTCACCGGTTTTACCCGTCCCACCACCTAATAAATCTGTAAGATGTTGTGGCGAGAGGGAATCTAAGCCACCCGCGGAGCCGCTCTGAAAAGAGGCCACAGCAGCTGAAGCTGCTGCTGGAGGTGGATGTTTGCCCTTCAAAGTTGAAAAGGTTTCGGGCGTAGAGGGCGCAATGGTATCACAGAATACGGGCAGCGCCTTTAATGTCTCCGTCACTGATTTCGTTTTCAACGAGCCTATAAGTAGCAGACTCAGAGACCGGTCTCACAGTATAATAGGAATTTCGATTTGCGGCCAAACTATTAACCAACAATGGAATAGGTTCTTCCCGTGTGCTGTTGTACTTTACACAGTTCTCTTTGACTCTTGTAGTTAGATTTCTTATTATTCGGGTCTTGACTAACGTGAAGGACAGCATACGGAAACAATAGTTAGGTACACAAAAAAAAAACATATCCCCACTCAAATAAATAACTAAATGCCTAAGTAATACAACTTTAATTAAAAAGAATAATAATATTAGGTACAATAGAAATAACACCTACCTACAACAAACCCGTGCGTTTAATGCACCTATCATGTGCTATGCGACCCAAGGTGAAGTTAGAACATCAGCAGTAGGGCCAGTAGGTATATCCCTACTAGGCACATAATTATTTTATATAAGAGGTTAACAACCTTCTCTGCATTTTTTGACGAATGAAGTGAACTTTGTCTCAATTTGCTTTGTGCGCTGATGATACATCAACGCACAAAGACCAGGTACTGCAGCACTCGTTTTACCGCCACCCAATGTGTTTTGCCAAACTTCGTGTTTAATTGGTTTAAATAACTGGTAGCGTAGGCTATGTCCGGCCTGGTATTCACAGACAGGAACATGAGAAATCCAATCAAGGATACGGCCTTTCGTTGCTATAATTAACATCAGGCTCCAAAACATTACTGGCCAAAGGAGTATCGTACGTCTTACATTCTTCGACGTCAAAACGTTTGAGTAAACTCTTTATGAAAGTCTTTATTAAAGACTTTGATTTACAATACTTTTTAAATATATTTTGTAATGAAATGAAAGATCTTCGACCAAGTAATCTTTAATTTAATTTAATTTAGCCTGTTACCTCACCTAAAAATAAAACTAATAAAACTTTATTAATAAATTAAAAATAGGAAAACTGAATAATGCGTCGACAGTCGGCATCGGTGGGGAGCAGCAGACGGCCTCAGTAGCAAGCCGGCAGACGGCCTCAGTAGCAAGCCGGCAGACGGCCTCAGTAGCAAGCCGGCAGACGGCCTCTGTAGCAAGCCGGCAGACGGCCTCAGTAACAAGCCGGCAGACGGCCTCAGTAGAGAGCCGGCAGACCGCCTCAGTAGCGAGCCAGCAGATGACCTTGGTAGCGAGCCTGCAGATGGCCTAGCTCGGTGGCGAGCCAGCAGATGGCCTTCGTGGAGAGCCTGCAGATGACCTCGGTGGCGAGCCAGCAGATGGCCTCGGCAGCGAGCCTGGAGATGGCCTCGGTAGCGAGCCTGGAGATGGCCTCGGTAGCGAGCCGCTGGAGATGGCCTCGGAAGAGAGTCAGCAGCGGCCCCGGAAGAGAGTCAGCAGACGGCCCCGGAAGAGAGTCAGTAGACGGCCCGGGAAGAGAGTCAGCAGACGGCCCCGGAAGAGAGTCAACAGACGGCCCCGGAAGAGAGTCAGCAGTAGGGCCTTGTAGGGCCAGCAGTTGGCTACTGTCAGGGCCAATAGTCAGCCACGATAAGGGCCACTATAAGAATTCACAGTAAAAGGTCAGGATAGACTGATCCTACAGCGGCTTGTTCCGCTTATATATCAATCTAGCGAGAATTCCATTATCGCATTTTGTTCCAAAGATTTAACTTATTTTTTGCCCAATGCCAGTATTAAATTCTATTACAAAATGAGCTCCTAAATGAAAATAACAATAAAACCTACCATAAACGAATGCAACTTCCCGATAATAAACAGAAAAATAATATAACGCTATCAATTTAGACAAATGTCAAAAAATCAAAACAACAAAAAAAAATTTTAAAAATCAAGAAAATCTATATAAAATGAACGGAAAATAGACAAAAAAAGATACAGAGGATTGTAAATCCTCGAAAAGTATTATTACACAACTGAATATCATGTAAGTAACCTAACTTAGAATAAATTGAAAAGGAGGGCATAGCCCTTAGAACAAAAACACTACACTTTTTATGCTTAAGATGATACAAAAGTATAGCACGAATATTCCTTAAAAAAATAACATGATTATTGGCAGGCCTAGCGCACTCCGCACTGTAGGTACGAAGCTACAAGTACATAGTCGGACACCGACGGCGGGTCGCGCGTCGTTACACGTGCCGCGTCAGAAGAGATAAGAGCTATGCGATAGAAAGAGAGGCGCTCCGTAGGTTAATATGACTGGTAGGTAGCGATGGGTCGTTGACGTATTTTTCGTTAACGAAACTAGACCGTTTAATCAACCTCCGTCAACTAGTCGATTAACTAGTTGAATTTGTTAACTAGTTAAAGCAATAACTATAGTCTACGGTCGAACTAACCATATTCTAGTTGAATTTGTTAACTAGTTAAAGCTTTAACTATAGTCTACGGTCGGACTAACCATATTCGATTTTGCAGACAACCTAATCCAAATGGCGCTGTACACAATGTGTTTACCTACAGTTTATGTTTACGGGTTACACAATGATGTAATTTTTGAAGAACTCTAAATGCTTCTGTCTGTTGCAGAGCTATGCGTAACATCATTATATAAGTCGTAGTATCGAATGTAGTACTTACACAGTAATGCTTGCACGCTACCGCTTGGCGGCTGAATAACTGGCAAAGCGGTGGTACCCACCCAGACGGCCTCTCGCATACTAGAAACCTACCACCAGTAAAATATACAAATACATAGGTTTATAGCTGACCTTCCCTTCATACTTTTCCAGGCTTAGGAAAGACTAGAAGAAGAAGAAGTTAGAGAAAACAAGTATAAACCTGTTTATTTGGCAACGTCCAGTCAGACAATCTGGCGCGCTTTCTGCATCTTGCTTACTCTTATCACTTTAAGATAATACTGACATCGTGCCATCCTATTCCCACGTAACATCAACATAACACAATAAAACTTTTAACGCTAATAAATTTCAAACGTCTTTCCGTGCGCATGTGCATTTAATTAACTCTTGTTTGCACTACTTAGAGTTCAAATTATTTTACAAGCGACCCGTCATTTATGCCACTATTTCTACCGAACGACAAACGTTGTAAAATGTCACAAAATGTAAGTGTCAATCCGTTGCATGCAGATAGGAATGTTGCCTTCTACTATCGAATTTATCCGTCTAACAACGAATAGAAGATAGAAGTTGACAACTGTCCCGCGTTCGTTCGTTAACGTCAACTGGTATGTTTCTTTCTACGTACGTTTTAGTCGTTGAATTCAACTGGTTAATCTGTGGACGGTTAACAGTTGAATCGTTGACAGTCGATGGACGGTTTTTTTAACTAGTTCGTTGATTCAACGCCCATCGCTACTGGTAGGTATGCAGCGCTACGCGAGCTGAATTGAATTTTATTACGTCATAGCAAGAGTCGCTATTTGCTTAAATTTCTTTGCGGAGTGATGCTTCTGTCCCTTAGTATTGTGTTATTGGTTAATTTTTTTTTTCCGAGCATCGTGTTCTCGCCAAGCCAATACTGGACAAAGTCTTTTGAGAATATTAATAACGAGTGTAACCTCCGTCGGCATTAATAACATCAAGGAGACATTGTCTCATCGACCTAACTGTATTTTCACAAAATACCTACACTTCCCCTTATTGACTCCGAAATAACATTCACATGCTGCCTGCGGAGTTTAATTTTCAATGATGACAAAGAAACTCTTAAAATTATTTCTTTGTTCGGGAATGTTCGAAGCAATCGATCACCTGCTGAGGCAGCAATACTAACTGCACGCGGCCCCCGTCAGTGACTCACTTCTCGTGCTATATCGCACAGGAAAAAAATAAAGAAAATCAGTATAGAGACTGACAAAACATGACAGTAAAAGCATACATGCCCCATACCGAGGACCTCACGAATGCCCCTCGTAAATCTCCAATCCTGGATCAGAATGTTTATACTTTGTATTAATGTTTTAATTAAAAGAATTTCTATGTTCACAACATTTATTTACTATGAATTATCCACAATAACTTAATTTTCTTTGCATACCATTTACTACAAATACCTATTTTTAATGGATTATTTGTGATACGTTAATAAGAAAGAACTTTTAACATATAGGTAAGGTATCGGTTGTGCTTTAAGTTTTATAAACAACCAAGTTACAGAAAAAATATTGCTACCGCTTTTTTCACCTCATTTGACACATTAACATTTTTCGTAAATGCTCACATTTCCATATACGTTTAATTTAAAGACCTGCAGACGATGCAATTTATAGATTGCTGTGCTATAAAATACAAAGTCCTAGTTACACAAAAAGCAAAGACATGAGAAATGTTTTTTATTAAACACATTTTAACAGTGTTATATAAATACTAACATCAAAAACACATAATAATTATATACGTCAGTTAATACTATAAATGTAATTGATTATAATTATAACAATACGAAGTGCGTTTTGTAATACGACAAATATTAATTTTGCTTTAAGCATTGTGCGTAGTTAATAAATTAATTAATTTCTAAAATAACATTAAAAACGAGGCTGAATATATTAAAACGTACTAGATTTTATAAGTACACACAATATTTTAAATTATAAACTCTATATGAATGTCAAACTATGAATGTATAACTATGTTTATAACATTTAATCATTAAAAATATGTACTACAAAAACTAAGAGATTCATTGAATTACCGGTAAATTATAACTAAGCCACATATTTTATTAAAAATCTGAATACACGAAGAAATATCAATATTATTGTAAATATGTAGTTATTACGTGAATATATAACAAATCGAGGTAACCAGTTCAAAATTAAAACATGTGAACATTACAGTAGGTATCATCTTCATAAAAAGTTTATGAAAATTCATTAGGAGAGTATAGTGTTGTCTAGTATTCATTTATGTTAATCAAATCGTCAAATAAATTTTAATTAGTCTTGTCGGTTGATCAAATGATTCTCTCCATTTTCAGTAGACATTCAGTAGACCCTTTACTAGACGAGCTTAGCTTTAAGCTTTGTCAGAATGATGCCCGTGTATAGGGAATTTCTAGTTGCGGGTTCAAGTCCCATCAGCAGTCGTATTTTTATTTCCAAATAACTAATCCACAAATATTTTAATAATAACACCACATGAAAATAGAAAACTGGCGTTACTAAGGCATATTAAAAATTCACGTAATCACTAATTTACTTTATCATACATTTTTGCGGTAGTGACACAACATAAAGAAAGTAATATCTATTCTACTCCATTATTGTGATGCCCGGTGGTTTGTACGTTCTTATCACAAAAAGATAAATTTTAAATATAATACTTTTAAGCTATAAAGGAATGCATTTATTTAGGAATCATATATAAAATACTTAATTATCAGATATTAGTGCAGTTTAGATTTTATAAATAAATTGGATCAGTCTTGTTGCAGTAAGGGAATGAATTTTGTTAAGCTATTATTATACTTAGGTATTGTAATATTTATAATTTAAGCCTAAGGCCGGTGGAGCAAGGCACGATTTCCGCAAATTGAAATTAGCGTTATTGTAGTGTAATGTTTTTGTGCATGATTATATAACAAGGATGAGCTCATTACATAAAACTTTCCCTTATAATATGTTATGCTCTAAAAATTATATTCCTGTATCTTTGCATTTCTTAGTTAATTTATTGCACGGTGACAAATTTGGGCATAAAAGCGATGTGAACCTCCGAAGGAGCTACGACAATCTTTAGTTACTTGCGAAAGTTACCGTTTTAGTAAAAAGTGGAAATTTTTGGTTCCGAGACCTAACCAGAAGAATAAAACGTCACATTTCGTCATACTGGTTGCATAAAAGTCTTAATCAAAAAATAAAATAAAATTCAGGTGCCCTTCTTATAAAACCCAAGCTCCACTGACCAATGCACTTACAATATGGGTATTTTAAATCACTTGAAATCCATTTTCGGACAATATCTCGCTTGATGTTGTGCGAAGATATGGCCGAAGATAGAGCACATATATCTAGAGGAAGACCGCAGTTAAGCGACTGCTCAGGCCTCTGATGTTTCACCGAACATCATTCCGGAACACGACTAGGTCGCTTCATGGCATTGATTGATTCGGTGGGTTGTTTTTGCAACCGCGGCCAAAGCCCACCAATCCAAAGGGTGTGAGTGGATTTCCTCACGGTTTATTCCGTCACCGTTGTAGAGCAAGCGTCCAACATCAGCAATTAAAGAAAAGTAAGATTCTTCGAGGGGATCGTAAGGCGCACGAATTACGGTCACACTCGTTTTAAATATTGTACTAACATGTCGGAAGTGTTATTGTAAACACCGTTAATTAATAATAAATCTAGGGATTCTAGGGAGATTGTAAACTGACGAAAAAAGGACATTAAACACTTACAATTTCACGATATATTGTGTGTTAAATTGTAAGAATTATTGTCTATTTAGATTACATTTATAATTTTGCTAGTTTTATTATGAACTTAATAAATTTACATTGTTTATGTTTACAATTATACACTGACATATACATAAACTGACATATACTCCCTCTACGAGTGACGGCCCGAGTCCCAGCATAGGGAACGTGATAGGCTGATAATGATATATATATATATAAATACGAAACAGGGGTCAAAATAGCTTCAAAAGTATTTTTTTTTTCAATCAAGCACAGCAAATTTAATATAAAATTAGTTTACACACCTGTAGCAGTATAAGCCACATGCGTTTTGGCTTCTTAGGTCTTTTCTACTTCAGTTAACATACAACTGATATTATATAAAACTGAAGCCATTTCCCTACCCTGTAGACCACGCCTTCTGGCGTTTATACTTGGTACGATTTTTATGATGTAGGCATATACAAATATAATGATGTACAAAGCGAGCTAAAATTAACAAATTTTGGTCCTCTACATAAAAATCTATTTAGTTTGTTGAACAATAATTAAAATGAGATTCACGCTTTTCGTAGAAAGTCATAACGATAATATAGACTGAACAGTCAACACCGTTACCAAGCTCTATCAAATCAATCTTATTGTCGTCTCAAGTCCCATTCCCCAAATGAAAGTTTTTAGCTTTTGTTGACTGCGTCACATCATATGAAGCTTAAATAAAAACAACTAGGCGCCTGATTTGTCTGAACCATCATCAAATCTTAAAACATTGAATACGTTGGTCATACCAGGCCTAGCGCACTCCGCACTGTAGGTACGAAGCTACAAGTACATAGACGGACACCAACGGCGGGTCGCGCGTCGTTACAAGTTAAGAGATAAGAGCTATGCGATAGAAAGAGAGGCGCTCTGTAGGTTAATATGACTGGTAGGTATGCAGCGCTACGCGAGCTGAATTGATTTTTATTGCGTCATAGCAAGAGTCGCTATTTGTTTAAATGTCTATGCGGAGTGAAGCTTCTGTCCCTTAGTATTCCGTGGTCATACCGAAATTCTGAGTTGTTAAAAAATAAACTAGATAATAATATAACGTCTCCATACATATAATATTATCTTGTATCCGTTATAATCTATGCAATTTAGCATCCGTCAACAAAATAACTATAATGTGTAAACGACTTTCAGCATGACCAAAGTACCAGTGAAATACAATACCAAGTAGCAGTGAAGAGGTCAAGCGAACCACGTTTATGTAGGACGATCAGTATAATGAGAAACTGTTTGACCTCCTGAGCAGGAAAATCATAAATACCGATGGTCTTGTAAAATTATGTACCAAGTATATGTAGTCTCAGAAGTACTGTGCACACGGTCATTTCAACAGTGTTTTTCAAATTGACCTCTCTACTTATTAGAGAGCATTCAAGTGTGAAAAGAGATCTAAAGATTTAGTAAAACTAAACACAATATCCGAATTTTGGGTTAAATTTGAACACATTTTGTTACCCATCATAATTATGATTAAGAGACATACGCTTATAATAGTGTGCAGACGATAGAATCATGCGCCGATATAGAGGCAGCCCTTTCGGAAAGAAATATAACATGTGGGCTAAGAATTTCAGCGTTGCTGCATGCAAATAGACAACATCTGCTCCTTAGATCACTCTCTTGGTAAGAATGCACACCGAAGACAGGCCGGCGTGCATCCGGGAAATCTCCGAGAAACAAATCGAGCGGCGAGTGTTTCTTGACTTCTCAATAAAAATCTGCAAGCATCAAACACACGAATTAACTTTTGTTTTCATTTTCATTTGTTTTCTTAATTTTTAACCGTGTATTTATTTCGGCTTGTTAGATCTAAGTTTTAATAATAATAATAATGCCCAACGGTCACATACATAGATCCTGGCCTCTAACTAAGATTCCCTGTATCTAGGATACCAGGAACTATGAGGACCATGGTCCCACAACACCCAGACACGAAATAAATTCTTGCACTTTTTTTTTGTGCACAAAAATTTGTCCCGTCGCGGGAATCGAACCCGCAACCTTCGTGATGTATGAGATTTGAGCCAACCTGCCCAGCCACTACACCACAGAGGCTGTCTAATAACATTTCTATAATCAGCAAATGTCTAGCGCAGCGTGCTCGCGCACCCGTCAAGCGACCAATACCCACTTAGGTAAACACATAATATATTATTATAGGTGGTCCTATTAAAATGAGACACCACAATTGGTGTTTTTGGTTATTGTTAGCGAGTAAACCATTCAAGTGATATTTTGGGTTTATTAATTTACAAAAATCCTAAACCTCGAGTGCAGCCAGTAGCAAGGCAAGGCCTAAACTATCTGTAGTTAGGGCTGCAGAGTGAAGAACCTGACAAGAAGTGCTGTGTCAAGGATTACTGCCTCCTGCATCTGAACCTTAGTCCAACCGCCTTATTTATAATCATTATTAATGGTATTTTGTTATTTATTTATCATATAGTCTATTTCAATCAACAATGACATGAATTGTGTACAAAATCCTTACCTTAAAAGATTTAGGAATCTCTTCGATTGCTTTATGGATCAGAGTTTGGTTTGCGAAGAGGCAGTTGGAAGCCTCATCTTCGGCCACCTCAATTATTACGTACGAACGGGAGACCCTGCGCATGATTTTGTTAATGATGTCTTTAGCGTGGTCACTTGGGCCGACGGCCAAAATCATATCGCCAGCCACAGAGACATAGTTTTTAATGTGGTCGGCACCATCCGGCATCTATTTAAAAATATTTATTTGTTAATAACTGCATATAATGTTAGCTGGTTTCAATAGATGGTATTGTAATGTTTGTAATGTTTATATATTACCTTTATAGCAGTGGTTGGAAAATCGGTGAAGGCTTCTGCCAGCTCATTGGCACCAGCTTCGTTAGTGGTATCAGATAAACCAACTATAACCTCCACTCCTGAAAATAAGGAAGCATGACATCATTAGCATCCACTGTTGGGAATAAACTTCCACATTTTTCCAACAACATTTTCAGTCTTGTGCCTTAATCCACACCTGACCAACAGCCCTACCTATCACATATCAAAGTTGTATGTTTGTACTATCAATTCAGGAGATTTAGTTTTTGTTTTACGGATCTGATTGATGAGACTAGCAAGTCGTTCGCCTGATGGTAAGCGCCACACCTGCCCATAACCATAGCAATGCCGCCCAGAACTTGTAAATTAGTAAATCAGTCACTGTTTCAAATAAATAAATAATGCTGTCATTGTTTATTCTTAGTTTTAGCCTATCTATCAGTTTAAGTTAAATGCAAATTACTCATTTGCCTAATAAATTGGCTAGATTGTAATATAAATAAACCATAATGTTTATGAAACCATACTAAATAAAAAAAAAATGTTTATTCGATGGGCTTCTGTTAATTTTACTTTAATATTGCCTGAAATAAAGAGTTTAATAATAATAATAACAATTGTTCTAAAAGGAATAACAATTATTTTTATATTTATATATATTTTGTGAACTGCTTCTGCCCTCAATGATACTTAGATTAAAGCAATTTACCTGTAAACAAGACATCGGAACCGCACACTTTGGCCATGGGATTGCGTTGTTCAACAATCACTTGGGAGCACTCCAACTTCAGCACATTGATCAATGTCTGGGCCTAAACATAAAATAAAAGCATAGTTTTAAAACATTTTGAAGTCATGATTAATTTTTCAAGATAAGCTATTAACAAATTCGTAATCGGAGCAAATTAAAATGAGCCCAAACACTAGTAGTTTACGATTATCTGTCAAGGACATCTATTACCGATCTTTCGTCTCCATCATCTGTTCAACTCTGTTGGATAAGAGGAAGTGGTTCTGATTTAACTTACAAGATTTGACCCAAATAATAAACATGGCAAGTTAAATAAAAGCTTGTATAAAGAAGCAGGCTTCTTATGCCATCCAAAGACCTTTGACAGGACTTAACTACTGTTGCCCTAAGACATAACCAGGACCTATGACTAAACATACTCCCTGAAGCACAGTAGCACTCAGATGTAAACATCACACAAAGAGACACCCATCCAAGTGGTGACTATGGTGAATGTTACTTCTACCAGATCTGTTACAAATGGCTAGGCAAGCTATGCTGCAATCGCTACCTTAGACATGAACTGTTAATATAATCAGCAAGGTCAATTCAGTTGACTAGTTTAACCTAGTTCACCCGTTAACTCAATTACTGGTCATTAAAACAATTTATCACACACGGCCAATTATGTGTCTGTAACCACCATTTTTCTCTTAAAAATGAATTGAACTTGCATAACACATTCACTCCATAATTATAATGTACTAGAAACTGCCTATGACATTGTTCATGTTGGCACAATTTATAAAACCTATGCCACTCAGGGATAGCATAGCTTTCTATCAGTGAAAGATATTTAAGAATCAGGTCAGTAGTACCAGAGTTTACATCTTACAAACATAAATACATACAACTTTACCTATTTATAATATCATAGATAGATTTATGCAAGGATTTCAAATTATCAATCTAAAACTTATGAATGTTCATTAGTAATAACATTATGTCATCTAAATAAATAATAAAAGCATAGCTATCTAAAAATGCAACAGAAACAAAAAAGTAAGTAATATAAAACGAATTGCAAAATAGAAGCTGCAGAACAGAGAAATGTTTATACTTTATTTAAAATAGGTGTCACTTTTTCGCATTGCTTGAAAATGTCATAACTTATCACCAGCTTTGGGGTTATGATGAATCGCTTTACTTTTTATCGCTCAACTCATTTTTATCTTTATTGAATCAGCGGACCCAACTTGTCACAAGTAAATAAATTACACAGACCACAAGAAACATTTTCATCAATCCATCATTCACTCCATTCATCAATCACAACAAAACTTACGCCAGCAAACAACTGCCAGCAACTAAAAAGACAAGTACAGAAATAAATAAACAATGAATTAACTAGGTTTATACTATACAATATAAAATCTTACATTATTTTGATCTGCAACAGTCCTCGGCTTGGGTAAGAAAACGATGCCATTGCACGAAATGGCTATACGCTCCAACAGTAAGTATGTTTGGTATGAGCCTTGAAGATCAATTTCAATCACTCGGAGATTCAACTCCCGGAGAATTCTAATGAGCGAGTCGAGTTGACGGCGCATCAAATCCACGTCGGTGCCTTCGATTTCTTCACTAATAGAAGGCTTCACTGAGCCGATCACCACCGAATGATAAACGTGTGGCATCAACCTCCACGGTACATATTGCTCGCAGGCGGTCTCGGGCTGCGGTATCTTTACTCTTGATTTGTACTCCATCTTCACCCTTTCTTCCAGTGACTGATGCATCAATTTTATTCAATTAGCACTAAATTCGAACAAATGAGACGGCGGCGGCGACGCCCTGATCGGAGGCTTCACTTTGCCATAAATTCGATAATTACTCGACGCATATATTAGCAGAATAGATACCAACTAAGAAATATCGATTTTAGACCTAGTATTATTTTTGTGGTTGGCAGATTTGAGCGTCGTCGCCCGTACCGGTACGAGTCACGAAAACACTGCGCTGCGCATGAATACAGTCATACACCACAGATTATTTTATGTATTTACTTGTTTGGAGGTTTCCAATAATTAATAAATTCATATTATTTTAACAGTAGTTAGCCCTTAAAACGCTTAAATCAATAAAGTTACAAGTGAGTGCACAAAGAAAGAAAATATGCAACGCAATACCGCAATGCGGACTTTTGACAGGTTTGACCGAAAATATCACAGACTCTCTCTGATTTTTTTGGTCAGGCCAAAAATGTAAACAAAGATATGTCACTGTCATAGTGACAGGGCAGAGAAACGAAACTTGTTTTTCTCTGGGACTTTTTGGCGGAAAGTGAAAAGTGATACATTTCGATTTTGTTTTATTCCAATAAGTCTCTATAGATTTCATGGGTGCTCGGCCCCCACGGTCCTAATGTTTCTACCCCAAACGGCACAAACATGCAACCTCGGTCGAGATTTGTATATTTGTATATTAGACCAGCACCCCGTATATACAATTTTTATCTAGGCCAGCGCCCCTAGCGGGGTAAAGTTGCTGTCTTCTTCCCTATTAAATATTTATTCTGTAATGATGTGAACTAAGATGGATCCAAAGATAAAGATTATTTCTGTATCTTTGGTTGGATATATGCTTTTTTTTATTCGCCCTTTTGTGTAGGCTAAGGTCTCTAGGACCATACCACCTAGTCTTACGTAGTTTTTATTCATAATTATATTCATATTTAATCATTTATTGCATCATACATGTTACAGGGATCTTAAATAATATAATACACATATACAATACATATGTAACCAATTTAGTCTTATTGAAATCCGCCCTCAAGGTGTTTAATCATTGGGATCCAGTATAAAAAAACGGCTTTAATTCATTCACACATTTTTAATTACATAATACCTATGAACACTCTACATCTTTATAAAAATTACACTGACTACAAAACTTATAAGTTGCTCCGAACAATTCTCAAAAACGAGTACAATGAAAATTTTCTTCAAGACATTTGTCAATACACTAATCGCTCCAAGTTTGAAAATAACTTGCTCTTAAAAACATAGACTATAATCATAGACAATTAGAATTCATCTCTACAACATCCCCTCTGAATTTTATATTGTCTCAAATAAAATTAAAACCAACCTGTATTTAACTTTAACATATTTTCCTAGAACACCCCATATACAACTTCAACATTGAACACATAATTAAAACAAAAATAAAAACCCATACTAGTATTCCCTACCTATCATTACATTCTACATACTTTATTAAACCACCCCCTTAAATATAAATTTCAAATTAACAATCAAGACAACCTTAATACTATAACTAATACCTAAATTTCAAATCAATTCCAAAACATTATCTCTACAAAATATAACATCTAACACCTATCATAATTAACTAACTATACCACTAAACTCACTTCATTAAAGTTCACATCAAACTCACTGATCACTCACAATATGCTTTCTTAAACGTAAAAACTTGGTTCGTCCAATCCTTTTGTCAAAATATCCGCAATATTAGAATTGGTTGGACAATAGAAAATTTCAATTAAATTTTGATCTATCTTTTCTTTAATAAAATGATATTTCACATCAATATGTTTGCTTCTGCGATTTAAAATTCCGTTTTTAATTAAAACAATAGCCGACTGATTATCAACAAATAATTGTGTTTTTGGTGTATAACCTGTAATCTCTTTAATCAGACTTTGAACATAAAGTAAATCTTTGATACATTCTGCGGCAGAGATGTATTCTGCTTCCGTACTGGAGAGAGCGGTGACGGACTGTTTACGCGAGCACCAATGTATGGGACCACCACTGTACAACACTACAAAGCCAGTCGTACTGTTCCTAGTATCAGGATCACCAGCGAAGTCTGCATCACAATACGCAGTCAAAACTAAACTATTTCCACGTAAATATTGAATACCAGAAGATATAGAGCTCTTAAGGTATCTGAAGAGATTTTTAATATTGGCAAAATCATTTAAATTAGGACACTTGATGTCTACTGCAATAACCAACATGAAATGAAGCATCTGGTCTAGTTTTGTTTACTAAGTATAGTAAAGACCCTATCAACTGCCTATAACAATGCACATCACTACTATTACCCTTCCCCTCTTGATGTGTATCAACTAAAATATTCGGAAACATGATTTCTTTTAAGTCATTAAATCATCAATATAAGATTCCTGATAAATTTTCAAATAATTTTCTCCAACCTGTATATCAATACCGATAAACTTCTCAACTTTATCAAATTTTCTAATTTCAAATTCTTTTTGCATTCCTTTCATGATATTGTTCAATTCATTTTCACAATTTCCTATCGAAATTCCATCATCAACATAATATATAGCCAAGTAAATTTCCTTTTCTTTACATAAAAACAAACATGGATCTAATTTCAGCTGTTCGAAACCCAATTTCTTTAAATATTCAGTTAGCCGCTTATTCCACATGAGCGGTGCTTGCTTAAGACCATATAGACTCTTCTTTAATTTACAAATTTTATTTTCACCATAATCATATCCTAATGGCATTTCCATAAAGATATCCTCATTTAATTCTCCATACAAAAACGCTGTCTTTACATCAAACTGTTTTAATTTTAGACCTTTCTGTGCAGCAATTGAAAGCAATAATCGTACACTAGTAGTATCCACTGGACTATAAGTTTCTTTGTAGTCTACATTATATTTTTGTAAAAATCCCCTAGCAACAAGTCGTGCTTTGTATCTTCCTTCCGACTTCACAGTAAAAATCCACTTACTGGTTATCAATCTTCTATTACCCGCTTCTATTTTATCAACTACTTCCCAAGTTTTATTTTTCTCCAAAGAATCCATCTCTTCTTTAATAGCTTTTTCCCATAAACTTCTCTCATCACTCTTCAACACCTCACTGTAAGTTAAAAATGACGTTTCTAAATCATAATCTTTCAACCTTATTGGTAATCTTCTATCTCTTTTTGGCAAAATCCTTTTACCACTAATTTCTTCAACGGACTCCTCCGCATCCACAAACAACTCGTTTCCATCCACCGTCAATCTACTATTATCTTCAATCTCATTTCCATTATTCACTTCTTGACTACTATCTTCCAAATTAACTTCTCTTCTACTATTATTATCTAATAATTCTTCAGCAATACTATCTTCAAAAACATCAAATCCCCTTATTTTCTATAACAGCATTCCGTTCCTCCTCCAAAACATCTTCTACGACATCATTTCGCTCTTCTAAAATATTTTCTATGACATCATTTCGTTCTTCTTCTAAAACATTTTCTATGACATCATTTCTCTCTTCTTCTAAAATAGAAAACTCCTCCTCCTTCGTTGCTTCAACATCTGTCTTCTTCTTCTTACTTTCTCCATACAAACTTCCCCTCTCAACTTGACAACCATCATCAGCTGTGATGACATTTCTTTTCTCGTTTTGTTCTTCCAACTCCTCTTCTTCTTTAAATAATTTATATAAATCTGTAACTTTCGCAATCCTATAACATTGCTTTAAAAATTCCAAAACATCCTTCGCATTATTATTAAAAGTCACATCTCTTGAATAAAATACCTTCAAACCCACCGGATCCCAAATCTTATATCCATTGTTCGTAAATCCTACTAGCAAACCCTTACCACATCTGGAATCTAATTTATTGAGTTTTGTATTTATTTTGTAATAAGCCAAAGAACCGAAAATATTTAAATGTTTCAAATTTGGAATTCTATTAAACCACATTTCTGCTGGCGTTCTGTCATTAATAGTATTAGAACACCTATTGGTTATGTAAGTTGCTGTTAACACCGCCTCGCCCCATAACTCTTGTGGTAACTTCATGTCAAACAAAAGAGCACGGGTTCGCTCCAAAATTGTTCTATTTAATCGTTCTGCCATACCATTATGTTGTGGAGTATACGGTATTGTATAATCTATTGAAATTCCTTTATTTAAACAATATTTTTTTAAATTATTTGAACTATTTTCACCGCCATTATCGCACCTAAATGTTTTTACTTTTGAGTTAAAGTGATTTTCAGATAAATTTATGTAATTAATAATTTTTGAAAAGGCTTCACTCTTAGTTCAGATAATTTTTAGCAAAATGTGTATAGTCATCTAGAAAAGTGATAATATATTTATAACCATCATACGTGTCTGAACCTATTGGACCACAGATGTCACTATGAACTATTTCTAATGGCCTTTCGGTATTGAATGGTTTTCTGCATAGTTTTGCTTGTGTGCAGACTTCGCAGGTGTCAATATTATTATCACTATGTTTTGAATTTATTCCATTAATTATCTTTTTTGTTTTTGAAATTGATGTATGTGCCAAAGCTCGATGCCAAAAATTTATGTTATGAATTAATTTTACTGACTTTGTGCTTGACCGAGTTGCTGACAGCTCTGCATAGTACAGTCCGTCACCCCTTAACTCACCAGTCAGTAAGCAGCTGCCATCTCTTTCGTATACTTTACATTCTTTTCTGAAAAACACAATTTTATAATTATTTTCTGCTATTTTTGAAATTGAAATTAAGTTTTTCTTCAATTTCGGGACTAGTAACACATCATTGAAGGTAATGTTATGTGAACTTGTGTTAGACTTGCATAACACTTTATCCACAGTGTCTATAATGTGTGTATTACCATCAGCTGTTGAGATTCTAGAATTGCACTTTTCTTTCAAATGTAAATATACTTCAGAATTAATTATGTGACTGCTAGCTCCGGAATCTAGTATGAACTCAATAGTTTCTTCCTCATCTCTGTCTAATTTTGTAAAATTACTCACCGAAAATTGTGGTTTCTCTAAACAAAATTTTGAAAAATGTGTGTTTGTCTTGCAAAACACACAATTGTATTTTTCTTTGCAATCATTACTTATGTGTCCTATTTTCAGACATTTGAAGCATGTTATTATGCTGTTCTTCACGCTCTTGGATCCTTTATCATTTCTGCAGAATTTTGCTATGTGTCCTTTCTTACCACAATTATAACAAACATTTATTAAAAATGTATCACAATTTTCTTTATTTTTAGTATCCCGTTCTGTAATTTTTAGTTCTAATTGTATTCGGGAAATAAGATTCACAAAAGTTTTCTCTTCTTTAGCAGTTGATTCCCAAGCTGTCCTAAAGCTCGATAATTCTTTAGGTAAAATGCACAATATCTTCGACACAACCTCAGTATCAGTTAGATTCATCCCAGTACTTTTGATTGAGGTAACTATGTTCATTAGGTCGCCAATATCTTCTAGTAAATCTGTTTTTTCGAATTTATAGTTATAAAAATCTTGGAGTAAATGACACCTCTGTGTGTCAATTTGGCCCAAAAATATCTTATCCAATGTGTCTAAAATTTATTTTGCTGTTTCACAGTCAATTATACGTCCAATATATATGAAGAATCTACAGAATTAATTATTGTAAATCTGGCTTTTGCATCTTTACTAATAAATTCTTCCTTTATTTTTTGTTCATCATTTAACCCTTGTATAACTGAATTCAGTCCTTTTGATAATAGTAATAAATGTAATTTCTTTTTCCAAATAATATAGTTCGTATTTTTATCTAGTTTTGACAGTTCCTCTGTCATGTATCTATATAATTATTTCCAGTAAATAAAATAATAATTTCATCACCATATGGTTTCCAGGGTAGGTAGCTCAGCTCATCTTCATCTTATCCTTGAGGGCAAGGGGCCCATGACCTCTTATTGAAATCCGCCCTCAAGGTGTTTAATCATTGGGATCCAGTATAAAAAACGGCTTTAATTCATTCACACATTTTTAATTACATAATACCTATGAACACTCTACATCTTTATAAAAATTACACTGACTACAAAACTTATAAGTTGCTCCTAACAATTCTCAAAGACGAGTACAATTAAAATTTTCTTCAAGACATTTGTCAAAACACTAATCGCTCCAAGTTTGAAAATAACTTGCTTTTAAAAACATAGACTATAATCATAGACAATTAGAATTCATCTCTACAACATTTAGGGCATAGCAATATGAGTAGAAACGGACCGATATATTAGGTACTAGTATTTTCGTCAAAATGTATCCTTAAAAAATCGTCTAAACTATGTATAATCACTTTTACTAAGTAATAGGGTTTTAAGTTTAATTTCAAATATTTTGTCTTCTATTTTTGACCTAATATTTTGTCTTCTATTATATATTATTTGATAGTTTGTAAAAATTACAATTATTTCTTTCATATATCGTCGTATGAAGGTCATCAGCAACAAGCCGGACCCTCTCCTAGTGCTTCAATAAAGTAGTGGAACCACGGAACTCTATTGAAGCTTAACAGGAACTATTTAGGAGAACATAAAAAACAATGTTTTTCCCTATTTTGTTTCATTTGCCTACCACTGCTGCACGTTTACGAACACATAATGGTTAATATTCCACCGATATTACACATGATCACTCGAAATAACACTTGTTTGGAAAATAAAACAAAATCGAACTGTATCAATTTTTACTTCCCGCCAAAAAGTCTCACTTGTCTCAAGTCAAAGACGCATTATATAATTATCTTTGTCAAAGATTTAATTATATAATACGTCTTTGACATTGAGGTCGTGTCATTCCTCAATGCTCTGAGCTCTGAAGCATACTTTTTTAATCGCCTGCATCGAAATGAAACAAAATAGCAAAAACATTGCTTTTTATTTTCTCCCAAAAAGTCCATGGAAACCTTGAATAAAGTTCCACCACTTTATTGAAGCATTAGGAGAGGGTCCGGCTTGTTGCTGTTGACCCTCATTCTCAACAAAAGTTTAATAAATGGTATATTAAACTATCAAATAAAAACTACGTAAGACATGGCGGTATAGTCCTAGAGACTTTAGCCAGCACTAAAGGGCCAACTTAAAAAGAAATTGAAACAAATGACACTGACAATAGATTGTTTTGCGTTGTTGTTTGTTTTGTTTAATATTCTTCCAAATTGTTTTCTTGAAAATCGTCGCAATAATTGCTCAATCAGTGTACCTTTGCGTATACCATGAGTAAAGATAAAAGAGAGTCGGATTACCCGGCTGATCTGGAGGCTCAGTTTCTCATGAGACTTCCAGAAGAGCCAGCAAAACAGTTGAGAGAGATTCTTAGGACTGGCGGTGATACACTCAAAAATCGATTGACTATACAACTCGATAACGATATGAGAAGTGGAGAAGTCAAACTGGACCATTGGATGATGAATGCTAAAATTGTAGATCTTCCCACCATTGTAGAATCTCTAAAAACTATTGACAACAAAAGTTTCTACAAGACTGCCGATATATGCCAAATGATGGTCTGTAAAGAGGAGCCGGACCAACCAACAGCAGAAGAAGAATCGGTGACTAAAAATAAAAAGAAAGATCCTTTCAAAGTCGATAAAAAGTTCCTTTGGCCGCATGGGATTACTCCGCCTACTAAAAATGGACGCAAACGTCGATTTCGCAAAACATTAAAGAAAAAATTTGTTGAAGGTCCGGAAATAGAGAAAGAGGTGAGACGGTTGTTGAGATCAGATAATGAAGCTGACAGTGTAACTTGGGAGATCATAAAAGATGAAGATGATCCAAAGTCCAAAGCTGAGATGAGCAGCGAGCTTGCTTGTGTAAAACCTGGAAAAAAGTCCAAAAATGTCAATCGAAAATGTGACTCGGCTTTAGCTTCAGCTAAATCCGAGTCAACAAGTCGAGTAGTGGATATATTTGGTGGGGCAGTAAGTGACAGTGATTTGGAAGAAGACAACATCCAAGCTAGCAATTTAGAATTGGAACATGGCAAAATGTCTATGAATGAAAGCCATAATTCTGATATCATGCTCGGATTAGATGATCTTTCCAAAAATGATAATGTTTCCATAGATTTCTCTTCATTGATGTTTGATGATCCTCCACAAGGGCCAAGTAAGCCTTATGGGCACACTGTCGAAATTCCAAGTACATCTGTGCTAAGGAGCGGAGACCTTTCTTCAGAAGATGATGGAGATTATCACTCACGTGATTCAAGAGAAAATATGACACTGAGAATTGAACAGGCAGGTATGCAACTGGAAGAGTTGAAACAGCGCAGGCAACGAACACAACATGAAATTTCTGGAATGGATAACTTAGCTCTGCGACAGAGATTCCAAGACAGCTTGCATACCCTCAATCAAGAAATCATGTTTAAAGAAATGGAATATCAGGGATTGATAACCTTGCAGAACTCTGAAGACATATAAGAACATGTCTACTTTTGCAAAATTTTGAAGACATATGAAATCATGTCTTAAATATTATCAGCATTTATTTATCCTTGATTCTATTATTAGCCTTTTGACTGCCAAGGTCAGCTATAACCAATATGCGAAAAAGTTCTTTCTAGACCAAGGTTGGCTTGAGCCGACTAAACTATATGAAAGTTTTGTAACTTGGCATAGAGGGCACAGTTTTGCTTTTACAGCATGGCACTAAAAAGGTTAATATTGGATGTAACTTAGAATTTTCTATCACTGTTTACACTTCAAATTGATTTATATTTGAGCATATTCACCAACTCTTTACAATTATTGGTCTAGTTGTTAAATAAAATATTTACTAGTAGGAAATTAGGTTAATGCTTCAGATCTTCTTTTGATCAGTATCCTGTAATTTCCTATCTCTATTTTCTTAATTATTTTGATAGATATTATTAGATTGTTGTTACACATTTTTGTATGGAGTTTAGTAGTCTTTGCATGATGTTAATATTTGGGTTAGGGGCACTACTCCAGAGTGTATTCCGTATTCCATATGTTAAACAAAATAGGAGTAAGAAATTAGATTAATGCTTTAGGTCTTATTAGGATCATGAAAGTAGTAAACCTGTAATTTTATATCTCTGTTTCTTATATATGATTTTATTGTTGTTATTGTTCTACTTCTTTAGTATGGTCTTTCCAATCTTTGCATTATACTGGTTCGCCTTTGCAATCTTTGCATCATATTGATATTTGAGTAATCTATTATTTTAATCCTAGAGCGTATTTCATATAGATACAAGTTCAATAAGATTTTCGGCAACTTTGTATAGCATTTGTTTGTTTTCTAAGGCTAGTTTCTATTTTCGGACAGTTTCCAAAGGAGGTACAAGTTTCTGAATGTGAATGGTCAAATCACTTTTTTCTTTTTTGTGTGTCTTCCATGGATGCTTTCAGTATATATACATTCCCAAATATGTAACAGTCTTTGTGTGCTAACTACTTCTAGTTTAACAGATGGTATATCTGTTAAACTAATAAATAAAGGAATAAATTTAAGCTCTACTTGCCTCAGTCTAGGTGACAATTACACAAAAGAAATGTCTACCTGAATGCAAAAACAAATTGCCTTAATGTACAACAAATCTTTGTATTTATTTGTATCATTGTAGCAATAAAGAATTTGATTTGACTTGTATCTCAATAGGTAGGTAGAGAGGGGTTTCTTCATACCTACTGAGAAACAAGTATTCAGGAGATCAAATTCTCCCAAATTTACCTGGTCTGAGAATGCACATGTGCACAAGCGCTTGCAATAACTCCAAGCACAATAAAAAAATTAAAGAGGTTAATTATTGTTATCCTCCTCTATTACAGCCCTTTGTCTTTCCGGCTTGTTAGGATCACTTGGTCATTAGGAGTGATATGTTTGATTTCAATATATGTACATTTGCATGTGTTTCTTGAATGTTTGTTTACTGTTGTTTACCAAGTGTTTGTGAATATGCTAAGTGAATGAGCCTATATTTATCATTTATCTTATTCCTCCATAAAGTTACTGTTTCAGTAAAGACACATACATAACTTTATTTTTAAACTCACAATGTTATGTGTCTTATTGATGCACAAGGAGAAAGATATACAATACAGGTGCGAGTTTTTGAACAGGGATCCCTGTAGCAACTACCCTAACCTTTATACATATAATAATTTGTTGTTAGAAATAAAAATAAATATACCTATATTTTTGGAGCTTTTATCGGTTTTAGGAAAATATTCAATATTTTCAAAAATCCAAAAATGAAGTTTTAGTACATTTGGAAAATTGTGGATGGATTTCTAACAATAAGTAACGGTTAGGATAGTTGCCATATGAATCCATATTCAAAAACTCATCTGCATAGATGGTACAACAGGCAGGACTTTTATATTAATTAAGTAGGTACCTATTCTGTGGCAACGGGCAAGACTAACTAATATATGTCTTAAAATATGTGCTTTAGGCTGCTGCAGCTACCACAGAGCATAGATTTAATCTGTGGCTGCAACTGCAACTACAACACTGAAGTTATAAGATGTTAGATAATTTCGTAACATAACAGTTTGTTACAAAATATTAAAGTTATAAATTGAGTTGTTATGATTATAGGATGTCTTTGTTTGTTGGTTGTAGGATAAGAAATAAAAAACATCTTATAACGTTTGTTATGTGGTGTCGCCCAGTGCGTGCGAAGAATGACGCGTGACGATTGTCAGAGCGGTCGCTCTTGCTAATACTATTTTTTTATTAATATTATTTTTTATAAAGCGATATATGGTGTAGGAGCGTGTTAACATCTGACAGTTCTAACATACTGTGTTAACATGTTATTGAATAATTCTTTATCGTGCCTAATCTTGTAATATTAAATTTAGTCTGTGCTAATAATAGTAGGCAAGTACTACCTACTGCTGTGTGGGTTGGGAGCTCGGATAAAGTATCCAGCCTTTGACTGTCTAAAAGTATATTTTGTGATCTAAATGAAGGTTGGGAGTGCGTTGTTGGAACTGATAGATAAGGTTTGCTACCTTCATAAAATTAAAGACTCGCGTTAAATGCACAAACTATTGTAAATGGATGGAAAACAAATGGCAGTGTCTACTACAAAATTTTATTTTTTATTGTAAGTTGTACCTACACTTTTAGATATTGTTAATTTTTTATAGTTTATATTATTTTATCTATCTTTTAGCTTTATTTTCTTGTATTTATAAGCAAACCATTTTCAATAAATGTTATGAACGTACCTACATATAGAAATATTTTTATTAGTATAGTATTCAGGAAATTTAAAAAAATAATAGGCAAGTATAAGGCACTAATCCTATAAAAAAAGTCAGATACTACTCATGGAACACGGGATTGACGCGCAGTACCAATGAACATATACTCAAGCGAGAAGAATGTCAACTCCATACAAAAAATAAAGGGACAAAAATGTCCCGCCATCTATTGAACGCCCCCTAAACTATGGGGTGTACTAAGGGGGTCGCCCCCCCTAGGGGGGACCCCTCACTGGGGGAGGACCTGTAGGTCCTGGTGGTCCTGGAGGGGAGGTTCTGTTATTTCTACGTTTTATTTTACCCGTTTAAAAGACATATTATTATGACAATGACTGATTAATCTATCTTGTAGCTATACCTATAATGTACGAAATAAAATCTCACTCACTGACTCATCACGACCAATGAAGTTAAAATTTCAGAGTAAGGCAGATTGATTTTATTTTCGTATTAAGTATTTTTATATACTACTAAGTAAATAGACGAGCAGGTCACTCGCCTGATGGTAAGCGCCGCGCCTGCTCATAACAGATGCAATGCCGCCCAGAATCCTAACCAAATCTCATTCAAATTGCTCAGGTGGTAACAAACATAATTAGTTATTATAAACAATCTTACATGAATGAAAATTACCAAAATACTATTATGTTTTTAAATAAAACTGACACTGGAGTTGGAAAGGGACCAGCAGGGCTATTGCGTATCTCTGTTGACAACCCATAGTGAAGATCACTTGGCAAAGTGTTCAACGATTAACTGTCAAACAGCTAGTTTCGTATTGGCTATCTTCAGTGACTAACAAGAATGACGTCATGAGCACTCAGAATCGCCGATAGTCACCGTAACACATTTTGACAGATGTTTGTCTAAGCTTAGTGGACATCAAATTGATAATCATTTAACTTGTCATAATTTTTGTGAATAGGTAGTGTTTTATGAATACTAGTGATTAACACCGATGCCATTTTTTAGTAGATATATAAAAACTAGAAATTTTTGATTGTGATTTGTGTTTGTGAGAAATATTGCACGTCTAATTTTGTTGGAATTTGCTGAAGAACAGCGAAAACAAATACTTTTGCGAATTAAGAGACGCCGGCGGCGCTGCCTGCGCGACGTGACGCTGATCACGCTAGTAATCCATTAAAGTTGCCAGAAAGAGAGTTTATTGCTAATTTTCGTTTAAGTAAAGTAAGCAGTTCCAATTGCCTTGCGGAGACTTTTCTTATACTTAATACTTTATTGCATACCACAAACATAATTACATGTGAAAAATATAAATCTTAACTAGGATAATACAATAGGGGATCGGACAACTTTTCAGAAAGTGTATTAAATTAACTATAATGAATATATATAGCCATGAAAAATAGTATTTTATTTAAGTAACGCTCTAAAAGTACCTAAAACAATGTTTAAATATTATGTTTCAAATATTGCCACGCAGAAGATCACCTCAAAACATGTGACGTCATATGAAGGTAGAAAACGACAGACCCTTTGAAATAAAACTTGCAAAGAGATTTAAATACATTTTGTGAAGTCTGGGGACTATGTTGTAGTATTGGAACGAAAAATTAGCAAAAATCAATTTTATGAAAAGCAAAAACGTAAAATAAACACAAGCTTGACTCACGGCATTTGCCTACAAATAACGTCATGCGCTGTGATTGTTGTTTCGTTTGAGAAAATGTCAGAATTATTTGATTTTATTTATTGATTTAAAAATATAAATCATTATTATTTCACAAAAATATTGATTGGATGATCTTTCTGGTTCGACGAACATTCGTTCTAACTACATTTTAGATTTTTTCTCGATTACTTATCGATCTCCTATTGGCGGTCTTATCGTATAAAGCAATCATAAGTCAAAGATATTCTACATCATTAAAATTGTAATGGATAGGCGCGAATCGTTCTAGTCGCCTAGCGGGTTACTTTACTTTTTAATTTTTTTTCAATTTGGTACTAGTAGGACTGCCGATATGCCAGGCAATAACAATATAATATAGGCAATAATATACATAACTTATGGTGTTATTAAATTTGATCTCGTATTAAAACAAACGGCTATCAACTTTATATTGTCGTTTTACCGGGAGGCTACCAATTTTGTGGTTTTATTACCTTTAATTTAGGGATTTAATTTCACAAAGTAAAACTTCAATAACACAAGTAAACAAACACAATTTCGCTCAAGACAACTAGTACAATACAAAAGAACACAGAATAGGTATGAATTTACCGCCAGCTTCACGTGTCAAGGGCAGATATAAACCGCTTAAAATAAGTGTTGTCTAAAATGTAGTATTGTAACGCTCAAAACGGCGGCGTTACTCAACTTGGTCGTTTAATAGTCGATAAAAATTAGAGATGTCAAGTGGTTCGACGAAGAGCACCGATCCCCGTCTAAAAGTCACCGTAACTTGATATCCACTTATTAATACGCAATACCAATGTTATGAAGTTTTCAGTTATCATCAAAGTTCGGTGTACAACTGAGGCTAGTTAGTCACTGGTAATGAAAAAGATAGCCAATAGCCCTGCTGGTAGGACTGTCGATATGCCAGGCAATAACAATATAATATAGGCAATAATACAAAAGAACACAGAATAGGTATGAATTTAAACCGCTTAAAATAAGTGTTGTCTAAAATGTAGTATTGTAACGGTCAAAAGGCGTAACTCAACTTAGTCGTATAATAGTCGATAAAAATTAGAGATGTCAAGTGGTTCGACGAAGAGCACCGATCCCCGTCTAAAAGTCACCGTAACTTGATATCCACTTATTAATACGCAATACCAATGTTATGAAGTTTTCAGTTATCATCAAAGTTCGGTGTACAACTGAGGCCAGTTAGTCACTGGTGTCACAGCCTAACGTCGCTTCAACAATAATTAGAACGCCTATCGAAATCACGAGAGCAATCAAGTTCAACTTTTTCTTTCACCACCGTCATAGTATTTTTTTTAGGCATACCGCCTCAATTGTATAAAATCATTCAACTCATTCACGCAATACGTATAGAACTAAATGTACTTTGATACTGAATTATACATACAAATCAAGAAATATTTCGGGTTTTATTCCAAGAAACTCGCAGTGTCTCCTAGCGTAGACAACTGGTAATGAAAAAGATAGCCAATAGCCCTGCAGCTCTAGTTTCAGACCTTTATGGACCACACATCTATTTAACTTACAGTTTTACCCTTACTTCTAGGTAAATTAATTTCAATGTAGGCTAGCCACACTAACCGATTCTCGTTGAGGTTTTGTGTTTCTATTCTAAACATACGATACGGAAAAATAAAATCAAAGTATTAATCAGTATATTTGAACTTACTTGTGAAACGATATCCTATCTTTTCGTCTCGGTTTCTGGGAGCAGTTTTTACAATGTTTAAACAAGCAATACGGCATATTTTTGAAACTAAAATTCACGCGTCACGCAATACTTACTCAGTCAGCGCTTCGTTGAGTACAGGGGCCTTACTCTGAAAAAGTAATTACGATCTTCGTTCTGTCAGATGAAAGGGACAGCGCTATGCGACAGGCATAAGAGTGTCTCTTTTAGTCTGCACGAGCGAACGAACGAAAGCAACTCGGAGTAGGCCCCCTGACTCGATGTAGTATCCGCTTTGTGTAGTGGTATCCGCTTCGTGCGCCTCAATCCCGTGTTCCGTGCGTAGTATCTGACTTTTTTTATAAGATCAGTGCCTTATACTTGCCTATTCTTTTTTAAATTTCCTGAATACTATACTAATATAGGTCAACGTCATCACATAACCTCACGTCCGTTGGCTGGTGGCCCACCGGGTTTCAATATGGTGCCGTTCACATAATGCTTTCTCTTTTTAACACATGCAAAATGCCTTTACAGAAAACAGAAACATGTAAATGTTTAATTGTTCAAATTTTTGCTGATTTTCTAATTCTTTATTTTTGGTTAGAAACAGACGGTGTCTCATTTATATTTCATTTCTAAAATTCTCTACATGTATCTGATCTGTTATCGCGCTCGCTGTCGGTCCGTCCAAATCAACAGTATACAAACAGTTGTAAGCGTGCATATTGTGTATATTCCAATTGGACCACTTCTTAGCATTCAAAGTTTCGTGTTTACTGTTGGGCTCGTCTCGGACCGCACCCTCTGTCTTCGTATAGCTCACATAAAGTATAGGTACGTATACTCAGATAAAGTATCCAGCCTGGATTGGTGACGCGCACTCATTCCCATTACAAAAAGTCTGTAATTTTCGGTGGGGGACGAGGAAACGCACACAATTAAATGATCACTACTAACGCATTTATCAATCACGTCGCTATGCACGCACACAACAAAAGAAGCAAACACTAGCTTAAATTTTACGCACACAATCACATTCACACACAGAGACGATCTATCGGTACACGATATTTAAACGTCAATCACGTAAACTACTTCATGTTTGATACTATCGATATTGTGTTATCGATAAACTCTGCTAAAGCATGGAAGACACATAAATCTATACTTATAATAAAACTGTAACGAAGCGGTTACTGTACATTGAAGATATTTTTGAAAAACAATTTTTTTAGGATTTTATGGTAGCAACAGAACCCAATAATACAATTTTTAAAATTTTTGTCTGTCTGTCTGTCTGTCTGTCCGGGATAAACTCAGAAACTAGGGCACGAATTTGAATGAAGTTTTTTGAAATATGTTCTGTGGAGTCCGGCGCTACACATAGGCTTTGTTTCATCAAAATCGGTCCAGTAATATTGAAGTTATGACGGAATTTAGGAAAAAATATAGGTGTCCACTATAAGTTGAACCACGGAACATACCGGACCCTTTGTGCACATGGCTCAGCTTATACTGGTTTATTACTTACCTTCAGAGTTTGTAGAACTAAGGTATTGGTTGACATGATGGTATTCTAAAAAATGTTTTGTGGAGTCCTAGGCTACATAACAAACTTTGTTTTATAAATATCGGTTTACGAAAACTGGAGTTATTACGCAATTTAACAACGTTGAGTACCTACCGATTAGCAATTTTAGTATGAAAGTTTTCGTGAGTTTGATTCATTATAATTATAAATATTTAATAAAACGGCTAGGACTCACGTAGTTTGTCAAATTAGTCGACCTAGGTTTCGAGCATGTCCGATGCTCTTCATCAGGGGCGAGTTTACACTGCGAGATCGCGGTGACTATTGGCGGTGTCGGTGACGGTGGCTAGTGGAGTGGTATAACGTTGAGTACCGTTGCAAGGCAAATTAGCTGTTTAAATCGAGCCACCCATAGATAGCACGTCTTATCAAGGGGCGTTTTTCTGACTCGCGGTGACGGGTTTTATGGACATGGCGCTGGACCTGCACCGGAGCTTTTTTTTTGATCAGTTTGCAAAACGCTTTTTTGCTGATGCGATTATGTCGCCTTGGAAAGTAGTAGAGGAATTTTACCTAGCGGTTCCCAATTTTTTTTAGCTATGGAACACTAAATTATGTACCTAATTTTGGCGGAACCCCAACTCATATTTGTAACCGACTTTAAAAAAAGAGGAGGTTCTCAATTCGACTGTATGTTTTTTTTCTATGTTTGTTACGCGATTACTCCGCTAATTATAATTTGATTTTGATGATTCTTATTTTGTTTGGTAGGTCATACTTCAGAGGTGGTCCCATATAAATTTTATCGAAATTGATTCAGCACTTTTGCGCGGGTCAGTATATCGATAAAAATGCTGGCCAGCGTCGGCAATTCTCGGAACCCTAGGGTGGGACCCGTGGAACAACTATTAGTAACTGCTGGTATAGACGAACAAAAAGCATAGCAACACCGTACCGGGCCCGGAACGGCCGCGGCGGCTAGCGTGGCACCGCGGCGCACCGTCACCGTCAGTTTTGCGTGCGAATCGTAAAGGGTCCATGGCAGTTCCCCCCGATGGCAATCCCACCCGTGTTATTTCCACCCGGCCTCCGTGGTCCCGTAATATGTTTTTTAAACTGAACGATGACATTTGATACGTATACTCGGTCAAAGAAACTATAACACATTTTTCACCAATTTTTAAACATCCCTAAAAGAACTTGCTAAAATGTATATATCTAAATATAAAAATAATCCACTCCCTCAGACACAGACACACACACACACACACACATCACACCTCGAAAACCAAAAACCTATGAAGCTGTTTGGTATGTAAGTTCTATAAGGGGATCATTACGAGAGCGGACAAAAGGAATGAGAGTTTATGTTTTTAAAGGTAGGGCTATCAACTTTGGTAATTAGGATTGGGAGCGAAACGGGATGATAACGGGATAAGATGGGCATGGAAATGGGATAAGCGCGAGAGTTACAGGATAGGAGCGTAATGGTAACGATATAGGAGCGGGACTGGAGCAGGAGCGGAGCGGTACGGTAACGGGATAGTAGGGAGCGGTAACGGTATAGGAGAAGGACAGGATCAGTCCAGAACGCGGCGGTTACGGAATACAACCAGGACGATAACAGGATACGAGTGGGAAGGTAACAGAATAGAAGTGGTACGGTAATGAGAAAGGAGCAGAAGGAACTGTAACGGGAGTATTTTGGGACAGAAAATGGTCGGAAGCATGATGATTTACTACTACATTACGCGTACGAAGTCGCGGGCAACAGCTAGTATAAAATAAAACAGAATTTTTGTTCATTTGAATGACATGTTCTGTTGCTCAAGAGAATAATAACTATGAAAGTTAGTTCGAAAGTTCTTTATTATTTTTTGGCATCACAAACGCACTTATGAACGTTAATTATTACAATGACTAAACAAACTAAACAAACATAAAATATACTATATTTTATGTTTGTTTTTGTATGTGCCAGTTGGCTACTTGTCTGCCAAGAGGAATGTTCCATGCATCTTTGTTTTTTATGTAATTACTAACGATAATGATAGTCTATGTAATTACTATAGGCAATGATTTAAAATTAAACTTGCAATAACGTGAAATAACGTTGCAAGAACTATTGCTGTATATGTATATGCTTCTTTAGAGAAGCATTCTAGCGAGGCACAATAGTTCTTGCAATACTTTCAACCATTATTCCTACCCTATAGGGAAGAACAGGCAAACTTTATCGCAGATGTCGCCACAAGCATATACAGTAAACAAACAAATGTCAAAATTGTATTTTGCAAAACAGTTATGAAAAACAATTTTTGACTGATATTTTTGGTAAAGAATGGCTTAATATAGTCATTTCAAAATCAGTGA
This sequence comes from Petrophora chlorosata, assembly GCA_951640565.1. Classification (NCBI taxonomy): domain Eukaryota; kingdom Metazoa; phylum Arthropoda; class Insecta; order Lepidoptera; family Geometridae; genus Petrophora; species Petrophora chlorosata. Next base: position 14,736,673 of record OX621188.1, on the reverse strand, counting down.
ATCAACTATAATACTAAAGTGCAAGCTTAAATATCAGGACATAAAGTAACTAGAAAGGTTGGTATTTTGAATGTTTTGAGCATGCCCAAAGCTTAATGTCATTAACATATTTTGAACTGTAATAGAAGTCAAAGTCAAATATCATTTAAACAGGCACGATGCACTTTTAAACGTCATAAAAGTGTAATACAACAAATTATATTTTTATCGACATATTTTTAAACATATTGTTTTTATCGATATCTAAATTGGTTCTGTCCCAGCACTAATTTCACTCCGGTTTTTTGACTGTGTTGCTATTGTTCAAATGATATAAGTGCCTATTTTCGATTAGGTCATTCTCATTAGTTACTCATTACAGTAAATTTTTTCCGCGACTTCGCCTGCGTAGACGACAGACAATATAGTCGTCTTTTTTCAAAGACCATTTCCGCAAGACCTCCCTTTCGAGTCAGCAATTATTCAAAATAATAACATTAATATAATATAAAACTGAAAGACCACTGACTGACTGACTGACTGACTGACTGACTGACTGACATATTGACAGAATTGATCTCCGACTTGCCGTTATGGTGGGGGGGAGTGTTTGGTATGGTTGGATAGAGGATGTTTTGAAACCAACCAGAAAAATCCGAAATCACCAGAAAGTGGTTTCCTCGATGGAACTGCTCAGGGGATCTCGGAAACTATAAATCGGATGGGGGTACCGCTTGAACTAAATATGCCCCAAACCTTGGGCCAATTTTGAAAATTTGAAAAAAAAGATGGCGGCCATAGAAAAAAACATGGCCGCCATACAAAATAAAAATGTAAATAACTTTTAAACGGTAAGAGATAGGTATAGGGTGCTCGACCAAATGTCATAGAGGGCGATGGGGGAAATTTGGAAAAGTTGGAAAAATTAAAAAAAAAGAAAAAAAATGGCGGCCATTTTGAAAGTTGCTCCGATCCGACTGAAATTTTGCATCGGGGGGTTTTCTGGGTCTTTGATTACGATTATGAAAAAAAATTTTGGATTCCGCTATTTTTTAAGATGGCTGCCACACAAATGTTTTTTTTCATGACAAAATAGGTGAAAATAATATGCAAATAACTTTTAAACAGTTAGAGATAGGTATAGGGTGCTCGACCAAATATCATAGAGGACCATAGGGGAAATTTGGAAAAGTTGGAAAAATAAAAAAAAAAGAAAGAAAAATGGCGGCCATTTTGAAAAATGCTCCGATTCGACTGAAATTTTGCATGGGGGGGTTTTTTAGGTCGTAGATTACGATTATGAAAAAATAATTTGGATTCCGCCATTTTTCAAGATGGCCGCCATACAAAAGATTTTTTTCCGAACAAAGAGAATAACTTTAAAACCGTAATCGATAGGGAGCTTCTATAAAAAAAAACAACACCACCCCACGCGAGCTGCTTTAGCAGCTCGCGCACGCCACAAAATCACTTGGATTGCGCCATTTTCCAATATGGCCGCCATACAAAACTTTGTTTATAGAACATAAGGGCTTAGATAACTTTAGAACCGTAATCGATAGGAAGTTTCTATAAAAAAAAATAACACCACCACCACGCGAGCTGCTTTAGCAGCTCGCGCACGCGGCGAAATACTAGTGTAGGTATATAAAATTGTAATGTAAAACAATATTTATTAATAGTTTCAGTTTCATTTGACTTTCTTATAACGTGCAGGAAAACAGAGCTTTGGCCGTCTAGATACATGAAAATAAGCTAAAACTTTTATCCGAAATATAACTTTTTCGATGTAGTTGCAACACTATGTGAGTTTATGTGACTGACAATAATTTTCAAATTTTCGCTATTTTAGTGCATTATTAGATACAAAAATACATACAGATGAAAAGTTACGTTATCCTTGGTGTAGTTTGATGTTCTTGAAATTTTTTTGCACCAATATATGCTGCAACTTGGCATTTTTTTAAGAGCTCTTTCGCCCGCTACGACAGTTGGTGAATGGCGCGTGATGCGCGTTAACTAGTTTTACATAACGTCGTGGATTTTTTTGTCCTTGACGTTTGACAAAATTGGCGAGAGGGGTAGGCCTGTTGTGTCGACTCCGTTTGGCTGTCTACTCGAAGTACGTATATGATTCGTTTGCAAACAGTTCGAGGAAAATCTTTTTTATACGCGGGCAACACTAAACTTTTTTATATTTGGCACTTTGTTAAATTGACTTTGACACATGTGTTATATTTAATCTGTGTATTTGCTTAAGATTTGAGCATTGAGGAAGTGAGACCTCAATGGATTTGAGAGGAGGGAGGAAACGAGTCAAACGAAACGAGGAAAAAAAAAATTGTTGGTTGTTGTTGGAGACACGTCGATTCTGTAAATCTAAATCTTCAATTTCGTCAGCTATTGAGTTTCTGTGTACAGACGTGATTCATTCTTTGATTCCGGTAAGTTACATGTTTTTTTTTATTTCAACCATCGTAAGATGCGTCACTATAGCGATTTTGCAGTTATTAATTCCACAGCTATTAGGTCCACATATATAATTCCAGTTGAACGAGTTATTTAGCGTATTATTTGCGAGCTTGCGACTCTGATCGCTAAAGTTAGCTAACTTTCGAGGCCCTCGAAGCCTTGAGGTGATTTTTGCATATTGTCTCAATTATTGTAACACTTCAGTCATGAATATAGATTGGCTAAAGATGTGTCCTAAATCCGGTCCTGTAGGTATTCCTATAAATTTAAATTAAACTCTTTTAACTCTTGCCAATTCATGATGATGGCAGAATAGAGTAACTGTGTATTTTTTTTTGATAAATTAGGTAGCACCTTTGCTAGTGACACATCATGTCTTGCTCTCATTTATCCATTATCGTTTTATTTTGTGATCTATACTATTGTTGTATGAACATTAATAGTAATTAGTTTATATGCTTAGCTTAATAATTTTGATTGCATCATATACTTTGAACTTAAGGCAAGTAACAGTTGAATGTCTTCAATCAATCTTATAAATCTTGCATGGCTATCCTGCATGGGGCCATACTTTTCTTCAGTGAAGTTATTATGTTTGAATAATTAATTTTATATTTTCTTTCCCAGTATTTTTCTTAAATTTTTATGTGTATGTATGACACATCTATTAAAATTCATTTGCTTGACACCTTATTAACTGTCCTGTGCATAGGTATTAATGGACATTGAAATAATACAAGATGTAGTTGACATTTAAGTGACTTCGAGACTTGATGTACTTAATGATATTGATGCTGCTTAACCCTTCTCTATATGTATTATGTGGATTATTTTTGGTCACAATGCCTGTAATTCATGCTCCTATTGACAGCAATAATTAATGCTTGCAATGGAAACTGATTAAATAAATAAATGGATGGTTCCATTCCAGTCCAAGTCTGAAAATAATATGCTATATATATATATAAATCTCAAAACAAATCTCTTTAAATAGGTAGGTACATCTAAGAATTTGATTAATTATCTGATAAAATAAATATCTCATGTATTTATCAAAATTAATGAATTTACAGATTAAACCTAAATCTGTAAATTCATTAATATTGATAAATATATCAAGTTTATATATATTTTGTTTACATTTGTTCATTTTGTTTTATATATATTTTGTTGCACTAATGCTTCCGTTGTATGTGTGAAGTGTCAAGAGTAAAAAAATCCAGCTGTCACCTCCGCTTAGTTAGCCATATTTTTTTTTCAAGAGACTTAAAACTTTAGTCATACTGAAGAGTACAAACAGCCTTTACCTACAGTTTAAAATTGGCTTTCTATCATGCCAGCAAATCCTATATTAGGCAAAGTGCCTAATCAACTTTTTTTCTTGAATGTAAATAGTGACCGTTTAAAGTAAATAGTGACCATCATAACATAAACTCTAGAAATAAGGATAGGATTGTTGTACCTAGGTATAGACTAACTAAAACGAATAAGTCCTTTTATGGGCAACTACATACGTTTTTATAATGTAATTCCAAAATGTATAATGGAGCTCACAGAAAGTAAATTCAAATTACGCATTAACAATGTTCTAATGAGAAAAGCATACTACACTGTTCGTAATTACATAGCAGATAAAGATGCTTGGAACATGCCACTTCTGTAAAGTAACCAACTGGTACATAAGAAACAACATTGTAAAAACCCAAATTTTTTAACAAACTCTCTAAAAAAATGCCCCTAAGTTTCTTGCCGTATTTTCTGAGTACTTGTTCTTTTTCTAATACGGTTGTGGAGTAATTGTGATAATTTGAAGTTCTGACTGACTGAATGGCTTGCGCAGGGTTACCGGTGTTACCACATATTCGCCAGTGTTGCATTGACAGGATAGAAAACAATGAGTGATTGTTAGATGCAAAGTCTATAGCAAGTTATGTTTTTCTTTGTTTCAGGCCACAATGCGGCTCCTAGTGTCTCTATTTTGCCTTGCTGTATTTCTCCATTGTTCCTATGCACCACCAGTTTCACCAGATAAGTCCAAAGAAGCGGACAGTGAAGTGAAAGATGATTTGGTAAATATATGAACAAATTATTGTTTTTACTTTAGTTTTCCTGCTTTATATCTGTTATGTGGAAATTCACCAACTGTGGGTAATTTATATACCTAATCTGGAATTGAATTATGTATGTTATTCCCCACGACCCACAATATGTATCTGATAAAATACTTAAATTACTCAGAAATGATCTTGAATGAGTAAGAAATTTGTTTATGTAAATGGTATTGTCCAATACATACATCGTAGTTGTAGATTGTAGGTGAATCTGAATGTACACTGACTGAATCTCAATATCATACAGCATATTCGAATTATCTATATTCTTATAATATATACCTACAAATAATTCGAATGCGGTGTATGATTTTGAGGTTCACAGTCAGGGATGTCCATGGGATGTGCTATAAAAACTGGTCTGAGTTTAAATGATGAAATCTGAACTGTAATTGAGTCATTTCATTCATCAAGGTCATATATTATCTTTAAAATTCTTCATTGTACCTGTTTGTGCCTTAATCGCCTTTTCATTGTTTCAAAAGTAGGGTCTGAATAGAAATGATGAAATCTTGACTTTAATTGAGTCATTTATTTGTTCAAGATCATATATATTTTAGTTGAAAATTCGTGTTATCATTTTGTGAGATTCTCCTTTTCATTTAAAATCTTAGGTTGATGTTATATGGAAGAGATCGCTTATTAGCAATAAGAACAACTGAAATTTTAAATTCTATGTTTATTTAATTTTAGTGTACCTACCTACACACAAAAAGAGTTATTGATTAATTGTACCTTGTGAACTGCCTAAATAAGTTGTCTAGCATTGCGTGGTGCCTATTTGACCTTTGGAATTATACTTTATACTGACCTTATTCATTCATACCAATCATATTCTAATTGTTGCAATTCTTATATTGCTGTATATAATAAATTGTTGTATTGTAGTTAAGTTTTCTTTAGATTCTACTATACATTAGAATGTGGATCATCAGAAGTTTCGACATACTATGCCTTATTAATATTTATCTTGAGTACATATGTTGTGTACAAGAATTTTTTATTCATACACAAGTATAAAATGTCTAACAATTATGCAGTTAGAGCTAAGTTTATAATTTTCTTACGTGCGGGAAATATTTCGTGGCTGCTTCCCTCGTGTATTGCCTTGTGTGTTCGTGTTTTAATTATTGAGTACTTAATTGAGTTTCTCGGCCTTGTGTTTTTACACAAATATTAATGTTTTTATGTTTATACCCTGCAGTCTCCAGGACTAAAACACTGAGACGTTTTTTTCTTTGACAGGAGGAATATATGGAGTACCATCGATATTTGAAAGAAGTGGTTCAAGCTTTGGAGAGTGACCCAGACTTCAGGGAACGCCTGGAGAAAGCTGACGAAGAAGACGTGCGAGTATGTATTGATACATTGGAATAATATGTCAACTAGTCTCTATATAATGAGCAGTTAGATAACGGACGATATATTAATTAACACTCGCTCTAAAACCGGTGAAGAAAAACATTATGAGGAAACCAGCATGTCGAAGAATTAATCATAAAAATTCAAGGACATGTGACATCTACCAACCCATACAGTTGTAGATTATAATATCTCAATATCTCCCAGTCCCAGCAGTGGGAATGCAATGGGCTGATGATGATGATGATATGAATTAAATGTAACTTGGGCATTGCCCAAATCTTTGTACATTTTGTTATAATATTAAATTTGCTCAGCGTAACTTTATACATTCTACCTAGGTCCTTAAAATACGAGACAGTAAAGGTATATAACCTTTGGTCTTTTGGTCTTTTTCCACATGCTGACATCGCTATAGCACTGGTTTGGCTAGTGCCAAATGTAATGAGCGAATGATGATGAGAAACCTGGCGCTTATCCTTAGGCACACAACCTTCATACATAGAATACATACTACAAAGCAGCATAACAACACTATAGACTAATGCAATAATTAAATTATGTCATGTTCTTTGCAGACTGGTAAAATAGCTGAACAACTGGATTTCGTGAACCACAATGTGAGAACAAAGCTGGACGAGATCAAACGACTAGAGCTGGACAGACTCAGACATTTGGCGACGAAGGTAATAATAGATGAATATTAAGAAATTATTATCAGATTATAACCAAACTCTTACCACAGAATACTAAAGGACATAAACATCACTCCGCAAAGAAAATTAAACAAATAGCGACTCTTGCTATGACGCAATAAAATTCAATTCAGCTCGCGTAGCGGTGCATATTAACCTACAGAGCGCCTCTCTTTCTATCGCAGAGTTCTTATCTCTTCTAACAAGGCACGTGTAACGACGCGCGATCCGCCGTTGTTGTCCGGCTATGTACTTGTAGCTTCGTACCTACAAATCGGAGTGCGCTAGGCCTGCTCTTACCACAAAAATGGGCTTAGTGGTTAGGTTCTTTGGTGGCGTAGTGGTCTTTGTACCTACCGGCTATAGGAAGGAGGTAACGGGTTCGAATCCCGTCCGTCTCAACTTATTTTACGCACCTTAAAATGTATATTATTATATTTATTACAAAAATAAATTGCTTTAAATAGGTGAATTTGTCACATGTGCGTGGATGGCCAAATCCGAAACTATAAGGAATAGCGAATAAACCTCAAAGGAGTCTCGGACCGCCGGCCGAAATCTAAAACTGTATAATTGGATTTTTGAAAAACTTTGTCGTAGCCGGGAATGGAAAATGTTCAATTCGATCAACATAATTAAATTAAAAAAAAAATAAACAAAAGTTTCGAACTCTGGAAGTAATACCATGCGAAAAACGAAGAAAATGTTTATTTTTAAGAATTAGTTTATTACAAGCATTTTTAACATGCAATGAGAGAGGAAGGGAGGCCTTTGCCCAGCAGTGGGACGATACAGGCTCATAATAAATAAATGTTTGGGTCAAATCTTGCAAGTTAAATCAGAACCACATATCCTACTCTTACCATACTTGTCAAAGTCCGATGACAATGCAATATTAGATATGGTGACAGCCAGCTGATCTGATGATGGAGATGGAAGGTGGGCAATGGAACTCCTTGACGGATGATCGTAAACTGCTAGTGTTTGGGCTCATTTTAATTTGCTCTTGGTTCCGATTACGAATTTGTTAAAAGCTTCTCTTGAAAAATATATTTTTCAACAAAAATCATGTTCTTACATTTATTAAACCTTTATTTTATTTTTTATTCAATTGTGTAATGAGACGAGCAAGTCGTTCGCCTGATGGTAAGTGCCACGCCTGCCTATAACAATTGCAGTATCTCCACTAGGTGGATGGTTTCTCGTATACACATTGATCAAAATCGGTTAACCGACTAGGTATAAAAACATAGCATGTTGCCTTTTTCAGCAATACGAACTGACAAATGATTTGGACGCCCACGGAAAAGTTCCACAAGCGAACCTCGAGCATTTGGATCATAGCAACACTAAAACCTTCGAGATTGAGGACTTGAAGAAACTTATCAAGAAAACAACTGCCGATTTGGAGGCCGCTGACAAGAAACGCAAGGAGGAATTTAAGGTTAGTTCTAGACATATTTATTCATAATTATTCTTTACAAGTCAGTAAATAAAAAAATATTAACACGATAATAATTGTACTCGTATTATAAAAATAATAATTTTAAATAGCCATCAATATAAAGCTATATAGCTATAGCAGTAATAAGTGTTCCTACTGTGAACTCTTTTAAAAATAGACTTGATTAATTTAACATTGGACAAGTGCACTGAAGCACAGAATACTAAGGGATAGAAGCATCACTCCGCAAAGAAATTTGAACAAATAGCGACTCTTGCTATGACGCAATAAAATTTAATTCAGCTCGCGTAGCGCTGCATGCCTACCAGTCATATTAACCTACAGAGTGCCTCTCTTTCTATCGCATAGCTCTCATCTCTTCTGACGCGGCACGTGTAACGACGCGCGACCCGCCGGCGGTGTCCGGCTATGTACTTGTAGCTTCGTACCTATAGTGCGGAGTGCGCTAGGCCTGACTGAAGTGATATACACGCATCAGCTTTAAGCTGCTAGCGTATTAATAATAATAACAATTATATGCATTCTAATTAAATCTTATATAATCCTATGTGCATCTATTCACAATGTCCTTAGGTAACTTGTTATAGACTTCTGCTCCCATTACGCGGATTGTCTAAGCGGTCTTTGATACGTGAAGTCTATTCATCGCTCATAGACAGAACCATATTCTTTAATGATACCAGATTACTGTTCTCAACAAGCGTATTTCCATAAATTAAATCCGATTCAAAAAGTAAAACGTAACCTGTGTCACCCGGACCAAAATAACAAACCGACTGACATCTCATTCATCAAAATCGGATGAGGATTTAGGCGCTACGGTACAACATACGTAAATGCAAACGGACTGCTATCAATCAATCAATCAAAAGTTCTTTATTCAGTATTGGCATCACAGACGCACTTATGAACGTCAATTATTACAATGACTCTACCACCGTATCGGAAGAAGAACCACTACTCAGAGAGATACGGCAAGAAACTGAGGGGCATATTTTTTTAAAACTTTTGTTACAATATTTTGTTTGTTTTTGACAATACGTTTCTCATGTGCATCTTTGTCTTCTATGTAATCACTAACTGTATAGTATGCTTTTTTGATTAGAATATTTTTCACACGCAATTTGAATCTACTTTCTGTGAGCTCCGTTTTACATATTGGAATTTTATTGTAGAAACTTACGCAATTGCTCATGAAGGACTTATTTGTTTTACTCAGTCTAAACCTAGGTACTGCAGGTCTATAAAAACAAAACACTTTATTTTGGCTTTGTTGTAGTCGGGTAAAAATAGTATTTTTATGTAAAAGTTTATTTTATTAAGTATGTTCTTTAATATTAATATTCATGTCCCAGCAATACGAGATGGAAAAGGAGTTCGAGAAACACCAAAAGTTGGAGAGCTTGGACGAAACTCAAAAGAAGGAGTACGAAGCAAAGTTAAAGCAAGAAGAAGAAGCGAAGAAACACCACCAACCGGTAAGTTTGCATTCTCATTTCCCACTCTTCATTTTGTCATATCATTACTTTTAAAATTTAGTGTACAATATTACTGTATTAAAATACTGTATTAATATTCCGGTTTGAAGGGCATTGTAGCCAGCGAAATTGCGAAATTACTGGGTATTATGAGACTCAACAGCTAATTGTCTCAGGGTGGCGAGCGCAGTGCAGCGCCGCGCAGGTAATTGCAAAACAAAGCTCTGGGTGGTGCTGTTATTGTTGTGGGCTGGCGTATTGCTTACCATCAGGCGAACGACCAGCTCGTCTCGTCATTCAGTTACATAAAAAAAAGAATGGATTATATTATTACAAAACACTATCTGCGCCCCGCGGTTTCCCGGGATAAGTAATAGCGTATGTGTTGTGTATGTCTTGTTTCACTTTAATCTTTTAAGCCGCAGCGTGAAGAAGTAACAAACATAGTAACACACTCACATACAAACCTTCGCATATATAATATCAGTATTATTACTTAATAATATAAGAAGTCATTGAAATTATCTCTTATTATCTGTGAAAACCAGTCGTGATTGTTATTTAATTAAGGAAATGATAAGTTGTATTTTGTCCTTTAGTGTCGTTAATCATTACTTTCGTGATAAATTAATTAATTTAAAACAATTGATTGATAAACATTTAAACTAAGGTTTTAAAAGATATCTGAATAAATAAAATCTACGGGTGCGTTTTAAATATTTTTAATGATGTTAGTAGGTATATCTTATATATTTTTTATATTATATTATGTGGTTTAAGACATTTTATTTCTCAAAAACAGAATATAATTCACTTATATTGAGAAACACTGAATAACTATTATACGAGTGGCGGAACGGCAACAACCGAGACCAAGTGAATAACAAATAGGCTTACTAACACATACATTATGTTTGTAATTGGTATATATTATTATATATTTAGTACAGAGTTTATTATATATTTATTATTATATGTAAGTAGGTAGATGTTATTATAGTTTGTGCTTTTTGTACATGTATTTATTAATTATGTCATTTATGGTCACACCCCTGTCTCTTAGTTTCTTTGAGTCCTCTCCATCCAAAGGTTGTCTGGAAGAGATCGCTTTGAGCGATAAGACCGCCCATTGTAACACTAGTTTTAAGTTTGTTATTTTTTTTGTTGTTATGTTTTCTGGTGGAGAAACAATAAAGAGTTATCTAATCTAATCTATTCTAATTAGTAGGACAATAACACTGGCCTGCAAAAAAAAAATTCTCTCCTTTTTCTTATGATGCTTGATCATTATAGATATGATACTTATGAAATTTTAAAAATGATGTATCACGTAATTTTTTTTGTAGTGTAATTTTTAAATAAAACACTGTTTTTACTTTAAACTTAAATCGTAACTTTAATAACTGGGAATATTTTATATACAGTTCGTTTGAAAACATCACGAAGACGTTAAAATTATCTAATTCCTTGCTATATTTCACTTTGTAGTATATGCAATATATCTTGATGAAATCTTTTTCATTCAAGTTGAAAATATACTATTATACTCGTATATTTCCTACTAGAATACATATTGCAGTGCCGTTATATAAGCTGTTTTACATGTTGGCTTAACCTTACAACCGTCTTTATTTCTCCATCTTTCTCGTGACAACAATCTGGGCCCTAATTCACTATGACAACTTGGCGATTCCTTGCTTCAAGGAAACGTCGATTCCTTCATTAATAAACGACATCTGCGAAATTTGTATTCTCTATGACGCGTCATATATATGAATATATGAATGCGTCATAGAGATGTCGTTTATTAATGAAGGATTCGACTTGAGTTCGTGAATGTTGCATTGCAAATATGTTACGAACTAAGCGAGGTACGCTACGAGCATTACTGTGCATTAAAACAGTACATATTTTACTTAATGAACATTTGGAAACAAATTAGTTAAAAACTGCTATTATTAAAAACTACAGCCGTGACCGATTTCAATAACCGCGTAATTGTTTAATAAGCATATTTGTACACGTGATCGGTATGACCCTTTGTTCGCTTACTCACAATGCTGCGAAAATTCAAAACGTAAATTTCCTGTAACTTCAATGTTTTTAGAATAAGTCGTAAAGTACATTATGACTTATGACTCAACACCGATAACGCATAATAGAAATGAACTATGACTATTATTACCAACGGTCAAATGTTGGAGAATTTCCATTGTTTCGTATTTCCGTGTTCCGTACTATTGTTATAAAACGTTTAGACCTTAACGTCTCTAAGCTCTTCACACTAAACATTTGTTGTTGATTGTAAACAATGAGGTTCTAACCGTCGATATAATTATGATTGGCTGCTGTATGCACCTTACATTAAATATTTGAAAAACCGGCCAAGTGCGAGTCGGGCTTGCGCACGAAGGGTTCCGTACCATTAACTATAAAAACGGCAAAAACATCATGTCTGTTGTATGGGAGCCCCCTTAATTATTTATTTTATTCTGTTTTTAAGTATTTGTTTTGTGCCTGCTGACAGACGGACAGGCAGACAGACACACAGACAGGCAGACAGACAGACAGACAGACAGACGGACGGACGAATTATTTTTTTTATGACAATTTTTAATGACATAACGTTAGGCCATGTCGGGATGCCTTCGGGCGGTCTTAAAACTCCGACACCAAGTTTGGCCACAAATCCACACGAGAAGAAGAAAAAGGACTTATAAAAGCAAAAAAATGTTGTACCTTATTAGCTATAATATAAGTAAATCAAGTTGTATGAATGACATAAGTTCGTAATACGCAGCTTCACCATCCCGGCTCTAAGCAACAACTCGAGGAGGTCTGGGAGAAACGGGACCACATGGACCAGCAATTTGACCCTAAAATATTCTTCATGACGCACGGTGAGTTTTGACAACACTCAATAACAATGTAATTATATTTAACAGCTACACCATCCAGTGACAAAGGAACAGATGTTAGAAATGTGGAAAAGAATTGACAAATTGGACCCTAATGAATTCGACCCAAAGGTGTTTTTCGTGATGCATGGTATGATCCAAAGAGCGCAATATTGAAGTAGTACCAAGTACTAGTAGTAGACGAGTTTGTAATTGAAAACATCTAATTTGTAATAAAAATAAACACCAAGGATATGAGATTTGAAACCATGTAGTCCTATAGTCAGTTTTTTGTTGAGTATTATAGCTTTTTGGCCAGTCTTTGTATAGTTTCTAGATGTTTGTAGAACACGTACTTGTTTTTGACTACACTTTTACTCTATGCTTACTTCGTTTGCGCATTTATGTAGTTGGCTTGTTATGTTGTCAGTTCAAGAACTGTAAACTGCAACACAGTGCAGTCCTTATTTTGATGAAAACATCCCGCAAATGTTTGCCGGTAAACACGAACCTGTTATAAGGTGTAGGTTAAACTAAGACAGACATATTCGTCCAGATTGTATAGTTGTCCCTTTCCTTTGTTGGCTTACGGTTAAACATTGAATGTAATCACCGTGTTAGCCGCTTTTGTCTTCTTTACTGACCACGCTCGCAGTAACATTAACCGAAGATATTACTCGTTACTTTGCTAGAAGTAAACTGATCCTATATAATTAACTTCAAAAAGGAGTCTCTATTTTCGGCCACGTCGACCCCGGATTAAATAATAAGTGCGACATATAACAGGGGCGTGTGTGTCTCAGTCGGAGAACTTGCAACCTTTGATCTGACGCACCTGAGTTCGAATCTCGTTGGCGCCGCACCACTGACTTTCTTAAGTTATGTTCGGATCTAACACTCGCTTTAAAAACGGTGAAGGAAAACATCGTGACGAAACCGGAATGTCCAAGAATTAATCACAAAAATTCAAGGACATGTGACATCCGCCATCATCGGATAAAATTACAGTTATTAGATTTTATTTATTGGTTTAAAAATATAAATCATTATTTTACAAAAATATTGATTGAATGATCTTTCGAATTCGACAAACATTCGTTCTAACTACATTATAGTTTTTTTTTCGTTTACTTTCCGATCCTCTATTATGTATAAATCTGAGTCCGATGATGCTTAATAGAAGTTTTTGAATCAATTTTATTTACCAGATGTCGACGGGAACGGAGTGTGGGATGCGGATGAAGTGAAGGCTCTCTTCATAAAGGAGTTGGACAAGCTTTACGGGCCGGACGGTCCGAACAAGGACCTGCATGAACGCGCCGAAGAAATGGAGCGGATGAGAGAACACGTGTTCAAAGAAAACGATAGGAACAGGGACGGCCTTATCGACTTCCACGAGTTCATGTTGGAAACACAAAAGGCTGAGTTCAACCGGGATGAAGGTATGCCGTTTTCATAAACCGATATTCAAGATCTTTAGAATAGAATAGAATCTATTTAGTTGTTTAAAATATTGGTTACGTAAAAGATGTCAATATAGCGCCAGGTACATTGCAACGTGTAAATATTAATAAAATTGCATTAAAATAATGTCATGACATATAATAATCCAAAATAAAAGTCAACTTATTATATCAATGTCAATGTACATCAAATTTATATTCGATCAATTTAATAATTATGTTACTGAGTAGAAAATTTTCTCTAATAACCATAATTGTATCCGGTTGTGGATAGTTTTTAGTACGTACCCAAAGGGTAAAACGGGATTCTATTACTAAGACTCCGCTGTCCGTCCGTCTGTCTGTCTGTCCATCTGTCACCAGGCTGTATTTCATGAACCGTGATAGTTAGACAGTTGAAATTTTTACAGATGTATTTTTGTTGCCGCTATAAAATAAATATTAAAAAACAGAATAAAATAGATATTTAAGGGAGCTCCCAAAGAACAGACATGATTTTTTTGCCATTTTTATAGGCAATGGTACGGAACCCTCGGTGTCCGACTCGCCGTTGGCCGGTTTTTTAATCCAGAATAGCATTATACATACGCCCACACATTGCATAACAGTTTGTTTTGTGCTCCATCTTTGGTCACATTAGGCGAAATAGTGGCCGAACATATCTATAAACCATAAAATGTTTTTAAATGAAAATTATGAATTTGAACATAAACGTTTTAACAAACAAGAAGCCTACGATAAAAACTTTACCTATAATTTTCACTGACTAATTTTAGTTTCGCAGCCAATATGAACCGTAAAATTTCCATTGTTTAATAATTCCAATTCATTTGCGAGCGTAAGTTATGCAGTAATCTGGGAAAACGTTTCTTATTACTCATGAATATTTATGTCTTATCGGAAACAATTCTCAGTGAAATTGTTTGATTTTTACAGGCTGGAAACCTATTGAAGAAAACCAGATTTACACACAGGATGAGTACCATGAGTTCGAAAAGAGGAGGCTCGAGGAACTGAAATTCTTGCAACAACGTGGTCTGGTCAGTATTACTAAGCATTTTTAACACCCGTCGCAAAAAGGAGGGATAAAAGGAGGGTTTTAAGTTTGACCACTATGTGTGTCTGTCTGTCACACCGTAGCTCTTAAACGGGTGAACCGATTTGGATGGGTTTTTTTAATTTCAAAGCAGGTTTTCCATCTGTGGTTCTTAGATGTTTTATCAAAATTGGTTCATTTTTACTTTTTATAGGTTTTTGTGTCGCTTGTTTGCCCTACTGTTTGAACTACTGATCGGACTACCCCGGGCGTGGTCTGATTCATGCTGCCAACAGCACGCTTACAACTGTTTCGAATGGTGCCAATAGCGTTAAATGTTTTCACGGCGATAGGTATGATGTCATCAATGACGTCACTACTCGGCGCATACTATGCTCATGGTCCCGCGCGCAAGTGTATCATTTTACCACTGTGTGCTATTTTAAGCGGTAGGCAAAGAGTATAATAATTGTCTAATGGCGGTAGGTTTCTCGTATGCGAGATGCCTCTGGGTTGTTACCACCGCTTTGCCAGTTATTCTGCCGCCAAGCAGTTGTGGCGCAAGCATTACTGTGTTCCGGTTGGAAGGGCATTGTAGTAGCCAGTGAAATTATTTCCATTATGAAACTAACTTAATTCTTTATCTTTATTGTGTCGGGGTTCTATTGAAAGACAGTGGGCGGGCTGTTAAAATGTTTTTGAATATATTATGTTAGTTTGTCATTTTTGTTTTGTTTAAAGTTAAAATGTTAATTGATCGTGTACATTTCAGGTTGACGCTTACGGCCGGCCTCTGCCCGGAGCGGACCATCAGATCCACCAGGCGCGTCAGCAATTCCACCATTACCAGCAGCAGCAGGCGATACAGCAGCACCTGCAACAAGGAGGCTCCTACCCTGGCCAGCAGTACTACCCGCCTGGACAGGCGCCCCAGGGGCAAGCCCCACAGCAAGGCTATCAGCAACAAGGATACCAACAGCCGCAGGCCAATCAACAGCAGCAATCTCAAGGCAATCAACAACAGGGTTATCAGCAACCTCCCCAGGGTAATCAACAACCACCGCAAGGCGTTCAGCAAGCCCAAGGATACCAGCCTCAAGGGCAAGCCCAATATCAGCCGCCTCAAGGGCAAGCCCAATATCAACCGCCTCAGGGACAAGCCCAATATCAGCCGCCTCAAGGACAAGCTCAATATCAGCCGCCTCAAGGTCAACAACCACCGCAGGGACAGCAACCACCGCAAGGTCAAAAATCGCCTCAAGGTCAACAATCGCCTCAAGCTCAACAACCGCCTCAAGTACAACAGCAACCACCACAAGGTCAACAACCGCCTCAAAGTCAACAGCAGCCTCAAGGACAGGCCGCGCCCCCGCACACGCAAAACCAATCTCCACCTAACGCAATATAAAACATACCAGCTCTCTAATATCGCATATCATAGTTATTTGTACTATTTATTCTTGATTTCCTTGCATAACAGTGCCAAACTCATTCGCCTTTGATCGTAAAACACATGTTATTCATTTATACACATAATAATTATAGCCCTTATTATATACTCACTATAACGCCTATTGTACCTAATACGAATAGTGTGTTGATGTTTGTTGCTGTTCCATATTATTAGGAGAATTTTAAATTGTACCTAGATAGAAGCAACATTAGCAATGAAATTATGAATGTGTTGTGTTTCAGCAATAAATATAATGCAATAAAAAGAAATCTTTTTTTTTTAATTTCTTTTAACCAAGTTACTTATCAGGCCATGCTACTACATGACCATATTTTATTAATAGTTTTGTGGTTACAAAAGTAACAGGATAGCACATAAAGTAAAAAATAAACTGCAAGTATTAAGTTATTTTGTCGTCCGGATTGCCTTGGCCAAAAGTATTAGGCACCCCCATAAAACACATGTTACTCATCAAAATATTGAAAATTTTGGCGGCAACATTAAACTTTTACTGTAACGGTTTTCAGAGTATTTCAGGGTATCATAAAACACAGACGCGGGATTTGACATTTTTGAGAAATGCAGTGATCTTTTTGTTAAATCTTCTTTTGACTTTCATAGTGTTAACAAGCTGCTGTGTGTAATGTTTTTGTGAAATAAGAGACAGTTTATTTTACGAAATGAAACAACGCGGGCTTAACATCGGAAAACGGATAATAATCCAGAAGGCAAGACTTAAGTAGAGATTGCCAACTAATTAATATGCTCACGATGTGCAGTGCAATCTGCAATTAAAAGGATCGCAGAAACTGGCTCTCATGCAAACCAAATGAGAACGGGCCGAAAACGCGTGATTACTGACCGCCAGGACAGAAAAGTAATTCGCGACTCTGAAGGATCTGTCTGAAGAGACTGAAGAAGTTTTATCTTGCCCCAAACATGTGTAACCCATTAAATTGTTAGGTGTGTAATACTTTTGGCCGAGGCTGTATGACGGTTGATTAAAGTATTACAAGCCCCATTTTGTAAAATTCGCAAATCGCAGCACCTGATCAAACAATAAATTAATAGTAGCCGTCAATACGAAATAACATAAAATGTTAAAAATAATGTATCCTAAGTCATCGCGTATCTAAGACATTGGATATCAAATGTCCCATACCAAGACAAGGTATTTACTGAAAGATCCAATGCCGATATCTTGAAAAATAATAAATATTCGTCTAATGATCTGCAACACTAGACATTTTTGCATGTCGGTTTTCTCTGATGCGTATCTGTTTTGCTGATGATGTTGGAGGGAGATGAGGAAACACCATTCTAAGTATGTTATTTCGTGGATGCACGTATGCAAGTGTCTAATTTCTAAGATACAAGTACATCCACATTGCATTAGCGATTTAGCAAGCTGAAGTGGCAGTGGGCTGGTTATATTTGCCGCAGAACCTAAAACCGTTGGGGTAGTCGTGTTCTCGAGTGGAGACCTCCAATCGGCAAACAGTGTGTAGGACGTTCTGCAAATAGATGGAGCGACGATATACACAAGTTGACGGATAATAGCAACTGGAGAAAGAAAGATGAAGACCGGGCTTAGTGGCGTGCTTTAGAAGAGGCCTATGTCCAGCAGTGGATTGCTATAGGCTGATGATGATGATGATGAAGATGGTGGTTATGATAAAGTTCATCGTAATTTTCCCCAATCGTTTTTTAGTTATTTAAAACAAGGTAAATAAATTATTCTCAAACGTTTTGGCCTTCCTTTCCTATCTTTGAGGAAAGTTCAGCAGACCAAAAGATGTATAGATACCTACCTATACCTAAATGTAGTGCTAGTTACATATGTGTATGAGAACGTCTTCGATCAAAATCACTTCAGGGAATTTCCCGTTGGCTCAATATCATTGAGTGATTTACTAAGACACTGACCTTATGCCACTTTTTCCTGGTAGGTACGTGATTATTACCTATCTTATACTCGAGAACGAGATAAATGCATAAACGGGTTGTCGTCTTCCTATAGAGTAGGTATGTAGGTAAGGTACTCCATCTTTGGCTACATCGTCGCGTAACATTAGGCGATATAGTAGCCAATCATATACCTACTTAGGTATTTTTTTATCGCTTATATGACTTCAACGATAAAAAATCCTATGTAGAATCATAAACATAATGGGAAGGACGTCCTGCGAATAGAAACCTACAAGGACCATGGCCCAACACCCAGGACACAGTCACGAAATTAATATTTTTACGCAACATATATTATATACTTAAAAGTATTTTATCGGTCAAGTTCACCGAACAAGGTTATCGAAATCCGGTATAGGGAGTTAGCAAAACGATAAATGACCTGCCTATCAACGTCACAGCTCTGAACAGGCAAGTTTACCCTTGTATCGATATAGACAAATCGATGATTTTGTACCGTAAATTAAAGATGATCATGAGAAAATATAAATACCTATACCTACCATAGGGACCGAGGTGAATCGGTCACAATATGTTTTGGTTTAATTTTGTTAGTATAATTTTTATTATTCAGTATACGTCCACTAGACGCAGACCTCCTCCAGCTTTTTCAACGCCAGTCTTTCATGTGCGAATATTGTCTATAAGGGGCCTGCAGTTTTCTGGGTTATTCCGTTTCCTCCAAAAAACAATTCCTGTCACCTCCAATTTTTTATTAGAATATTAATGTAGTTATAATTTTAATTCCGCCTCTCCTCCAAAATCTAAATCAGGTACTGTTAACAACAGAAACCTTATTCTTAAGTGATGGCTCTCTCTCTCTCTCTCTCTCTCTCTCTCTCTCTCAATCTCTATTCCTGGCTATACATCCCACATGGTGGTAGGGTCAGCCTTCCTTATAATTTTTCTCCACTTCGCTCTAAGTGATGGCATTTTTCATATATTTGTAACTTTTATATTATAGACTTGCACAACCATTATCTGATTTAGTTACAACAGGTACTTAACTACTTACCATTCCAAACTACATAAAATTTACTTGCTCTAATAATTGGCAACTTTAGTTCTCGAATTAGAAAATGTCTGAGAGAGACGAGAGACGAGAGACTATTAATTTTCAACGTAAAATTAGAGACAATGTCTTGCGTCCTGTGGCAAATGCAATTTCACTTGCTCTCTCCCAACGTGCGTTGTGGATTAATTAGAAATTTTATATACGAATGATTTTTGTAAATTCTTATTACTTATGTTTTTGTGACGGTGGAGTGACTCAAAATGAGTGACAATAACGAAGATAGTTCTCGCCCACTGAGTCATTTTTCGTTGATGGTCCTAGTAAGTACTTATCTACCTACTTTAAGCTTATACATTTCCCAACTTGTACAACAACTTTACCATTACTATAATAAAATAATTTGCAACATTCACTCAAGGTTGTGAATATCATATTAAGTTCATTGTAATATATACGTAGATATTGTCACTATGTCACAAATATTAATTGATGACTGAATATTACCATACCTTAAAAACCATGAGAAACAAAGTCAACCATACTATAGTCTATAGTTTAAAGAAATTTATATTTTGATAAAAATTGTTCATTCTATACTTCCGTGTTATATATAAAGTTGTCATCACAGCAATGATAATAATAATAACTATGACTGAGAGTTTGTTAACATTTTCTTTCATTTAATGAACATCCCGCTATAACAAATAACCAAAAGTTTGTACCTATTCAATTTGCCGCGTATCTATTTATTTAATGTAAGTATAGTTATAATGTTTTTCTACTTGAGCCGATTGAATTTTTTTAGCAACAGTTGGACATACTTTCGAATTATCGAAGTTAAAATTCATCACATATAAATTCGAGATCTCATGAAGTTTATGCTGCCTTAAGATTTTTTTAGCTGACTGTACTTAACAACTTTTGGAGGAAAAACGAATGAACAAATATTTAGGTAATATTTGTATATAAATATGTCGTGGAGGAAACAGGAACCAATAAGTGTTCAGGCGACTGGGACCGCTGCGAACTAGGACTGCAGTCCACAGTTGCCTGATTCATTTATTTTTAACCGATTTCAAAAAAGGAAAAGGTTCTCTGTTCGATTGTATTTTTAACCGACTTCAAAAAGGAGGAGGTTCTCTGTTCGATTGTATTTCTTTTTTTATTTTTATTTTATTTTTTATGTTTGTTACCTCAGAACTCCGTCATTTATGAACCGATTTGAAAATTCTTTTTGCGTTGGGTTCAGTATAGCTACGAAGTGGTCCCATATAAATTTCATCAATATGTGACCTTGAACTTCGAAGATACATTGAAGTCGGTTCTTTTTTCTATATCTTTTTTTATTTTTTTTTTATGTTTGTTACCTAAGAACTCCGTCATTTATGAACCGATTTGGAAGTTTATTTTTGCGTTCGCTTCAGTATAGCTACGAAGTGGTCCCATATAAATTTGATCGATAATTGACCTTGGACTTCGAAGATACATTGAAGTCGGTTTTAGTTTTTTTCTAAAAATTAATTATATTGTTTTTCATTAGGCGACTGAGACTACACCCAATATTAGCAATAAATCGATTGTTTTATCCTAATCCTAGTACAGCTAGCAGGAGAAGTATTTAAAATTAAAAGCAAATCACTTTTTGATAGGATTTAATCCTGTCATTTATTTATGAACATAAAGTGTATAAGAATCGTGACTATGTACAATAATAATAAAAAATCACAGAATGCGTTTAAAAAAATACAATTTGTACAATTTGTTTTTGTGGATGCACTTATTTTGTATTAGGTAATGTTTTGGCTTTTATCGCAACTTTTACTTAACGTAAATATTATAAAAATAAAAAGCGACTGGATTTTTGATGTTTTTGGCAACTGTACCTACAATTTACGTCATGTGGTTTTTAGTCCCAGTCGACCGATTAAAAAATGCTATCGGGCGAGTGGGACTGTAGTCCCAGTACCTCGTAGTCCCAGTTGTCTTCTCGAATGAATAATGTATGCAAATGTATTTTTCGAAAATAATGGGTCTTTGTAGGAAACAGAATAACCCAGTTTTCTTAATCATCAGCAACACGCCTTGACTAGTATGGTAGGTACGTAAATACCTAATTTGATATTTATGAGATTTTTGAGCTTTTGAATTTAGGTAGGTACTAGGACAAGGTAAGTATACGTATCGTACTTACCTCGTCCAAGTCATCATGAATTAAAATATTTAATTCGAGAAAACCGAACAGTTCTTCAGGGAATAGATGTAAGTACCTACCTATAAGCTAATTCCAGGCCTAGCGCACTCCGCACTGTAGGTACGAAGCTACAAGTAGGTACATAGCCGGACACCTACGGCGCGGCGGGTCGCGCGTCGTTACACGTGCCGCGTCAGAAGAGATAAGAGCTATGCGATAGAAAGAGAGGCGCTCTGTAGGTTAATATGACTGGTAGGTATGCAACGCTACGTGAGCTGAATTGAATTTTATTGCGTCATAGCAAGAGTCGCTATTTGTTTAAATTTCTTTGCGGAGTGATGCTTCTGTCCCTAATTATTCTGTGCTAATTCTTAGAAAAGTTTATTCCCTCTGTGCTAATAACCTAACCTTGTAATAACTGACAAACGAAATGTATACAATTACTTATACCAAAACTTGTAGGCTTATTTATGAAGGCAATTATGACTATAAATCATATAATGCGGTCTATTGGGTATTAGATATGTTCGCTGCGGGTTGTGTAATGTGAAGCCGAGTGGGTAGGTAGTTGACGCGGTGTGTCTATTAAATTTGCTCTTTCCGGAAGTTTTTTAGGTTTAAATAAATGAATAACGGTCTACCCGCCGGTCACATACTTCGATATCACTATTTAGCTTACCCTGCATCTAGCAAATGTAGTACTACATTTGCTAGATGCGTACCTACTTATGTACCTTCCTCTACCTGGCGGAACTTAGAATGCTTTAGACACCTTGCCTTTGTACCCTTCAGATAGCGCAATACTATCTTCGTTGCTTATCAGGGATTTTTTTATAGTAGAAGTTAAACTGGAATGAGACCGCTTAATAAATCAGTGAGCCTATCAACGCTTGATAAGAGATACCTATATTCGTATGAACTATGATGTACCTACAGGTCTCTCATTCGAGAGTATTATCTGAGATTTTCTTAATATCAGGACAATCACATGCATTATGTGGGAGTGCTATGTTATGTGCCTGTCGCATACAATATGAAGCACCTTATATTCTTTTATTGTTTGTTATGTTCCTCGAAACATATATTTTTTGTAACAAACAAACACAAGAAAAAATATGTTACCGCACTGGTAGTAGGTATGATTGTTACAATACAAAAATGCTTTATTGTACACCAAATAAAAAATACCTAAATAAGTACATGGAAATTACTTACAAATTAAAGTACAATGGGCGGGCGGACTTATCGCTAAGAGCGATCTCTTCCAGTGAAACTTTGGATGGAGTTAATTAACTGAGTGAGATAGGTCGGCGTTGTACCTAAATAAAATAATAATAAATGATCTATTCTAGTATACTAAGTCTAAATACATGTATAATAAATTCATATATACATAGTTTGTATGTTACTTGTACTTTCTGTAAAAAGATATCTTTCATTTGGAGTAGTTTAGTCGTAACTATGAGATAAAAATAAGGTGAAGAATTATAAAAATCGGAAGCAAATGTTAGGCTCATATGACGAAATTGGACAACTCAGCCAAAAAAGGTCCTTATCGATTACAATACCAAAAATTCTTAAAGCAATAGGAAACTAGAGAATGAAAACCTATACAAAGACAATAGACATGCAGTCTGGACGATATAAAAAAGTAACAGTTATTTTATAGCCTATCTGAATAGCAATGGGTTTTAATTATAGCCAGATTCTCTAGCTGTATAAGAGCCTTTTTTATCTGGATTATAAAAAAAAATCTCATAGAATAGGTACCTAATATTATTATGAGATTACCGCTTTTCTAACATCATCAAAAACCATAACATTATTTTCCGAGCGAACTCAGAATAAGCATGAGTTCACGATAACGTCATTCTTATTATGATGTTAGTGCAGGGCATTGTTTGTATAAACCTACGTGGCCTTATTAGTGTACCTACAAGGCGCGACTCATGCACTGCATACAAAGCCAAACTGGAGTCGTGCGACAAATTGTATGAGGCAGTTTCCTTAGTTTAGTGGCGAATGACTCAAAATTTAAATGGGTCTCCGAGACGTCTGAAAGAACTTAATTCCCTTTTTGAGATTTTATTTTATTTATTTTAGCAATCCAAACAGCGTCTTAGCTAATCTATATAAATACAGTATTTCTTATTTATGAGGCCAAAATAGGATAGGTTTTTTTTTTTGATAAATATGGAATTTCCGAATTTCGTAAGCGTTTCCGACAGCAAATTGCTCTCGGAAAGATTTGCGCATAATATCCGAATTGGAGTGAGAAACATTTCCGAATTTGGATTTGAGAATAACGTTTCTCGGAAACCCGTCGGAAAGTTCCGAAATCCGATGTTGACATTTACGAGGCTACTTTGCACTTTTGTTTCAAAATTACTTCAAACAAAGTTTTGTTTGGAGTAGGTACAAATAGTATATATCTGTGACTTGAAATATGTGTCATTGAAATTTAAGCGGAACGTTTTGAAATTAAAATGCAGAATTACTTGAGATTTTTCGTTATCGAATTTTCTGCCATGAAATCCGTTTTCTACCATTACAAAGCTTTCTTCGTAAACATTTCCGTGGCGGAACTTTCCGACGAACGAGTCGAATAAATTAGAATAACTATGCAGATGAATGAAATTGTAATATGCAATTAATTTTAGAACGCTGCCTTCGTGACGCGAGGTACGTACGGCGAGGACCACGGGACGGTGGTCAACATCCAGACACGAAACCAATATACTGCGACGCTTTTGGTGTACATACTAGAGCTTTTAATTTCGGGCTTCCGCTATCCGGCAATACAGCGACCCCACACTATATCAGAGATTTTTCAATACCGGTATTACAGAAGCAATACCGGTATCCTGGTATTAACCTATGATAAAAATGACAATGAGTTTATGCATTATTTCCTAATATTTTCTTATTTACCATATTAATTCGTGTGGCATGATCATGCGCGAAACGAATATATGAGAGTACGAACTCAACCGCTGAGCTCTTAATAGGCGAATGTTGGTAGGTAACTGCCCTTTGTCATCACAAGAAACAGGCAAGAGAGTATCATCATCTATATAATAAGTCAGGATACTATTAGAGAAAATCCATGAACACCACGAATACGGGGAATCCGGGATCCCGGTATTCGTAGAGAGCAACACGGTATCAATACCGGTATTGTAAATCTCCGGTATTTGAAAGCCTTAGTTAAAATTGTTTTAAGAACCTAACATGCAAAGAATAAAGATGATAGCCACCCAAGTAGCCCTTCAAATATAGCGAAAGAACAGCAAATGATAGTGCAGATTAATTATAATTTCATTAAGCCTATGAACCCAAGTAAAATTAGCACAAAATGGAGGCATATCTCATAAGTACATGCCGCATTTATTAAAACGACTGAAAATCCAACAGTAGCTGATAGGTATGCTGGCTCAATCACTAGAACCGGTCTGAATCATACGAGAAACATAAATCCTGATTGTGTTCTTGTTTATTTGGTCCAAATGGTCTAATCAAGTGTTGAGTA
Organism: Petrophora chlorosata; assembly: GCA_951640565.1. Classification (NCBI taxonomy): domain Eukaryota; kingdom Metazoa; phylum Arthropoda; class Insecta; order Lepidoptera; family Geometridae; genus Petrophora; species Petrophora chlorosata. The sequence goes on along the minus strand of OX621188.1, from coordinate 14,711,559 downwards.
AGTATGTGTTCATGTGACTAGGTGAATAACAGTGCTGTGGTTAGAACTCAGCTCTCAGACTCATGATAAGCAATAGGTCAATTGATCAGCTAGAAAAGTAGGTAGTAATTGACTTGAAGACGTTTTATTGGTTTATGTGGTAGCAACGAGAGAAGAGAAGTGTTAGTATGGTACAACTAAAACCTTTAAAGCATAATAAAAGTATAAATGTTATATTTTTTAAATTTACATTAGGTACGTTTCTTGTTTCTAGTCTGTCTATCGTTCATTTCAGTCCAAAATCGACCAGTTGCAATATAAAAAGGCTCAGTTTGCAACTAATTTATTAATTATATTATAAACATTGACTCAAAAAGACCCGCCATTAAGATTACAATCTAGCCTAATAAAACTCACAAGTAAGTACATTTAAATTTCACTTAATAACAAAGAAGAATAAAACTAAGATATGTCCATCAACACTTTTCTTATTGTCTTTACGAGTAGAGCTAACTGTTTATACCTACTACGGTTCACTGACAGTTCACTAAACTAACTCCAAAGGTTTTGTCCTTTTTAGTCTTCTATTTGACTTCAAGAACTAGTTCAATAAAATCCCGTTAGTCCGTTTCCGTTAATCTATCTATATCTATATAGAAAGATAGGTACTTTCACGATCTTGTTATTATGTTGGAATATTCCGCGATAATGTTGGCTTAGACTTTTTATTAACGTTCTATTTTTACAACGAAACCTATTATCAAGTATTGATTGCTTTGTTACGGAAATTGGTTCTACCTTGCTGAAACAGAACGACGCATTTCTATTCTCTCTGAGTACGTACCTAATCTTTAGTTGTTAACTCCATAACTTTTATCTGATCCAGAATAAGTCAGAACACTTGAACAGTTGTTCCGCCTTTCTTGATTCCTGTCCATTCCCGGATGTTTCTACATACAACAATTAACAGAAAATGCAACTTTAATTTATTTGTTCCTCAAATACAATATGTATTTCACAAGACGTCGAGTATAATTTACAGTCTGTCTCGTCTAGTGTTTTTTACTATATTTACGTGATTATTGTCCATTACAGTACCAAGTAGATGTGAAGCTGTCTGCAAATCTTTTTTCTACCTACCGTACAATACAGTGTACGCTCCAGTCTGAGATGACATCATCGCGCTGCGTTTCTTTTGTTCATAGATTAGTAAATTGCAGTTTTGAGACACATTTAAAATTTGCCTAATAGCTAGCATAATTATTTGCCTAATTAGCCATTATGATGTTTTACTGTTATTGTGCATTTAGGAGACTTCGTAATTCTGCTGACGCGAAAATATAAATAGGTAGATAGGTACCTATTTAAAGAGTAGGTACTAAGTCTTTGTTGGACAGATTTATAGACTCTTGTTTTTTTCTTCTATAATCATACCTAAATAATGGATCATTTTGTATAATTCGTACACATTTCTAGTTTACATGGTTTTTCTACACAGCTATCTGCATATTAGGAATCTCTTCTGTGCAATGTATAATGTATTTTCTACCAAAAACTGAAGCTCGAGCTTGAGATTAGTCGCTTAACAACAACGTAATGTTTAGGAAAATATATAATAAAAACATGTTATTTACAAATCAAGTATCTCGCTGTTCCTTACACCCTTACAATAACAACAGATAAGATTCGGCGAAACGAGTCGATGTGGACATCGTTACTCTTTGACCTTCGCCGGCGAGGCGCGACCGCGGCCAGCTCGCTAGCCGGCTGGTGTTTGGTCCTCATTCACCACATACACTGCGTGGGGATCAGTCATACGCACATAATTAAACTGAAATGAAGATCTTGTTCGCCTTCGCCGGGCTTCTAGCCCTGGCGCTCGCCAACCAGCCCGTTTCCACTAGCAAAGTCGTCTGCTACTACAACAGCCAGAGCTATGTTAGAGAATGTAAGTTTTATAATTTAATACTACTTATTGCTGAGCGTTTTTTTTCTTTTATATGCGATATTTTTCGAAACAGGTTTCCTAAACTTTTCTCAGGAATTCGACGTTATGAATAATGAATGAGATAAGACATAATGAATGTCTTCTGCCGTATAAATACTGATGTAGGCTAGCTGATTTGTTTGCGATAAGCTCTTATGTGCTTACGTGATATACCTACATTACCTACTACCGACAGACGAGAACGTCGGCTTAATATTCAAATAAGATGAATTGCTCATTCTATTAATTATGACTGAAATTTGGAAAGAAATCAAATGTAAGTAGGTAGGTATAATTCCGTTTTTGAAGTACCTACCTACCTCTAAGTTTTTTTATGGTCGAGCAAGCCGTTTGCATGATGGTAAGTGCCACGCCTGCCCATATGTCCCAGTATTTCTAATTAATGTAGGGGTAAGGGCCATAATCCGCCACGCTGGCCCAAGGCGGGTTTGGGATGTCACAAGTCTTTCAATTTGTGTAGATTTACATTATAAATATGTACTGGACTCTCACTTACACACTTACTGCCGTAACTCTAATGTGTAAAACAAACATAAGCAGTTTATCATTATCACATATATATTATCACCTTAGAAAGCAATTATTTTTGACGAAATTATCGATGTCTTTTGTGCTATACCTTATACCTATATTCAAGTAGGTAGTTATGCGGCCGGTCGTGGTATTAACCCTGACCTTGCTTACATCTCAAATTAAGAGGAAATATAGTTTTATGTGCTTGCATTTCAAGGTATCAATTAATTTATTTGCGAAATAATTAACGCGTTCAACATTGACTGAACATTAAGGTACGACGGCGACGTAGGCAACAATCAATCAATCAGTTTTAATCTTATATCTTTTAAAATTTGTATTAGATTTACTAATAGCTATGAATACCCATTCACCATAAAGGTAATCTTTTCTGAAACCTGTCAAAATACCTCCATGGTTTCGTCACCTTCATTAGGTATACTTACCTAGTGCGACAACTTTTGGTCGAACGGCTAGGTCATTCAACTGAGCCGTTTAACATCGGTAAACTGCTGGAATGAATAAAAAATAGAACGTTTGTATTTTTGAAAAACCAGGGATTATTCTAAACAGTAGTGAGATGACTACCCATTTTACTGACTATCTAGCCGAGATGTTCTAACAAGACGAACAACACAAAGTTCGAATGATGGAATCGCAAAATTCAAGAGAAACTAGAAAGTGTAGTCGTTTTGCTAGTCCTCTAAACCCCTATATAATATAGGTACTCTTTAACAAAAGATGTGCGTTTAAAAAATATGCGAGGGTAGAGCAACATTGTAGCTCTAAATAAAAAGCGCAGTGGGCGACTGCTCCAACATTCTAAGCACAAAAGATACTGTATTAGTGAAAATTCGTAGCATTTCCTTTCCATTTTCAATGTACGTGAATTGTTACGTTTCAACGTGTAATCCCCGTTGTCACATTTTGTTTTCGTAGATATCATGTTTTTGTTTACTGTAGTTTTCTGTAGTTTTTAACCCCCGACGCAAAAAGGAGGGGTGTTATAAGTTTGAACTATGTGTGTCTTGTCTGTGGCACCGTCCGATTTTGATGCGGCTTTTTTATTTGAACGCAAGTTTTCTTTCGGAGATTCTTAGACATGTTTAATAGAGGCGGGGGCTTTTACATTTTTTATAGTTTAGTATTATTCATAATTAATATAAAGTCTTATCCATTGTACCATACTGACGAATTACAATGACAGTTATATAAATTCACATGCAAATATGAATGTTTAGTCTCTGTGTTAACGAGAGTCCATTGATTGGCTAATGATGGGCACAATCGTTCAAAATTATACGCTGTTTCAGCCCGCATTGCGCCGCAATCATACTCTTTGTTATCTTTGATTTCTGTTGCAGCCATTTCAGCCTAAATTAGGCGGATGGCCTAATTAATGAGGCCATAGAATGTTTACCGTGGGCGAGAGTGACCTTTATATCCATTTTCTATTCATGAGTCTGAATTAGTCGCTAGACAATATTTCATTATCTAGGCTTCTCAAATGGGCTTTTCAGTGGCTGACTTCACTATAGCAACATGAATTATTTCTCAATTTAGCTTCTAGATAGTTGTCAGTGTGTAGATACCTAGGTACTGCTGACAAATTATCCTACTCCCTACCCCCCTATTAACTAATACGTAACGACGTTTGGATTTGACCGAGTACGAAATTGCCCGCAACATCATTATAAAAAACATTTTCTAACAAATATTTGTTACCTGCCTGCTGCCCACCTACTAAAGTTTCTCTCACAATCCTTGTTCAATAGTGTTGAAGTGTTCTTACTTCAACACTATTATGGTCCATTATCCATAATTGCGGTTCAAATATTTACTATGTAGGTATCCTAATTGAACATCAAGTGTGTATACTATAGACCTGATCCGTTCTAAGGATACAATCCAGCGATACAATATATTATGTAATATTTGAGACACATTCGCTATAAATATATGTATATGTTTGTGTGAAATGTAGTGATGGTGATATAAATCATCAGTTCAGCACATATTTTTTGTACGTAGTTACTTAATAAATAGTTTTATTTGTCCAACTAAAAATGTCAAGGTTTTTCTGTCAGTAGGTGCCCAATTTTGTTGTAAATAAGTAATCATTTTCCTGCTATGATTGTGTATTCACCTTGATCTCTACCGCCGTTGAAGGCACAACGGAGGTTGCAACCAAAGTGTTACACGTAGATTTTTTATCATCTAGGGAAGTGACGTGATTTATTACAAAAAAATCTGAAATATTTCATTAATTATTGGTCATTTATAACCTTCGAGTAGACAGCCAAAACTTTATCTGAGTTTATAACCGACATCAAAAAAGGAGAAGGTTCTCTATTCGATTGTTTTTTTTATTTGTTACCTCAGAACTCCGTCATTATGAAAATCATGAACCGATTTGGAAAATGCTGGGTTGGGTTCAGTAGCTACGAAGTAGTCCCATATATAAATTTCATCGATATTTGACCTTGGACTTCGAAGATACATTGAAGTCGCTTTTTGTTTGATAAAACGTATACTTGCTAAATAATATAATCATAACAAAGCCCATGGACCAATATTCAACGATGTCGAAAGAAAAGTTTTGCTGGCCATTTAAAATGACATAATTTTCCTCGTGAGTAACAATTTAAAGATTGATAAGACCTCATTAATATATAAAACCAACTTATGACACGTAGACCTTGCGTATCTCGGTTGTCAACGAGTGAGATAACCTACGACAAATAATGTTATTCTGGATATGCGCGGAATCGAATAAACAAACACTTGATTTAGTTGCCTCTAGGTAGGTACTATAAATCTCGTCACGTCAACGGAAATTGTTATGAAGAGTGAAAATACATGGATAAATGTGAACGTAGGTACATCTATTTGTATATGTATACTTGTGAAATGTTATACTATAAGTTGAGTATATAAAGTTGGGCTAAAGGTTATGTTTCATAGGTTAAATTAAACCTTCGGGTTAAAGTAAAAAAATACCTAGATTTACTAAATAACTAGAAAAAAGAATTCAAGAATTCATGTAGGTAACTACTGTAAGTTTGTCCCATAGGAAGAAATGTTATATTTTTTTTCATTCATAACGCGCCAAATGAATGTCTTAATTCAAATAAATGTGCCAAAAAAGTAAAAATAATAATTGTAGGTATTAATAATTAGTAGGTAAAATTACAAAATTTGCCATACATATATAAAAACTACTAATTGCGTACCTATTTGAATTTAAATCTACCCTGAAGATAATTTGAGATTCGATCGGTTCGATCTCGTTAGAGAATGATGCATTTTATGATGAATTTTATGACGACCTATATAGTAGGTACCTACTAGCAAAGAATACTATACGCTACTAGGTTGGTATTAGTAGGTAGGTTATATGTATGTATAGCACACAATAATGAATAGTGCTATAACAGCATTCGATTAAGAATTCAAGTAACTACTATAGATACTGTAAGTTTGTCACGTAGCAAGAAATATCGTTTTTTTTTTCTTAAACTATGCTGATGGCTGAGAAAGCTATAAGAGGGAACGGCTGTTTTGTGGGGCAAACTTAACAGTAACGTTTTGCTTGCTCAAATCTCGCCCCTATTTCCACTGAGTTGAGTTCAGAATTGGCGAGGATAATAAAGTTAATCTTTGGGAGAAGCGGGAGCGTGAAGAAACATGCCAGTCGATAGATAGGTTGTACCGTGCAATAGGACCACAATGCCTTACACTTCGGTAATCTCCAATTTGGAGGATTGGTAAACTTGTTTCGGTTTTCTTCCTTTGCTTTATATTTTTGGGCGTTCGACACAATATTGTTACAATTCTCCGTTCTAACGAGATTTTAAGATCAGATTCAGTATTTTCATAGTATAAATAATATGACATTTATAAGAAGACTTCTGGGTAATCTATGAATTGCTCCGCCCGAAGTTTTCCAGATAACCTGCGGGAAATTCTGCGTTTTCTTTGAGAAAAGTAACCTATGTCTATTTTTACTAATATTAAAGTAGGAATATTGTTGCCGACGCACTGGCCATATTATTTATAAACTTAGAACTTTTTTAGTTTATGTTTTTTGATATTAGAATTGTATTTTTTGTTTTTTAGTTGATTACACATGTCAAAGGAAGTGGTCGATTTTTACTTGAAATTTCCCAAATATTATTTATTATATGTGCTCTAGCCGCGTGGCCAACAAATATATTAATATCATAGTTTAATATCTTATTAATAGTTTTTTTATTTGTGACAATTGTAAATATCTTCCTAATAAATGTATACATTTTTAATCTTGTACTAACATAATAAAGTTTAGTTTTTGTTATTAAAAGAAATATATATATTAATATTACAAATACTAATATTATAAACACCTGTAATAGTAGTCCAATATTGGTTTTTAAATTAAATGTAGAGTTATAGATCTAAAAACATGCGGTTTCATTCGCGTGGACTATTTTCCGTGATAAAAAATCCTTTGTTCTCTTCCAAGATTTAAAGTACCTTTTTACTAAATGTCATCCAAATTCGTTTAAGAATTTTTGAGTGATTGAGTACCAAACATTTCTTTCTCATATATAATATTAGAAATATTAGTATGTTCACTATAAATCAAACAAAGTAAATGTCTTTGCGTACAGCATTCTATTTGATTTTATAAGTACCTACCTATAGAACGTATCTACATAACAAACCAATATTTACTGATTCAATTTATCAAATTATACTGCTAACAATCGCTCACCTATAGCTAACTATACATATACGAAATGCGATCGCTCCGACTGTCTTGCTCGAGCGATAATATGATCTTGTCCATGTGACTCGAGTAGTTTGCCTTCTAGAAGACGTAACGTGAGTAAACAAGGAAAGTGTCATTTATGCAACTCTTCAGCCAGTCCGCGCTCAAGGTACTGGGTCATGTGACTCATGAAGACTGGTGTAATAAAATTATTATGTAATGAATATTATTGTTTGTCAGTATGTCTGTACAATATCAAAACATAAACTAAATATAAATAAATACTCGTACCTAGATACTATATTCATGATAAAAAAATGATAGATTCTTGTTATTTTCAATTTATTTTTTACTACTTATAGGCTTGCGTTTGATCACTATCTCACCTGATGGTAAGCGATTATGTGGTCTAAGGTGTAACATGTTCGCCTAGAAGATACCTGTTCACTCTCGAACCCGATTATTTTCAATGAACTAATGTAGCTTCATAGTTCGCTCCTGAGGAATTTGATATCTCTAAGTATGACTTTGCCAATTATTTAGCCGCCAAGCATTAGTGCGCAAGCATTACTGTGTTCCGGTTTGGAGGGAATTGTAGCCAGCGAAATTACTGGGCATTATGAGACTCAACAACTAATTGTCTCAGGGTGAAGAGCGCAGTGCAGCGCCGCGCAGGACTTTGCAAAACAAAGTTCTGGGTGGTGCTGATATTGTTATGGGCTGGCGTATTGCTTACCATCTGGCAAACGACCAGCTCGTCTCGTCATTAGGTTACATAAAAAAAAATACTCTTATCATGTTTTAATTATCTTTCAGGGGATTTAAATCTGTATCGAAAAACAAAATCATAACTTTGCTTAGCAACAAACTTACAATAATGTATTTTTTTTGTGATTTTTGATATAGCCATATAATATTATATTTTGACGTGTAAATTTGACATTTTACCAATAAATTGATTATGATTATTATGATTATGTATCTGGCCTAAAATGATGACCAAAACAGCAAACTTTGCCCTGCGTATCCTCTTGTGTGATTACGTCAGCCTCTAGCTCTACCAGCTAAGTGGTTAAAGTGTCGGAAACAATAGATAGCATAGTTTACAAACGGCATAGGTATGAGTAGGTATAATAACAAGAATGTGTGAGTTAGTTTAGCCTAAACGTGTGAAATTACTGTCATAAATAAACACATCGCTTCGACATAATGGAATATGGGTAGATACAGATAGATAGATAGAAAACACTTTATTGCTCTTAAAAATGGATATACAGTTGGTAATACCATGGACCAAATTGGTCTATGGTAATACATATTTTCTTATAAAGTACAAGAGGCGGTCTTATCGCTAAGCAACGATTTCTTCCGAACAACCATAAGGTAAAAAAAAATCTACATAAATGCATCTTATATTGCCTACCTATAGGTATATAATATAATATAATGGAACCATAGGCAGGCCTAGCGCACTCCGCGCTGTAGGTACGAAGCTACAAGTACATAGCCGGACACCGATAGCGGGTCGCGCGTCGTTACACGTGCCGCGTCAGAAGAGATAAGAGCTATGCGATAGAAAGAGAGGTGCTCTGTAGGTTAATATGACTGGTAGGTATGCAGCGCTGAATTGAATTTTATTGCGTCATAGCAAGAGTCGCTAATTGTTTAAATTTCTTTGCGGAGTGATGCTTCTGTCCCTTAGTATTCTGTGCCAATGGCGATAGCAGTTCGGTTGTATAGTATAGAAATCTGCCATTTGCCTCCTGATACAAATATTTGGTGAAAATTGATAGTAAATTATAAAGGTTTTTGCGTCTAGATAGATTTGTAAATTGTTCCTAATTCATTTTTACGTAGGCATCTTTAATTGTTATCGTTAGTCGTGGAAACGGTCATCCTATTCTATATTTTATGATATCCTAAAATAACAGAATTAAAGAGATATAAAAAATTGTTTATATAATTTACGTCTTTATCTGTTTCTCTAATATGTTTCTCAGTAACTCGCATTAAAAATACATTATTCAAAAGACGATAACGTCGATAACCTGCGAACTTAATTTAGAAAAAAAACCTGTGTCACTGATTGGATAAGCAATTAACTTCGGACACACAAGTAGGTACCTATGCCATCCGTTTAACTGTTCTTTCATTTATTTAATTAATTACCGTCCCTTAGGTTAATTGGATATTCCAGATATAGGTAACAAATTCTTCTATACCTAGTTTCTGATCTCTAATATGATGCTTTAATAAAAAAAACGCATCGAATCGTTCGATGCATTTTTTTTATTAAAGCAAATTCCATTAGGTAGATAGATACATACTATATAATTGACATAATCACATATATTGCGATCAAATTAGGTTTCTATATCAATTAATTTAAATCAATCAATTTTAAATCATTTTGTTTTTTTAATTTGAAGGCGAGTACGGCTCAGTGGCAGCACGTGCGACTTTCGATCCGACACACCCGAGTTTGAATCGTGCTAACCACTGGTCCTTAAGTTACGTGCGGATTTAACACTCGCTCTAAAAACGGTGAAGGAAAACATCGTGGAAAACCGGCATGTCCAAGAATTTATCACAATAATTTAAGGACATGTGACATTCACCAACCCGCACTGGGCCAGCGTGGTGGATTAGGGCCCATACTCTCTCTACGAGTGCAGGCCCGAGTCCAAGCAGTGGGAACGCAATGGGCTAATGATGATAATGATCAATTAATTTAAAATATGTAATAGATATTATTCAATGTATCGACAACGTTACGGCTACGTTTGTAAAATTGTAACTGATACATTTATATAACTATTAGGTAAGTAGCCGATGACCGCATTTCTGCGTGGAATTAGGCTTTTAGTTGTTTCTAGGGAAATGTTCTTTTTTCCGTGATGAAAATTATCTACCTACTACTTTGTCTTACAGATATACCTAGTTATATTACTAATTATTTAATTAAACCGTTACAGTAGTCATAATGTAAATATCTCCTTGAGATACCTGTCCATGTGAGATACATTATCTAATGTAGTACGTGACTCGTCGCCTATATTGTTGATGCTTCGCAGCTGAACGATAAACCTGAAAGAATAAAGAAAATTACATAAATACCTTTCCCCTCTCCTCTTCTGACCACTTGAAAGAAAATTACATTAATACCTACCTCTGCCCTCTCTTCTTCTGACCACTTCATGCTGGTACAAGTTCCCGCCGCGTGATTTTGGTTCTAAGAGAAATATGAGATTTTTTTGTCTTTGGGAATATTAAATTTCCTTGTTATAAAAAGGTTCTTGTTGGTCATTTAAATTGACTTTTTTCGCCTATACTTAGTTTGCAATGCGAAGATAATTGTAAAACGTTATTGCTGTCGAATATTAAAGTAGGTACTTCGTTTGGTCAACAATCCAAACCTTCACACAAAGCAAGTTGTTGGCAAACACAAAGCAAAAATGCAAATAATAACGCTAGGTCTGGTATATAGAGGATAAATATACATGTCCAAGGGTAATCTTAAATTAAATCACATTAAGGAAATAGATGAGTGGGTCGCACGGCCGGATCCTGTACTATAAAGATTGCCTCACTCGGTGAGTCAGTAAAGAAAATTATCTAATTAGCTCCAGTGTTCAGACGATGCGACGGTTAAGTAATGAACAAAGGATTTTATAGTCGTGAGATAAGTAAAGTGTTTCTCGATAGTGTTGACCCGAGCAGATTTCTTCTTTATACGTACTTTACTAAAGGTCGACTCACTTGATTGGGTAACAAAGGTGGCATAAAATTTACAGAACTTATAGTTAGGTACATTTTGTTATACCTCTACACAAAAGTTAGAATATAGAATCAGTAACAAGCCGATGTCTTAAAGACAATTCCTGCATTAAAGAAGAGGTTTGATTCGGAACAAACAACAAAAGAAGCAAAGGATTGTTGTCCAAAAGAAGTACCTAACAACAAACAAACGCCTAAAATACACTTCTGAAAGTGAAAAAGTCAATTAACCTTAGCTGAGGTTTTAATATTCAATAATTTAATTTTATATCCTGCAAGCCAGAAAGCCATTAATAAAAATCTAATTGTTCAGAGACCGGACGGCATGAGTTTGATTCCATGGAAGATGGGCCGGTTGCTGGTATGGGATGCAACTTGTTCAGATACGCTGGCCCCTTCCCATCTACATGGAACCAACAACAAAGCTGGTGCGGCTTGTGAAGCGGCTGAAAAAGCGAAAGCATACAAATACAGGGGTCTAGGCTCCGAATATGATTTTGTCCCATTCGGTGTCGAGACCCTTGGTCCGTGGGGTCCTAGCGCTATAAAGCTTTTTAAACAAATAGCAAAAAGGTTAGTCGACATCACAGGAGACCGAAGAGCTGGCAGCTACTTCGGACAAAGAATTAGTCTAGCTATTCAAAGGGGGAACGCTGCCAGTATCTTCGGAACCTTGCCTAAAGGGACTCCTTTTAATAATATATTTTAGTATTATAATTTTTAAGGTTTTTAGTTTTAGTGTCATGTTATTAATTGGTATTATAATTGTTCTGTTAAACAGAACACAACAAACGCTACAGTTTTGGTCCAAATAGTTAATGGCAGTATGCCTCCAAAATAGGAAGGGAAGGTAATGCTCAAGGAAAATAAACATATTAGCTTGTATTATTAATTATTCTGTGATATTAGTAAGTACCTAGCACTCGTCGAAGTAATCGAAACAATTGGTTAAACGTCTCTGAAGAACGGCAGTCTTGAGACTAATCGTTTTAATTCAACTTCTAATTGTAGGTACTGTTAGTAACAGTCGTTAATGAAAGGCGTTGATGCCAGCATTAATTTAATCAGCAATACGAGTAGCCAGTAGAAGTTTTAATTCGATTTATGTATCTTTTAGCCAATTTATACATAGTTTGTCACCCCCCATGGCTTCACAATTCAGTTTTTTTTATTTAATGTATGTTATTATGCGTTGCTTTCAGTAAAAATATACCTGAGCACAATTTAAATAGGTCCTATATAACCTGTTTCGAAAATCGTTTCTGAAGATCTAGGTCTCATTCATGTGAAATTCTTATCGAGCATAAAACAGTATACCACTCGCATACTTCGGTCGCGTATTGTAACAAGCTGAACAACTGCGCCGCCGACCATCAAGCTTCCTACTCTTAAAGTATGTATAACTAGGTATAGATACCTAGTTATGTATACTCTAAGTTCCTACTATTATTTCATGTACATTCCTATATCAAATCAAATCAAATCAAAATCTTTTTAATCATTTTGGCATCACAGACGCACATATGAACGTCAAATTATCACAATGACTCTACCACCGTATCGGAAAAAGAACCACTACTCAGAAGATACGGCAAGAAACTAAGGGGCATTTTTTTTTTAGAGATTTTGTTACAATTTTTTGGGATTTTACAATGTTATGTTTCTTATGTACCAGTTGGTTACTTTGCAGAAGTGGAATGTTCCAAGCATCTTTGTCTTCTATGTAATTACGAACAGTGTAGTATGCTTTTCTCATTAGAACATTCTTACTTTATATATATAAGCATTCTTAGTTTCTTACGCGACCGATATGGCACTGTGTTTAACGCCGAACCAGTATTATGACGATTGACGTTGACGATGAGACGTTGACAACAATGTAAATCAGTTGAGGGATGTATTTATCCAGCTCAAGCCCGCATGCTGCCTCTTGACTTGGACCCTGCGCTGTCCTTCTGCACTCACCTGGTCTACGGGTTTGCTGGAGTCCAGCCTGATACCTACAAAATGGTGCCCCTCAACGAGAACTTGGACGTAGATCGCGCCCACGACAACTACCGCGCAATCACCAACTTCAAGACCAAATACCCAGGACTGAAGGTCCTGCTCTCAGTTGGCGGCGATGTCGACGTTGAAGACGCGAACAAATATAACCTTCTGGTGAGTTATTTACAAGTACCTATTTAAACTGTTTAATTACAGAATAAACTTTTTTAATGGGGAGATTTAAAACCGTAGTGACAATTTTCCTTCGAAATATATATACCTATTGTAAACACAATATCTACAGACTTGAAATTGGGGCCCTGTAATACCTACTCTACCTACTTACGGTGCAAAGGAAACTCAAAGCGAAAAGTCATCAAACAGAGCTCAAGCTTTGTTAATTACATTCCCATTGGTATTGCTTTGCTGTAAATTCGCTCTTGCACTATTTCATTAACGGTAACCTTTGATCTTCAAATATGTCAAATACATGAAACACCGATTAAAATCTAAATAGGAAGTAGAATTAAGATAATAAATATAAAAGAAAATAGAAAGAAATAAAATGATTGAGTTTGACTAAGTTGAATAACTCGCTTGACTCATTAAGTTCAATTTAAACCCTTTTTTATTTTTTATATAAAAAAGTATATTTAAATATATTATAAGTTTTATAGTTTAACTCCTTTCTAGACCGTTATAATGTACCTTTATATTTTTTATTTCTGTCTTGGAGTTTAGAGTCAGAATTTATGGGGCGTCAAATATAACAATTCACAGCGAGCATAAACCTAACAACAAAGGCTAAAGGATGGGTGATCATACATTTTCAGTTCAATTTGTCACACATGCCTGAAAAATTAACCATTTATTCCCCATTCAACATAATAATTGAAACCAGTAAAGTAATATTGAAAGCAAAGTTAGTCTGTTACGCAAAAAAATCTTCGTTACTTTTTCGTACTGCTGTGTATATGTACTATTATGTACTATAAATTGTATATGATAAAAGTAAACTGGTTCTTACCAATAAAGGTAATCAGAATCATATGTGTACATACCTACATATGTACCTAATCTACATTCGCAATGGTATGTATGTTATACCAGCCACTGAACTGAAAGTTGATTTAATGTTGAATAACTTATGACTTTTATTAGAACTTGTTCCTGACTGATGCAAATTGCGAATCAGCAAAAATGCATGGCAAATTCTAAATAGTTCCACCAGCGTTGTAGCCAAATGGCAATGGTTTTATATCATAGGTGTTTTACGCAGACGCATTTGCAGATTTGTAGATAAGATTGGTATATTTTTGAAAATTGGATAAAGTGATATAAATTTCCAACTAAGAATACCTATCTAAAATTCCATACAAGTCTGCCTGGAGCTCTAAACCAAAAGCTAAAGTAGCTACTGACGTAGTAGTACTTAGTATAGACTTAGATACCTAAAAATCTTATTCATGTCTTTTTTGGAAGACGGTCCCCTAGACGGAGATCACATTAGGACTGTTCAAATGTTTTTTTTTTACGCTAAAGCATTATTTGCATTTTGTAACGTAGTGTAAGGTTTCAAAATAAAGTCTGTTCTTTTAGATTATTTTTCAAGATTAGTTTCATTATTTTAGGATTTTTTTAGCACTAGCAACACGGAATTTATAAATTGGTTGGAAAAAGTCGCTATGTTGACTTTGCCACGTTTCCGTTGGAAGTATTTTTCAGACGAGTCACTCGGAGGTTGGGGCATTCTGTCGACTGTGATCGAACTGTACGGTTGTGCTGAAGAGTGTGTTTTTAGTGTGAAATAATAAGTGTTTTTAAAAGTGAAAATAGTGAAGTTTTATTGAAAGGAAGTTCCCATCGCTTATAATTCAGAAGTGACAACAACCACTTTCACGTAAGTACACGCCCTTAATAATTTATGTAAATTCAAAATTAGGAAGTAATACGTACGTATACATTTATTAAACTACACAAAAAAAAAGATTTTGTTAGCATGCACCGGTCGGGACTTCTCCGAGACTATCCGGGTGTGGTAACTTAATCAAATTGTGTCGGTGTTAAGATTCATTGGATCAAGGCTATTGATCGATATTTGAAACTCCCGACATGATTTATTGCAACAGAAAGATTCCTTTTATTAATTGATCATTAAATTAAGTCAGAATTTGAAAAGATTTTGTTAGCGTGCACCGGTCGGGATTTCTCCGAGACTATCCGGGTGCGCTTACTTAATCTGATTATAAATTGTCGGTGGTAAGATTGTTTGATCAGGGTTATACCTTGATCGATACTTTGAAACTACCCGACTTGATTTTACTGTAACTAAAAGTTGTTTTTCATTGAATGATCATTTAAATAAAATACGAAAGTGATGCGTACTAGCCAGGACCACCAGATACTTTGATCATACGAGTTACTGTCTGTATTCAAGTTCGTTTGATTGGGGCTACTCTCCAATAACGATGTTTGAAACTGCGGACATGGTATAGCGTTTTAAATCATTTAAATCTAAAAATTGTGCTGACACGAGTCGGTCGGGACTATCCGGTCGTGTAGGTATGATTAGTTGAGTGCTGTGTCGGTGGTCGAATTTGTTGAATTGGGGCTACTCTCCGATACCAACGTCTGAATCGGCCGGTATGGTGCACAACATTTGGAATTCAATGATATTAAAATAAGCCTTCCCTAATGCGTATGATTTATTGCAAACTATAATTATATTGTGCGGATAGGTGTCTCAATAGTAAAAAAGAGCAAGGACAGAACAACATTTATAGAATTAAATTTCTGATAAGTACTTTCATTTATTCTTACTATATTAACATTTGAAATATTTCTCGAGTCACAGGAGAATGGAAGATGGTGAACGTGATGAAGAAGAACGGCTAGCGACTCCTCGTCGTGAACCAAGTGCTGTGAGGCGCCGTAGCCGCTTCAGAGGACGCAGTAGCAGTCAAGATCGATACCTGCGCGGACGGGAAGAAGAGTTGGAGCGCGAACGAGAGCGCCTCTACAAGATGGAGAAGGCGCTTCAAAAGGAGCGCGACGGCAGCATCCGGAGGTTGCGCAGTGAGCAACGTGAACAGCGTGCAGATTCCGAACACCAACAGAGCAGCAACAAGAAGTCATCTCGGGAACGAGAGGGACAAGATCTTCGAAACCGTGGCGCCAGTTCCGGGCGTCATACAAGGTCATGTAGTCCATCCTTTTCTACTAAATACATTTTTACATTACTACAATCGCTTAAAAGTAATCCAACGCCACAACCGGTTGAACCGAGAGCACAAACGAGCAATAAACTTGATTTTAAAAATATTTTGCCGGAATTTGACCCTTCTTTGAAAAACCAACGCATTGATGTTTGGCTTAGAAAAGTAAACGAATGTGCCTCTGTTTACGGTTGGGATGAAAAGACGACAATACATTGTTCAATGCAAAAACTGCAAGGACTGGCCAAAACCTGGTACCAGAGTTTAAATACTATCCTTTTTTCATGGACAGAGTGGCAGGAAAAGCTTATCAAGGCTTTTCCCTATGAGCAAAATTATGGACAGTCCTTGGAGATCATGTTGAGACGAAAGAGTAGGTACAACGAACCCATCGAAAATTACTTTTATGAAAAGCTTGCGTTACTTAATCAATGTGACATTACTGGTAAACGAGCTGTTGACTGTATCATCCATGGTTTAACTGATAGAACTACCAAGTCTAGTGCTCTGGCGTTAAGATGTGCTGAACTCTACCTACTTCTTCAATATTTGCTAAGTAACAAAGAATGCGCGTATCAACCGTCGTTCAGACACAAAAATACAGAGCACTTCGTTTCATCCGACTTGCCACACGGTAGGACCGACAAACCAACAAACGTCAATCCTGCGTTGTTTTGCTATAATTATAAAGAAAAAGGCCACCCTTATCTTAAATGTAATAAGCCGTTAGTGAAGTGCGATTACTGCCATAAAATTGGACACCAAACTGAACACTGCCGATTAAGACAAGGAAGCCAGTCTACGAAAACTTCCACGGTACCGAAGACAATGTGTATTACGAGTTCTAATCCAAGTGAAAAATTTATTAAAAATGTAACGATTAATGGCGTGCCGATGGAAGCATTCGTAGACTTTGGCAGTGAAGTCACCCTGATAGGTAGATCTAGCGTCGCTAAATTAAATGCCTCTCATGACGGTGTACCATCAACAATGAAAGGTTTCGGTAAAGGTTTAGTTCTATCCTTAGGGTCAGTGTCGCTAAATTTAATAATTGACGGGGTAGCTGCAGTAGTATCATGCAAAGTCGTAGAGGATCATTTACTTGACAGAACGATGCTCATCGGTCAAACATATACTGAGCAACCTCATATTGTAGTGTTTAAAGATGCTACCAAGTTGCAGTTCTTAGATGTCGGATCAGAGATTCCCGCGCATTGCTATAACGATGATGGACAGTCGATACGAGTTAGGATGGTAGGTCGTAGTAGGCTGTACGGAGCAGCAAGTGTTAGGGCTGCAACAGAATCTACTCTTAATGGGAATGTCTTATTAGATACGAAGATTGTAGGTAAACCCAATGAACAGTATGTCGTACTCGGAGGTATTTATCAAGTTAGGAATGGCCGTTTAAACGTTACAGTTACACCTTGCTCCATTCCCTGCCTGCTTCAAAAGAATTCCGTGTTTGCTCGGGGCGAGAGGGTTGAAGTAGTCAATAGAGTAGTAACACAGGTGGATTCAATTTCTGTAGCGGAACATTCTCAACTCAAACAGATCGATGAATGCCAAATAAAAATCGGTGAGTCTGTATCAGTCTGATAAAGCTAGGCTTTTTGAATTGCTTAATCGTTATAAACATTGCTTTGCCTCTGAGTTGACAGAATTAGGGCGCACCAATGTAACAGAAATGAACATTGAACTGCACAATGATCACCCGGTTGTATATAGGCCGTACCGGCTTTCACATCATGAACGCGACAAAGTGAGAGGTATGATTGGCGAAATGTTAGAGGCTGGGATTGTCAGGGAGTCTATATCGAACTATGCCAGCCATGCAACTATGCTAAACTGGTAGACAGGCCAGTTCTTGCCATTTACGATCACACTGCAGTAACGGAGCTCCATACCGACGCTAGTAGGTTAGGTATAGGTGGTATACTAATGCAACGTTCTAATAGTGCAGAGTCGTTACATCCCGTAGCGTACTATAGTCGGCAAACAACTCCGGAAGAGAAAAACTTTCACTCTTACGAGCTTGAGACGCTGGCGGTGGTATGTGCCCTGAAAAAGTTCAGAGCGTTCTTGCTCGGAAAGGAGTTTACGATAGTCACCGACTGTAGTGCTCTTCGTTCTACATTCCAAAAACGGGATCTTATTCCTCGTATAGCGCGTTGGTGGCTAGCGTTACAAGAGTTTAATTGTACAGTAGAGTACAGAGCCGGTACAAAAATGGCTCATGCAGATGCGCTATCAAGAAATCCTATAGTTGACACTGCTATGGGAGACACCGTACAACACCCTTCCATTTTAGCTATAAGTGACGAAGATTGGCTTCTTACGCTGCAATTAGGTGACACAGAGCTAGGTAGGATTCGCGACATTGTAACCAGTGATCTAAATTCCAAAGGGCTTGAGTATATTCAGGAAAATTATGTCGTAAAAGACAATAAATTATTCAAATGTATAGACGGAGACAAAGATAACGTTAGGTGGGTGGTCCTTAAGGGTGCAAGGTGGCAAGTGTGCAGGATGAACCACGATGATATAGGGCATGTTGGGTATGAGAAAACGCTGGAACGTATAAAGAGATTGTACTGGTTTCCGAAAATGTCGCGTTTTGTAAAAAAATATGTGGGGTCATGCATTGAGTGTGCATATGCGAAAAGGACCTCGACTGCGCGTGAAGGATTGCTTCACCCTATTGCTAAAGTCGAGGCACCGTTTCATACCGTGCACATTGACCACCTCGGACCATTTGTGAAATCTAAAAGAGGCCACACGCATATTTTAGTAACTGTCGACTCGTTTACAAAATTTGTGTTTATTAAATCTGTTAGGAACACCAAAACGATAAATGTCATTAAGGTTTTGGAGGACATTTTTGATACATTTAGGACCCCTGACCGTATAATAAGTGATCGCGGTTCTTGTTTTACTTCGCACGCGTTCAAAAGGTTCTGCCTAGACAGAGGTATAAAACATGTTTTGAACGCTGTGGCGAGCCCTAGGTCTAACGGGCAGGTAGAAAGGTACAATAGGACTATTCTGGATGCTCTAACGGCACTGAATCTAAAAGACAACGAAAAGGACTGGGACAATAAATTAGGACGGATACAATGGGGGCTTAATAATAGTATGCAAAAGACGATAGGTAGGGCACCGGCTGAAGTAATGTTCGGAACTATGATGGATAGTGAACGAAACCCAGCTTTAAATGAAATAACTGATATAATACGTAAGCCATACGATATGTCTTCGGCGCGGCAGGAAGTGAAGAATAGAATTGATAGAGAACAGGAAAAACTAAAACAATACTATGACAAAGGGCAAAGACCAGCACGTGTTTACAGTAATTAATACAGATTTGGTAAAAATCACTGAAATGGTTTTTCAAAATGATGGCAAGAGTACTAAGCTCCTAGCGACGTATGAAGGACCATTTAAAGTTGTAAAGATTTTGGGGAACGATCGCTATAAAGTGGCGCCTATTCCTGGATTTGAAGGGATGAAAAATAAGCGCAAGACCACGATAGCGTCAGACCGAATGCAACCCTGGATACACATAGCGTCATTAGAACTTGATAATGATGACAATGACTTAAAAACTATGAATGACAGTTATGGTGGAATTCACGACTAATAATTTAAGTTGGATCCTAGTTTATTTATTTTTATGGATATTTTAAATGATTTTGCTACATAAAACTTTATTGATTGTTTCAGGTCAAGAGCGAGAATGGATGGGTTCGCCGCTTGACCACACTCCGCGATGTTATGGTTTTCGATGGATACATAAGAGATAGCGAGATGGATGGATTCGCTATTTTCTTATAAAATGGTTACCTCGAGAAAGGATGGGTTCGAGGCGATGGTTGTTTTATAAAATGGTTATCTCGAGAAAGGATGGGTTCGAGACGATGGTTGTTAATTTTTACTGGATGGTTAATATTCTTGATAGTTCTTATTCTTGATGGATAATACCTACTGTTGATGGTTAATATTATTACTGATGGTTAAAATTCATTTTGTATAAACTTCGATAGATAAAATTTTGAGGGATATTATGTTAAAATAATTGTGAATTTGCGTTTTTTTTTTCTTTTCTATATACTTGTTTTTTTATGTATAAATATTATTGATGATAGTTAAAGTTTATGATATAAACATTTTGATAGATATTATGTTAAATACTAATTTAGTTTTGTTATAATGATAATTTTTCAACATGTTAATATCAAATAGTTTGTAAACAATAATAGAGGTTTATATATAATGTCGTACCGATACAGAATGACTCAACTTGCCGAGTGTAAGGTTTCCAACAGAATCGTGTATGGGGTCATACACGTCATCAGGATGGTCGAGTGTAAGGTTTCAAAATAAAGTCTGTTCTTTTAGATTATTTTTCAAGATTAGTTTCATTATTTTAGGATTTTTTTAGCACTAGCAACACGGAATTTATAAATTGGTTGGAAAAAGTCGCTATGTTGACTTTGCCACGTTTCCGTTGGAAGTATTTTTCAGACGAGTCACTCGGAGGTTGGGGCATTCTGTCGACTGTGATCGAACTGTACGGTTGTGCTGAAGAGTGTGTTTTTAGTGTGAAATAATAAGTGTTTTTAAAAGTGAAAATAGTGAAGTTTTATTGAAAGGAAGTTCCCATCGCTTATAGTAGGTATATAAATATGTTATGAACTTTATCGTAGTTGGAGTCCCCGCAAGCTCGTACCGCGTTTGTGAACTCCGCTGTGTTGCTGGCAGACCAGCACGGCTTCGACGGTATCGACCTGGCCTGGCAGTTCGCTAAGTTCAAGCCTAAGAAGATCCGCTCCACTTGGGGTAAGTAATACGAATCTAACAACCTAATCTTACAGGCTTGTCCACTGGCGTAGCCACTGTTCTAGGGGAAACCCCACGGAGAAATATTTTTATGTTGTCTTAGGAGAAAGCAAGGCTTTCAAAAGACGTTGATTTTATTTTATTTTGTATTTCTTACGGCGCTACGATTTCTGCACAGTCTACACTATATATAATGTTCATATTTCAAAATGAAATTAAAAACAGTTGATATTTGTATTGGTTGACTCTCTTGTAATCAGAGTTCATAAAGCAGAAGTTGTGCACATATTCAAAAGCATTGAACTGTTTGATTTATCGATTTGTAAGGCCATTCAGTTGCAGCGTTAAATGCGGAACCGAGGAACTCAATAAATTCAGACAGAAATTCAGAATTCATTCATCATTCATTCATTCAAAATTCATGGCAATTACATATGCCATTTGGCATACGGGCTTTTACCAATTCCTATTTGAATAATAACCGAATGCTGTGGTTTTCTTTCATTTCGATTGTTTAGAAGTAGTTCATTCTATTACTTAGTATTCCATGCATTAATAATAATAATTAGTGCTTTTACATTATAAATGCAATCAAATGAAATTCTTGAAGATTATTAGATTTTCATATAAAACCTTGAGATTTTTAAGAGTGTGTATCATTTTATATGTCAGATCAGTCATTATTCTGACTTTCTTGAATCCGTGTTAATGGTAATGTTTTAGGCGTGAATTATTTAACTATGTCCTACTCAGGTTCCATCTGGCACGGCATCAAGAAGACCTTTGGCACGACCCCCGTGGATGAGAAGGAGGCCGAGCACCGTGAAGGATTCACCGCGCTAGTTCGGGAGATGAAACAGGCCCTCAACGTCAAGCCCAACAAGCAGCTATCTATCTCTGTCCTGTGCAACGTTAACGCCACAAGTAAGCAATTTGTTACAACTGTTATAAGTATCACATTTATATATTTTAAAGGTCATTATTACGTCAACAGTCAAGAGCCACATCAACGGCAATCATGAATTAAGCCATAAAAAGCACCAGAATGGTATGAAATGTTTGTATCCTTTCACATCGAGAACCGATAAGTGAAAGTAGAAAAAAACCTGATGTTTGACCATAAACGACAATAAACACTAACCCATTGGCAGAAGCACAGATATTGAAAGGGAACTTTAATCTGATCTCTATGGGTAGAAGCCTGCACAAATTGTGTCCGTCGTGTCACTCTCGTATTGAGATAGGACTTTTAAAAAATATTTTTTTCATCCTTAGATCCTATTTCCTCAATAGGATTCCTATAGGAAATGGGGAAACAAGTACTACAATGACCATGGTTCTAAAACCCACAATGCCAAGGCATCCAGTGTCCAGAGAACAAACATGCTGCTTACATCGTCTGCAGCAGCTAGTAGACGTGATAAAACACATGTACTAGTTGTCAGCATGCAATAGAAGTTGGCATTGGAATTAGTAAGACAACTATTAGAAGCTCAAGTTTTATATTAAATTATACAGGTATATTATAGCTCCTTGGCATTTACATACAGCTTAAGGCTGTGACGGGCCTTATTATTTTATATTATATGAGAAGCCAATGCCATCAATGAAGATAATTGGTACAGGCACTTTCCTTGTCGTAAAGCATCCACATTGGATAGCAGCATATTCATATACCATAGCATTTTTCCTTTCTAAGGATATTAGCTACTTTTTTGATAATTACGACGCAATGGTTTGTGAAACATTTTGGCGAAACAATAGCCTCCTTTTTGTTTCCTTTTGCGTACTGAGCTTGGTAAATTCCTGAAAAAAGAAAATTGCCATTGAAAAAATTATACATTAGTTGTTTATGCTAAACAATGAGGCTACCGCCTTCTTTTTATGTAATATGGTTACCTACAATACCTGCGTAATAATGCAAGTGGGTTACGTTGCTGAAAGCTGTATACAGATAATAGGGGATCGGACAGTCATCGAGAAAAAATCTAAAATGTAGTCAGAACGAATGTTCGTCGAACCAGAAAGATCAGTCAATTAATATTTTTGTGAAATAATAATGATTTATATTTTTAAATCAATAAATAATTCTGACGTTTTTAATCTGTTCTTCATCTCAAACGAAACAACAATCACAGCGCATGACGTCATTTGCAGGCAAATGCCATGAGTCAAACTTGTGTTTATTTTACGTTTTTGCTTTTCATAAAATGTATTTTTGCTAATTTTTTTGTTCCATTACTACAATATAGTGCCCAAACTTCACAAAACGTATTAGAATCTCTTTGCTAGTTTTATTTCGAAGACTTTGTCGTTTTCTACCTACATATGACGTCACAAGTTTTGAGGTGACCTTTTGCGCGGCAATATTTGAAACATAATATTTAAATACAGTTTTAGATACTTTAAGAGCGTTATTTAATTAAAATACTATTTTTCATGGCTATATATATTAATTGTAGTTAATTTAAAACACTTTCTGAAAAGTTGTCCGATCCCCTATTAACAGTAAGCATACTTTGTACTCTATATGATACTTTAATATAGTTTTACCCTCACTTTATATTTAATGTACTTACATTTAATTTATTTTATTTGGTTTAGCTCAAAGGTCTATCATATAACAGCTATATCACAGGACAGCATTTTCAATCTGACATTTAGGAAGTACCAGAGAATTGGTAGCGGTGCAGTAAAATCTTTCGCGTATAAAAGCAAATTAGAATTAGGTACCTACTAAATTAGCTTCTTATTATTATGGGAAATAGCAAATTTTTGACGTCTGTACTGTTGGTGTGATTCCCCTAGCTTTTTGCAAAAGAGCCCCTACTGTTATTACTGTGTTTCTTAACCAATGTAGGTATTGCACAAAAGAACGAACAATTCAATTGGCTCTGTGGGTGTAACCTATTATATTTCATCTACTGGGCTTTATTTAAAGGATATCAGTTTGACCTTGTTCGTTTCGCTTGTATTGTTTATTTGGTCTGTACTTCTGTTAGTTATATTATTATTGCAACGAATATGATTGTATGTATAAATATAGGTACCTACTTTATACTCGTACAAACGCAGTGTAGAAAAATGAAAATAAACATAAAATAATGTAACTCGACCAGCTATAAGCTAATAAGTAGGTAGTTTATAATAAATAATGATTTGTTTAGAAAAAACATTTCTAAAACAAAATTCGGTGCAAAATAATTATTCAACAAAGTAGTAGTAATTGTGTAGAATTACGATTGGAGGGTATTATGCCCTTCTAATGTTTTTGTTAAAGTCAGCTAAGATTGCCCGAAAGCTTTTTCATTAATTTCGTTTTAATTAAGCTAGGTTCGTTAGTCTCAATGCGATTTAGAATGTCTTATTGTTATCTTCTCGAATCCCTTATTCTATTAAAATGTTCTTAGCGTTGTAATAGTAGGTACTATTTAGGTATTCAGCGTAAGTATTATCTCAAGGCGCTTGCTGACCGAGAGCATGCGCGATAAAATAAACAAATTCGGTTGGAAACAAGGAATTCGGTTTTTGGCCAAGTATTCTAAAGTACCTAGCTCAAAGGAACGTTAATGATGCTTAGCAGAGCAGCATTCAATTCGGTTTTACAACTTCGAGAGTTACACAATACAGTAGTTAGGTATACACCGAAGATTCGTTTGTGTGCTTCGAACAAGTAATTCTCATTTGTTAGAACTCTGAGGAGATTAAGTTCTCTAAGCGACAAGGCCTTCCATTGTGACTCACTTGCGCCAACGATAAATCTTAACTGAACTTGTTTTTTTTATATAGACATTGACACTTAACTCGACTTTAACTCATGACCTTGACGTTGGCATGGGACTAACACCCTTATTCGATAAACTATAACAATATAGTCGATAAACTTGGCTAAGTAAGGCACAATCAATCAGAACTCCACAATCCACATCGAATGCGGTAAATAAAATGATGAGCAAGAATACGGGTGTTAGTTCTATGGCCACCTAACTTTGTGGTTGTTAATAATTTATTCTGTAAGCAATATGTAGGGTTTCATCTTTCAATATAATAAAGAATTTATTCAACGACAAAAAAATAATAAATAACCGTGACTGTATCAAGTATGCAACCGATCCGTATGAAGCGTTTTGCAGATTCTTTCATCATGTGGACTGCTAAGGAGTGGAACGCTCTATTTATCCAATAAAAAAGAAGACAAGAAACAAATACTAAAGTACATTTACTATTTATTGTGCAGTCTATCACGACGTGCCGGCGATCATCAACCTGGTGGATATCGTGAACCTGAACACGTACGACTACTACACTCCGGAGCGTAACCCCAAGGAGGCCGACTACGTGTCACCTATCTACGCGCCTCAGAACCGTAACCCGCTTCTCAACACCGAGGCCGCTGTCTCCTACTGGTTAGAGTACATTGAATATTATATAGTTAAAGGCGCTCATAAACGGGATAGTATTGCAGCAATTCTTGATGTATTTGTAGGTATATTGCGAGTGGGCGGCTATATTCGGGAAAACTTCAGACCACGGTTGTCCGAATCTGGGGGCGGGAGGGAGCTGGTGGGGTTGTTGATTACTCCCTATATCAACGAGTCACGTTGTGACACTTTTTCTGTTCTCTTTTCCGTAGACAGGGAGGGTATCAATTGAAAGATGACACCAACCCCTTCAAAATGACACCCTAAATTCGTGCAACCGTTTTCGGAAGCCAATCCTTAAATTCTGCCACTCAGTAAAAGACGTGCAATATTTTTTTTCTTCTTTCGCTGTCATATAGTTTTACACAGTACACTATTAAGGTTCCGAAAGGAGCCCTGCACTCAAATTATAAGGATCGCTTTAAAGAATGTTCGTCGACAATCTTGAAGAAATCCCTGAGTCATGTTGAGTCAAGGTAAATTTAAGCTACCGACTTAGAATAAGCGTCTGACACCCCCGTCTCTGTTTTAGCGAAATTTTAATTCTATCCATATCTGATCAGTTATTACAAAATAATTAGTTATTATAAAATTTCTACAGCAGGAAATCTATGAAATCGTTTCGTAAATAACAAAAATCACACACGCGAAAAGGGTCAAAAAAAAAGAAAAGAAAAGAAAAATGGTAAAAAAGAAGTAGAAAAGGGGAAAGTCTACGACTATAATTTTATTTCCAAGACTTCTGGAAAGCCGCACCTGATTGTAATAATAAATAATAATTCGCATAATTTATCTCAAATAATACGCATTGTTTCGTTTAACTTTACGACTGAATTTGTAACCCGGTAAACCCTTGCGGGCCCAGGATAATGGGGTAGGTATTTGACTGATATCTAACTACATATTTGGAATTTATTAACACATAAATTCCAAATATGTAGTACAGGATTAATTTTAATAAATACATTTTAAATGTAACGTATCAAATTAAGCATTTTAATTTACACAATATGTAGCAGATCATTGGCTTCTCTAGATATTTTAGGGTATGTTTCGAGATTATTTACTATACGCAACGACATACACAGTGATTCGGCTCCATATAAGTGGTCTAAAGTAATTTTGCATGAGATAGTAGTGCACGAACCACGGGGTTCCCGCGTGACCTTTCCCCGATCCTCTGGGAATCTAGCTAAATTCCACTTTGATGGTAACTTACGACCGTATCTGTATAAAAATTCTGATTATATGGCAAGATCCCGTTTACCTTATTTTTTAGGGAAACATTACTGAGGGTTATTAGGATTGACTTCCTTTGTTGTCTCGGTGCCTAATAAAGGTCAATACTCATACTCCGTGCAGTGCCGGTCCGGGAAATAAATTAGATGAATCATGCGGGGCGTCAGTCGATTATTCCACTTCTGACAATGCGACGCTCTAATTTTTAACCGACTTCAAAAAAGGAGGAGGTTCTCTGTTCGATTGTATTTTTCTTTTTTTTTTTGTTATTCAGTACTCCGTCATTTATGAACCGATTTGAAAAATTATTTTTGCGTCGGGTTCAGTATAGCTACGAAGTGGTCCCATATAAATTTCATCGATATGTGACCTTGGACTTAGACGAAGATACATTGAAGTCGGTTTTTGTTTTTTTCTAAAAATTAATTATTATGTATTATGCCCTCAACAAGAGTCACGCTGGCGTGTACCTATTATAGGTTTCAGCGTAGATTTGTAGGAGGTCACAATTTTATGATTTTATTTTGCTTACTCCAACGATATGTCCTAGGGGTTTATTGTCTGACTCTAACATGTAAGTGTATCGCGATACCTTTCAATTTGACATCTACAGGATTTTACAAACTTCAGATCGTTAAACCAAGTTAAACTAGCGATAGCGATCGAAACTCACGTAACAATAGGAATAGATACATTATTATAGATACATTATTATTAATAAGTTTTACCTATAAGTGGTACGTATAGCTGGTATAGGTATGTGTAGATAGAAATAATAGCACAATAAAGAGACCCATGTCCAAGTTTTGATCATGTGTTGAAAACTTCAACAACAGTTTGCAAAGTAATTAATTGTCGTGATTCGCGGAGCCTGCTAGTTTGTAGGACGAGGGATACGTTGCTTCCCTTGCCAAAGGCTTGATTATATTTCATGCGTGCAAATTAACAAAATGGATTTTGTCTATATACTCAGATAAATACTTTATCTGAGATTCTATATATCTATAAATAGTATAAAACAAAATCGCTATCCGGGTCCTCATTTCTGTTTTACCGCTTAGGCTTAGGGTAACGCTTCACAGCTTAACAACATTTAGATATTTTTTACGGAAGGTAAAACAATTCATTCTAATATATAAAAATACTAGCTGATATCCGCGACTCCATCTGTGTAGAATTCGTTTTAAAGTTGTTCCTACGATCACTAGCAGTTAATTTTATCGGGATGAAATACTTTTACTTTTCATCCCGATAATTTAAATTAAGCCGGTAATTTAAGCCCTGGAATAAGACATATGATACTTCCTATGTCTTATTCCAGGGCTTAAATTACCTACATACCAAATTCATTTATAAATCCGTTCAGATGTTATAAAGTTAAGTGGTAACAAACAAACATACACACACTTTCGCATTTATAATATTAAGTTGGATGAGTAAAATGCATGTAGGTAATCTACAGAAGAAGATGTTCTTTATACCTATCTAAATCGAAGTTTACGTGGTTATAGCTATGTTAGGTAGGTAGGTAGCCTACCTATAGCTGGAAAAAAATATCGACAAGAAAATTTTGAGTCAACTAATCTCGCGCAATATGCAAGTAAAACGATACCATGAATGACTCCTGAATGTCTCGATTCAATCGCGCGTACAGAATTTTTCGTACATGTTTGTATGTGTTGCAAAACTGTATTTTATACTGCTCACGCAGACATGAATGGTTTTGTGGCTTCACTTTTGAGAGGAACTTTGTTAGACACTCATCATCCAACTACTAAGTAGAAATCCACTGGCATACAAGTTTAAGTTATACATTTTTACAACTATTATAAAATATGCTTATCTCTTTGATAATTTGTTACAGGCTGAGCGCCGGAGCTCCTAGTAACAAAATCGTGGTCGGCATCTCTACCTTCGGACGTACCTGGAAGCTGGACTCTGAGAGTGAGATTGCTGGAGTACCCCCGCTACACGCCGATGGACCTGGCGAAGCTGGTAAGGAACTGCTGCCACATATTTATTATGAAGCTCTGTGAGATGCATAAAAATGTTTTCACAATAAGCCCCCAGATGTAAGAATTTATACTCCTAGCATTCTAGGGGATTAGCAAATTTGTCTTCAGACATAGCAGCTGATATGTCCGTGGCTTTGACCATTTTTGGTCATAGAATACCAACGATAAAAGAGTGTAGGCAGATAATTTCTGGCACCATTCTTTAGTTCGGAAGCGGATTCAGCACGCTCGCTCTAAAAACGGTGAAGGAAAACATCGTGAGGAAATCCGCTTATTAATAGTAATAAGCTACGCTGTCAGCCAACTTTTCGTGTCTCGGGATGATGTTCGGTGAATGAAACATTGGTTAGACGAGTCTGAGCAATCGCTTAGCTGCCGTCTTCCTCTGCTCTATTTTCCGCTACATCGTCGCTCAAAATTAACATCAGGCGAGATAGAGGCCAAACATACATATATAATATAAACAATAAAAAAATACGTTGATAAACCTATAAACACGTACTAATAATAAAGATTTATTACTCTATATACTTAGAGTGAAATACCGTTCCAACATCAATCACCTCATTATTAGGTACACATTTTCGTATCAATTTAACACCATACCAACTTTTAAATCGGACTAGCATAACAATTTGCATAATATTTTGCATTAAATTATCGTCAATCAAACCTTTAATACAATTAACACGATTTCGTAACAGCCTTAATTAAGGCAGAAGTTGGCATTAATTGACAGTATTACTGACATCGACGGCGTGTTCTTAATGTAAGCGCAAAGCCAAACTGTAGCAGATATACCAGATTGTGAGTGAATATCTCTCACGCCTCACTAATTCGTCATACTGACATATTTAATATTCAGAGTTCAGTACATTAGATCTCGTATTACATAGTTATTGAATCAATAAACTTTTTGTTAATACTAAAAAGAGCTGTGTTCAGCTTATTGGCGTATTGTAGGTGCGTTTAAACAAAGGCGCGTCTCTAAAAATCTAATTCCGACTTATATGGCAATAATGAATAGAAGTGATGTTTGACCTTGAGCACTCTAATCGCCTGTGCGACCGACGTACATACTTTTACCTATATTTAGGCTGAGAAATTGAACTTATTTCCTAAAGATAAGACACTGTATGATATCATAGAAGCCAACTAAAGTTACGAACCTTTCCGCGCGAGATTTGCCAGTGCTATCATTAACACCGGCGCGGCCCAGATGCTCATCGCTTCGATATGAATTTTGTCTGATTGCCGGTATCCCGGTATTGCGGGTTTGGCTCACGAGTGGTATACAATTTGAAATCCGGCAAAAAGTTTTGTTATTTCTTTACTATAAAGTCACAATTTCATTTTATGAGTCCGTAGAAGTCCTACATTTGTTGACTTTTAATGTTGGCATAACGACATTGTAACCTTATTATTTTTTTACACCATTATTTTTTTTTTTTGATACAGATATATATTCGAATAAGGTGTTAATTTTTATACAAAAAAACAAATGAACCCACGGGTTAATTTCAATTTCACTATGGCGCATGTGGCACTATCTCGTTCCAAAAACATTTAATAATATTTTAAACTAATGTCATCAGGTCCCTACACCAAGACCGAGGGTCTCCTGAGTTACCCTGAAGTGTGCGCTAAGCTCATCAACCCTAATCACCAGAAGGGCATGCGCCCCCACCTTAGGAAGGTCACTGATCCCAGCAAGCGTTTCGGTAAGTACATTTGTTTGTCTAATCAAAACACGACGATGGAATTGGCAACTAAAAAAATAGGACAGGCGATTTGACAGAGAGATCTAAGAAAGCTGCGTAAGAATGCTAATATCTGTTGTTCTTTGAACTTGTAACCAATTTCATGTGCCAATTTCAACGTTAGGATTCTATAACCGCTGGTTAACAATAAATTTCAAGCTACACTGTCGAATGCCCATTTTCTTCATCGGTTTTCGTAGCATCAGAGATTATGAACCTTTACTGTTACTGTCCATATCAGCTGGAAAATAATCTGGACCCGGCCATTTTAGATTATTGACATTTCATTTCGATAAATCGCTATTGATTACCGAAAAAACAAGCTGTCAAGATCGCTCACGACGAAATGCTCAGCTTAAAGTACCTATACTTTCTAATATACCTACAAGTGAAGTTTATTCGACCAAATCTTCTTTTTTGATCATTGGATAAAATCGCTCTTGTTAATAATTATAATAACTTCGCCGATTGCTAAAACTCATTCTATGCAAATCTATGAATTCGATAACTTTGAAACTTTAGGAATCAGCGGTTGAATTTAACTTTTCAGAGTTGGGCTTAACAAAGGACGCAGATTTAACTCTCATATTTGGTTGGTACTCATTCATAGTGAGCTTCAAGCTTTATTTAAACAGTGTAAATAATGCTGCTGGTGCATTTAATGTGATCATGTGAAGCTGTCTTTATTCATGTATTGCTGAATCACATTATACATCATGAACAGCTTTAAACAAATGTATGTGTAGATTAAACACCTCCTAATTTAGAGAACTCAACAAATATAATCGTACCAAAATAAACATCCATCTTAATTTAATTGAAAACTTGGGACGAATCATCTGAAGTTACATCTTCAGAAGCTCGTTTGCGGGGAGCCTAATAATGTAACACATAACTTTAGATCAAGCGTCGGAACTCCGACATCAGTGATATTATACCTTCTGACACTTAATTTCACGCGAAACACATTTTTAATCACATGAGTGAACGCGGTAACGCTCGCAGCTCGTATGCTTGGCAAATTATGTGTTATACTGTCAATTAAAACAAGGGAAAACTACGCACGAGTATAACAACTGTTTGGCTAATAAGACAAATTCGCTTTGTAATATAAAGCTAATTTATTTCGCGATAAAAAGGCATTTAAAAAAGGTCTTAGCATTCAACTCGAATACGTAGATATTGGTACGTTTTATTAAACGAGTCATTTGGGTCTAGCTCTAGCCTAGAGTGTCTGAGCTATAGATGTATAAGATCGCATCGCACATGTTAAAAAAAAAAAAGATTATGTATTCTGATTCATGTTCTGTCCTTTCCAGAGATTGAAAAGTATCCACCCCTCTTTCTCTGTGTTACAATTTGCAATTCGTCATAATATTTTATTTCTTATCCTTTTGTGAAGTTTAGTGAATAAATATATATATTATAGCTAAATTATATACTTGCCTTCCAAAGTAAGCTACGCTTGTGGTGCAGTGGTCTCTTTGCTACGTGAACTAAACTAAATCACAACTAAATTAGGCTTGTTCTCGCTGAATTGGATTTAGTTATCTAAATAATTGAACAGCATAATATGTTGCATTGTTGGTCCCCTTCATTATTGTAATTTGAAATGTTGTATTCTACTCCTAACTGCACATAGATAATAAAATTATGAGCCATTGGCGCTAATGATATGATCAGACTTGCGATTTGCGCCTCTCGTGGTTTTTTAATGAAATTAAATTTTGACCGTCTGGTCCTGTCAAATATAAAACTTATTTTCATTTTAAACAACAAAAATTGCTAAATATTAAAACTTTTTTACTAATTGTATATTAGTTGTGTGTATTATTGTAACATATAAAGGCAAATGCTTTTTCTATGAGAGAAGGTCCGTGTCCCAGCGCAGCTGTGGGAACGTTTTGAGCTGATGATGATGATGATATAAGTACAATAAAAGCATCAATGGCCCATGCAAGATACAAAGAGAAGCATATTATCGTCAATTCGATACAAGTAATTATTGTGTTCAGAGGTCAAGCCTGTTGCGTTAATGTAGTGATAACCCGAAATAAGTAATTATTGTTACTAAGTATCGTCGACCTCAATATTATACTCGTGGCTTCGCTCTGGTGCCTATCGTAAAATAAATACACAATTATAGCGTTTTAGTCATAATAGTATTAAGTTTAAAGTAAAGTTTTAAATTTTTAGTTTTAGTTATTAAGTTCTTGTGATGAGATAACGTAACGTAACACAAATAATAGTAGCACTTATGTGCATAGATATCTTATTATTTTTTTATTGATACTGGGATCGTGGAAACCGAGAACATGTGGAGAAATTTTAATTATGGTCGAAGCAAGCGTGACCAAAATGCTGGCCTATTATATGTTTTGCCATTCAACCTGGCAATTCTGCCAGAAATTTGGGAACGTTGCCCAGGTAGCAAGCAGTTTGGTCAATTAAGATGGTATTATGTAGTTCGGAAGTTAGTTCTTTTTATCTTTGTTTTTGCTATGCCTATCATTCGTTTCGAAAATAAATGGTTATTTTATTAATATACCTACAATATTATAGCGCTATATGATTTTAATCGTTTCATCTTATATTTTTATTATGGCCGATACGCAGTATACCATTTACAATGTGTATTACATTTTAAATATACCTTAATACAGGACAAAAACATTACACATTGGTTTTTCAAGAAGCACGTTTTAGTAACTTTAAGCTTTACTGTCTTTTACATATTAATTAACTGTCACATCGGCTTGTGTGGAACTTTGCTTACTGTTATTGACACCCATTAAACGATAATAATACGCAGATTGACTGTCTAATAAATTTATTGGCATAAGATCGTCAGTCTAGATTCGTGTTGGTCTAATGGGTGTTTGTTCACTGCGTTATATATATTCATGTATCGTTTTCCACAGGCACCTACGCTTTCCGCCTCCCTGATGACAACGGCGACCCCGGTCTGTGGGTGTCGTATGAGGACCCCGACACCGCTGGACAAAAGGCTGCCTACGTCAAGTAAGTTTGGTTTTCTAGTGCCCGATATATACAAGCTTCGTACTATTCATAAAATTACTCAACATCGATATCACCGTTCGCCACCGCCGCACCCGGCCTGTTCATATTTACTTGATAATCTCGATATATATGTTAGGTACCTACACAATTTAAACTGTTAGGTTATTATTATATAATATTTATAACTAATATTATGTAATAATAACCCAATACATATTTATAATTAATATTTATAGCTAATGGTCTCAGGGTGACGAGCGCAGTGCAGAGCTGCGCAGGATTTTGCGAAACAAAGTTCAGGGTGATGCTGTTATTGTTATGGGCTGGCGTATTGCTTACCATCAGGCAAACGACCAGCTCGTCTCGTCATTCAGTTACATAAAAAATAAATTTAAGGACTTATCTTGTGAATCATTTCATGATAATATCGCAATATTTTTCTACAAAAATTAAAACAGTTGCAAATCGTTTCAGGTCCAAGAACCTCGGTGGCGTGTCGATCATGGACCTCTCAATGGACGACTTCCGCGGTCTCTGCACCGGCGACAAGTACCCGATCCTGCGCGCCGCCAAGTACCGGCTCTAATGCCTGTCCATAAGGCACCTGTCTCTAATGCCTGTCCCAGAGGCACTACTCTCAATAAATAGTCTAAACCTTATTTACCATTAGTACCTACTCATATTTACGTTTCAGAATGTAAAGGAACTTACTGATCCTTATTAGAATTATTATAAATATTTTTGTAATTAATGTAGACCGGCTAATAAACTTCAGTCAGAATGTATTTTTTTAGTTAGTTGTGATAGATAACAACAAGTGATTTTATATGTATCACGGATATATTCAAAAACACCTAGGACTTAAAGATAAATGTCACACTGTCTCCAAAAGTAATTAATAGAACAAACGTATTTAAATTATCTGTTTGTTTAATTTCACTCCCTCAATTATTGTTAGATCACCACGTAAAAACTCTATAACGTACATACGTTTAAAACTCCACATAGAATAGAAGTAGATACGTCACATATCTTTATTTAGTTTAAAAATAGCATACCAATATGATTTGAGGTACTAGTTGTACCATTATTAAAATTATTCTGTGGTGTACTCGTGCATTACTACTGTTATCTATTATGAGGTAATAGGCTGTGCTATAACTACATGTTACGTAGGTATACATACACCATCCCACACTACATGACAAATTTAGCACGTAATGCACCATAATGCGTTTGTTAAAATCAAGGCGCGTCTGTATCACTGCTACCGAGTGTTGCCCATAGACATTTACCTAATTCAAAAATTACTATACAGATATTTATTTTCTTTCTTAGGTAGGTAGAGGTTTTTACAATACTACTATATATTTATATATAAACACAAAAATGCGATTAAAAACCTAAACCTGGAGTCGCAGGCAGCGGGGCAGGTTCCAATATTAAAATTATTATTATTATTTTAAACCTGGTTTGTCCCACTGCTAGGCGAAGGCCTCCCTACGCTCCTTCCACTCCATACTTTTCTAGGCTATTGTTTGCCATTCTTTCAAATAGGAGCCCACAGGTGGAGGAATTCACCTCGCCATCTCTTTCTAAAATTCTAAAAGCTGAAAGATAATTGAATCATAATTATTTTTAACCACTAACGAGTAACTAGTAGGGAAGTTGTCAAGATTTCAGTCTCTTCCTAAAAGCAACTGTATTTCTTTATTTTCAATTCAGGTGCCCGTTACACTTACAGCACTACAACCAAAGCGTATCTACAAACTGTAGAAGCCTTCTCAAAACATTCGTAGATCCTACAAGCATATGTAGGATACGGAGAATCTCTGTATAAGCTATTCGTATTATTGTAAAGGTACTCAAACGTTCAATTTTATTGTTCTCATCATTCTAATAAAATTAATTAAACTTACGTAGTAATAGATTCTCTTTGTTACATAAGCAATCTGACCTATAGATATAGATATAGATGTCATTTTGTCAGACGTCAAAAATTTGATCCAGGAGTGTTAATGTCATTGTCCAGGAGCACAGAAAAAAATACTTTCTGTTCAATGTCGCAGTCTTTGCTCTGTCCAGGAGTGACCGTAATTGATAAATTCAACCAAAATTCTTGCCAAAATTAGTGGTATTAATGAAAAATGCTTAGTTGTCTTAACTGTTTAACATTGAGGTTACAGAGGAGTCAGTTATTGCCAAATTCAGTTTTAGCACATACAAAGACATGTCCAACCCAAAGAGCCGGTAAACCTGTTTGTCCCCTCCCTGTCTCTAAACCTGGTACTGGTAAGAGCCTTAAGGCTGTGTACACTGGAGGCAAAGGTTCCGGTCCTGGTGGCATTAAACTCCCAGATTTTGAGCGCGCCGTTTGCAGTGCCCCCGTGCGCTATGGTTTCATACCAGAGGAATGGTTCCTCTTTTTCTACTCCAAAACCGGCGCGTCGGGGCCGTATCTATTCGGGCTCACCGTCGGTAACTACTTACTTAGCAAAGAGATCTACGTAATGGAACACGAATACTATCTCGGCCTGTCCATCGGTTTAGTCGTCTACTACGTCACCACTAGAATGGGCCCTGCTATAGGTCAGAGCTTGGACAAGGAAGTCGACGCAATACAAGCAGAATGGGAGAAAGAAAGAACAGACGAAAAAGCCTTGTTTGAGGCGGCGATAAAAGCGGCGGAAATGGCACAAACGAGAGCCAACGGACAGCAGATACTGATTGATGCAAAGAAAGAGAATATTGCCATGCAATTGGAAGCTGCCTATAGGGAGAGGATGATGTTTGTGTATCGCACTACGAAAGGACGCATGGATTATCACGTAAAAAGATATAGAGCGGAGGCCAAAGTACAGCAGAAATGGATGATTCGATGGATATTAGAGAACGTCAGGAAATCAATAACTCCTGAGTTTGAGAAGCAAGCCTTAGACGCCGCTATACGAGACCTGGCCGCGGCCGCAGGAAAAGCGTAACAATATCAACATAAGTACGTCTGTTAAGTACGTACTTAAGTATAGTACTACAGTTTTATTCGTTAAAATTTTGATTGGAAATATAAATTTTATTGCTTAAAATCGACTATTATTTTGCCTAGTAAAGTATAAATATGGGTGCTTCGTAATTCTACCAAAGTAGTTTTGCTTACGATGCGCTTAAGCTGTATCGACATAATTGTTAAAATAAAATAAAATTGAGATACCTATTGTTTTTGCAGAATGTTATACCAAGTAACTCGTTTATTGTATTTTGTTATAACATATCAAGCGATCTCCCTGATGTCTGTTGAAGCACTGGAAGCTCTTGAATTCAACACCACGCAACAAAATGTAAATGGTATGTTAGAAAATAATCGTTACGCATGTCACTATCAATACAAACAAATACATTAATTTTGTAAACTTTTATGGCCCATAAAAATGATGGTCAGCATTACCATCGTGAGGGGCTTACGCATTGGCATTGGGTAGCCTTGATCTTTTAAAGCGTCGGCCCGCAATTAAGAGCAAAAAAGTCAGTAATTATCTTAAACATATTCTATCCAGTACCGAACTCATCATTGTCGCTGGGGTCTGCAGTTGCCGCCTTGCTCGTTGCAACCATACTTTTACAAAACGGAACACTGTTACTTTTCACTTCGCTTATTAGATGATGTCTGTCCATCCAAAGGTTGTCTGGAAGAGATCGCTCTTAGCCTTTTTAACCAGTTATTTCGTTTCTTTGAGTCCTACTTTTTAGTTGTCAATAAATAGTTATTGTATTGCGTTGTTCCAAACAACAAACACCTTGTCAATTTTTTCACTAATAACTATGTATGGTTTAAAAGCGTTCAAAGATAATAGCTGGGCACTTTGGTGCAAGTTGCAGCCGAATGGAAACGACTGCGCCTTGACTCAACAACATAGTTCAAAGTAAGTAAATGGGTAGGTATACTTAATAAATTATATACAAGTATTATGCCTTAGCCTGACTAGTTGTACCTAGTCTTGCCATAAATACAGAAACAAAGAAAAAAAAAATGTTTCTATTGTAAATAACATTTATTACTTTTACAGTGTATTAGTTTAATACATAAATATAAAACAATTTAAAATATAAAAAGCTTATTCGAAGTGGTCTCCGTTGGCTGCAATACAGTTCTTTAAACGTTGAGGCTAGTTATCAATAGAAGCACGCATTTTCCATGGGAAAATTCTTCACTGCCAATCGTACGGATTGTTTTAGGGACTCCAAATTATCATGGCGTTTAGAGCAAGCCGTACCCTATAAAACTGACCATAAATCATAAACCAGCGGATTAAGATCGGGACTAGACGCCGCGACGGCCAGTCTTCAGCTCTGATGAAGTCCGAAACGTTCGTTTCCAACCAAGACTGCGTAGATCGAGCTTTATGACCCGGCGCCGAGTCTTGCTGGAAGGACCATTCTTGGTTATTGAACATGGTGTAGTTATGGGGCTTCACTAACTTCTCCAGAATGGTATCTTGATACACTTGTGCCGATGTTTTGATACCTTTTTCCCGAAAGTATGGCTCAGTCACTCCTTCATATCTATATCTTTCCCCACAAAACCATCACTGAAGACGGATTGTGCCCACGTTGCACTCTGTCGCCTAATTGGGAAGCTTCCTTAGAGGTTTGAGCATAAATACGGTCATTTTGTTTGTTAAAATGTTGCTCAATTGTAAAAAAATCTCATCCGTAAACAAAATTTTTCTGTGACCTCCCTTTGCGTACCGCTTCAGTAGTTGTTTCGATTTTACCACCCTTTTCTTTTTTAAATTATCAGTTAAGAAATGACCAGTATGTCTCTTATAGGCTGCAAGTCCTAAATCATCTTTTAAAATACGCGACATGGTTCTAGGTGCTATCTTCATCTCCCTAGATAAAATCTTTTGTTTTCGGACTGGATTTCTTCGAATTGTTTACCTTACTGCTTTGACCACCTTTTTCGTACGAACACTACGTGGACGGCCAGATCTTTTTCTGTCACAAACAGAGGAGGTCTCATTGTGCCTATTAATAGCTCGGTACACAAACATTTTACTAATACCAAGCATATGGAAAGCTTAAAAATTGCATTTGGCTCCATACCTACTTTGTGTAAAGCAATCACAGCGATTCGGTTCTCTTTATCACCCCACTCTATTTTAATATCGTAAAATATTGTACAATGTATTAGCGCCAATATGAGAAAACTCAATGAACAATCATATAAAAATGACAGATTCCAAATTCAAATGTAATATTTTATTTATTTTAATTGTAACAGTATTTATAGCCAGACTAAGTATATATATAACAATAAAAATATTCGTTGTTATCTACAAGTCAGCTTCTGGTGGGGTTATACAATTATTGTAATGCAATAAATAAAACAGTCTAAAAAAGAACTAGTACCTATCTCTTATTTTTAAAACAAAACCGTTCATCCGCATCTGCCGGTTTATTTGCTTAGTGCTTCTAAACTTTATGGATTTTGAAGCGATTTTTACCATATATTATGAGTCATTTCTCAAGAAAAACTTCAATGCACCCGTGTGAAGCCGGGCGGGTTACTTGTTAGATAAGAATGTTTATTATACCTACCTACTATCTCGTCTTAACAACACCCATATCATTTTCGATAAAATTAATTATATTTAAATACTTTTTTTATGGCACTGAGTAATGAGACGAGCAGGTCGTTCGCCTGATGGTAAGTGCCACGCCTGCCCATAACAATTGCAGTGCCACCCAGAACTTAATATACAGTAAAAAGTACTACGTACTGCATTGCGCTCATCACCCGGAGACATCAGATATTAAGTGTCATATGCCCGGTAATTTCACTGGCTACAATGCCGTTCAAACCGTATCACAGTAATGCATGCGCTCAGTAGTGCTTGGAGGCAGAATAACTAGCAAATCTATGGTACCTTCAAAGACGGCCTCTCGCATACGAGAGACCTACAAGTATATACGTGCTCTATTTAAAAAATATTATTATCGTAACATGACTTATTAGTAATAAGTTATTACAATAATAATTTAATATAAATACTAATTAATAATTGTACCGTTTTGTTTCAGATTTTACTATGATATAAAAATGCAAGATTGTATGACGTTTACTTACGGAACTTGCAAAGTAGCTTACAATAAATTTGATAATCTAGCTGCATGCCACGACTCCTGTCGAGGTATGTAATTCATTCGTAACACTCACCGTTTCTGAACGCATTCGTAAAATAACATTCTTAGTTTAGTACTAGCTGCGCCCCGCGGTTTCATCCGCGTTTTACCGGGATAAAAAGTAGCCTATGTCATTTTCCAGGACCTAAAGTACCTACAAACCAAATTTCATTAAAGTTCCTTCGGTGTTCTTGCGTGATTGAGTAACAAACATCCATCCATCATTGTATTTATGCATTAATTTTATATTATATATTCATACATATCTATATGTTTATATATACATAAATATAATTATACAATGTCATTTAGCTGTTATTAGACAAGTAATGTTTCTTCACCATAGGTATATGTATATATATATATATATATATATATACATACATATATATATATATATATAAAACAAATATATATGTATATATATAATTGATAATTGGAGTTTTATAATGTACACGACACGGACCGACATATTTCTTTTAAAATTCCTGTCCATCCAAAGGTTGCCTGTGGTTTACCAGCGTGTTTGGTATTCAATAAAGGATAATTGTATTGTATTTCGTGGACTAGATTCACTTTGTTGGGTAAATAAATGTATAACTATAATATGAGTATAGTAGTAACTTTTACCTTTTACCAGGCCTAGCGCCCTCCGCACTGTAAGTACGAAGCTACAAGTACATAGCCGGACACCGACGGCGGGTCGCGCGTCGTTTCACGTGTCGCGTCAGAAGAGATAAGAGCTATGCGATAGAAAGAGACGCGCTCTGTAGGTTAATATGACTGGTAGGTATGCAGCGCTACGCGAGCTGAATTGATTTTCTGTGCACAAACATTTGTCCCGTCGCGGGAATCGAACCCGCAACCTCAGTGGTGTATGAGATTTGAACCAACCTGCCCAAACACTACACCACAGAGGCTGTCTGAGAGAGATGATAACTCTCTTAAACATGGACCATATTTGGTCCATGTCTTAAGCATAGGCCACCTGCCTTTGTGCCGCCTCTCCTAACTTAAGCACAAGGTTTTTTTTAAAGTTACTTAGTGACGAGACGAGCTGGTCGTTTGCCTGATGGTAAGCAATACGCCTGCCCATAACAGTAACACCGCCCAAAAGTTGGTTTTGCAAAATCCTTAGCAGCGCTGCACTGCGCTCGTCACTCTGAGACAATTAGCTGTTAAGTCTCATAATGCCCGGTCATTTCGCTTGCTACAATGCCCTTCACACCGGAACACTGTAATTCTCGCGCACTACTGCTTGGCGGCAGATAAACGGGCAAGGCGGTGGTACCCACCCAAACGGCCTGTCGCATACGAGAAACCTTCCAGCATTTATTTGCCTAGGTAATATTGAGGCAACAAATAATTGTATGTATATATTTAAGTAGGTCATCATCAGCCCATTACGTTCCCACTGCTGGGACACGGTCCTTCTCTCATAGAGAGAGAGTATGGGCCATAATTCGTCATGCTGGCTCAGTGCGAGTTGGTGGATGTCCTTGATTTTTTATGATAAATTCTTGGACAGGTATGTCCAGGGAAACCGGCAGGTTTTCTCACGATGTTTTCCTACACCGTTTTTAGAGCGTATGTTAAAACCGCAAATAACTTATGATTCGAACTCGGGTGCGTCGGATCGAAAGTCGCACGTTCTCCCACTGAGCCACACTCGCTCGTTTTTTAAGTAGGTACTTATGTAAGTACTATTGAAAGGAAAAACAAATTAATTAGTCATAAATTGAAAATGTAATTACACTTTTTTACGAGATTTATGTTGTCGGTATCATTTATAGGTTTATATAGGTACTAGCTGTTGCCCGCGACTTCGTTCACGTGGATTATAGTTTAACGCTGATGCAGAGTCTTTTTTTTTAGAGAGAAATGTCCCTACTTCGTTCGCGTCGACTACTTATATTTTTTAAAATTGGTAAATGGGCACTTGTTTGATGACATCTCGCCTGATGGAAAGCGAAGATGGAGCATGGTTGCCCATGAGATGAGATGCCTATTCACTCTAGACTTTGTAGCTATTTGGAAAAAAAGCTGGTAGAGCGTTCTACTCTTTAAGGAGTCCGCATGATGAAAGAATCTGCAAAACGCTTCGTACCGATCGGTGGGACATTAAGAACGTCCGGGGAAACGACTCTCCTCGCCTGCAAGTCCCTTAAGTGGAAATGAGAAGCAGGGATCGGTTAGTGCAATTCTTACCGAAGTGCTGTCGATAGAAGAGCGACAGACACCCAAGTTTCCGTCCGTGTTTAAGACTTGTCAGTATCTTCTCCACCAGCACATTGTTATTTATAAAATTAATTGGGCAACGTTCTAATGGTTCCCGAGCTGCCAGTTGGTATTCGGCTGACCCACCCCATAGATGGCTACAGAACTCCATACAGGATCGTATTTGTTGTTTAACGCTCAAGCAGGTTCCTTTGTAGGGACACTTCCTTTAGCCGAGTTACGTTACACAATTTCGGAGTGGCCCAATTTTA
The DNA here is from genome assembly GCA_951640565.1 of Petrophora chlorosata. Classification (NCBI taxonomy): domain Eukaryota; kingdom Metazoa; phylum Arthropoda; class Insecta; order Lepidoptera; family Geometridae; genus Petrophora; species Petrophora chlorosata. Next base: position 14,669,364 of record OX621188.1, on the reverse strand, counting down.
AAGAAGCGTAATTTAACTTGCAATTGTTGTCGATGCGCCAATTTTTACAGGATTCACGCGGTCTAATGAATCGCCACCATCATCATAGTAAGACAACAATTTATCTCCCTCTCGTCTGATACGTCCACGTCCTGTTCAAAGTTCTTCAAAGCATATAGGCGGGATATCTTCGGCAAGATGGTGTAGACACTTCTCCCACAGTTGCACGAAGCTCGAAAGCCCTTAAAATACCAACACCCAGCGAACAAATGGCGCATACGTCGTGAATTTCATCCCAAATTTGGTCGTCATTCAGGAGGCGCCTTAATCTGCAGGCTGCATGGAATGTACGGCATTCAATACTATCGACTGTTCTGTGGAACGCAAATGAGGTAGCGCCGCTGACAGAAATCGTGTATTAGCAGCTGTAAATAGTAGCATGCTTTGTTACTGGTATTGACAGGACAGTGTATATTGTCCTGCCTAAAGCATGCTTCTTAAAGACACTTGGTGGGAGCAACTATATCGCGTCGTCATCTGTTAGATAGATCAATTTGTTTTTCGTTGAACAAAGGTACTTTGTCGTACATTAAAGTTTCTGCGGAATTATCCTCTTGGCAAAACTTTAAAAACGCCAGAAGCACATTTCTGACACACATACCACAGACCACAGTCTGGAGAGGGTTTTAAAAGGCTTTTGGACGGTTTGAGCCGGTTTGAGCCGGACGGTTGAAGCCAAAATTCGCCACACCGCTATTGGAAAAGAAAAATATTTTAACATTATTCACTGGTCTGGTGCATTCCATAAAGTAATTTTATGGTTGCGAGTTTTAATTTTACCGCCATCTACTTTCTATTGCATAAACTAATTTTCAAGTGTTGAAAAAAAAACGCTGAAATTATATTTCTACCATGATATTTTTTATGTAATTATAATTTTAACGCCATCTACTTTCTATTGCATAAACTAATTTTCAAGTGTTGAAATAATTATAGTTTCTTTCGTGTAAAGATTCCAAGTTATTTTGTAAGATTTCCTGAAAACGCTGAAATTATATTTCTACAATGATATTTTTTTATTTAATTATAATTTTACACCTATCTATTTCATTCATTTTCGTAGTCTACACAGCGTTTGAAAGTCAGACTAATTTTATCTATTTTCTGTCGTCATTGCTTAAAGAAGCTAAATTTTGAAAAATGCTCGAACCCGTATCAATAAGATTTGTAATTATAAGTTTTCAGTCTGAGTTTTAAGATTCTAGGACAATCAAATAACTTTTTTCCATACTAACTTCACCCCCCATTTAACCCCCCAATAAGTAGATTTTTCAAAATTTCGATAGCCTATATTAGAATCAGGATTTAATTAAACAAATTCCTGGAAATTTAATCAAAATCCGTTTAGTAGTTTTTAAGTTTAACGCTTTCAAACAAACAAACAGACAAACAAACAAAAATTTTAAAAACTGTTTAAATGTGTTCAGTTACTCATTTTAAGTCGCCCTGGTTGATTTTTTTTCGAATATCTTCCATGTACAGATTTTTTAGTTCTACGATTTTATTATAAAATATGTATAGATATTTATTATATGTATAGATTTATAGGTTTTAAGTTATTACCTATGATAAAAGAAAAATAACTTTTAAATATGAAAACAAGTTGTACAAAAGAATAAACACCACTCATTAAATATTTTGTGTATATTTATTTTTTTCAAATGCACTAATTGATTGAAACATTCCTCAATGACACTTTCATAATAAAGGGATTTGGTTAAGTCAGCTTCTATGTTAAAAAGCATTCTCATTTTATTCTAGTTTAGTACCTAGTTTTAGTACCTAGATGTAAGTTTTCCTAAAATTGTAAAATAAAATAAAATATAGAAGATGTTGAGCGAGTGTGGCTCAGTGGGAGAACGTGCGACTTTCGATCCTACGGACCCGAGTTCGAATCCCGCTGGCCCCGCACCACTGACTTTCTTAAGTTATGTGCGGATTTAACACTCGCTCTAAAAACGATGAAGGAAAACATCGTGAGGAAACCGACATGTCCAAGAGTTTTTCACAAAAAGTCAAGGACATGTGACATCCACCAACCCGCACTGGGCCAGCGTGGTGGATTATGGCCCATTCTCTCTCTATGAGAGAAGGCCCGTGTCCCAGCAGTGGGAACGTGATGGGCTGATGATGATGATGATGATGATAGAAGATGTTTTATCCCGGAGTCCATGCGAGAGAACACGGAACACAAACCTACTGATATTATAAATGCGAAAGTTTGTGATGAGAACTGTAAGGCGCAGTTGGTATTATAACTCTCTCTCTCTCTTTAAATTTTATTGTACACTACCGCCGTCTACTTCTTCCGATACTGTCCATCCAAAGGTAGCAAAGTTAAGGACTGTGTTATGTCTATTTCTGTAAATTGTTTTTTTTTTGCCCTAATTGATCTATGTTTGGTCACTGTCTCGCCTGATGTGAAGCGATGATGTGGCCTAAGATGGGGCACATAGATCTAGAGAGAGACGGCAGTTGAGCGGCTGCTCAAACCCCTCTCCCCTATGGTTCACCGAACATCATCCCGAAACACGACTAGGTCGCTTGACGGCATGGCTTTGTTCGGTGGGTGGTATTACAACCACGGCCAGAGCCTACCACTCCAAAGCGCGTAAGCGGGTTTCATCACGATGTTTTCCTTCACCGTTTTAGAGCGAGCGTGCAAAATCTGCACTTAACTATAAGTCATTGGTGCAGGGCCGATGGTGGTATTGTACAATAAAGAGTTTTTCTATTCCATTCTATTCTCTCTCTCTCTCTCTGTGTATGAGTGTGTTTGTTACCACATAACGCGATCTGATCGACTGAATGGATTCTGATAAAATTTGGTATGTTGTACTTTAGGTCCAGGAATAAGACATGTAGCCAGCCAAATTACTGGGCATTATGAGACTCAAAAGCTAATTGTCTCAGGATGACGAGCGCAGTGCAGCGCCGGATTTTGCAAAACAAAGTTCTGGGTGGTGCTGTTATTGTTATGAGCTGGCGTATTGCTTACCATCAGGCAAACGACCAGCTCGTCTCGTCATTCAGTTACATAAAAAAAGACATAAGCACCAAAAACATAACAATAACAAATAAAAATAAAACTTTAAAATTTGATGAGTACAATGGGCGGTCTTATCGCTTATAAGCAATCTCTTCCAGACAACCTTTTGATGGGGAGGATTTGTGAAACGACAAAATACGTAGGTGTACTTATATTATAATAACTACTTTGTAAAATCATATATCATATCATATCATATCACGTAAATTTTGCGTGATTGAATAACATCCATTAATTAACCGACTTCAAAAAGGAGGAGGTTCTCTGTTCGATTGTATTTTTTTTATGTTTGTTACCTCATATCTCCGTCATTTATGAACCGACTTGAAAAATTCTTTGCATCGGGTTCAGTATAGCTACGAAGTGGTCCCATATAAATTTCATCGATATGTGACCTTGGACTTCGAAGATACATTGAAGTCGGTTTTTGTTTTTTTTCTAAAAATTAATTATCCTCACAAACTTTCGCATTTATCATATTAGTAAGATTAGTAGAATATCCTTATTAATCTTAATTTAATTTATTTATTTATTCAATTTAGGCTATAATAACATAGTACTTAGAAGTAAACGCATCAGAGGTCCATAGTATAAATACCGCACAGACTAACATATACATACGTTCGCTACATATATAATAATACTAAGAAGCAGGATAGTAGGATAACTTCAAAGACCGAGTATAAGGAAATTAAATAGCAAATAATCGAAGGGCATATCATTTATTTCTTCTCTCTATTGTAGATCCAGGAGTGACTCCATTAAAATATACAAATTTTACTGATACCATCACGTGCAGCTTGCAACCTGATTTTGGAAATTGCTATGAATATCATCCTATGTGAGTTTAAACAAATATTTCAAACTGATCCTAGAACATCTTATATTTCCAGTTTTAAGAGGTAACCTCTCGGTCTCTCAGCTTGCTTGATGAGAGTCTATAAAAACTTGAGGAGCGGATCAAACCGACCGCACAAAGAAATCGATGGATTTACTTGACAAATCTCATTCTTTATCGTGGAACATGAGAACAAAAAAAAAATGTTACGATATAAAACAAGAATAGAACACGTGTTAGCAATTAAGCAGCGCGCGAAGTGGCGTCGTAGAATATTGAGCGCGGGTTGATGTGACTCGTTGTTAGGTATGACTTGAATACGCAATATTATATTTTGTACCAGCAAATTTTATTAGAAAATTGACATTGTTTACATTTTTATTGATTTTATGGGTCAAAAAGTACATTTACCTACCACCTTTTCAGTTGACAATATGGTTTAATAATAAACGCTAAAATACATGACGACGCTCTTACCAATTATGATTACCTAGGTATATCATAAGTTCTTTATTATCCATCTTAAGTTCCTATGTCAAACCCTCTTCAAAATCTCTTCAGTTCTCTTCAATAGTTCTTCGGCTCTTCCTCCTCAATTTTATATTTGAAAATAATCACCATTTCAGGTTTTATTATGATGTAAATAAACGGAAGTGCCGAGGATTCTCCTACAGCGGTTGTGGGGGCAACAGTAACAGATTCCCTGATGAACAGCAGTGTTCGGCTGTATGTGCTATAACGATGGATAAAGAAATGGAAAGTAATCATTAGCCAAATAAAGTATTGTAAAATATATGAATCCTAGTAAGTACTTGAAGTATATTTTACTGAGGACCTTGATATTAGACGTATACTGTATTAAGAAATATTAATGGCAGGTAGCTTTAGCTCGTAGAGTTTCTACGTGCTTGTATTTTCTAAGTAACCGTAGAGTTATTGACAATACTGATATGGAAACGAAAAGGCGCTGACAGTAAGATTCAAGACGCTGACTCTTAAGTTTTTCTCGTTGTAGTCAGCAGTAAATAACGCTATTATAGCCGGGTCCCTAACGGCCGGCCGATCCAGGTCCGCTCCAACTCGCGCGCAGAATCACGATATCGGTGTGAACGCGAGTCGCCTCAAATGACAAAAGAAAGAGACGTTATGTAACTAGTTTGTAATCAGTGATGACGAACCAAAGAAAGCAAATGTTTGATCGTGATACCTACTAACGGATCGGAACGTGGATACCTACTATGTGCAATGCTGCAGTTAATACGCTGGGTACAGCTTTACGCCTCGGAAATGCAGCAAACATGTGTTTGCTCGCTTCTACTTTAGCATAACAAAACAGAACAGAAACACGTACCTTCTATAAACGCTGCTGCAGTCAACGCGGGGTACTGCTTTACGCCTTGAAAATGCAGCAAACATGTACTTGCTCGCTTTAACTTTAGCATAACAAAACAACAGAAACACGTACCTACTTGGTACGTACCTATGTACGGTTTTTGAATTTGCGAAGCCGCCCCATTACAGCACGAGTGTCATTTAGCGCTTAAGGAAATCACTGGTAAAATAGCATCCAGTATTTGCTCTTTAAATAAGACTTCTCTTTCCGTCGATATTCAGCCCAGGGCGCCGTTTATGATAATGTAACCCTCATACGAGTTCAGTCTATTACTTCAGCTGAACGAAAATAGGGGGGACCAATTTGACTTTTATACCCCACTGAGTATGACTTCCTATAGGTACATTTACTGAGTAGGTACACGTCGCGTCGTCTTGATAGCGGTTAATGTAAATAAATGTGATTTTTTAATTAAACGACCTTTTAAAATATAAATAATATTATTTTTTTTATATTTTACTATTTTATATTAAATGGCTAGATTGTACGGGAATATTACAGCTTTCTCATGCTTGCTTTGCCTGCAATCGTTTCTAGCTCGAACATGGCGGTGGATACTCAAATAGATGAGCATCTATGTTATATGTATTTCGGGCTGACGTTCGGTAAACTATCAGAGAGACGGGTCTGAGCAGTCGCTCAACTAACATCTAACTCAAGATCTTGTGCTTCATCTTCAGCCACATCGTCGTATAACACCAGTAGTAACAACCAAGTATAGTGGCCAAACATATATAGTTAGACCAGCGATATAAATTAACGATAAGCGACATCAAATATGTGTGTAAATACCAATTACGAAACTGCATTATCATCTTACTACGCCTATGCATACTCTTGGTTAAATTACGGTATAATCCTCTGGGGTGAAAGTACAGACTTTACGGATCTATTTATAATGCAAAAGAAATGTATACGGATTTTAGTTAATATTAAGACGCGAGAAAGTTGTAAACCACATTTTATAGACAAAAAAATACTAACCCTACCATGTCTGTACATCCTACAGATATGTCTATTCGTACGGAAATATCGTACTTTCTTTAAATCAAATAGTGAAATTAATGAAAATTATAATAGAAGAAATCGCAACAAACTAAAGTTACCTACAACAAATTTACAAATATTAGGAAAAAGTCCAAATTTTAGATTAGTATCAATATACAACAAAATCCCTGAATACCTAAAAAACGAAACTAAATACAACGTATTCTGCAGAAAACTTAAATCTTATCTAATTAAAAAATGTTATTATTCCGTAGATGAATTCAAAACTGACAAGCATGTGGAAAAAAATGACTCAATTCCGTGACACTATACTGACATATAAAATATACTGACTTTAATAAAACATATATCAATATAAATTAAAATGACTAAATGTACTCTCGCACTGACTTGTAAACGCCCTTACAGGGCTCATGTACCAACATAAGATGTAATTTAAGACCTACATGATAAATATATGTACATGCATGCAATTAATAATAAATAAATAAATAAATTACACAAACTATATTCTTCCGCGAGTTGTTACTCCTTTTACATTGCAGCGTGTACTGACGTCAGTGTAAAAATTTCTCGGAAGAATGACATCTACTGTTCGATACCGGTCCGAATCTGAATATTGCTGTGAAATCAAAAGCGTGCAGGTTACATGGGCAGGCTATTCTAGCCATCTCACTTCAGATAATCGTCGAAATTCGTGGTCAAGCTGAAGTCCAAAAAGTAGTTTCAAGATGTCGAGGCTGGGACGGGAAGGTAAGCCTGGCCAGGCGGAATGACGGCACCGGCAGATCTATACTGACGAGGGGATCGGACAATTTCTCAGAAAGTGTTGAAAATTAACCATAATGTATACTTACGTATATATAGTAATGAAAAACAACATATTAATTAAATAAAGTCCTAAAAGTACCTAAAACTATGTTTAAATGTTATGTTTCAAACATTGTCGCGCAAAAGGTCACCTCAGAATGTGTGACGTCATATGAAGGCAAACGAAACGACAAGCTCTACGAAAGCAAATTTGCAAAGTAATTTATACGCTTTTGTGAAGTTTAAGGTCTTTACGTCATAGAATGAAAAACATATCGTTTTGAATTAGATAAAAAGCAAAAATATAAAATAAACACAAACTTCGCACACGGTATTTACTTTCAAATGACGTCATGCACTGTTTTTGTGTTTCGTGATAAAAAATCAAAGTGGTTTTATTTATTGATTTAATAATATAATTCATTACCTATAATTTTACAAAAATATTGATTGTATGATCCTTCGAATTCGACAAACATTCGTTCTAACTACATTTTAGTTTTTTTTCGATTACTGTCTGATCCGCTAATGTAGGAACTGAGACTGCCAGGCACGGACGTAATTATATAAGGTCGGAGGGATAGGATGGGGCAGCGGTTCCCAATTATTTTTAGCTATGGAACCCTAAATTATCTCCCTAATTTTGGCGGAACCCCGACTCATATTTTTAACCGACTTCAAAAAAGGAGGAGGTTCTCAATTCGACTGTATGTTTTTTGTATGTTTGTTATGCGAATTATGAATTTATTTTGATGATTCTTTTTTGTTTGGTAGGTAAAGTACTACTACAGATACTTCAGACTACTTTCGGTAGATATTTCAGAGGTGGAGTTTTATCGAAATTGCCGGCCAGTGTCGGCAATTCTCGGAACCCCAGTGACCCGTTCACGGAATCCTAGGGTTCCGCGGAACACCTATTAAGAACCGCTGGGATAGGGTATACAATTCTGGCAATCGCTTCACTCGCGCTTCATGTTTTTCGTTTATCCTGCTGGACATCTATCACTTTGTACCCACGTAAACATATTACAATCCATCGCCAATCTTGCAGTCACGTTTCATAATATAATTATGACAGAACATCGCACATATATATGACTTTGACTTATTCTTCTTCTGGTGCATCGCCGGCCGCTGCCGCGGCACCTTCGCTTCGCTCGCTCGGCTCGCGCGTAGTGGTGCACCAGTAACCTAACACTACTCCTCGCTTCGCTCGTCGTCCTACCTATGTATGACTGTGCCCTGAACTAGTTATTTAAAAAATAATGTATTAAACAAAACATCATTTGTTAAAATTATACCAAATTATCAATATATCTAAACAAATTATGATAATTGAAGAGTATATAACATTAGTAATATTTCAAGACATTGTATTACAGTAGATATATATATCAACTGATTACTATTAGTGATTGCCCGACAACTACAGGGCAATATTCATAATGTCTAGGCAATGTGATAAATAAGGAAGTTCAAATTATAATTATTTATTTTGCCTGAAGGAACTTATAGCTTGTACCTTCATAATGCCTGGGCATTATGAAAAATGCTCCTATTTATCACTTGGTCCATAACATAGGTATATAAAATGCGCAGAGCCAGAGAGACTTCTGGTGGAGCCTACTTTGGTGATCATTTACTATTTTTGGCGATCATTTACTATTACTGGTGATCTTTTACTATTATTTGGAGATTATATTTTTTTATTTGGTGATATTTATGTGGTGATCATTTACTGTTTGGGGTTACATTTTACTAAATCTGGTGGTCAGTTAAACATGAGCCAAAAATATCAATAAGTATTAAGTATCCATAAATGTTAAGGGGCACATCACATTAAGATTTAGATTAGAGATATTATGTAACATAGTTATTGCAACTGTTCTCCTAAGCGGTTCTCTTATTTATCGAGCCTATAGTTAAACAAAGGCTATTTGGCGCCTTTAATAAAAGGCCGTTAAGGGCCCCGAAATTCTCAGAGGTGCTATTTCCCTCTCGTTTATACGTTTACATACCATTATTAAAATTACGTTTCAAATATGTACATACATATGTTGGTTATATTATGGGTATTACCTACACAGCAATAAAAACTAGACACTAGCCGACGCCCGCGACTTTGTTTGCATAGGATTAAGTTTACAATAAAATTGTTCAGAAACTTATCAATTTATATTATAACGGTTAGGATATACGAAGTTCAATAAAAATTGCAGTTTAATTGCCTTTATTACTAAAAATACTAAACACTACTTACTAAATTTATAGAAATAGCACCAACATCTATTGAAAATAATGTTTATATAGTTTTCTTGTAGCATCGTATTGGAGCGTCCTGTCAAGATGTTATAAATGAGTCTTTATAAATAAATAAAAAAATATATAAATAGTATCTTAGTCTTTATCAGTAGGCAGGCGTACCCAACATGAACATTGCCCTGTTATATTGCAATATAGGAAGCGATCTGATAGACATCTGAAAAAAAAATTAAAATAAATAAATTAAAAATTAATTTGTTTACATTCAGTTACACCCTGCGGTTTCACCCTACGCTACGTAGCAAATGTTATCATAATCCCTTCAGTAGTTTCTGCGTGATTGGGTATCCATATACCCCCAGAAACTTTCGCATTTGTAATATTAGTAAGATAAGTACCTTACAGAATACTATAGAGGGCTATTATATATTTTTCGAGCGAGTGTGGCTCAGTGGAAGAACGTGCGACTTTCGATCCGACGAACCCGAGATCGAATCCAGCTGGCCCCGCACCACTGACTTTCGCGGATTTAACACTAGCTCTAAAAACGGTGAAGGAAAACATCGTGAGGAAACCGGCATATCCAAGAACTTATCACAATAATTTAAGGACATGTGACATCCACTAACCCGCACCGGGCCAGCGTGGTGGATTGCCCATACTCTCCCTATGTAATGGCCTATGGCATATTTTTTATTAATTTCAATCATAACCGCTTCTGAAAAGCTGGGCAGGTCGCCATTTTACCCTAAACTACAATGTTAAACTTCAATAATTTTGGATTATGCCAAGAGGCTCCTTACTGATTTTATTTATCCAAAACCAGTCGCTATGTCTATTAAATTATGCTTAAAATGCTTTAAAACAGACTAAGTGATTTTGCTACTCTACTTAAATAATTTAGTACGAGTAAATACCTACTCTAGCAAATTCAGTTTTGCTAAATAATGCCAGTAAGATGTTTATTTAACTTTCAATAAGAACCATTATGATTGGAAATTATTTTTCTAACAAAACATCAGCGTATCTTGTAACTGCGACAAACATATTTAGGTGTTAATGACTCCACAGAGAGAATGTTGTATGATAATTGTTCTATAAAGGAATTTCTTTTTTTTTTTGGGCTCAGGAAGGAGGTATCAGCAAACTGCAACGTTCATTTGCATGCTAATACGGTGCTGAAAGCTAAGCCATCCAGACACCTAACAGTGCAAGTGTAGCGCTTCTAAGGCATCACTATACGAGAGACGTATTGGACGCTTGTCCGTACATTGAGGCCATACCTACGAGATGCGAAAATTGTACTGAAGATTAGCGTAGAGACTCCTCATTTATTTTTATATAGCTGAATGACAAGACGAGCTGGTCATTTGCCTGATGGTAAGCAACACGCCTGCACACAACAGCACCACCCACAACTTTGTTTTGTAAAATCTTGCGCGGCGCTGCACTGCGCTCGTCACACTGAGACAATTAGCTATTAAGTCTTATAATGCTTAGTAATTTCGCTGGTTACAATGCCCTTCATACTGGAACAGTCATGCTTGCGCACTACTGCTTGGCGACAGAATAATTGGCAAAACGGTGGTACCCACCCAGACGGCCTCTCGCATTCGAGAAAGCTACCACCAGTACCAACCTTATGAGCTAATCGCTGCGTACGGATGTGATTTCTTAAAGAATGAACCTAAACGTTCCTCAAGAACTTGAAGAAACAGGGTGAGCAACTTACATTTTATACCATACAATACCTACTCAAAAAGTTTTAGTTAGTAAGTAAATATGCATTTAGTTCTACCGTTCTTTGTATCTTAGTTTTCGTGTTTCAATGGCATGCAAGTACTTCAATGGTAGGTATAAGCATCGTTCCGTATTATCACTCTCTACTTCGCCCAATCTAGCAAAACATGCAATAATAACAATGAATGTTCTAAGGCATGTAAAAATAGAACGTTGTTAATGATGTAAATAATATTGAAAAATAAAGCTCCGATGCGATTGGAAATAATGTTTCAGTGCACCCTGACATAGATTTTCGATAAAACCTCCATCTGGCAGTAATAATGAGGTCCCGGGAAACAACCGCAATTGGCTTTGAAGCCGACGTTATTGACTTTATTACTGGAAATGCAAACAAAGAAATTTATTCTAAGAGCTTTATAAGCACTATTTGATTCGACGAACTTATGTAATTAAATATGTAGGTACCTAATGAATCACATCGTCATTATGGTCAAATGGTCGCAGGACTTGCAACAGGTTCTAGACGTCCTAGGTGAAATTCCTCGCAACACATCAGTTTCCGTGTGAAACTGGACAAAACTAAAATAACGTTCAACGAAAATGTCGTTCCAGGACAAATTGCAGTTAGTAGATTACCTCTTGATGCTCTTGAAGTTGTTCAAGAGTATGTTCACCAAGGGCAGACGCTCCAACCAAAAAATACTAACTATTACTCTTCAACCATGCAAAAAAACTTTGAGAAGGAAGCCAACAGAAGAATTCAGCTTTAGGGAAACTTCGTCGGGTCTTCTTGTCACCGATACCCCCCGCGCCTAAATACGAAAATGTTCAATCAGTGCGTCCTACCGTCATGGCATACAGAGCCGAGATAGGACACTCACGACTAAATAATACATTCTAGTCTACAAAATAAAAATCACTCAAAGAACAATAAAAAGACCTATGCTCGGTATTACTCTGATGAGAGATCACATCCATAACGAAGTTATTCGCCAGAGAACGAAACTCATCGACATAACTCATTAGATTAGCAAGCTGAAGTGGCAGTGGGCTGGTCATATTTGCCGCAGAACCGATAATAACGGTTGGGGTAGACGAGTTCAATCGGAAAAAATAGTGTAGGACGCCTTGCGACTAAACGAGCAACGATATATTACGTATATGCAGGAAGCGACTAAAGAAGGAAAGCCGAAAATCGGGCTCAATGGCTCAATCGAGGGACGTATGTCCAGCAGTGCACTGATGTAGTTTGATAATGATGATGACCTATGGTTTCGTAATAAAGTTTATTTCGTTAAGTAGGTGTTTGTGTTTGTATTAGATAAATTGGTTCTCTTAGTGGGTTTATTTCTATTTCAATATTCATACAACTCCATAATGTTTTTTTTCATATCTAATGTTTAGTTGTATATCTGTTTATGAATAAGGTATGGACCGGCTGTTATCTTCCAGAACAAAATTTCAAATCTTTAATCGGTAACATGGGCTAAAGTGGTGACGCATTGCATGCCTAAAGACGGTTGACCGAGGAAGGCTCAGATATAGCGCCGGGGGGACAATTTAGACGCCTTCCAAATTGACTGGCTTAAAATCGCAAAGAAATGAAATCCATGGAACCCTTCATACTTTACATAATTTACCTTGAAAATTGTATGAACCGCAACCTGTCCAATACATATAGATACGCTATACCACAATGTTTGTGGCGGGCGTTGTTTGTCCGTTAATATGTAAACGGCATTAAATACGCTGATGTAACAATAAATTAACAGTTGTGGAACAACAAGTACATATATTTGAACAACTACAACTATAATAATTATTGCAAACACTTTAAAAGTGGCTATTTCCTGCCAATTGCTGATTTTGCTAATAATAAAACCCTATGCTGATCTACAAAATCAAAAACTGTTCACGTATAATAAGGCAATTGACCTTTTACACAATCGCGGACAAATTTGCTAAAGCCAATTCGTAACGTGCCGCGCAACAATCGCGAGTTCTGTACCTCCCAAATTCCTTTTGTTTGTAACCGCTTGGAACGCGTTCCCTCTGCGAGGCACCTACTATAATAGCTGTAGCAAGGCGTCCCAAGAGCGCAATTTATTCACGAACTTTGTCCCGGCGCTGCTCTATAATCGCGCTTTACCGGCACACTTCATTATAAAGAAGAATCACCAGTAATTTGCTTCGTTTGCTTGCTGTTACCAAGCGTATTGATTTACAGTGAAGGTATACAACTGAGACGGAGCGGTAAGGTCACGACGATCATCTACTTTGTGCCATTATATTTGTACTGCTTGGTGGTGGAAAAATAAGAAACTTAGTATTGTAGGTACAACAGTGGGAAGAGGCTAGCTGATCAGGACGATGCTGATAATGGTCAGAATCATGTTATGAACTCTTTATCAAAACAAACATTGAACGGAATGCTTGAAGTGTAAGTAAAATCAAGTGTATCTATATACAACTTGATTTTACTTACGACGAGCAAACTTGTATATAGTATAAACTAGTATTTATATATAAATACTTAACGTTCTGTAGAGAATGATACATTACAATAAAGAATACTATCAAAGCGCAGTTCTCACTCTATGATGAAACATCAGCGATAGCGTGTAGATATTGAAATTGAATAAGTAAATAGAGAGGAATTTTACAAATAAATGAAGTTGAACACAACGTCTGTAATAATATGGCATTGCTCGGCTCTAGTTTATACTTACCTGGAATAATTCAACCCGTAGCTCCTGTCTATAGCCGCCATAGCCGGGCAGTGCCACTAATAAGTCACAGGTACTTTTTAAATGTGATTGAGTGACCAGACGAGAGGTTGTTACCTGATGGTAAGGAACACGCCTACAAAAGACAATTGCAGCACCACTCAGAATATGTTTCTGCTACTCTGCGCTCGTCATCCTGAGACAATACTTCTAAGTCTCATAATGTCCAGTAATTTTGCTGGCTACAATGCCCTTCAAACCGGAACAAAGTTATGCTTGCGCACTATTGTTTTGTGGCAGAATAGTTGGCAAAGCGGTGCTACCAACACAGAAGGCCTCTCGCATACGAAAATATTTACCGCGTAGTGAAACTTGCTTGTATTAAGTACTTTAAGTGTTCTGTGCCACTGGAGACATCTATCTCACCAGCCCCCCGATTCAGAACCTCACGATAACTCGTTGTCGATCGATTCGGTTTCATAACTTATGATGTAAAATATTGCACACAAAACAAAATTAGTAAATGTAACATGTAATCGACACCAATATTGTAAACGAAACCGTATTAAATTTTCGAGGCGGAATAGCTTGAAAAGAAACATACAAAACGAGATCAATTATAGTCGAATCGAATCGGTATTCGTTATCGTGAGGTTCTGAATCGGGGGGCTGGTCCCAAACATCGCTTTCGGCAAAGTATTTAAAACTGTGCTTTCGGTCTATGTAGGTAGGTAAATATTAGTCGTATTAGTCGCACATCAAAATTAATCAGTTTGCATGTCTAATGCTAGAGGTTGTGTATCATATGTAGCCATGTCACAATAAATGTAATAATAGTACTAAGTACTTACCCTTGTTCAAAAGGAACTATTTTTACTGCGCCAACGATAAAGCTTGGGAGGCATCGTTCGGTGCAGATGTGTACGAGATTAATGCTTTTGCCATATTTTGCCAACCAAAAGCGTCGGTCTCTAGCAATCAGCTTTTGATTGAAGAAGTTAGGCGAGCGCCGTTCGGCTTAGGTCGTCCTTTAGGCTCGTGGACCACGTTGTAGTTCAGCAGATATTGTATATTCTTCGCAAGTAAATGCTGCCGAACAAAGCCATGCCGTCAAGCAAACTAGTCGTGTTTCGGGATGATGTTTGGTAAAACATCAGGGAGACGGGTCTGAGCAGCCGCTCAACTGCCGTCTCTCTTTAGATCTATGTGCTTCGTCTTAGCGCACATCATCGCTTCACATCAGGCGAGATAGTGGCCAAACATATTAATATTAAGCGTAAAAAAAAATGCTGACCCTCGCTAAACCCGCATTTCCGTCATTAAATAGAACTTCGTTCAAAAGTTCGTTATTAAATTTTGTCATCACAGACGCACTTATGAACGTCAATTATAACAATGACTCTACAACCGGCACCGTATCGGAAAAAGAATCACTACCCAGAAGATACGCACAAGAAACTGAGGGGCATTCTTTAGATATTTTGTTATAATATGTTTGTTTTTGACAATATTATGTTTCTTATGTGTCAGTTAGCTGGGTACTTAGCAGAAGCGAAATGTTTCACGCATCTCCGTCTTCTAAGTATATATATGTATTACGTTTCCTACTCCTCTGCTGACATCGTTTATCTTCTTTTTAGTTACGTCCTACGTAGAAAATTACATTAAAAATCATCAAAATAAACTTATGTAATGGTTTATCTTACTGCTCTTCCAAAACTTCTGTTTTGAAAGTTTTTTTAATAATATAAGGACACTCTTCTAGATTGAGCGCTAATTTCAATAGCACACCTACGTGAACAAAACCAAAGCTATGATCTTTTTCTATAAACAATTATAAAAAACGAAAATCATGCATATCCGTCTCTACTTCATAACTTTATGTCGATTTCTAGCTCCTGCTAATTTAACTTCTTTAGATATTGAGAAAATATGTATATTACCTAAGCTCTTCCACGTTCTAGTTGATTATAATTATATAGAAACTTTCTGAAACTCCTTAACATTTATGTATTATATCTGCTTATCTGGTGATTATTTCTGACCCATCCTATTGTAAGGTAATCAAACCATACATAACTTTCCTAGGGAGACCTAATAAGATGCCTTTGAAATATTCATGGTTGAAACTTGGTCGAGTATAAGATGAACTTTTTCAAAGCGTATATATTTGTTCGCAAGCAAGAAGGGTCGGGGGAATAAGAGCGAAAGCGTGTACACTTCAGCCGATTTCACTTCAGCTGAAATTAAAGCTCGGTTGGATCAACTTTTTTAGATTGCGGTCTTTCTTTGTTGGTGGCACCTTATACTAAATAAGTATAAGACCGTCTTTCGGACAGTTTAATGTCGCGCGCTGCCCGTCTCTTCGTCTTGGGCTCATTTTCTCACAATACCTAGGTAAGGAGAAAGGAAATGTGCTTCTCGATATAATGAGGGCTTATCACTTTAATTCTAATTAATTCAGAATTGAATTGTACAAGTACATATAGAATTTTCATTCATTTATGTGACTACTTGTGACAAAATGTCTACAAGTAATAAGTGAAAAACTGTTTATTCACAAGTGAAAAGACATATTGTTAAATGATAAATGATAGTCATTAATATTAAGTAGAAAAAGTTGGTAAAGTTGTAATTTTTTTCAAATTGTTAAGTAATTATGTTTGTTATTTTTTATTTCCTGTGGTGTTAAGTTTATTTAAGTAACTAGCTGTTGCCCGCGACTTCGTTCGCGTGGATTATAGTTTAACGCTGATGTAAAGCCTTTTTTTGTAGATTACGTACAATAACATATGTTATTTACGAAATTTCTCTACTTTGTTTGCGTGGAAAACTTTTTTTTTTACAAAACCTTATTATTTGTAAATGGGCATTTGTTTGACGACATCTCGCATGATGGAAAGTGAAGATGCGACTTTAGGTGAAGCATGGTTGCCCATGAGAAGCCTACTCACTCTAGACTTTGCAGCTATTTGGAAACAAAAAGCTGGTAGAGCGTTCCACATGAAAGAATCTTCAAAACGCTTCGTACGGATCGGTGGGATATTAAGGACGTACGGGTGAAATGACTTTTCTCGCCTGGAAGTCTTTAAGTGGAAAGGAGAAGAAGGAATCGGTTAGTTCAATTCTCCCCGAAATGCAGACGATAGAAGAGCGACAGACACTCAAGTTTCGGTCTGTGTGTAAGACTTGTCAGTTTATTCTCAACCAGCGCATTGTTATTTATTAAACTAATTGGGCAACGTTCTAAAAAGTCCAGAGCTACCAGATGGTATTCGGCTGACCCACCCCATAGGCAGTACTCCGTGCAAATTCGTACTTTTTTGTAGATTGTGCACATTTTTTATTTAAATAAAATCTCTGTACTCTAAGTTAGCGATCTGATTGTAGGAAGCAAACACGTAAAAACGCTCGTTTAAGTAATTGGTATAACGAATTAGTCATAAAAGCTGTAATGTTATATTATATGAATTTGTGATATATGTATATATGAATATATTATACTTGTATTTACACTTAGTATACTAGAATCGATCATTTATTATTATTTTATTTACACCGCCGACCTATCTCACTCCGTTAATTAACTCCATCCAAAGGTTGACTGGAAGAGATCGCTCTTAGCGATAAGTCCACCCATTGTACTTTAGTTTGTAAGTAATTTCCATGTACCTATTTTTTTTTTATTTGGTGTACAATCAAGCATTTTTTTGTATTGTATTGTATTGTTATATTAATTTATGAAATACACGATTAATTAAGTATATTAGTGTTTTGATAATAAACAAATAAATATGTATTGTGTCTTGCAAGTGCCTGGTTTTTATTTGATAGTTATAAAGCCGTAAGACTTTTAATTTAATTCTTCAAGGCAAATTACAACTTTAGCACCAAGTTGACCATAGATATTCTAGTAAATATACTTATGATAAATACCGACTCGTCGATTCCGCGTACGGTCGCATTTCCGCTCTCTTTCTCGCTCTAGTAAATGACGATTCTAAGTGACAGAGAAGGATAGATAGGAAAGTGCGATTCTGTGCGGCCAGATGCAGTTCAACCCTAACGCGAAAATAAATAAGTAAAGCGTGTCACACACTACGCAGATACGGTAAGATATCTGTATCTGAGCGCGTAACTGCAACGCACACTAAGCAGATAACTCGTCAAGTATCTGTACGCAAGGACATATATGGAAAGATGGTCAGATTTTATCTGCGTATACAAATAGGTATGTATATATTTTTTACTTTATACATGTTGTTTTGCACTGAGGCGGTGCGGCATTTTTTTTTTAATATCCCGTTTGATCAAGTCATGAATCGCCATAAATGTGGCCCTTGGTTTTCGAAAATAGATAGTAAATTTGTTATCTGATAGATCCTTGAAGAAATTAAATTCGCCTCGATCATTTTTAAGTTCTATATGACTTTCCACGCAAATTTTTCGCCTTTTAGTACATTCTAACGCAACACGTGCGTCTAATTCAAAATCAGAATCTTCTTCTGAGGAACTGTCTAATAAATCCAGCAATAAACGCGAACTCATACGATCCGCACCAAAAAACAAGTATAGTCAGTTTGAAGGATTCCGCGTGAATGTATAATTTTGTATATTATCGTATCTGCGAAGTGTGTGATACTTTCAGATAAGTTAAGTTTTTATACGCAGATAAAAAAAATACCGTATCTGTGTAGTGTGTGACACGCTTAATAAAGAATAAGTACTTACCTTCTTTAAGTTACTTAAACTTACCTAACTTACTTTAAAAAAATCTATTAAAATGCAGATTGTGACAGGCTTTGCCCTGCAGCAAACTTAGGAGCAGGGCAAAAGCCATCACAGTCGGCATATTAATGAAGATTTTTCTACGCTAAAAATATTACAATAAAAATTATGTACAGCGAAATTACTGGGCATTATGAGACATCATGATGACGACCGCGGTGCAGTGACGCGCAGGCATAGCTAAATAAAGTTCAATGGTGCTGCAACTGCTATGGGTAGGCGTGTTGCTTTACATCAGGTGAACCACCTGCTTTTCTCATCAATTATTAAATAAAAATCCTACCTAGTATTATCATGATCATCATCATCAGCCCATTACGTTCCTACTGCTGGGACACGAGCCTTCTCTCAAAGAGAGAGTATGGGCCATAATCCACCACGCTGGCCCAGTGCGGATTGGTGGATTTAGCTTGTCCTTGAATTTTTGCCATTAATTCTTGGACATGCCGGTTTCCTCATGATGTTTTCCTTCACCGTTTTTAGAGCGATATCCGCACATAACTTAAGACAGTCAGTGTTGCGAGGTCAGCGGAATTCGAACTCGGGTGCGTCGGATCGAAAGTCGCACGTGCTCCCACTGAGCCACACTCGCTCTCCCTACTATAGTAAAAGTTAAATAAAACATTAAGAGCGATTTCACAAGAACAGAAATGGAAAGGCTAATGAGAATAAAGCTCTTCTCACTCCTCAATCCAAAGATATTATCATTTCGCGAAAAGTCCTCTTTATTTACTTAAAGAGGTGTTCAAGGGGATCTTAATAGTTCGGCAGTTTTGTTTAACGTTCATGAGTTGCGAACATTTTGCCTGGAGAGAGGGTGCTTACCCTCGGGGCTTGGAACTTTACTTACCTTGTTGCTTTAAGTATACAAAAGACTTTAACTGAAAAAAATTAGGCAACTTTCGAGTTTTCATTGCAATATTTTCATGTTTAAAGTTTAAAAGTGCTTTTCTGTCAGCACCATCAAACTTTAGTCATTTGCCGAACCAATTTGTGGTAAATCATAATATTGTACAATACTAGCTTAGCTGTAAAAGTTCTCCACTAGAATTTAAAAAGAAAATGTTGTTTATGAGCACCTACAAACCAAGACGAAAATATTTTATAGATTATATTCTCTAGCATGTAGGCCTGGGATGTGATTTTTGAACTGATAATGATGACAATGAAAATCAATTTTCAATTATGAGTGTCAAAATCACTGATGACCATTTTGAACCCGAAAATTCTCCAACACATTTTTTAAATTTGATATATCCATGGTAAACCGGTTTACAATGTATTTTTTTGTTTTGAGCTCTCGAGATTTCCACACCGCATGTACCTACCACGATTACGAAAAACCATGATAGATAATTTTTAAAGTTTTGGTGATTTCGTGATGGTTAAGAGCTTGAATATAGCATGCAAATTAAAACATAATCAAATAGCGACGCCCAACAACAAACAACTTCGTCTCTACCAATTTGTTTGAGTACCAATTCTAAATGGAACTGGTAGTCAAATGAATAATTCCATGGTTCTATTGTCATCACCTGCTTGGCCCGTGGCGGCGCGGCGGCCAGCCCATTGACCATTCACGCGGTACATTATGCATGTCATGCGTGACTCACCGGAACTCGACGATAGCTGCGCTATGCAAGAACCTTGAACGCGAGCGCGACCTACGGCCGCGCGGGCCGGGCGCATCGCTCCAGCGTGCCTAGTGCCCAGGTGACCCGGTAATTTAAGAATAACTATAACGTCTTTAGAATTTACTATCATTAAAATCGATTTGTAGCATTTTTTTTAACGATGGCACTTGGGAATAACGTCTCTAGCATAAGTATAGTACCTAGCCTACCTTAGTTTGTAATTATCCAATATAATGACACCAAATTTTACAGAATCATAATACCTCTATACTTATTTGTTAAATACCTAGGTACTTCAAGTTTTTGTAAGTTTCATGATTTCGTATTCCCTAAAGTAAGCCTATGCTAAAATTCCATTAACTTTCATAAGTTTTAAGCACCTAAAGCTCTCAAAGGGAACTTCGAGAAAGCGGCGCCGGCCGGCGTACGCCTCCGCAAGTTTAGCACCTGTACCGAGCTCGGATATTTGAACAAATTCTTCCTCTGGGATCTAGCGGATAACAAATGATGGAACAATGACGCCATGGTAGGTGGGCCCGTGGGCCACGGATGGAGGCATAGCGTAGCCGCGGGAGTGCGGGGTGCGGGGCGCTCCCGCCGCGGCGGGCGCGGCGTCGCTCCAGGCGTGCAGGCGCTCGGCTCGCTCGTCCGTCGCGACCGCGATCATACCGCGTGGAACCTCCCGGCGAGCGTCCGTGCGACCTCCGCGCTCGCAGTCTCCGACAAACTTACAAACTCACGTTCTGCACCCGAAAACCTGTTCTCGCTTAAAAAAATCTATTACGACATAACCGCTCCGAGAATCACTCCCGAATTCCATAAACATATGAACTTTTGTGTACTTCTTAGCGCGTCTACTTTTGAAAACTTTTAAAAGTTTGTTTTTAAGCGCGCGTCCTGCAGTGTGCGTGTATAAGCTTTAAAAAGTCATGGCTGGACGAAGTCCTCAGTAAACCGGTAAGTAAAACGGACTTTACTGGAAACGTTTATTTAAATTCCAACGTGCACACCTTGCATTGATTCGGTGAGATTGTGTAATACTAATGACTACATAGAAAGCTTTGTGTAATGCACTTGAAACTTAATTACTTAGTGTCAATGTCCTTTGTACGAGTACATGTTTGTGTATCCTAAGTTTTACCGATTGCAACCATGACGCACTTTCGAACTATCCGATACTAACTGAACCTACGTGTGATGTAGAGCAATTACAAAGGTTTATTTATTAGTATACACATCTGCGATATAGCACCTACCTTTTGGTTTCTACGAAGCGAGTCATTGTTTGATGAAACATCGATATTGTCCTTTATTATCGCCTTCTCAGTATCGAGTTGCATGCATACGAGTGATTTGTAAAGATAGTCTTCCGCGACGTGGATCAACAAAACGAACGAAACGAAGGCTCGTTGAGAATATAGCATCTGCTAGACGACAAACGGTATTGCACTAGACTTCACTAGCGCAAATGAACTTAAGTTATTACTCAATACAAAGCCGCTGCAGCCTAACATCGCCAAGCTGGTTTCTCGCCGGTAACTGGAATTAGTCATCAATTACGAGTTGTATCAAGTTCCGATGTTTCGTAAACTTGAACAAAGACCGGAGCTTTTCTGTTTTTGGAATTTGAGATTGTACACTGACGAATGGGCTTCAGTCGACTCATCTTGAACAAAACTGATTTCGACTAATGAAATGCGACATTGTATTAAAAAAAAAACAGGTTTTATTTGTTTATAACCATTTAGCCTTTAACAGCACCTTGTCAAATAACAATTTGTAATAAAGACATTAAACAAAATATGCTTCGAAATGAAGACTACGCCTATCTTTGTGTATTTATAAATATAACTTACTTAGAGGTTAATAATTATTGCTATTGAAGGAATTACAAGAAGCTTATAGATAGATCATTGCGTAAGAACTTCCACTAAGCTTAGAGATAAAATGTTTATCCATCCCGACCGCGATAAGCCGACACTGGAGACAAAGCTGTTTGTAACAATTTTAATTGTGGCGAAACAAAAGAAGACTTATTAAGAGAAAACAATTCACCTGAATTAGGGCATTGAATGGTATCGAGATTTAATTAATTCGACTAATGAAATAACAAACGTTAATTTTCGGATTCCCCAATTGTATTTTGCAAAAGGCTCGTTTACATTGGTCGATACGGATACGGTATTATTCGATACGGAACAACGCCCTTTTGTTTTTAATTTTTGTTTGTTGTGTATCAGCAAGACGGGTATTTTAAATATGCCTACCCATTATTTATCTCTGCATGCCTGTTCAACGTTCTCTACAGTCTGCCTACCGTCCATGTCGATTTGTCTTTTATATCATCCTTTTATAAATATATGCACCTGTTCATAGTACTAGGGATACTAGTAATCATTTGAAAAAAAATATAAAGTTGGTTTCATTCCAGTCATAATTTCAGTTTAGATTTTGTCATTAGTAAATTTATTTTTAATCGACCGGCACCGGGTCATCCAAAGTTCGTTTCATTCTTTCACTATGCACACAAAATCTGCTGTTATCACTTCTTGTTTGTTGATCGATAACATCGGATACGCAATTAAGTAGATCTTAAATTTTTAATTATTTATAAGTTTCTCGATTCACATATCGATTGCGTTGTCGACTAATCAAAAGGAAAAAAAACAGTAAAAACATAATGTATTTTTGTGGGAGTAATAATATCCCTTTTTTATTTATCATTATGAACAAATGATTTTGTATTTTGGAATTTGACTAGAAACAGGATATTTACCATGTATTTGTTTTGTTTTGAGTTTTTTGTGATAATCAAATTTTTAAGAGTTTATTACCTAAATACATTTTACTTCTGCAGCCTTAGACGCGAAATAAAAAATATAGAAAAAGGTGTGACCTAATTTAGAGGAACATGAACTACTAACCCGGAAAATACGGCTAATTGATGCACTTTTTTTTCATTAATTATCGCTTTACTTGGTCGCAATTCTAACCGTCAATACAACCGCCGCGCCGCCGCTGGCGCCGTCAATAAAGCACAAACATACATATACCACAATAATTAATTTTTAGAAAAAAACAAAACCAATTTCAAAACTAAACTTATATTTCTTGATTTTGTAAATTTTTTCAAGAAGTGCTAAATCAATTTCGATAAAATTAATGTGGGACTACCTCTAAAGTATGACCTACCAAAAAAAAAAGAATTATTAAAATCAATTAATAATAGGCTGAGTAATCGCGTAACAAACATAGGTACAAATAAAAAACATACCATCGAATTGAGAACCTCCTCCGTTTTTGAAGTCGGTTGAAAAGGTAACAAAAATATGAGCTTTCAATGGACAATTTCAAATAAGTATTAAATAATATATCATTTGCAATCGTGAAGTGGTAGAGTTATCGAACAACTGCACCTCTTTAGAAAATTAGAAATAGGTTTATTTATAGCCCTGATGATAGTATATCTATGTGAAAAACGATCATATAAAATTCATGAACACGAAAGCTTTTCCTTGTCGATTTTAAATGGAAAATAAATATATATTTTTTTAACTAAGCTTTTTCGTAATCTGCCTCAAAGGGACTCGTTTGAGTTGTACAAAATCCTCCGAAATTGATGGCTGTAAATGTAAATAAAAAAATTCTTTTTAAATTCAATTTTGCGTTTATAAGATAAAGCATCCGTTATTATAAACAAAATTATATTAGTCCACTAGGTGAAGTCGCACTTTATAATTTAGGAATAATAGGAATTCATTTGTTCGTCTTACTAATGGAGCGTTATTAATTTAGTTTAATTTTAGTGTCTCTACATAAAACATTAGCCGTAATTCTGAAAGAAATCTATAGTAACCAAACAAGAACCCATAAAACATAATTTGCTTCATTATTTAACCACATTATTCACATTCATTTAAAAATTTCCTCGTCTCATTGGTTTAGTTTCTATCCCCTCCTATTCTATTAATTGCATTTTACAATTGGCTTAACGTAATTGGATTATCTACAAAACTGTAGGGGGAAACTACGTCGAGGAGCATTCACTCAAAAGTTACGGAACCTTCAAAACATGTATATCCACTTATCTATGTATATATAAACATTTCGGCTCCGCTATTGGGTATAGACCTTCTCACTCTTACGACAGTAATCTCGATCCTCTGCAAGTCTCATCTAGCCAAAGAATATAATGCTTCATGCTAGGGATCAGCTATGATCGCAGTTAGCTGATCACATTTCGTCAAAGCGAGTTTGGCTCAGTAGGAGCACGTGCGATTTTCGATCCGAAGCACCCGAGTTCGAATCCCGCTGGCCCCGCACCACTGACTTTCTTAAGTTATGTGCGGATTTAACACTCGCTCCAAAAACGGTGAAGGAAAACATCGTGAGGAAACCGGCTTGTCAGTGGCAAGCCGCACTGGGCCAGCGTGGTTGATTATGCCTCCTTTCTCTCTTTATGAGAGAAGGCCCGTGTCTCAGCAGTGGGAACGTGATGGGCTGATAATAATGATGATGTAGATGTCGTGTAAAGCTGGTGATCTGCCTCGTAGTCGTCACATAGTCAAAACACTGGCACATGACCAAACCGTGTAGAGAATTAAATCATATTCTAATCAACCCAAACATAATAATAATAATGTCATGCACGCTGATTTCAGCTACGGCAACAACTCCTGTGATAAAATTAGTAAAGCTTTGATGATATTTTCTTATACGGCTAATGTAGCCAATACAATACCACACCCAGACATAATATTGGGCATTAGATAAAAGTTTGGTTGAGCACAACTTTGACTTATCTAATAATAAGATTCTTCTAAGTTATCTAAAACTCTCGTAATGTCCTAGATGAATTTAGATTGAATTTCATAGAAATGATCATGTCCAAAATTAAGTTTCTTGTCGTAGATTCGTTCTTTGATGGCATTGACTGTTGACAATTGTGTGGAGTTATTGAATTTTGATCTCTTCTATAATTGTTATTCCGCATGTTTCAGTCATCTTCATTATCTGGCAATCATCCCTTCTCATTGTAATAGAATAATAATAACAAACAACAGAAAGGGTTCAAGGCAAAATGAAGAACAGTTCCATTTAAAATGATTATATACTAAACCGATTAAGACCTATATTATCTTCATGCTTATAGGCTTTCCTTTCGCATCTTTTATTTGGGTAGGTATATTTAAGTGATTACACATGACATAATGTATTTAGCTATGTGCTGTGGACTGTCATTGGCCACTGAGCTAACACTTCGGTTGTTTTCTAGCTTCTATCTACTAGCCTGATGTAGTATCCTGTAAATCCTAGGTTTTTACAACATAGATTTGGCAATCTTGTAAATTACGCCAAAGTAATTTATGGCATGGCCGACCCTCGATTTATTAGCTGGGTGCGTCTAGGCCGTGGTGTAGAACAAATGTTATTAATCGACCCACGGTGAATACATAACTCGGTTCTAATAAAGCAGTCGGCTAAAGCGGTCATTGCATTGTGGTGAAGTAACCTCCACCACCCTCCTATTTTGCTCATTATCGCATAGTTGCAAAACGTTTGTTCGTCAAGCGTCATATATATATGCAATAATAATAATAATTGTGTATCTTTTAAATATATATAATTGCTTTGTCGGTTTGTAATTACAGAATTCTTGATTAGTAACATAATTTCGTAGGGATAATAAACAAACAAACTTATTTGTTTATATTTACCAAAAACGAGACAGTCCGGGTCGTCATGGGTAATCTTTATTTAGGAAGCTTTTTGCTTTTTGATCCGGCTGTTTTGCTTTCACAGGGGTACAGCAAAAAGGGAGATGTTATCCCCTCGCTATACTATGATGCAGTTGATCAGATTATGATTCCTTGTTCTTCCAGGAAAGGGCCTGGGCTTTCATATTGATACAAGGAAGGGTTATATCGTCGTAGCAATAACGGTGAAACTGCAGCCTGCGCCGCAGGGTACGCGGTGAGTGGTTTTTTCAATGAAATCATAAATCAATATCGAAAAAGTCGCGACTCTTTCAAATACTTAAGAGATACAAATAATGTTGAATGAACCAAATTATTTTCGATTCATTTATTAAACGTAGTAATTCTGTCACGTTATTACCTATGTTAGGATTTCATGTCAGGGTAAAATATTTATGTAATATGTTTATATTAGGAGCGAGTGTGGCTCAGTGGGAGCTCGTGCGACTTTCGATCCGACGCACCCGAGTTCGAATCCCGCTGACCGCCGTTCGAATCCCGCACCACTGACTTTCTTAAGCTATGTGCGGATTTAACACTCGCTCTAAAACGGCATTAACGGTATTAACTTCTGGCATAAAACTGTAGCCGAAACTCGCATAACATATATTAATAAGGCGAAGTGATACACGCCATGAATTTCACTTTGGTTATTTGAAATTTTCGGGTCGTTGCTAACACACCCTTTGCCGTTCCGGAGCGTTGAGCCCATTGGGTTGTGAACAACTATGTTACTTTTGTTCCTCGCCGTGTTTGGCAATTGCCCACTGAATAAGTGGGCGTTATATACAATTGTAATATTATAAACTCTCGATTGACAGTAGGCATTCGAAACTACTCATGCAGATACTCTGTTTGAATTCTCCTTTTAAAGGTTCCGTACCCAAAAGGTCTAAAAGGAAAAGGAGAACGATTGTTGTCGGTCACATTCTATCTGACCGTCTTGTACATGATTTTCGCCTTTATCTTAATCCCTCTCATATAACAATATAAACAACACCAATTTGAAAAAGTTTATGGAACATGAATGCGACAGTCTTAAATCACGACGTGGCCATCAGCTACCCATCTAATGCTACCATCGGTACATCGCAATGGGTGTATTTTTTTGTGGGTGAATGCCCCATAAGCCAATTCATAGAAATAAAACTAAAGTCTATTGTAAATAATTGTATTATATACTTTTCTTATAGCATCCTATTGGGGTGTCTTGTCAGGATGTTATAAATGTCAAAACCTTTATAAATAAATAAATTTTCTTACAAGCTCTTAATAATTTTAAACTCTATCGTTGATATTTCGCGTATGTCGTGACATCTTTTCTTCTTATCTTATGTTTGGCATATTTTTGCTTAACATGTTGATCTCTGAATTTTGTGGGGTTGTTTGATAAAGACGTTACTTTAACTTGAAAGGTATACCAATAAAATGTATTCCGGAAAATAATTTGCATTTATACGGATTCATCAATTACTTACCCGGCCACCAAGTCGCAGAGAAAGTACTAAAATAATTATTTATTAGAAAAAAACAAAAACCGACTTCAAGGTTCAACGTATATTTTTGTTTTATTGATTTCTTCCAAAAAGTGCACTTAATTAGTTGGTTTTTGCATTAAGTGGACGATATTACCACCTCCGAAGTATGACCTACAAAACAAAAAAATAATCATTAAAATCAACACACATACAAAAAAAACATATAGTCAAATGGAAACCTCCTCCTTTTTTGAGTTGGTCGGAAAGCTGAACAAAAGGCGTTGCAAAAACTGAGCCTTTAGCTACTTGTGCTGTAACTCTGATTGGATGGTAGCTTTTTTAATTAATAGATAGCCTGGAGTTATTCCGATATTGGCGGGACAAGATCGGAGATGAAAGAAAACGAACAAAAGATTGTAAAAGGCTTTTTAAACAAACTTCTGATTGTCAAACGATAAAAAACACTCCAAGCCGAGTTGCTACGTACTTGCTTTATTTTGTACCGACTATTTCCCCTTTTAGATGATTGTTAACCGTTAAAAATGTTCTTAGGATGGCATCTATTTCTTTATTTAGCGATGTTATTTTTTTATTCAATGTAAGTACGGGTTATCCTTTTATAGTTTTAGTAAATTTTCCAAGCTCGATTATTCGGTTATTAGCTAGGTTTATGGTATCTTAAAATAGGGCCTTAATCCATCTAAGTTTAGTCGTTGTATGTTCGCATTACACTAATTTAGACGCTATTTAAAAATCTATTGAATTCACCGAGTGTTCCAATTCATCATAGCTTTTATAGTCATACATGGTGGTTCAACCGAATATTAGCAAATCGTGTAAATTAAATCTCAGCTTTACTTTAAAAATAAAAGAAATGGTCCTTCTTATGACTTAGAATTGCATTAGCACCTTTCACTCTCTCCAAAACATCACACTCTGCGGCAAAGTTAGCCGATGACTTGAGTAGACAATTTTTTTAGTAAACATTAGATTAACCGAAGGATTTTGGTAAGATTAAAAACAGGAAATAAAAAGCTACTAATAAGTTGACCTCTTCAAGCCGCTACCTACCTGACTACCTACTACCTGCTAGTGAAAAGAATTGTTTCGATTAAATATTTTTTGTTACCTAGCCCTTTATCTATAAATACAGGTTTCTCTCTCGTCACTCGCCTCGATTCAAGAAATCACTTTATAGTGAAATTAGCTTCAGGATTGAAAGGTGTATAATAGAATGGACTATAATAGACATTTCCATTTGCTCAATCTAAAAGTCTTCTTCCTAAAAGGTTATTAATAATTAAATTGCAAGAAATATAATTGTTAGTTTGTATTCGTACTATCTTATTTTATTAATATTTATTTTCCATTAGCATTTGCTCTCCGATACAATTCACAATTATATCCTAAAATAATCCTACTATAATAACACCTTCCCTGATTTTAATTCTTCAAATAATATTTTCGTTTGCTAAGTTCAATTGTAATTACATAGCAAACAATAAAAGAATAGAATAGAAAGATTCCTAATTTAGTGGTTGTCAGTGACTTTTCTCCCTTCTCAGCAAACAGAGAATAGACCAGGTTGAACCTGGTTAAATTTATGCACATGGTAATAAATATATTTTGTTGCGCGTCAGCGGCCACACGCAGGGATAAATTAAAACAAATACCTATACTACATAAATGTGCTCTCTCTGTTGTATGTCGTACAATACAAGCGTTATCGTGTAATTAGCTAGCTTGAGGCTAGCTAGAGTCTAATTATAATTTAAAAATATAGAAATATAGAAATGGAACACAATTCTATATTATACTCTATCATTATCCTCCAGACAAATGCCTCAAAATGTACACATAAGAGGAAATCTGTTGCAGATTATCACAGCAGCGTCTGTTTTGACTGCAGTCTACTATAACAAAAACAAATACTGTACTTACAATGATTATTTACCGAGTAAAAGAAGCATAATGAGACAAAGCCTTGGAACGGCGAATCGTGCAAAACGACTGCCATGATGCGGCGCTGTGGCCTTGGGTTATTATAATATGAACGGCACTGAGAGAAATGAAACTGCGTATTGATTGACTTACCTACAGCAATCAATATGTCGATTGATGAGGTGATGCTGATTGTTTTTATATTGTGCTGAGTGATAAGACGAGCAAGTCGTTCGCCCAATGGTAAGCGCCAAGCTTGCCCATATCAATTGCAGTGCCACGCAGAACATTTAATACCAAGAAAAGCACTGTGTAGCACTGGACCCACCCAGACGGCCTTCCGCATACGAGAGACCACGAGTAGGTACTACTTGCACCGACAAATAATTAATATCTAAAGAAAGGAGAATACTTACGAAACAATTTAGTTTTTTAATTCCTTGATTCTGTCCGCTCCCTGCCCCTCTGCACATTCCGTAAACGAAATATATTCCATACAGTCCAGTAGTTTCCTTTATTCGGCCGTTCGTTCGTACATACAATACCAAAAGTTCTCAAAAAATGCCCCTCACTTTCTTGAAAAAGAAATTAACAAGTATTAATTAACAGGTTTCTTGCCGTGTCTTCTGGGTAGTAGTTCTTTTTCCGATGAGGTGGTAGAGTCATTGTAATAACTGACGTTCATAAATGCGTCTGTTATGCCAAAATTAAATAGAGAACTTTTGAAGGGGAGAAACCTATGTCCAGCAGTAGACTGTGACAGATGACGATGATGGTCTTTTTTAAGTTAACATGTCATGCTCGAGTCATGTAACGCAATCGGTGTAGTAGATCTTCAAAAGACTTCAGATGTTTCAATTGAATCAGTGGTATAATAAAGCACTTTACACCACATGCCTGTCAGAGGTAGTTTTATTACAGTGTAAAAGCCTAAAGATATATATATATATATATATATATATATATACGCTCGTATATAATAACATAATATTTACATCTCATCCATTAAATTTCACCTCAATAGCCCAATCATAAGTAATTTCCATGTCTCCAATCATAGTCCTCGCACTTATCCGGGGCTGTCTTTGATTGCATCATAATGAGGCACCTAGAGACAGTCCCCAATAAGTGTTACCCATTACATATCTAAACTAAATGCTCTA
Source organism: Petrophora chlorosata (assembly GCA_951640565.1). Classification (NCBI taxonomy): domain Eukaryota; kingdom Metazoa; phylum Arthropoda; class Insecta; order Lepidoptera; family Geometridae; genus Petrophora; species Petrophora chlorosata. The sequence continues at coordinate 14,638,736 of OX621188.1, read as the reverse complement.
AGAGAATTCTACGTGTTAGACTCATGTCCCCGCGCAAGCCTTCCAAAGGACCGGGAGTATAACCCGTGAGAAACAACGACATAATATTTATATTATAAGACAAGCTTTATAAATTATTTCATGATCCTACCATCCTACCAACTTGCATTATAAAGGGTCAATCAAAAGCGTTACGAGCGCTACGGTTGCTCATTACTTTTAAAACATCGCGGTCGGCTCCAGGACGAGTTACAACTAGAGCTGCAAATGATATCCGGCCATTTTTCACTATTTGGCCGAATAACGAAAACTTTTTGTTAAATATTGATTGTTTATGCTTAAACTCAAATAGTCGAAATCTTTATGTAGACAAATTTTAGATTATTGGGGTGCTAAATATTATCCTTAGTAAACACCGAAAACTAAAAATCTGTTTGAGAGGTAAGAAATACTCGTTCATGAAACAAGTGTTGATTTTATTACAGTTTTATGCTGCTACTATGCTTATATATACAACGGTGTCAAACAAAAAAAATGTAATCTTATTAAAAGAAGTTGGATGTAATCTTTATAAATATGTTCTTTATAATATTTTTCATCCCATCTATTCGAAAAGGACGACTTGGTTCGCCTTTATGTGCACCCAAAGGTGGTGTTTTCTATAAGAAACATTTAGCGGGCAGTAATGAGTTTTTAATCCTCTTTATAAGTGCGCCGCAATTATCTTTGCCGCGCACTTTTTGAATTTGGAACATCTTAGTGTTCAGCACCAAGGAATCGAACGCAAATATTATTTGAATAAAGACTGGCTGGTACGACGGCCCATAGTCACAAATGTAAATATAAGTTTTTAGTTGTTTTAATAAAGGATACTATTTAATTTCAATTTAGTTGTTACTCTATGTTTTATTAAATAATAATATTACAATAAAATATGAGGCGCTTTTATTTTCTCATAGTGGGTGATGAAAAGTAGAGTGTATCACTCCGGCGCAAAATATATTTTTGGCTCGGGCGACGTACTTTGAATCCCTCGCTACGTTCAGGATTCTACTAAAGAATCCCTCGCTACGCTCGGGATTCTACTCTAGAATCCCTCACTTCGCTCTGGATTCAAAAAAACGCCCTCGCCGTAAAAATATTATTTTGCTCCCTTATGATACAATCTACTATTATAAGTATGAGACCGAATAAGTGTCCTTTACCGAATACTCAACCGAATTTCAGCCCATATTTGGTCTTAGGCCGAAAATACTATTCGATGCAACTCTAGTTATAAAAAAAAATCTGGTCACACAACAACTGTTCCCCAGCGTCGCACCGCGCGGCTCAAAATGAGTTCTCTGTATGTTTGTTAATGTGTATAATTTTACTCAAACGACGCGTGCGTTGATGTCTTTTGTACTGGACGCGATTTATTTAAATTAATAATGTTTAATAATAGGTTTAATGAATTTGGATTGCAGTGAACTGCGGATGTACTTATTTGGTTCATTGTAAGCAAATGAAATTGAGTAAAGATTACATTTTGTAACAGCTGGCGGAAGTTTTGATGTGTTTCGTTTTGTTTGGGGTAAGTCCGCATGGTCCGAAGTTGGTGTCGACAATCACCATTGCTCGTGGGCTACGAATAAACTTATTATATATTATTATTCGTAGTTTGTGGGGGAATATTCCCAAGCGATATTAGTGTATCCAACAAAAATTGTTAGGAAAAACAAGCGCAAGTGTTAAGATTATCTCACTATAAAAAGTACTGACTACTTATCAGTTTTCAGGAAAGACTTTTAAGATTCGAACATATAGTTTTATGATATTGAGACGAGACTTATTCGCGTAAGTCTTGTTTTGTGTGACGTAATTGCACCTTCAAATATTTACTCCTTTATTGGGATAATGTCCATTGCAGCGCGTGCGTACGCGCAAGAATTGTGTTGACTCCTCGACTACGACTCTAGGGATGTAGGCAAAATGCTTCAGCATCATTGCAATACACTAACGCTCATTTGCGCTGAAATTAAATCTCGGTTGACCGGTTGTTTATTTTACCACGTCTTTATTAAGTCACTTTCTTGTGTCTGTCTGTGGTTCCGGGTGGAATCTTGCAACTCAAATTTCGAGCACTTCCCGATTAACTATCTAGCTGAAACTTTTAGGCTAGCTCACAAATCGATGACGAAGCATACTTAATCTATATATTCTTTTTAAGGTGCATAAAACAAAATTAATTATTAATCAGAATGTTTGTCTTGATTATTGTATGAAAATAAGTTTTATAGGTATCTATATTGAGAATAATTTGTAGGTGTCTGCTTCATTAGATCTGACTGAGAAATACTTATTACCCTGTTACCATCGACAAATAGTAATACAATTTTAAGCATTTGGAAATTTTGGTGCATGGCATATTAATAGATCTTTTTACTAATTGCACAAGTCATTGATCGGGTTCTAGTAATGTTGAACCAAATTGAAAACAGATCACAATTTTCAAGATCTCAGTGCAACTTGATCCTAATTGTATGGTGCTAGGTCAGTACCGACTCGTCACTGAACAAATAGCAGTCGACCGAATATGGTTCAGTGGAAACTCGTGCGACTTTCGCTGCGACGCACCGAAGTTCGAATCCCGCTGACCAATGACTATCTTAAGTTATATGTGGATTTAACACTACATCTAAAAACGGTAAAGGAGAATACCGTGAAAAAACGTCTTGTCCAAGACTTGTCATGTTCAAGTTCATGACATCCACTAACATGCACTGGATCAGTGTGTTGAATTATGACCTATACTCTCTATGAGAGAAGGTCTGTGTCCGTGTTCCAGCAGTGAGAACATAAATATCTTTTTTTCAAGACACACGCAACGTTAACATAGGTAAAATGAAATGTTTCAAAAAGGATCCGACTCAACAAAAAACACCACCAATTTTCAGTTAAAACTTCTGACTGTCATCACAAATAGCATTTTTTAATGACGTACAAAAAATCAAATAAACAAAGAAGATATTAAACAAAAAACACCTCACTGCTTTTTCTTTTTGCTACTGTCAGTGATGATGATGATAAAACCATAATTATCTAAAGCTCGTCACCCCGCAGCTTGGTGCAGTCTCTCTTTTTATGTCACTCACCTCAGTGTATGCTGTTCGTAAACTCAACATACAGCTAAGGGTGCGTGCGTTCAACGGAATGTAAGCCGCTGACTCTGATCCCACGCCACGATTAGTGCGTAGTAGCTCATTTTTAGGGTTCCGTACCCAAAGGGTAAAACGGGACCCTATTATTAAGACTCCGCTATCCGTCCGTCTGTTCCGTCCGTCTGTCACCAGGCTGTATCTCATGAACCGTGATAGTTAGACAGTTGAAATTTTCACAGATGATGTATTTCTGTTGCCGCTATAACAACAAATACTATAATAGATAATAAAATAAATATTTAAAGGGGCTTCCATACAACAGACATGATTTTTTTGCCGTTTTTATAGATAATGGTACGGAACCCTTCGTGCGCAAGTCCGACTCGCACTTGGCCGGTTTTTTTATTAATTTACAAAAGAAAAATGCCAGTAATGAGTTTTGTGCGCACTAGCTTATAGTAGTGTTGAGCAATTAATTGTTAAAGTATACTTTAGTTAATTGTATTCCTCGCCATCATCTCTTTTTGGATTCTAGGTTTCATGTCTACCTCAAAGCGTAGATATCGTAAGGCCGCGGCCACACAATACCTACGATTACTTGATGTAAATGTTACATACTTTACTCTGCCCACTCCATTGAAGTAAATGTTCACTGTTCTAATAAAAGATTATCTACACTCGTCACATTCACATGCACAGAGGTGCGATGCCGTTGCGTTAATAGCAGCTTTGCTCGCACACCGTCAGCGATGCAAAACAGTCATCACAAAGCGCTTTACCGGTCTTTTTCGTCAGCGAAGAGAAGCAAAAGGAGGCGAATAGAGGCGAATTAATTTAATTTATTCCATGATACAACCCGGTCAGGTTTACTTTCTTACTCCGATTACTGCAAACCAGATTACTGGGTGTCAAACGCACATAATTACTGAGGGCTGACTACCGACCATCTCTCACGTTTTAATGAGGTCGAAGCTTAGAGGGAAATAAGTTATTTCACCAACTGAATTATTACGGAAAATATATTTTTTTCCATTTTATCATAACACGGGTAGAGTAATTAAAAACTGAGAACACTTTCAGAAAGTGGTTAGAACTACAAGAAGAATAAGCTTAAGATATAATTATCGTTTAAAGAAGCTTTTATAAAATATTTACGATAGAATAGAAAAAGATTTAATTTAATCGGTTAACTTATTTGTGAGTCCTTAGTTAAACTACGTGATTAACTCCTTAGTTAAGTTACTTGAGTAATTACTTAGCCAACGTCCTTGATTACCTTCCTCGTTAAAGACAGCATATATAGAGTTAAGTTTTATAAAAAAATAAAACGTATCCGTCAAGTCTAACCTGGTCTGTACAGAATTTAGTCGATGCGGTGAAAATTCTCAGCATGTCTCATATTCTCAGTTTTGAACCAGAATTAATATCAGATCGTACCGCGCCGGAGCGTGAAGCCGGAAGTGATTTAATCGCCCCGAAACGTAAGGGCTTCATCTGTTTTGCGGCAAAGTTTTGGTTTCAAGCTCACAATTTCGGCAATAATTCAAGACAATTCCATTTAGAGGTTAGAATTATTGCTTGATACTGTTGAATTAGTACGGCGAAATGAAATTAATTAAAACAATAACTAACTTCAGGAGTGATTTTTATAATTTCCCCGAGATAACGTACAAAAGGAATCACGATCTGATTCGTAGCCGTGTTTTGAATCGGACGTAACAATGCGCTTAGTCATCGGAGTTCATGCGTCTTATTAGGTGCGAGTCGCTCCCGGGGCTCCGGCCCGTCGCCGGACCGGTTCCCTCGGTGCACGTGCACTCACACCTGGACCCTGGCGTACCGGCGTCAAGTCACGGACGCTGAGCGGGCAATTTGGAGCTCAGAGCGCAAACCGCTGAGCTAGTCACTCGAACGTGAGCGGCACTAATTGAGGGCAATGGCCCAATGTCATTACCGGAGCTGCCACCGTCGCGCTGCGCCAGCAGTGGTGTCGTGCGGTCGTCGCTTGCGCCCGTCGCGTCGCTCGGCTCCAGCCTCCCACACCACCCTTCAGTTACTAACGGGATTATTTAATGACAGCTTGGAAAGTAAAATGGAAATGATAAGGAATTAATGTACCTCTGCGAATTGTGGCGAATGTACATATTTTATAAGTTGGAAATTACATTTTCAGCTACACGTTGATTACCTACGTTCATCGCTATTCGCGAGTCAGCTGTAATTACATTTCAAGGAAGAAGCACATAAGTTCAATTACAAAACTGGTAATATGATTGTAGTGATAAATCGTTTCCCACTAATTTGGGTAGTATTATGATAAAGGCAAATCCCTTAAGTGTAAATTGTGAGCATAGACACGCAAAGGTCAAGGTTAAATTATTTTTTCAAGTAATGCTACATTGCTAATTATAATTAATATAAAATTATAATCATTATATTTATATTTTGTACCTAAAACTACTTAATTTTGATGTCGGTTTTTCACAGTTTGACTATATAACATCGGGTGAACGACGATCGCCGAGGTGATCAGTAAAATAAAAAAATATACTTAATTATAAAAAAAAATAACAATATTTGTTTGCAAATTGCAGGTTGTATTTAATCGTGACTTATAATATATCTAAGCTACGATACCTTTGCGCTTGATATTCCCTCTCTTCCCCACTTTTATATTTCCAATGATTTTAATGTTTAAAGAAAGCACACTAGTTCCTATTCCAAGTCTCATTTACATTCGGAACGCTAGATACTGCGCATTCCGCTCACCCTCACCATTCATTTACTTACCATTTCGTTTAGGTGCCATTCGAATTGCTTTTCATTAACCTGAACACTTTAGATAACCTATTCTTTAGCTGAACTGTTTTAAAGACTCATTTATACAATACACGTATAATTTTTTTCTTTTTTTAATGCTTATTGGCTTGCGTTTGACCATCTGTCACCTGATGGTAAGCGACGATGCGATCGACGATCTAGCACGCTTGCCAACATCGTGCCTGTTCACTCGAGATTGGAAGATTCCTAAATATTCCGAATTCCGAAAATTTCTGAAGTTAAATCTTTCTATACTATTATCATCGTTTTTAGCGATAAGGTCGCCCATTGTAACACTTTCTTTAATTGTTTTATTTAATTTCCTTAATTTAATGTTTGCAATAAAGCGTTTATCTATCTATCATTGTGAATAATTGCTTATCATTGTCATATTTATTTTCTTTATACAGAATTTAATCCTGACGGAGTCGCGGGAATCTGCTAGTATTTAATAAAAATGCACGAGTTGGTGGGAAGTGTTCTTAATACTGACTGCGACATGCGAGCAAGTGCTTCCAGCCAGTTATGCATCGCGACTCTAATTTTATTACTTCTCTCCTCGCGGCACCTTCCACAACGTTTATTGAATTTTGTACTTTAAATTATTAAGCGTCATATTACGCGTCTACCTAGGGTTAATTATTGGATTAACCAATTACAGACCAAAGTCCCTAAAGCCGTGTATTTGAAATTCATTCTGCCTTAACTCAAAAATATTGACGTTAAATCTGAACTAATTAAAAATATTAACCTTAAATACTTAAATGTGGCAGATGACCGCAGTTTATTTACATATTTACTAGCGAACCGCTTCGGCTTCACATTGCAAATATGAATGTAATATATATTCAGACCATTCTCGAAAAAAATAACCGAATAAACAAAAAGACTTGGATGGCGATAAGGTCAAATTCAAAATGTCTTCAATTTGGGCATCACTGACGCAATTACGAACGCCAGATTATCAGAATGACTACCAGCACCGTGCAGAAAATAACCATCAAGTGAAAGATACAGCATAGGGCAAGAATCGTTTTTTAACCAACTTCAAAATTCCTTTCTTTTATTAACCGAATTAGAAAATATTTTTTTGCGTTGGGTTCAGTATAGCTACAATGTGGTTCCATATTTTCATCGATATTCGACCTAGGAATTCGAATGTACATCAAAAGTGAAGTCGGTTTTTTGTTGTAAAATGAATTATTAACACAATAGTTGCAAAATTATGGTTTAAAGAAAATCGATTCAAACAATCGAATAATATTATTGTAAGTATCACCACAAATATATATCTATTTTGTGGTATTACTAATTAGAGGTTATCATAATATGTAGGTATAGTAAAGTTATATCTATACATTATATTTGCAGCATATTTATGTTCATTGCACAGATATTATATTACATTGTTCTAAAACTGGAAACCGACCCGCGCCGTGTCTTGTTGGTAGTTAGTTCAATATCAAAACCAAAAGGCAAATTAGCAAAGGCGTGGCGCATTTCACTGTTCGTAAGGTAGCGTTGGATACATCGATGAAGTCACTCAGGCAGACTTCGCGAGTTGCCGACCCACTCACTTGTCTGGTCAGGCTTATAGGTAAGTGTTACTTATAATATAAATGCTACGTACCTAAATGTTCAAAATCGTTTGATGCTTAGTTTACACGTGCTAGCTGGTGATCAACGAGACAGCAGTGATTCGTTTTGAATACTCGCATCAAATTGGTAGTAAGATAAGATAATAATTTTTAAGTGCTATTTTTAACCGACTTCAAAAAAGGAGGAGGGTTCTCTATTCGATTGATTTTTCTTTTTTTGTTGTTACCTCAGAACTCCGTCATTGAACCGATTGATGAACCGATTTGGTTTTTTTTTTTGCGTTGGGTTCAGTATAGCTACGAAGTGGTCCCATATAAATTTCATCGATATTTGACCATGGACTTCGAAGATACATTGAAGTGGGTTTTTTTGTTTGATAAAACGTATACTCATTTTTAAGTAAAAAGATAATCATTTTTAAGTGCTATTTTACAGTTTGTGATGCTATTTAACATTACTTTGATTTTAAAGCTGATTTAATTATGGTTCGTTCTTAAAATAATTTGTATGGTATCTGTCTTAGTAGCTGTATTCGGATGCATTGTTAATACGATACGAATCGACTAGAGCGCTTGAATATTCAAAGGCAAAGTAAAGTATGAAAGAAATTTAATAATTTTAAAGTATGAGAGATCCCCTCGCTTGCTTCGACAAATCGCAAAGGTTGCGAAAGACGTGCTTGATACCAGTATGTATGTAAGCAACGAGGTAGACAAGAGTAACGGTGGAACTGAAATTATTTTGAGAACATTTTTTAAATTAATGGACGAAATGCAAAATTTGTTGAAGTTCTTCGCTCGCCACTTCTTAATCGACGCATATGACAGTAACTCATAACATAATCGGTAATAGAGATTGTGAATGGACTACTGGACTACAGTGGCTGTATTCCAGTGGTCCATTGTAACTCGCACACTAGCTTGCACGGTGTAAACAAGACGTTAAAAACGTGCCCGTCATGCTTGCATTAGGTATGTGATCGTCGCTCCAGGATGATTTCTCATCACAGAATGCGCCGTCACCGGCCTGACGCTCAATCTTATATATTACGTGACACTATTCTCAAACGAAATGAAAAATTGAGTTTCGTATCATTCGCACTCCTACACATTATTATAGCTATGATAATCTACCTCTGAGTGAATGCCTGAAACATCGTGGTGCTACATACAAAGTTGGTCCTATTTTAGATAGTAACTATTCAAACTCAGTGAAATTCTGCAGACATCTCCAGAAACTAATCTTATATATAAAATTCTCGTGTCACAATGTTAGTTACCTTACTCCTCCGAAACGGCTTTACTGATTTTCACCAAATTTTATATGCATATTCAGTAGGTCTGAGAATCGGCTACTATCTATTTTTCATACCCCTAAGTGATAAGGGTTGTTAAAACCGCGGGTGAAACCGCAGGGCGCAGCTAGTAATAATATATATCGGGCCGGTCTTTGTCATTTGCCCGTTAAATTATGCATATACATATGTAGTACCTACAACATAACATGGTTTTTAAAAAAGCGATCAAACTTACTGGGTTCCAAAGTTTTGTAATTTTCCATATAAAATATTTGAAATAATGCTTCTTTTAGACGATTACACGTAGAATTCTCAGAGAGACACACAGATTTATAAAATAAGTGACTTGTCTATAAGTTAGTAATGTGTTAATTTAATCAACATTTAACTACGCAACACTTAACGCAGCCCAGAGTCCTTCTTACTTCAACAATAAATTGTAAACAAAGTCCTTTTCAAGTTAAAAGTAGGAAAAACAGCAATATATTCGACTTTGGTGAACCGAACTCCCGCAACTTCTTATACCTAATACCCGTCCTATAGAAAAAAACCTCTCAGAGTACAAAACAGAAACCTATTGAAAATTTATTACTTTCTATTTGAAATAAAGATTTGGTATTTTATTATTAGCGACCCAGTTTTGAGGTCGACAGTCAGTAAAGTTCACTAAAAGCTTTGACGACTGTTTGTTTTGAGCTGTGTGTTTGTATTAATGCCACGTTCCCACCAGGAAATAGAAGGAGCGAAACCCTACCCCGTAGGGCCGGGTTACACCTGCCTAGTAACGACGTTTTGTAGGAAATACTAGCTGGAGTATTTTCTACGAATAAACTCGCATTGTTTTTGGACTGTTGTGACTGAAATTGGTATATTTATTGGTTGCATTTGTGGTAAGTGGCTTTTGAAATCGTGGGGTTGTGGTGGAAATTGCATTATATCATGTTCGTTTATTGTAGCTTGGAACTTTTAACCCTAAAGGCCTTGCTTTGACATTAGCCATACATTAGGGCTATCATGAATAACGCTTCCACCTTGAATGTTGTAGCACAGAATCCTACAAATATTTAGATAGCTAAAGTTTGTGAGGATATATGGATTGATAGATGGGTTGATGGTGATATAACCTTTGTTACCACAGTTAAGTACCAAAAGTATTAAGTATCAAAAAAATACCCGACGAAAAAGGAATTAACATGTATTAATTATAACAGGTTTCTTGCCGTGTCTTCTTGGTAGTTGTTCTTTTTCCGATATGGTGGTAGAGTTATTGTAATAGTTGACGTTCATATGTGCATCTGTGATGCGAAAATTGAATAAACAACTTTAAAAAAACCGAATAAAAATGAACCGTATTTTATTGTATATGAAATTTGATTACTTTCTTGCAAATGGTTCGTGTCCGGTACACTTGGCGGTTCATTCAAGAAATGTAACAAGACAATGTTCCTTTTAAAATAGTGAAGCTGTCTGATCCTTATTCCCGGCGCATAATGCCTTGTTTACGTGATAAGATCCTTTGCAATTTACATAGATTTTAAATTTCGGAGTAATTGTGAAACTTTAATTCTCGCTATAAAACTGCCTACACAATCGTAACAGTATTACGTTCCTCGGCATAACGACGTCTTTAAAAAGTTTTGTGATATTCTGACGAATTCGTGTTAAATGTTGTGCCGTGGGAGGGACAGAAAACAGCTATTCGTAAGCAAATAAACTTCTTTCTGCGAGTGAAATTGCGTAGTTCAATTAAAAATGTGATATCCATTATTTAATTTACTTTATTTTATTCGGAAAAAACACAGTGATACATTTCTAAATTATTTATTTATTTAATAGTTTTGCACAAAAATGGTACAAGGAATGATTTAATACTATTTAGCATTATCTACCAGTCTTCCAGGTCGTGAAAGAAATATAGTGGGTGTGCAGCTACGTTTTGAGCAAAAGTACGTTGAGAGATACTAAATAAATGACATCAAAATAAATATAATAAATTTATAACAATAAAAAAATATATACAACATCACAATAAATATGATTATATAATATAACAATATATATATATATATATAACAATATATCACATGTAGGTTTAGGTATAGGTTAGAAAAGGCGGAGTGAACTTATCAAAACAGCAGTATTGAAGATAATGTTAGTCATTAGGGTAAACATGCTTAATACAATGTTCATGGACGATACGCTTAAAAATGTCTTTACTAAATTACTAATGTACTCATACATCTAGACACCATTTATACGTTTTCGCATAAAATATGTATATTAATAATGTTTGTTTGCCACATACTTAGTAGTAGGTATGTAGTGAACAACGAGTAAAAGCCATTATTATCTACTGAAAACAACTCTACACTCCACTTACTAAAACTTAACTAACTACTTACAAGGAGAAGCAATCGGACAACCCATAGACCATAAATAGATAACAATGACAACTTCTTTTTGTATACAAAGGAAGCTGAAAAATTATGACAGTTCAGGGACTCACACTTAACCAGTTTTTAGAAATAGTAGCGCTAAGTGAGTTAGGGTACGAGGTGGTACGAGTTAAATAAATCGAACTCGTGTAAGTCATCCAGTTTGTTTAGTTATATGAGTATATCACTTCACTATCACTACATAGTATAAAACAAAGTCGCTTTCTCTGTCCCTATGTCCATATGTATGCTTAAATCTTTAAAACTACGTTTTTTTAATAGATAGAGTGATTGAAGTGGAAGGTTTATATGTATAATAACCGTGCAAAGCTGGGGCGGGTCGCTAGTATATATATATATATATATAGCTGATCTAATGGAAAATAATTTTTGTCTATTATCCCTGTAACTGTTAAATAGTTATAATATAGACACAATCTTATCGAGGTAAATAAAAGTATATGGTAGATATAAGTAGTAGGTATCTATGTAACTTTGTATATAGATAAGAAGACCTGTAAATATTTACGTAAATAGTTATCTATCACAAACATTATTTTTCAAATAATTTCATTATTGGGGATTTGATTTTTGCATAGTAGATATAGGTAGATATCACAAATTATATTATTTTTTATATAGGTACAGAGCTAATAATAGTCTATTAAGAATGAGTAGAAACTTAAATATTAGAACTAACACAACTTTTTACAGGCAACTCTGCTTTATAATGTGTTTTAAATAAATGTCATAGGTAGAGCGAGTGTGGCTCAGTGGGAAGTGCTACATTCGACCCCGGAATGACGGACTCCCCGACGGAAGCATCCGAGTTCGAATCCCGCGGGCCTCGCATCACTGACTTTCTTAAGTAATGTGCGGATTGAACACTTGCTCTAAACGCGGCGAAGAAAAAACATCGTGTAGAAACCGGCATTACCAAAAATAAATACAAAATTTAAGGACATGTGACATCCACCAACCTTGACTGGGTCAGCTTCGTGGATTATGGCCCATACTCTCTCTATGAGAGAAGGCCCGTGTCCCAGCTGTAGGAACGTGATGGGCTATTGATTATGATGATGATGAACAGAAAATGTCAGCAATATCTACTCAAACCTAAACCAAGCAAGGAACGATTAATGTTAACGTAAACGTTATTTGAGTGGCAGAATAATAAATAAGATGTGGCGAATACCAAAACTGATTTAGTTTTCTTATACGCGATACGTGCCATATATGTGACAAGTGGCGCACTTAATTTATAATGAATATGGGAAAATATAATGACCAGCAAAAAAATATTCTTGATCCTATACACTCCTATCCAAAAATTGTATGTAAGCGCAGAGCCAAAATCTCTGGCTTCGCGCTTTTTATATACACTCTAGGGAGACTTCTGGTGGAACTTACTTTGGTGATCTCCAAAATCTAACTCTAACTCTAAATTCTACCATTATTGGTGATCATTTACTTTTTTTTGGGTGATTATATTTATTATATTTTAAAATTTTTTTTCGCTGATCATTTACTATTTTTGTGAATATAAAAGGAATTTTCGCCGTTACATTTTACTATATCTGGTGGTCATTTAAACATAAGCCAAATGTACTGTTATCTCCTGTGCCTGAATGTCCATTCAAACAGGATGAAACAAAGGCCACTTAAGTATCTATATAAGTTGCATTAATTAGTAAATTTGAATAATTAAATTATAATACAGGTACTTACTTGCCTAATAAGTTTTCAATACTATCAAATGAGGTGGTTATTAATATACCTATATATATCTATGATGTCATCAAATTCTAATGAATGTTCTAGGTATCTAACAGACAGTAAAGTATAACAACAGTCTTGCGTTAGGGGGTTTAACGTTTTATAAAATGAACTTGTGTGTACAAACAAGTACTAAAAAATGTCACAAGCGTACCTATTCTGCATTATGCTATAGAAAATTGATTAGCACGTTAAAAAAATCTTATACAAACTATAGGTTCACTTACGAGATCACCACCTAAGTTTTTGCTCTGAAGGTTAAAAAACTGAATTAACTAAGTTATTCAAATCTTAAAAATATATATATAAATAGTTACGTATGTGACGTAACTATTACTTTAGTATATGGTTTGGGATTTTACAAGCTTTTATATGCTCTTTTCAATTTATTTCCTTCGTGGCGTATCCGCTCCAGATACTCTGTCTTCATCATTGATTCACTCACGTGTCTTGATGGATATCACCCATCATTGTGGATCTGGTTCTGGTTTCTTTACAATATTTTACGTCCTTATTACTTAAAGCTCAATTTAGCTTAATCATGTTTAATTGATTTTCACTTGATTGACTTTACTCACTTATGCGCTTAACTTACGCCTTACCTATGATGATTATGATGCTCAAACTAACGATTTTGCTAAATACCCTGACGAATGTGATCATTTAAGCTATTGATGCATGGCGCTGAGTGTTTGCTCTCCGTAAGTCGTCGGGTTCAATGACAGCAAGCCCTATAAGGCACCGACCACGTGCGCTATCACTCCGGGCAAGCCGCCACCACCGCCGCCGTCGCACGCCGCCGTCGTCAGCCGGCGCTAAGCACGCTTCGTCTTATGTAACTATCGGCTTACGAGCCTCGTAGCGGGGAAGTGGACGTCACGACGGTCTTATGCGGTCAACGCTTAGCTCATAATGAGTGCGCACTCGAACATAGCACACGTGACGTGACGTGACTTCTTACACAGTAATGCTTTTGTTTTCTTTTATGAATACCTGGGAATTACCAAGTGCATCCACGGAATGTTGAAATGAAATCACCGCGTAGTTCTTTGTTAGTCTTAAACTATAAGGCTATCTTCTCTAGCGGGTGTATTTCTGAAGCACTGGTAGATTCAGATTTCGCATTTCATTTCTGGGCCCGGACTTCAATTTGAGCTCAATTTGGGTAAAGAAATGGATGAGATATGCTTACCTTTTTAACTTAGATCATATACTTTTTAAAGTCAGGATATTTGAAGTTACAATTTTCTAACGCATTTAATTGATTTGTATGATGTGTATAAGACGTTTAAAAGTGCATTTTTGTGCGTATTTTATAAACATCTTTTGACTTTTGAAAGTTTTTCGTGGCGTTCTGACTCAATCATGACGATGTAATTCCTCAATAAGATCGATTGAATCAAATTGCAGTAACTTGCAGTGAAGAATTAGCATATAAAGGCGTCAAAAGATCAACGAAATCATGCCAATTTCAAACTGATTGGTTTAGTACCACATGATTTGTATTTATACACAAATTAACTGATTATATGATTGATTGATCACTAAAAAACGCTAACTTTTGACACTTTAACTAGAGCACAGTTATACGCTAACGTTAACACTAGCTGTAACGCAGATGGAGCACAAGCATCATGGTACATCCGAGCATGCTATTTTATTCACATTTATAGTCTTTGACGTTTTTTTTTTAATTAACAACAACATGGTTAATACTTTTAAACCTTCTAGAAACTAGCATAGTCTGTCGAGCATCTTTAGTAGGCGTCTGTCGTAGCGTTCTCACTACTGTATTCCACCACATATATGTTCATATACATCGTCACCATGTGTCACCCATCAGCGAGGCAAATGTTATAGGCAATATATTCAAAGATAAAATCTAATAACGTAAGTTTTTGCCATATTTTACGATAGAACAAACACTGGCTATGGAAATAAGTTACTAAAAGCGAATATTGGTTTCCAATTTTCCTTAAAGCATTTATCTTCCAAAAAAACAATTTAATGCGACGCCATTGCTAGGGCTGACTTATTTATTGTGTCCCTCTTTCGATATGACAACCCTAATTGACAAGGGAAGCGCTGGCCCTTAACGCACTATTTTTACGGCACACGTGTAAGATTTTTCTCAAGCGGCGGGAGTTTTTTGATAATATACATTTATGCGACAAGATGTCATTCATATGATGGAATTATATAATACTCAATACTCAATACTTTATTGCAAACATATGTACACAAAAGTTCTTATTGTAGTGGTGAGATTACATATGACCCTGCTAGGGAATAGCAAATTATACATTATAATGGGAGCGGACCGATTTATTCTACGTCTTTGTCAGTTACTTATCATTTTATCATTTCATTCTTATTTTCATTAAAAAAGTCATTTAAACTATAATAACATTTTTCTATCAGGAATTGTTTTAATTTTTTATTAAATTTTATATAATTTTCTTCTTCTTTTATTTCGTCAGGTAGATTATTATAAATTTTTACTGACATTACATTCGGACCGGAACTATGTATGTTCAGTCTTGATATGGGTAATACTAATTTATGCTTAAACCTAGTTGCAAATCGCCGTGTTTGTTCTGCATGCTTTAAGAAGAACTGCGGATATTGTCTCAAAAATTTACCTACTTCTAGTATAGATTGAAGTTAGGGTCAAGATTTTATTTTTAACAAAATGTGGTTTTCCTGTTTCAACTTTCCTGTTTTTTGATGTTAGCAAGTATCCGGATACATTTTTTTTGGGCAATAAATGCATCTTGCACGTCAAATAATAATAATAGTGGTGGAGAAGCTGCATCTCGTATGGTGGTTTGTATCTCTTGCAACTCATGAAACGGCATCGACTCGAGCCCTTATTCAATTGATAAATTTAAGTAATAATCTTAAACTGATTTAAATGTCAGAATAAAGCGAATTTTAATAAATCGGAACTAGCATTTTCTGCTTTAAGTAACTGAAAACGACTCGCAGTGTTGTAACCTGGAGCGGTCGAAATTTTTAAGGATTTGGCGGGGCACCTGGTGGAGTCCACACATGTCCAAAATGCTGGCGTGTTTTTTTCCCAGAGAATCAGCCTCGCTATTCAGTGAGGCAAAGCCGCCAGCATTTTGGAAACGTTGCCAAACGATGGGTATATCGGTTGAATTATCTGTAGGCACAACCGATACCCGAATGTACATATTATTAATGTTTATATATAGTAAGAGTTATTTTTTTAATAAATATATTTTAAGGTTACAAATAAGTACTCGCAGTGTTGAATATATGTGGTAACTGCAACTTCTAAATATTTAGACACTCGGCGCGCCACAACCCTGTGCACAATACCAGCAAATATGTATTATGCTCAAAATTTTAATATCATTTGTGAAAGTTGCGACTCTCGCTTAATCTTGCAATATCTTAATTTAAACCCCAAATAAACAGTAAGAGATAAAAGCTAAAACGTGTCCAAGGTCCTATTAAAACGAAAAAACAATACAAAGGAACCTGCTAATGGTTTTTACGTCGTCGGTCAAAGGATAATAATGTTGATATCGAATGATGTAAAGGCTCCAAAATTAAAAGCAGCATTTTCATCATGCTATTGGGTAATGGAAACAGCTAATTAAATTTCGGTAGCTATGAAGCGAGCTTAATCGAGCGAGCGCGAATTGCCTTTATGTAGGTATTTGATTCTTAGGAAGTCTTATCACGTAAACGCTGATCTTGTAAACGCTACCTTGGCTTACCGCACCCTGGCTCCACGGTTCGAATATTGATTGTTCCGCTTCAGACGTTAATTTGGATAATAATTTACAAAGGCTTAAGCCTGACAGTCTTGACACCGTCAAAGCAGCTGAACTCCGACGGGTTACTGCCTATCTGTTCATTTCCCGTTTCAAAATGTCTATTACGAAGAGAACTAAGTGACTGCTGTTAATCAGCCTCGCTTACTGTCAGTACCTAGTATTAAGTTAACATCCCTTACAGTTCAGCAGAAATACTAACGACATTTAATACTGTAACACTTGTTCTTATTTCCGTTTCTTTCTGAGTGATAGTATCAGTATTATATCAGCTGTAATAAAAAGAAATTTACGTTTATTTAATTATAATATCTTTAACGTACATACACCAGAAAAATAAAGTAATCTTCTCATGAGTCTTATTGCCTAGGACATACAGCTGCCGGTCTTATCGCTTAAAGCGATTTTTTTCATACAACCAGACTAAGACGATTTTTTGTTTAAGGCGATGCATGCCGATGGTATAGGGCAACTATTTAAATTATTATAATATATATAAAACAATATACCTGTACATATACGATATACCTGTATTATAATTATAATAATTAAAAATATATAATTATATACATAATAGTCTATGTAATTGTTTTCTATTTTCAGTCATTTTTAACTATTTTTACGAAGAACTATTCTTATAAGTGACATCACTATCACTACTTAGTATAAAACAAAGTCGCTTTCTCTGTCTCGTATCCCTATGTCCCTATGTATGCTTAAATCTTTAAAACTACGCAACGGATTTTGATGCGGTTTTTTTTAATAGATAGAGTGATTGAAGAGGAAGGTTTATATATATAATAACCGTGCGAAGCCGGGGCGGGTCGCTAGTATTTTATAATATCTAGACTATTTATTTATAACAAATCATATTCTGTAATAGTTAGTATTCTTTGATAATAGTATCTTCATATAGAAGGAACATCCCTATAAGGTTTCGAGTGCACTTTTCTTTTCAATCGACTGAATAATGAATCAAATGAGACTATAACTTGACAGCACTCAAACATAGTGCCGATTCATGAATCGTGTGCTCGAAGCTCTTTACTTTCATGTCTGACCATCAACCGCGGAGGCCGATGACCCTGCTACGGCAGACACCTGCCGTAACCGCCCCGCTTGTTTTTTGAGTTCCCTGGGTTTACATGCAGTAAACAAACAATTTAAACAGAGTTCTTCTATATGTTGACGATACACTATTTAATTATTGAGATTCTATTAGAACACTTCCGAAGGGTTGGTAGTTTTATCCAAAAACACGGTACTAAACTGATGAAATCTATCATAATACCTATTTCCAGCGGTATTAATAAAATTTATTTTCACATACTGACATACAGACTTTAACAAACTCGATTTATCCGGAACACCACCTTTATTTCGCAATTTAGTTAATTTAAGTATTGGCAAGTATTTTACAGTCTTACTTGTAAAAAATTGCCAGGTTTATAAACCGAGCTCTTTCTTATATTTTCGAATTCACGCGTTGTTTGACGGATTGATTAAAGTTTTCACGAGCCATCATCAATAGTTGAGCTATTGGATAATACAACAATACGGAAGCGACGTAGAAGTGAGGGGTAAACAATATAATAATTGATAATTACCTACAAAGATATGAAACCAGATCGCGAGAAATACTAGTTCTTCATATAGTTCAACGACAATTGTTACACCTCTGCTCATTTGAAAGTATAAAAAAGTAATTTTCTCGAATGGTACCTTTCGTAGGTAATAAATCCCGCTGAGACTATTAAGAAGGTATTTCACAATTTTATTATATGCTCCGTATTAGTCCTCGCGTCGCGTAACAATTTAATTTGTTCTTGTGAGCAATTTAAGAAGTCTCGTCTCAAAAGTAACATTACTGCTGTCATTTCAACATTTACTGACTATGTCAATACGAATAAATATAATTGAAGGTACATGTATCAGAATTCTAAAAAGGGAAAAAATCTAAACCTTTATAGCACCTCTTTGTTGTCCGTCTGGCGAGACATATTTTCTTAAGCTGTACTTATGGCAATCAATAAAACTTAAATCAGCCAGCTAAGACAATTCGCAGCTTCGAGTCCCGTCGGGCATCATATATAGGTACACTCAAGAACTATCACATCTACGTTTTCATGAATAACGCTAAGCATGCGAACTGTAAACTATTAAGTTGTAACCTGAATACGAAAAACTGAAATAGTAACATTTTACTTTTTTCAGTGGGTCGTTGATGTTGTGAGTGATAGTAGTCCTTTAGATTGGTAATTCCTTTAACCACCAGTACTTAGGCTGGTAAGTACTATCTGTATGTGAACGCTTCTGGATAGCTTGCGCAAGCCTCGCACGTCTGCAATGAGGTCCATTAACGTAGCTTTGACGATGCTAATTTTGGTAACGGCGCATAGACTTAATTAGCTGTAAAATAGAATAAAAAATTCGTGCCTATTTTATAAGGTTTCATGGAGCTCTCTACGAATTTGGTTTCTTTGGACACATATTTTCAAATTATAGGAGATTTCAAGTAAGGCTCGAGACTTTAGATTTGGGGCATCAATATTCCCACCCGCTATATATAAACCAAATTTATATATTCTATGCTTGGGGTTTCAATTTTAGGGCACGGTTAGGTTAGATGAGAGTGAATTTCCCGATACAAGCATAGCAAGTAAGTAGTGTAAAAGTTTTAAAGTTTCGAACTATTGTCAACGCGTATATTTCCATGGGATCCATGATTTTAAGTTACGAAACTTTGCTGTATGATTTTTAAGTTTCAAACGTAGTTTGACTTTGCTAGCGAAGTAGTGATGTGGGAGCGTTTTGTATCTGTCGTCACGCGCCGTCACACGTACTATCCAAATTAGATAGATCGAACACTTTATTGTTAAAAACCTTAGAAATAGGTACACGAAAAACAAGTACATTTTACAGTAATCAGTATAACAATAGGCGGTCTTATCGCTTAAGGCAAATTATCATTAAACATTACTTTGTTATCGCTTATACCTACTACTTTCTTTGGCCACTACCTCCGACCTACCGAAGATGGAACTCATAGATCTACAGAAAGACAGCAGTTGAGCGTAGGGGTGTCCACTTAAAAATATATCGATATTTATATTTGATGTAAAACATTGGATCCCAGCATCGATGTTTATCAATATATCGCTTGGAAACATCGATATTTTTGTCAGTGTCGAATACTTATCGCATAAGTTTAATATTACCTTTTTCCAGTCAAACGCAGAAAGTTTTCTGTCCTTGATCCCGCATGTGTGAATGTAGAGTCAGAGTCCAGAGTAACATAGCTATAGGTACTAATAGTGTAACAATAGTGATTTTCTTTGAGTGTTACTTGACGACGGTGGAAAAAGAGTGACAGTGAGTGAAAGTGAACAAAATGAACCCAGAATCCACAGAATACATCAAGAGTGAACGGTCGATTAATCGGTTAGGATAGATAATTTAGCTGCTCACTCACAATGTCACTACAAAAAAAATTAAAATAAAACAAGTATCGATGTTTCTATAAATAAATGTATCGATATATCTAATAGAATTAATATTTGTCAAAACATCGCATCAATCCGATATATCGTATAGCAAACATTGAGTAAATTCGATATATCGATGTTTAGTGATTATCCCTAGTTAAGCGACTGCTCAGACTCAGACGGTTCATCGAACATTATCCCGAAACACGATTAGGTCGCTTTTCGGCTTGGCTCTGTTCGATGGGTGGTATGAGAACCACGGCCGGAGCCTTTTGATCTTGCTTATATTTTTTCCATATTGCCACAATGCGAATGAAATTTTGTTTTGGCTCAATATCTGTTAGTTATTGAAGAACACTGCCTCCAGAGATATACAGTTTCCTCAAAATATTTTATTATATCCGGAGTTTTTTCATCCGGGTTTACGGTTCTAAGGATATTGGATGCCGATATCTCTTGTTTGTGTTTTATAATCATTATTTTCCATAACATGTTTGTGTTACCGCTTCGCATAAGTAGATAATTTATTTGGAAAATAAATAAATTATTTATCTTCGACTTCAAAACCCCAAATAGGCACTCAAAAGTGAAAAATAAATTAATATAATTATCATAAGCGCTACCCACTCATATATTTGAAGTCTAGTACTACCGTTAAGGAAATCCCTCGCAGGAAGTCAACCCTGGGTGAAGCAGGTGAAGCAGTCGAATACAAACCTCCATCTTTAGAAAGTCGGTTACAAAAAAAAACAGGAACCGACTTGAAGATTAAACTTATATTTTTTGTTTTTGCAATTTTTTTCAAAAACTGCTGAATGAATTTCCATAAAATATATGGGACCACCTCTGAAGTATGACCTACCAATCAAAAAAATAATAATCGAAATCAATTCATAATTGGCGGAGTAATCGCGTAACAAACACACAAGAAAAAAACATATTGTCGAATTGTAAACCTCCTCCTTTTTGAAGTCGGTTAAAAAGCCATTCGTTAAAAATAATAGTACTCGTACGAGTAGTTATTTAATATAGTTTAGTAGTTTCTAACTTTATTTTTGCGCAGCGCGTCAATTGCAAGTTTAATTTGTAGTACATTATTATCATAGGCGTTGATAGAGATTATTTCGTTTCGAAGTACCTATATTTATTTAAAAAACCGGCCAAGTGCGAGGCGGATTCACGCACGGAGGGTCTATAAAACGGCAAAAAATCGTGTCTGTTGTATGGGAGCCCCATTTAAATATTTTTTTATTCTGTCTTTTAGTATTTTTTGTTATAGCGGAAACAGAAATTGGTACATGATCTGTGAAAAATTCTAACTCCGTCTGAAAATCTCTAACTGCCTAACTCCGTCTGTCACCAGGCTGTATGTCATGAACCGTGATGATTCATGAAATCAGCCTGGTGACAGACATACAGACAGACAGACGGACGGACAACGGAGTCTTAATAGGGTCCCGTTTTAACCTTTGGGCACGGAACTCTAAAAAGCTTATGTATGTGACCTCTTACTGCGCCCGTGACCTATATATCTCTAAATATTTTTTTTGTTGAAAAATATTTTTTTTCGGACAAGCTTTTAACAAATTCGTAATCGGAACCGCAAGCAGATTAAAATGAGCCCAAACACTTGTAGTTTACCATTATCCGTCAAAAAGTTCTTATGCCCACCTTCCGTCTCCATCACCAGATCACCTGACTGTCACCATAATATTGCATTGTCATCGGACTTTGACAAATATGCAAAATTTTAACTCCGTAGGATAAGAGGAAGTGGTTCTAATTCAACTTGCAAGATTCTACCCGGACAATACATACATATATACATACATATGTATATACATACATACATACATACATACATACATATATACATACATACATTCATACACACATACATACATACATACATACGTACATACATTGCAAGTTAAATAAAAGCTTGAAATAAAACAAAGTTGCTATCCGCGTCTTCATTTGTTTCGCGCTTACTTCTTTTAAACCACGCAACGGATTTTGATACGGTTTTCACTATCATTTAGAGTTTTTAGGAAACTTAATATGTAGGTACAATACCTTTTAATTAAGTTTTTGTATAGTGGAGATAATTCAATGTTTGTGTGTTTTTGTAATCTAGTCGCAAAAAATGACACCGCATTGCCATTAGTAAATTGGGGCAAAGCTGGTGCGGGTAGCTAGTATTATACAAAAATGCAAAATCTCTTTATTACTTAGTAAAGGTAGGTACAATATAAAGTAGAAAACCCTGCCCACTGCTTTAGTTTATCACTGTGTTGCATTAGGCAGTTTCTTCCCCTTAACTAGGATCAAATACGAGTATATAATACAGCAGAGACTTAATTAATCACTATACTTATTTTTATATTATTAATTAGGTTTTTAAGTAATTATATATACATTGTACCTATGATAATTTTGTGTAAGTGTCTACATTCAACGTAACTTGCCCTAAGGGTTCATATTGTGAATATACAATGAACTAAATTTGGCGGCATCGGCACCACAGCCGTTTGGTAATTTAAGCGTTAGGTCTATCTGGTTTTACTCCCAACCAAAATAGACAATTTTGAAGGTCAACCGCTTCGTCGTGGTCTCTGAAGCTCATGTTTTCGATTGAGATAAGTAAAGGAGGCAAGGGATCGCAGTTACGTACAGCTTGTTACTATGTAATGCGTCTTTTCTTTCTTGTTACTAGGTATAACTTATACAGCCTCTGTGGTGTAGTGGTTGGGCAATTTGGCTCAAATCTCATACACCACTGAGGTTGCGGATTCGATTCCCACGACGCGATGGGACAAATGTTTGTGTACAGAAAAAAGTAAAATGCGCAGTCATTAGTATCGCGCAGTATTAGTATTGTTTCGTAACTGGCTGTTGTAGGACCATGGTCCTCATAGTTCCTGGTTCCTTAGATACAGGGAATCATAGTTTTAGAGGCCAGGATCTATGAATGTGATAGTTGGGTGTTCTTATTTATTTATAACTCCTTCTCACTTATAAACTTAATATAGTATATATATTTATTTATATATTTTATGATATAGATATATTTATTTATGTTTTACTTTATTATGATTGTACTGCTTTTTTTTGTACCTTTGTACCTATATTACACTTATATTTAATTATATATTATTATCATTATGTAGTCTGTATATAATATTATTATTTTATACTGGTTAGTTTTTTATACACAACACCACCGTCCCTCACAGTTTCTTTGAGTCCTCTCCATCCAAAGGTTGTCTGGAAGAGATCGCTATAAGCGATAAGACCGCCCATTGTAACACTTTAGGTTTAAGTATTGTTTTGTAATTATTTCATGTTGTTGTGTGACAATAAAGCGTTATCTAATCTAATCTGTAGGTACTACTAGGTACATTTTTATACAATTAAGTTAAAAGACAAGGAGTTCGTGCGTAACCAACAAGCATTCGCGTTAAGTCTCTCGTATGCGGGAGGCCGCCTGGGTATCACACCTTTGGCAGTTATTCTGCCGCTAAGGAGTAGTGCGCAAGCATTACTGTGTTCCGGTTTGAAGAGCTACAAATACTGGGCATATGAAACTTAATATCTGATGTCTCGGGGTGATGAGCGCAATGTAGCGCTAAGCAGAGATTTTAATGGTGTTAAAAGTTTTAGGTGGCATTGCATTTGTTATGGGCAGGCGTGGCGCTTACCATCAGGTTAATGACTTGCTGACGAGCAAGTCGCTCCATCACCATAAAAAAAACATTTTGACCTAGTGGTTGGTGGCAGAACATCGATGTCAGAGAACAACTATAAACTGAATTTTACGCGGGCGAATAACGAAAACTAAATCTTAAAATGGCGATTAATTACAAACTATGCAAAGTTTATAAAATAAAGAGGTAATTTTTTTAAATTTAATTTGTTAGAAAACAAGTTGACGGCCAGCCTGATGGTAAGCGGCTACTGTCGCCTATATATATATACATTTGCAGCCCCAGAGGCATTGCTGGTGCGTTGCCGGCCCTTAGACTCTATTAATACCCCTTTTAAAGGACTCCATGTCCATGTATCGTAGCTCAAAGAAAATACGGACGAAGGTAGATCGTTCCACATCTCATAAGTGCGAGGAAAGTGCAGGTACTTATTTTTATAGATATGCGGGAGACAAGGTCTCCCGATGAAATGAAACGAACTCGTTGTTAAAACGTTAAAGAGTTTATTATGCTCCACCACACAGGAAACACTATTTACATTAAGATTCAGAGGCCAGCTACTATTTCGTTACGTTGTAAAATGATAAGACTTGAAATAGCTAAGGGCGGTAATTTGTTATGACGTTTCGTGCTAGTAACTAGTGATGTCACACCATTTTAGTGATGTGCCATTTACAACCAATTAGACGAATTAGGGTAGACGGATACGAGTAGATCGCCACAGATACCTACAATACAACGCAGAGTATTGCTTTAGTTACTTGTACCTTAGGTCAAGTGTATGTGTAATTAGCCCACATAGTTTATATTTTGTTCGTTATTTAGAATTATTTCTCTTCCATTTAGTTAGTTCACCAGATTGTCTAATATTTGTCGTGGTCTCGTTAAAAGTTGGCACAATCCGGGCATAATGAGCCATCTAAACTTCTTCTTGGACCTCGGCGAGGAGAATAAGTCTATTTTCTAGACACTCGTTTACTTAACTTGCTAGGATCTAATTGTTTTGCAAAATCCTGCCTGGCGCTGCACTGCGATCGTCATCCGAGACCCAGTAATTTTACTGGCTACAATGCCCTTCAAACCGGAACACATTAATTCTTGCGCTCTATTGCTTGGCGGCAGAATAACTGGCTACTTTTAATATTTCTCATACCTGTTCCATCTATCCAAAACTCACCTGGAACAAATCGCTCTAAGCGATAAGGCCACGCTATGTACCTACCTCAAATTAATGTATTTTGCGTCATATTTTAAAATGACTTTATTTAACCCAATGTCCCACTTTTACCAACCACAATAGCCGTTTTATTAAAGGGCTGGTCGCCCATTTTTCGAGATGCAGTTTGTGGATTCATAGATAAAGGCAATCTTAGTTAGGGCCCAGGATCCATTTATGTAATAAACTAACTTAACGAAAATGTAATATTGGACGTTCTTATCGTTCTAAGCAATCTCTTCCAGACGACCATGATCCAGTTGTTGCTTATTACATAATATCGTGGGAGCTATGGGAAAAGCTTGCAATAAAACTCGCAACTTCGATGAAAACATCTATCTAATATTAACTGCAAACTGCTAGCTTATATTATTATGGGATGTGTTCATTGTAAAAGAATTACTGTGGCGAGGTCTCGAAACGACCTCACAGGCAATCATATTTCATTGGTCGTAAATCTATGAGTTTTCTTGTAACGTAAACCACTTATAATATAGGATTTAGGCGATTGGTGATACATTTTTATTCTTATAATAAAATTGGTGGCGCGAATATCTTATTGGTTTGGCAAACGATCGGATTATCTTGACTAGGTATTGATATATGTTATATATACAAATACTCTTTATTGTATACCAATAACATAAAAAAAATATTACAGGTAAACCTTATATAATATACTAGCTAACGGTTTCTAACGGCTCGTGACTTCGTTCGCGTCGACATAAAAGCCTATGTCACTCAGGAATAGTGCAGCTTTATATTAGTGGAATATTTTTTGAAATCCGTCCAGTAGTTTTTGAGTTTATAACAAAAATACAAATCTTTCCTTTTTATAATATTAGTGTAGATGATGCGGAAAGATATGAAATTATGAGATACTAGCATCGCGGGTACTCGCGGGATTCGGTTAATAGCTGTTTGCTAAGGAACTATTACAATTCCGGAAAAAATATTTCTATGAATGAATTGAACAACCTTATTGATTACACCACAATACTGAAAAAGAAACAGTTTAAGACAAACTTAACAATATAAATATTCCAATGGGCGGTCTTATCACTTAAAGCGATCTCTTCCAGACAACCGTGTATGGAGAGGAATAGCATGTAAAGGCATGGACGTCAGTTCCTTTTAAGAAGGCCTAAAGTTTACTATCTACATACCAAATTATATCGAAATCCGTTCAGCAGTTATTGCGTGATTGAATAACAAACATCCATCCATCATCACAAAATATACCTTGCCCTTCTCCGGGCTGTAACAAAAAGACATAATAAATACATACATACATACGCCCAATGATTACAAACACACAAAGATCAAGACAGGAACTGCGAGGACAATGGTCCCATTTCACCCAGACACGAAACAAATACTTGCACTTTTTTTCTGTGCACAAACATTTGTCCCGTCGCGGGAATCGAACTCGCAACCTCAATGGTGTATGTGGTTTGAGCCAACCGGCCCAACCACTACACCACAGAGACCGTCGATATATAGAGTTAATTTCGCATTCATAATATGGATTTATTAGTGTGGATTAGTGTGGATGTGCATAACTTGGACAATTATCAAATAACATCATCATCATCATATATATATAAAATTCTCGTGTCACAATGTTAGTTACCTTACTTCTTAGAAACGGCTTTACTGATTTTTACCAAATTTTATATGCATATTCAGTAGGTCTGAGAATCGGCTACTATCTATTTTTCATACTCCTAAGTGATAAGGGTTGTTCACCCTTCATTTTTTTAATTTATATGGCAAAACGACGTTTGCCGGGTCAGCTAGTAATATATAATATAAAAGCTATAAGACTAAAGTAACAGGCTCAAAAGTTTCAATGTGGCAGCGACAACTGGGCTCAATGACGCAAGACAAATTATTGTTCATTGGTAAAAGTTGTTCCATTGTGCTGAATCAGTTCGAAGGAAGCGAACCTGGATAATCTTGGGCCTTCAATTTCCGACTTCGATAAAGCTTAATGTCTGCCGCTTCATTAAACTATCATGAAGAATTACTCTTATTGTATCCCCAGAGCGTATTAGCCCGAAGGAAAAACCATGACTGTGTTTTGCTCCTTCCACCCCTCGCATTACACTGTGATCTTTCCTAAACTATGAAGCTTTTCCTTTTGAGCTCGCTCCATATTCATATAACAATATCATTTGAGCGACATGAAATATGGCTTTTGTATTTATTGTTAAATCTGTGAAGCTTTTATGATGTACTCTCAACAAAATAAGGGCCCGAATTGTTTCTTATAACAATAAAAGAGTCGCGGAGTCGCTTCGCTGGCTGTGAAGTCTAACAATCGAATTCTTTTTGATGTTGTTTACTTTGAATCTAGTTCGGAAAGTTGTATTGAATCATCCGTGAAAGTAGAAGATTGCAGGATAAGTGCTAGAGATTTTATTCAACGATATCTATGAACACAAATAAATAGGTTTGCTTTTCGACCTAGATTTCGAGAAGGATTTCAATAAACTGGTAAGTCTAATAAATCAAACTGTAGACTTTATAGGAACTATAATTAAATATTTTTTATGTTCAATATTCATTTCTTAAACACAAATAACTAACTTAAATACTATCAAATTCCTATTGTAAAAACTTAAATGCTCGATGTCTCTTTCGTTATTTACTCCAACCGTTTTCTTAACCAAATTCCAAGGGCATTCCGCGGCGGAACTTCGACCAGGCGGACACAGTTGGAGGCCACAAGTATCTAGGCGTTGCTTTTGCAGACTCAAACACGTTGGAAACTAATTAATATTCCCAGACCCCGATTAAGAAGCTTGCTGCAACTTCTCAATCGGTCTAGTTAGATGTTCGGCAGTTCGCAACTTCCAACCCACTTTCAACCCTTCGCGTCTCTTCGCTTTATTGAGCTTCCGAACTGATTTATTTCCGATTAACTTGATCATAAGACAGAAATAAAAGAATAGTCGCAGGTAGTGAAGAAACTCATTGTTCTGCAATAAGATTAACGTTATTTAGCTAAATTTTTTAGATTTATTTGTTTTTAGCTACAAAGCTTAGATGGAGGTAGGTCAAGGTCATACCTACTTAACGAATCGATCAAATTCGACGAAAGCGATACAGTGCCTTCTATCTTGCAGAATAATAATAACACCTAGTTGTCAGAACATAATAGTTATGAACAGAATATCATCTCGCAGAATCCTATATTTTGCTAAACTATTAGTTGGTCCAATATTCGTTTGCTCGAACTTTGAGTTGCGTATTATTTTTTTTTACATCATAATACCATTTGGAATATTTGAATAACTTAACTACTCATTGGCTTTGGAAGTTATTTGGCCTATGGTGCGTATAGCTTATGGTGTGTGACTTAGAAAATACCTTGAATACTTTTTTTTTAAATAATAGTTTTGAACAAAATGGTACAAGGAATGATTTAATGCTATTTAGCATTATCTACCAGTCTTCCAGGTCGTGAAAGAAATATAGTGGGTGTGAATCTACGTTTTGAGCAAAAGTACGTTGAGAGATACTCAATACTTAAATTACACTTTAATTATATACTTCTACTTTAATTATTACTTTTAGTCCCATTTAACCTAAAACTTTGCACGTATGGAAGTCGCGCGTGTTGACTAGTCGCGTAGTTTCCTTCGAATTGCCGCATCTCACTCTTCGCTTTTACCCCTAGAGAGTTTGTAAAGAGAGTGAAACTAGAATTTTACAAAGGAGGTCCTTCGAATGTGAATGAAGCGACTGCTGCAGCGGAGCGAGGGTCGAGTAGGTGAAACGAAAATAAAGAGGCGATGAGCGAAATTTTTGATGGAACCTACCTTTCAAACCGTAGTCTGGGTTTTGAATTAATTTTGAAAAATAACTCAACAATATCTGCAAAAAAAGACTGAGTAAAATCAGTCACATTATTCGATAAAATAGCTTGAAAACATAATACAAAAATAATGTTTAGTCCAATAGGTTGTGATACGAAATTTTGAACATTAACTTTATGCTACAACATTTTTCTGCTAAGAGAACAAATGGAAGTAAACATGAAATAGAAAATTGTGTTCAATAGATGTTTCTGCCAACAATTGGGATGCGACATGAAATTCTGCAAAAGAACCACCAAGAGCTACGCCTACGTTGCAGTGCAACCTGGATTCTTGCGCGGCACTGCGCTGTAATAGTCGTCGCTTTGAGACGTTAATCAAGTCTAAAATATATATCACATTAATTTCGCTGGCGGCAGTGCCATTCAAACCGAAACGCAATTATTAAAAAATACAGTTGGAGGACTTAAATTCTTCAACGTGGCAATGCTGCCAGCAATTTAGGAAACCTAATCTTATTAACCACTGGTAGTGGTTAGACAAAAGGTCGGTTAGATAAAACAAATAATTGTATTTTATCAACAAAATCGTGCAAATCCAAAACAACTATAATAATAAAGCCTAATGACAAAAATAATATCCAAAACAGACAACATTGTACGACATTTATTTTATACATACAATATAATACAACGATATAGATAGATATATTGAGGAATGATAGATACATGAATGTGATGTCATTAGAGACAGTTATGACACATTCTATTAAATAAAAAATTGCCTAAATAAGTACATATAGTATAAAACAGTTCCTTGAAAGTAACTAAAACTAACCCGCAGCACGTATACTATCGTTGATAGTGTAGGCAGCGTTCTTCCATTTAAAGCGGCTTTTTTATGATCAAAACAAAATTGTAATATTATTTACAATAAATCGGACGTCTTGAAGACGCCGCGTCCTTAGCAACGGGAGTTGCCATGGCACCGAGGAAGACGCGCCTGCGTACAAATGGTATATAATATGGCGTAATTATGGAAATTCATTGGAAATTTATGTCCATGACAACATAATAATATAGAAAATCAAGACAGCGACAACAATATAAGAAAAATAAAGCTTTTATGATTTCATGGTGAAATTTTGTGAGCTGCCGCCTCGGCCTTGGACTGGGACTGGTTTTATATGATACGTTTTATTTGCTTTTTAGTATTTTTTATAAGTTGTATATATAGTTATTGTTTCACCACAAGTAAGTCCCAGCCAAATCACTGTATGGCTGATCGGAATGAAACTCAAAGCACTTTATCGTTGGACAACTCGATAACATGCAGTAGATGTTCCCAACCACGCTTCTTCAAAACATCTAGAGGCCTTAATATTCATGTCAGCAAGGTACACAAGAATACCGAGAGCTCCGCCAACATCAATAACTTGTTACCACATGTAGAATCACAGGGCCCAAGTGGCAATCATTCAATACCTTTTTGGACCGTCTTATCTAAATTTAAACGAAATTTACCAGTAGTTAAACGGATTTCTCGGGGTGCTCGTATTCTTGTAGCCCAATGCCTCACTACGGACATAAAAAACGCAGCGCAGCAGAATTCAGAGCGTGCTTGGGAACATTTACTAACATTTCCTTTTAGAATTTTGCATGTATCTCAGATTCAGGCTAATAATCACACATCTTTAACTTCTAGAATTAAACTAAATTGTATCAAAAATGCAAACGCTCTCCCTACTTCCTTTTTTGATGACATCCCTGAAAAGACATCTTTAGCAAATCCCCTCTCTTCTGCTGTCCCATATCATTTAATTGAAAATAAGTTAAGTGATGAAGATATTAGAGGGGCTGCACAAATGCTTCTTTCCAGCGATAAAGTTGCTCCGAATACTGCAGATACACTGACAGCTTTGCGGGATAAACACCCACCTGCAGCAACACACACCAATCTCCCCACGCCCCCTGAGGACGATGCGCTTACCGTGGCAGATGAACATGTGGTTAGTGCAGTAGCGTCGTTTCAGAGTGGCTCTGCTGGTGGACTTGATGCGCTCACTCCACAGCACATCAAAGATCTTACCAGTGGTGGTTGCGGTACGGCTGGTGAGAGCTTAACAGTAGCCCTGACCAATTTGGTAAATTACATGTTGTCAGGTAGTGTCAATAGCAATATTACCGATATTTTGTATGGGGCCAATCTTTGTGCCCTCACAAAAAAAGACGGTGGCATAAGACCTATTGCTGTTGGCACTACATACCGCCGTCTCACGGCCAAAATCTGCTGCAGTTTAAAAAGAGAGTTTCTTTCAAATCTATTTCAACCGATCCAACTTGGTTTTGGATCCCGCGGCGGCTGTGAGGCAGCGGTACACTCACTTAGAACTTTTTTAATGAACAACGGCGGAGACGTGTTGCTGAAGGTGGACGTTAAAAACGCTTTTAACTCAGTGGATAGGGCAACGCGTTTGACAGAAGTTAAAGATAAAGTTCCAGACCTTTTTCCTTTTCTATTTCAATGTTACGGTTAAAATTCAAAATTAGTCTATCAAAATGACCTACTATCCTCAGAGGTAGGTTGTCAACAAGGAGATCCCCTTGGGCCAGCTATTTTTAGTCTCGCGATTCATTCAATCATTAAACGTCTGGAATCAAAATTTAACGTATGTTATTTAGATGATGGAACTTTAGGAGGCGACTCTGACACAATATTTAAAGACTTAAATTACCTCATTTCTGAATTCAATACAATTGACTTGGATTAAAATTTTTCAAAATGTGAATTATACCTTTCAGACCTTTGTGCCACAAAAGATGAAATTATATGTATGTTCAAAACTGTCGCCCAAATATTAAAATCATCGACAATAGTTCTCTTCGTCTCCTAGGTTCACCTATCCTTGACGAATCTATAGCAGACTTTGTCGAGGAGAAAATTAAAAATTTTCGTGCAGAGTCGGACAGACTTTTAAAATTTAATACTCACATGGCTTATTTCATCAATTAATACTGCTTATTTGTTCCAAAATTTACGTATACTTTACGATGTTGCCAACTCTGGAATCATCCACACCTTTTACAGCAGTTAGACAACATTGTGAGGGATACGCTCACTTCCGTATTCAACATATCTTTGGACGATCATACCTGGAGCCAGGCATCTCTACCGATCCGGTTTGGAGGCCTCGGCTTACGTAAAATTTCTAGTGTTTCTCTGCCAGCTTTCCTGTCCTCGGTTAAAAGTACCCAAAATTTAGTAAATATTATTTTGGCACCGAGTAGGGGTGCTCGATATGAATCGATATGTGATAAAATATCGATACATTTATTTGATATATCGAATCAATTCAATATTATCGAATCATTGAAGTCAATTTGTAATATCGTTATATTTTATCCGATATATGAAATATCGTACGAAATTAAAATGTTTAGGAAAACTCATCATTAATTAATTTACATACTTATTCATTTCAAACATGTTCAAAATGTCTACTTCAGCTACATCTTCCGTTAATTTTCAATAAAAACTCAACTAAAAAAAAATATCCAATCTATCTAGTTTGTTGTCCAAGTTCGCCAACCCGATTCAGATTCACGAAATACTCTCAAGAAGGCACGAAGAAGGCAGCACTGTACTTGTATCACCCCGCTTGAACCATGATCGAGTTGCAGATCTACTTTGATTATTGTATTATCATGGCTTAAAGGACATCGTATCCGGGCCAGTAAAAATATTGTATTATCTATGGTGGATTGGTAGAAATAAGATGGCTGGTTATATATATATATGATAAGTTGATTGATTTGTAACCTTGGTGGGCTGACTTATTTACTCCT
This sequence comes from Petrophora chlorosata, assembly GCA_951640565.1. Lineage (NCBI taxonomy): Eukaryota > Metazoa > Arthropoda > Insecta > Lepidoptera > Geometridae > Petrophora > Petrophora chlorosata. The sequence goes on along the minus strand of OX621188.1, from coordinate 14,605,807 downwards.
AATAGTCTTTTCCGTTCTACAATACGATATATCGAAAGTATCGATGTTTTTGACTGATATATCGTTAAACATCGATACTATTTTTCGATATATTATATCGGAAAAATATCGATAGTTTTTGTACATGAACATCACTAGCACCGAGTATAAACTTTAATGAAATCTCTTACTTTACCGAGGCAGTAAACGCATGGAAAATAGCCTGCCCAAACAGTAGCCTGCCCAAAAGCCTCTCCTCGCAGAAGCAGTGGGACACTTCCCTCTGTGAGCTGGTGCGGAATAACTTATTAAATACGTCCAGCAATCCTATAGAGGCTTTGACTGTAGGCACTCCCGTCAAGTAATTTGGGGACATTACTTGACAACAACACTTACGGGCAGCCATGTAACTAAGAATTGGTGCTCCGTGCGTTGTACCTCACCGGTGCGCCGCTTGCGGTGAACCGGTTAACCGTCTTGGTCACCACGGGCTGTCATGCAGTCGAAGCGCTGGCCGCATGGCTCGCCACAACGCCCTAAATGACGTCATCCGTCGGGCCTTTGGAAGTGCCAATATGTCTGCAATTCTGGAGCCGAACGGCCTAGTGCGGGACGATGGCAAAAGGCCTGACGGTATGACGCTCATTCCCTGGAGGATGGGACGACCCCTGGTTTGGGATGCTACTTGTGTAGACACGTTGGCGCCGTCCCATCTTCCGGAGACGTCTCTACGGGTGAGTGGCGCCGCTACAGCGGTAGAATCCCTCAAACGGCGCAAATATTCAGGTCTCGATAGGGGTTACCTGTTTGTGCCGTTTGGGGTAGAGACGTTGGGCCCGTAGGGACCAGGAGCACTAGAGATTTATAAGCATTTGGCGGGGCGGCTGGTGGAATCCACACGTGACCAAAATGCTGGCGTGTATTTTGACCAAAGAATCAGCTTCGTAATTCAGCGAGGCAACGCCACCAGCATTTTGGGCACGTTGCCGGACGACGGGTATCGGTTGAATTATCTGTAGGCCATTCAGTTGGCTCAACCGATACCCGGCATGTATAATATTTAATATCTTTTAGTTTAGTTTTATTTAATTTTTAAATTATTAAGCCTTTTGTTATACGGACCGTACTTGTAAAAGCTTTAAAATATTTTTTGTTTTCTATGTCTATCTCAATATTGAACTTTCAAGCCACTACCCAATCCTTACATTTTTAAACTCTCAACATAAGTGCTTTTATACTATGAACGAATTTTACAATTTAATTTCGGAACATAATAACGACTGACATTAGCAAAACTGTAAAGTGGTTCTTTTAACTCGTCCCCATTTTATAGTTTTCATAAAGTGGTTACGAACGCAATTATATCCACAAGCACAGCCATCATAAAGTTTTCGATACTAAAGTTGCCTTACACAAATAAATCATTTACAGTTTATTACTCAGCGGCAAACTATGTCCGAAGCAAGTTATGAAGCCGTACTGTTTGTCCACAACCCGCACACGAATGTGTACAATAGGTTAATGGAACAAACGGCTAAATTCAAACTGAGTTTCTTGTCCGCAATTAATAGTCCAATTACAACGTGAACACGACCGACGCGACGGCTAATGCTTTTGATGTGTCAAGTCACGTGGCTGATTGAATCCGAAGGGCTATATTTATCTGGGGACACATTTACACACACTTATTTACTTAGGCATATAGATCACAATCCTTCAGCATATCAAGCGTTGATAAGAACTTGTGAAAAGCTCTTACTACCGGCCCTGAGATGTTGGAGTCATTACTTGTTGATGTCGAACACTTACGTTAATATCCTAGGAAAAAGATTCTTTCATTTGTTAAGTAAGGGCGTGTACAATGTGCACAGAACGAACAAAGACCGCTTAAAGTGCGGCCGTGGAGTATGGCCATCAGTGAACAATTTCGTGTCAAGTACTACTTACTTACTAAGGCGCGGTTACGTGGAATGGTTGTTAGCATATATTTTATATTTTTAGTGAACAAGCTTCAGGGGACAAACTAGGTCAATGGAAACAGAAGCTGTAAATATTATTAATATTCCAAATTGACAATACTTCGTTTACTCTGGAAAACATTCCACCAATAAACCCCACATCCAATTTCATGCATCGGCGTATTTGCGTTAAAAATTAAACGACTCGAGCAGTTCGAAAGAGTCAACAGAGCTTTTTAATCGGAAGCAAGGTCATGACATAACTAGTGGCTCTTCTGATTGAAAGTGGAAGTGTGGCCTGTCTCTTTGGAGTGGCAGAATTGGAGTGCTAGACTAGAGTCCCGGACGTCAGTTAACATTGATTGGCCGTTGCAGTCTCGCTCTGCTCGTTGACCCTAATAGAAGCCATTATGGGCAGTATCTCAATGAGAAAACAAGGGATGCAAATTTACGTGAATGGCTTGCGTAGGTATACAAGACACGAGTAGCCATCAGGCATGTCCCGTTTGTTTTGATGTTGTTGCGCATATAGCACTACACTCATGATATTAATCTATCATCGCGTACACTGTTTATTATGTCTGTACTTACATGAGCCTATCGAGCTAAGTATGAATGATACAGCGGTAGAAGTAAACAATATCCTTATAAATGTCACGTATTTATGCTGAATTAGGGCACCTAGGTATCTAACCTATAGGAATACCTATCAATGTTGTTGGAAGTCAAGTCAAATTTTTTTTTTATGTAACTGAGTGACGAGACGAGCTGGTCGTTTGCCTGATGGTAAGCAATACGCCAGCCCATAACAATAACAGCACCACCCAGAACTTTGTTTTGCAAAATCCTGCGCGGCGCTGCACTGCGCTCGTCACCCTGACAATTAGCTGTTGAGTCTCATAATGCCCAGTAATTTCGCTGGCTACCATGCCCTTCAAACCGGAACACAGTAATGCTTGTGCACTACTGCTTGGCGGCTGAATAACTGGCAAATATAATTTATCAGATTGAAATTTGGGCCAAAAAAAAAGAAATGCGAAAACTAACTCTACCAGTGCTTCGGATATACACTCACTAGAGAAGATAGCACCAAGATACTCTGCGGGGATGTCTCTTTTATCAACTCTTTTAAAATATCTCAAAATATAAAAATGAACAATAAAGCATAAATTAAAATTAACAAAATGTCAATGAGGTGTCCCATAGTCAGTATCAGTAACAGAAAAATATGAGTAACATATGAATAGGTATGACAGTAGCAGTTAGAGAGACAAGACCTACAAGCAGCACCCGTGCACGATAATGACTTGTGGACCAGCCATCCAGTGGAAAAGTAAAAAGACATTCTTTATAACTTAGAACATTTTGTTTCAGGTCTCGATTCTTCAAAGCGAGCTGGAACAAGTTTGAGAGAACAGTACACAGAGAATGAGCGCCAATGTTTAAGAAGACCCACAAGGCTCGTTACATTCGAGTGGTACTCAAGGCAAGGACGTGGAAGCGGGCGCCGATGAAGTTGCTAAAGTGGAAGAAGAAAATGACAGCCAAGAAGCAGGAGTACGATCTGGTCACTAACGATGAGTACGATACGAGGATTCCTTTGCACCCAGATGAAGCTTTCAGCTACGGCATCACGTTTGAAGCTAAGGTAATTGCATTTTTGAACTTCATTTCTAGAGACTATTATTTTTGAATTTGTATGAATGTGATTAAGAGTATAATAAGTTCTCTACATTATGAGTACAAAGGAAAGTTTCCAGCTGGAGCATTTGTAAGTTTATTTCACGATAGTAGTCGGTCATGGTGTGCTTCTTATTAAAAGATATAGTAAGAAATCAAGTTTAGTAATCTGGGGGAAAATTACACATTAGGAATAAACACTTCACAAGCTGCGTGTTTATGCATGAGTATTTTGTTTATATTTTCAACTAAAAATATACAATTTTATTAACTTATTTATTAACTGCACATTTAACAATTTTAAACTTAAGTATAGAGTTGTAAGAAACATTCTGAGTTGCATGACAATTTTAGCGTAATAACATTCAATAAAATAAACTCAAAAAAAAATACAAAACAATTCAGAAAATATATTCAAAGGTAAAAAATCTAAATCAAACAATAATATAATAGTAAACAACCGCTACGTAGCAGTGAAACTGCAACAATATGTTAAAATAGATAATATTTACGCTTAAAAACTGCCAAAGAACCAAAAATTTTACTAATATCCAATCCAATAGATACGATCAAAACCGCGGGAAAGAGCTACTTCAATAACAAAAATACAGCCGCCGGGGAAATCTAAAACACAAATAAAGAGAGCTGTTTATATTTTACAACGTAAATTCATTAGGCGTTCTAATTCAAAGCGAGCAATTTGTCCTTTGATCGAATAATAATATTTTTTACGACGAATCGCCTTATTTAACTGGTGGTAGGTTTCTCGAATGCGAGAGGCCGTCTGGGTAGGTACCACCGTTTTGCCAGTTATTCAGCCTCCAAGCAGTAGTGCGCAAGCATTACTGTGTTCCGGTTTGAAGGGCTTTGTAGCCAGCGAAATTACTGGGCATTATGAGACTCAACAGCTAATTGTCTCAGGGTGACGAGCGCAGTGCAGCGCCGCGCAGGATTTTGCAAAACAAAGTTCTGGATGGTGCTGTTACTGTTATGGGCTGGCGTATTGCTTACCATCAGGCAAACGACCAGCTCGTCTCGTCATTGAGTTACATAAAAAAAAATATAAAAGTCGGTGGCGATTAAATTTGATCTCCTAAATTAAGGAACTGTTTATAGAAAATGACTTATCAAGTTTCACTAAGCATCTGCGCTCTTTTATCATATTAACAAAAAAATCATGTTGATATAAATTATTATGTCACCATTATCCACATTATCCTCATTATTTTTAGACACAAAGTCGTCGTTTGTTCCAAATGATTTAATAACTGTTCAAACTTATTTTAGAGTTTCGAGAGCGAATGGAGCTCTTTCTCTCCGTATTTATTAGCTATTTTACTTAGTTTTACGGACGATGCTATAGATATTGATAATTGAATCTATTTTCATTAAAAAATCTATTTTCTTTTCTCTTTGTTCTTGCCCAAAGATTATATGCATAACTAGGATTCTCAATATCTAGAGAACCGCAGTAACGACGCGCCCCACAACACCCAGATATTAAACAAATGCTTGTTCTTCTTTTTTCTGTGCACAAACAAGTATCCCGTCGAACCCGCTACCTTAGTATGAGATTCGAGCCAACCTGCCCAACCACTACACTACAGGGGGGTAACCCATAGGTCCCTCACGATATTCGATTGGCGCTTGCCAATCGAATATCGTGTTGAGCTCAAATTAAGGTACAGCTTCACTGCGACTCTACATACGGTCTAATTATTGTTGATTCAGGCAAGAAATCGAATTAATCTCATTAATTTACACCTAAATACGGTAACTACAAGTTGAGATAAACTTTCACGGGACAATATATGGCACCATAAGACATTGTCGCAGTGAATTTATACCTTAATTTGAGCTCAACACGATATACGATTGGCGCTTGAGGTACATATGGGTAGGGGGGCAGAGGCTGACTATCTATCGATACTTCTATAAATATAAAGTACCCTATGTCACGTTCTTTACCTTATAAAAGTTTATAGCATATATAGCAATAGACAGAAAAAGTACTGAAACATATTTGTAAAAGAGTATTGTAAGTAGGTATGACTACTCCTAAGTAGGACCAGTAGGACTGTCTAACGACAAACACGTGTATCAGATAAATAAGTCTTCAAAAAAATTCCAAACATCAAAGCTATCTTTCGGATGAGGAAAGTAAGATTTTTCATTGTAATAAGTTTTATATCGAGTCAGTTAAGACCCTTCTGATGGAGAGCGAGTGTGGCTCAGTGGGAGAATATGCGACTTTCGATCCGACGTACCCAAGTTCGAATCCCGCTGGCCTCGCACCACTGACTTTCTTAAGTTATGTGCGGATTTAACACTCGTTCTGAAAACGGTGAAGGAAAACATCGTGAGGAAACCGGCATGTCCAAGAATTAATCACAAAAATTCAAGGACATGTGACATCCACCAACCCGCACTGGGCCAGCGTGGTGGATTATGGCCCATTCTCTCTCTATGAGAGAAGGCCCGAGTCCCAGCAGTGGGAACGTGAAGGGCTGATGATGATGATGAAGTTTTAAATGTCTACCTGTTTTAATATGGTCTTTGGTATATAATATATAAATATATCTAGCTAGTTACAGTCTGGAAGTAGGTATTCAACTCACGAGTGAACAGGTAATTTTTTGGCAAGTTGCTTCATAGCCGACCGCATTATTCCATATCATCAGTTGAGGTATATAGTGGTCAATAGTAAAAGATAGAAAATGTACTGAAACATACTTGTGGCTGATTGATAAAAGTGAAAAAATATTGCGCTATAGACAATAAAAAACGCTTTTATAACTTTTGGGAAATAATATAGGTTCTGAAAAATATATGAAACCAGCGAACTATGTCTTGACTACTACATTAAAATGAGTTACTGTAAAGCAACTGAAAAATAAGCTAAAGCTCAGACCGCTTTACCGATAACTTTGGAACGGTTAGAGATAGGTAGAGGGTGCTCGACTAAATGTCATAGGGGCGAGTGGGGACAGGCAGTATTGCAGAGAATCCAAGATGGCGGATTCAATATTCTGTCTAATTTTAAAGTTTATATAATAACTACCTGTGCCCCACGTTTTCACTCGCGGTTTTCCGGGATAAACGTAGCCTATGTGTTAGTCTAAGGTTTGAGCTATCTCCATTCCGAATTTCACTCAAATCCGTACAGCCTTTGCTGCGTGAAGAGGGAACAAACACACTTACACACAAACATACAAACTTTCGCATTTATAATATTAAGTGTGATAATAATACATAAATAAATCCTAATAATATTAATTTAAAATTTCCAAATATACTTAGGTATATTGTATTGCAAATACAATGGTCTAATGTATTGCTAATGTAAATTAATTATTATGTTATTATTATATATTATTATAATATGTAATATGTATTTAAAATATGAAAAGAGATTCTTAAGACAACATAGTTACATTAGGCTAAACTTTAGTTCTGGATTTGAATAATTTTAAGCGCGACAATTAGTCCAATTGAATTATGCTTGAATTAATTATGCAAGCCTGTGCCATATTTTCTATATTAATATGCAAACACATCTCTTCTGGAAGAGCGTGTTTTAAAGACAAAAACCATTGAATGACTATGACCACAGAATACTAACTAATGACTAGCTTATTACGAAATCTTAAGAACTATAACTAGATACATTATGTTTCTATTCCTCTTGGGTTTTAGAAGTTCTAGTTACGAGACAGGGTTTTGGATATTCCCTAAGGTAAACGGGAAAACCGGAAGTGGAAGCAGTACCTACCTATTATATGGTTTAAATATTATTAATATGTCTCCTCTTCTTCTTCCTGCCCATGTTCCCAGTTTATCCAGGGTCGGGCTTTCTCGTAATTCGGCGCCAGGAGACACTGTCCTGGATTGTCACATCCTGGGTCAGGTTCTTTGCTTCCTTTCTACCGTAGACCATCATGTAGCTAAAGGTCTACCTTGTCCTCTAGGTTTACTGCGGATGCTAAATATTATTAATATGTATAATTTAAGAGTAGAAAAATAAAATGGCCGTCTATAATTTGGATCGGGTGGTGGCGTCGGTAGTAGGTACATGGGTAGACTTGCTGACATTACGGGCTTTTAAAAACGTCTTCCATTAGTCGCGGTTCGCCGTTTTCAGAGTTCCTAACGTAAGGTGAAAACTGAAAAGGGATCTCGTTCACAATGTTGTGCATTCGGGGTATCCTAGGTCCGAGAATAATACGAGTAGGTACGGCATGTTGATGACTACACGCGGTTGGTATGAAACTGAGAAAAAACTCGGCGGCTAGCATTTGCGTTGGACAGTTGTTCCGATACTTTTTGTTTCAAATGGAAACGTTAATAAAAAAAGGAAAGACAAATGATGCTAGATTCGTTCCTATAGTGTCCTGTATGTCTGTGTTCGAATAACATTGATATTTTATCTATAACTGTACCACAGCTTAATTAATAGTGACTGTACCTAATTAAACGATCAGGATTCCGAGCATGTGAGACGATACATCTGTCCTATATCAAACGTTATGTCACGATTATTTTACTCAGTAGGTATATACTACCAAATATCATTGACTCTTCAAAATTCGGTATCATCATCATCATCATCAATTAAAGTAAATTGTCGGTTATACCTACTATCAGAAAAATGATGGCAATTATATTTCTATATTTTTAAAAATAATGGAATATAAGTGCGTTCAGAACTCTTGTCGGATCGTTATTCGCCACTTGGCAGGCTTTATTATCCGTGGACTCTTTCCTCTTTGCGGTATTTATTATTATCGACGTCGGCAAAATGCTCTTTTTCACAGAAAATAATTTTTAATGGACATTGATATTGTTTTTGTTTGAGTTTTTTTTGTTCTATACGTTATTTATATAACAAGTTCGTTCCGTGAAAATAAGAGGTTTACTTTTTATTGAGCACCGTGAATAAAAAGTTATAGATTAACTAATAATCTATCTATACTTTATTATAAACCTAACAAGGTGGCTACAGTACATTGAATACATTTTTGAAAATCTATTTTTTATGAGTATTTGAGAGCAACAGATTATAGAACCCAAAAATACAGTTTTTCAAATTTATGTCTGTCTGTCCGGGATAGACTCGGAAACTAAAGCACGAATTAAAATGCAGAAAATATGCTCTATGGAGTCCGGCGCTACACCTAGGCTTTGTTTCATCAAAATCGGTGCAGGAATATTGAAATTATGACGCAATTTAAGACAAATATATATGTTCAATATAAGTTAAACCCCGGAACATACCGGAGTCTTAGTGCACAAGGCTCAGCTTAAACTGGTTGATTCCTTACCTTGAGAACAAAAGGATGACATAAAAGCAGGAGCGGGTCAGTGAAGGGATAGGACGGGGATGGGATCGGGATAGGAACGATGCGGGAGCGGGGACGGTATTCGGGTGGGATGGTAAATTGTCGGGAACAGGTGTGATTGCCTGTTACTTTACTACGCGTACGAAGTCGCAGGCAACAGCTAGTTAAAAATAAATTGTTGTAAACTTATGACATAAAAATATAGGTATGAAGGTGTTCTATTGTTGTTGTTGTATAATGTGGGGCACTAGAGTTTTCCGTACTTCCTCAAGTTAAAAGTTTCTTAAGAACTTCAAAATGGAAATGAAACACAATATTGATTACAAAATATTTTGCTTTTGATATTCAAATTGGGGTTCAAAGCTGAGGCCAATTTGAGCCTCGGAACGTGGTGTCGGACTACCTAAAAGTCACCCAACCCAAGCAATTCTAAATTCAATTAGCGATGTTTCCGCCTACGCCTCCGGTCGATTTACAAAATTTTGTTTCAATCTTAACAATCGAGTAAGTGCGGCAATAAAGGACTCTGAAAGCTTTCGATTTGTTACGATTGATACAACGTTTATTGCAAGCGCATGCCTGTGATCACCGTGACCCGGTCGGTTCTACGCCAATATGAAATTATTTAGATATTGTTTTCCAATATTTATTGATATATATATATATATTATAGCTATATATTATAGCTTATATATATTTCGAAAATAGATTAGGAGATTATACAAATTTGTGCGTGTGCGCTGCATACTGTTTTCAAGTTTGGAACATCTTTTAAAATTGTACTTTTACAGTTTAATTAAATTAACTGAGTAGGTATTAGCCGGTACTGCTCGTGTCAATATAGATAGAAGAGAAGTTAATGGATAGAGCACGTATACGCACCCGGCTTGCAGCCATAGCGGCTTCCTAAGCTAGGATTACATGGGCTTTGTACGGTTGTTCCCTCACTCTCTATGTCTTCCTAACCCGAAAAAAGGTTACGTCGAATATCGTTTCGCTTTTAACAACTTTCTTGCGTTCCGAGTCCGTAATTTAATAAAAAGGTTATCATGAATAGTATCTACATTTTTCGCCCTCCAGGAACCTTAATAAAATAAAAATTGGTACAGTGTAAAGAGGATCGCGGGTGTATGAAGCCCTCCATTGAAGTGACGGCACACAATGAAGCGGTCACAAAGAGCCTATTCATAGATTTCGGCTTACAACAACGCTTCGGGGTGGGAATGGAACCCCAGAGCATACTAATTGAGTCAGTATTTTATGTCCAAATATTTTTACCGATGAAGGTAAACTTCGAAATTGCTGGGTTGCCATCAGATGCGTGAATGAATGAAATCCGTGGTCCAATATTATTGGATGTCTGGCAGATGCAAAACTGACACATCGGCATCGCAACAGTGTGTCACCACAGACGACGCACGACATGACTACGTACTTGCATATATATGCAAGTTGTGCATCGCGATTAAACGCATAGTCAGGTAGCTATCGGTAATAGTTCGTGAGCCGACTGGCTCATGAGTGTGACTGATCGCACGCAGTTCAATCACTGCCGTATAGTGTGTCGAGCGTACCAGACTTAGTAACTTCATGAATGTTTTACAAGACGAGTCTCCACGGCGGGCACTAACACTACAACTCTCTTGAGTGCCTTAATGGGAATCTCACATGCTCATAGCATAATAGATATGTTGCCGAAATGGTTTTTCGTAATTTGTAGAGGTAAATAGCTCTGCCAATTACACCTTCTTATTACTACAACCATTGCACCAAATTGCCCAGTTTACAACTAAACCTCTTTACTGATACAATAATTAAAAGTAAGTAGGTATATCGAGAGCGGGAACGTATGCGCCTTACGATTCGACGCATCTGACTTCGATTCCGGATTTGGCCCTGCACCACTGATACCTACCTACGCGAAATGCAGATTTTTCTGAATAAAAACATCGTGAGAAAACCTGCAAATTTTGTTCACACCATGTCGCAATAGTTATTTTTATAACAAGGTATTTGAGAGAAGCAAATGTAAAATTACTGGTTATGACAAGGCACTAAAATGCGTATTATGGACGCTGAATGTACCTATAGGCTCCGGCCGTAATTGGAAAGCCACCCACCGAGCAAAGCCATGCCGTAAGCACCCTATCAGGGACACGGGTGCCAACGCTGATCCAACGACTATATAGCTTGGCCTGACCAGTCGCCGCCTGCTGCCGATGCTGCCTTCCTCTCCTTTCCTCTTTTACTCGTAGGTCTCTCGTATGCAGGAGGCCTGGTCTGGATAGGTACCACAGCTTTGGCAGTTATTCTGCCGTTAAGCAGTTCAAAGTTCTTTATTCAATTTCGGCTTCACAGACGCACTTATGAACGTCCATTATTTATTACAATGACTCTACCACCGTATCGGAAAAAGAAACACTACTCACACTACTACACAGTAGGGCGCATGTTGTACCTAGCGAAATTACTGGGCATATGAGACTTAATATCTGATATCTCAAAGTGATGAGCGCAATGCAGTCATATGCAGTGCTTTTTATGGTATTAAAATTTCTGGGTGGCAATACAATTGTTATGGGCAGGCGTCGCTTACCATCAGGCTAACGACATGCTCGTCTCATTACTCAGTTCCAAATACTTAAAACCATAATATCGCATAAAATCAATATATAAGCGAAAATAAAACGAATGATGTAAAGTATGACTACGTAAGTAATAGTTATGTTAGGTAGGACTCCCAAATTGTGTACCTAAATAAAAAACAAAACAATATCGCTTAGAGCGATTTCTTCCAGACAAACTTTGAATGGAAAGAACAGGTATAATATATAATGCGGTTTAATGGTGTAAATTATAGCGAATCCAATAATAATACATTTACAAATATTATTAGAATAATAAGAAAAAAATTACAAACAACATAGATATGACTATTACTTTTTTTCCCTAGGCTATACTATCCCACTGCTGGGCAAAGGCCTCCCCCAATTCATAATAAAAATAAATAATTAACTTTTAGAAAAAAACAAAACTGACTTCAATGTATCTTCGAAGTCTAAGGTCACAAATATCGATGAAATTTATATGGGACCACTTCGTAGCTATACTGAACCCGACGCAAAAAGAATTTTCCAAATCGGTTCATAAATGACGGAGTTCTGAGGAAACAAACATAAAAAAAAATAAAAAAAGTACAATCGAATAGAGAACCTCCTCTTTTTTTGAAGTCGGCTAAAAACTAATAATTAACCTTTGACTTTGAAATAACAATAATTACGTCGTCCCCTCTTAGAATTTTGCTGTGCCCGACGGGGTCCTTAAAAGACAGTACATTTTTCCAATTTCACCTTCATTTCTACATAATTATGGAAGCAATAAAGAATCTGAATATGTAAATACGCGTGAAATACTCGTACGCGTCATAATCATAACCTTTTATGATACCTAAGAATTCTCCAGTAAATCCAAAATAATAAAATATAATATACCTACCTATTACCTATATCAAGTCAGGCAGTACCGATATGATTCTCTTCATTGTTTCGTTTTTTGATCCGATTTTTATTATTGCTTATTTCGTGTCTGCTGAAGTTATAGCCAAACAACCAGGAAAATAATTACGTCTAGGAAATGGAGTTGCGTATTTTTATATATTTTTACGCGCGTATATATAATAAGAATAACTGATTGAATGTATCATTGTGTTACAGTTATAGTGTTGAGTTAAGCAAAATAAAATTACAAAAATATGGCTTTATACGGATGGATATAATTTATTGCATAAACAAAATAAAAGCCAGAAAGCTGCATATACCAGTGAGCCCCGATATTGTAAGTTTTCATAATAATTTGGCGAGGTCACATATTCATGGGCGGGCGGGCTATACTACGATTCGTGCCGATCGAACGGCTCTGCGCCGGTGAACAAGGGAATGTGAATCGCTCGGTGACAGATGAGGCAATTTGTCTAACATGATCGACAGCACTGATCTCAAATCTAGCGGTGTGCGGCTGCCTACAGAGCGACTACAAAAACATTATCGGAAAACGATTTAGTACCGATATTTTTGAAGTTAAGCGCTAAGTGAAGCTTTGTAAATGCTGACGTGAATAAAACTTCTCTATGTTCGCGGTATTTGGATAAGAGCCGGCTTGTGTGGTTTATTTCTTGGTCGGGTTATTAAACATAAGTCAAAACAGCTTGATACACGACGCGGCTTGTATATAGTAACAGAATGCAATGGAATGGAAGGAATGGAACTCCTTGCTGTCTTCTCTGTTTCCTGTGCTGATAGCTAAAATCTGGGTATCTTCAAGGCCAGAATGAATAGGTATCTTCTAGATCTACGTGCTCCAACTTTGGCCACATCGTCGCTTAACATCAGGCGAGATGGTCGTCATATTTCTTTTTGTTTAAACAAAACAAATATTTGTTAGGCGAAGCTCTTGCTTTTTAACTTTGTAGTTCAACCGTATTATATACCGCCTCTAATCTTCTCATTATTAGTATTATTCCTATGAGATAACTCAAATTGGGTACTTATCCGGGATAGTTACTTTCTATTTTTTTAAGGGCCGATATGACTTTGTTAAAAAAACATTACTTACTAGCTGCATCCTGCGGTTATACCCGCGGATGATACCGCATAAAAATCGTATCCTTAGGTTATTCCAGAACTTACAGAATCTCATCAAAACTCGTTCTGAAATGAAACAAACATACAAACTTTCGCATGAACACTAGGTAATAAAAAAACAAGGTGAAAGCTACTAATATTATAAATAAGAAAGTGACTAGTGTGAGGGTGTATGTGTGTGTTTTTTACTACTTAGCTTCGTAACCTCTGAAAAGATTTTGATGAAATTTTATATGTGTAATAGGTACAATAAGTCCTGGAATAGGACATCGGTTACTTTTATCCTGGAAAAACAAACATTTCCAAAGTGAACAACTAATTTAACGTGAATGAATCCGCAAGTATCGGCTAGTCGTTTATAAAACTCTGTAGCCAAGAAACTTTAGTCATACCTAAATTGTTTAATTTGCCGTAAAATGTCAATGTACTTATCGTAGCGGCTCTTTAGATTAACTGTTTTGTTAAGCGTCCCCGTCATTACCAGCGTTTAAGATAAAAATAAAATCAGCATGACTTCAACTATGACTCAAAATCGTCAAATGGTATTTACAACTCGTATCTCGACGGGCAATTCTTGGAAATGGCATTCTTGTGGTTGATATCATAGATTTGTTTGACCATTTTGGGCCGAGCTCGAAGATCAACGATGTTTGTAAAAATATTTGATAAAATAATTTTTCATTTTCATGTTTTGAAAATACTAAGACATTTTTTTAGACATGCTGCACTTGGAGATATTTTGTTCTTTTAACATTTTATATATTTTGCTTCTTACATATTCTTTACAAAAAGGGTTTATTATTGGAATATACTTATCAATTTAGTGCTAGAATACTCAAGATTTATGGTAATTCCAGCCTGAGATTGCTTTGCCTTGCTTGTGATTGTATAGCTTTCGACTTTCAAGCCTTATCCGGCTCTGACCTTATCTGGATTCCTTTGTAATCTAGAACTAGAATGCCTGCAAAAGACAGCCAACTTGTGTACGCACTCGTGTGTGCATAAGCTGAATGCAATTTTGCTTATAAGAAATTGTTATCAGTTATCAGTAGATAAATAATATAAAGCCCTTTGACTGATCATACTGCCCCCCTAATTTATGGAACATTACTGATACATCCGCGCTTTCTTACTCAGCCCCTGGCATGAAGATTGGTGTGAAGTGAACTTGTTGCGCTCGTAGCGTAGCTCGCCTAGCCGTTCTTAATAGATCTTCTAGAAACGATAGAAAAAGAAGTGCTTGAATGCTCCATTTCAGGAGCTATGGAGATGGTCCTAATTGTCGCTTAGGTATTTCCAAATAACAACGTAATAGTTCTCCGGCGGGTAAAGTATGGCTTAAGTTTTTCACTTTCCTCTTTCGTCCGTGGTAGTCGGAGAATCCCGCTCGGTTCCTCGGTAGTTTTTCACTTAGTCGCGCTTTTCTACCAACTTTTATATTAGATGACGACTAAAGTTTGATCCTCCCGCGGTTGTCACTATTGCCTCATTCGATTTTGGTGGACAAACCTAATTCTTTAACGGGCTGTGAGGAAAATATGTTTATGTTTATATGTTTATATAGTAATTTTATAACCTTGGACATAGGTATATGTATTTCCTTGGAGGCATGCTAGCTAAGAAACTAAGTTTCTACGGGAAAACGGGAAAACCACAGATGAGGCTGCGGAGCGTAGAGCTAGACCTGTTTCTCACTGTTGGTCAAAGGTCTGTCCTTGACTCTTTCACTGTTGTCAATCCTGTGCTGTAGTGTCAGTATATGTTCAAAGAGACGAATTACGCGAAAAAGATACAGGTCAGTACCCAGCTTCAGAAAGCGGGTCAGTCGGATCACCCTCAGTGGGTAGCATTGACAATCGCGCTGGCCGGCCAGCCGTGAACCATTCACTCCGCAGATACACACAGATACATTTTGTATCATCCCCTCTATATTTAGACGACCCAAGTATTAGAAAAAAGTTCACTTTTAGATGTTATTATGATTAGACTTTTTGTTTAGTATGGGTGGTAAAAAAGTAAGTCGGTACAATGCCCCCAATATCTGAATAGTTGCAGATGGAACTACGAAAACTCTATCGCTAGCAGTGTTTAAAAAATCAAAACCGCAGGAGCTGGTTTTTAAATCTCCTCTAACTATCGTTTGAATATATGTTAGATATAGGTAGTTCGAAATTCATAATCAAATAGAGGTACAAATTACGTAGCGCGTTTGGGAATCCTCCTTTACTATATATATCCTATCATTCATTCATTAATTTGTTATATAGGTCTAAAATATAGTATGGTAGGTAGGTATACATTCTGTGATGATTAATATAATTATTTATATTATTAAAAACGCTTGTCTAATTAAATTAAATCAATATATTATAATTTAATTACATACTTGGGATTACTATATAACTAAGTACTCTAAAACTTGAAAGTTTTCAACTTGGTTTCGCTTGCAACTGAGTCGGGCAGGCGTGTTGCTGACCATCAGGTGAAAGACCAGCTCGTCTCGTCACTTCCTTCCTACTAATATTATAAACGCGAAAGTTTGTAAGAATGTATGGATGTATGTTTTTTACCTTTTCACGCAAAAACTACCGAACCGATTTTGATGAAATTTAGTATGTAGGTACTTTAGGACTTGGAATAGCTCCCGGGAAACCGCGGGTGGAACCGCGGGGCGCAGCTAGTTATTAAATGAAAATCGTCTATGATCACACTTTTGGTGAATTTTACCTAGTATGTAATTATTAATTAATCACGTTAAGGCCAACGCGCAATGTATAATTGTATATGATCTGAGTCCTAGCGATTGGAACATAATAGATTAATGGTGATCACTGTGATAAGTTATTTCGACAAAGATCACAGAACTTACAATTTATCCTCATTTGTTATACATGTAAGTGTAGATCTCATCAGGATCTCATGATAGTTCCCTAGACAAAAATACCCAGACACAAAAAACTGATTTCCATTTTTATAGGCGCGTGAAACTCACTTTGGTTTTTTTACATAAAGCTCTTCAGCCAACTCTTTTTGCAAACATTACGTAAGATTATTTATCTTCACTTGGCTTTATTTGAACATCTAGTAAGATTTTTATTATATTTTAGTAAGCAGCTTGTTAAGAGAGCCTTAAGTCAACTTATTTTTTATTTATTTTTTTACACTTAATAGATCTATGTTTGGCCACTATCTCGCCTGATGTGAAGCGATGATGTGCCCTAAGATGGAGCACATAGATCTAGAGAGAGACGGCAGTTGAGCGGCTGCTCAGACCCGTCTCCCCGATGGTTCACCGAACATCATCCCGAAACACGACTAGGTCGCTTGACGGCATGGCTTTGTTCGGTGGGTGGTATTACAACCACGGCCAGAGCCTACCACTCCAAAGCGCGTAAGCGGGTTTCTTCACGATGTTTATACTTATACTCTTATATTACTTATATTATTATTATTATTAAAAAAAATACAAAGGTACGTGTAAAACGAAATAAAATAACATTTAGCAATAGAAAACAAAATAAAAGTATTTAGTTTGTGACGGGCTTGATTCTTTCCAAGTTAATTTGTATTTCAAGCTAATTTACTACTTAGAATACCTGTGGTAATGCTACCATTTATGTATAACTATAACTTTTTCTTTCACATAATTTAAATTTAGGGAAAGGTTTGGTAATAAAGCAGGCATACAATAAGGATGAGAATAATAAAATTATACTTTTCATTTTAATTTTTATGCACCCGCATTGTAAATATTACTGGACTTTTATTTGCCTTAACCACGGCTGTTCTTTCCCCTTTTGAGATAGGATGATTCGTGGGATGGGCTACAAGAAGTAATCAGCTTTGGTAGCGAATAAAAAAGCACTACTGTTTGTTTGTCAATTTTTTTACACTTATTTGTAAATGTATATTAATCTATTTATATTTATATTTTTATATATAAGCAGTTATGTTCTGTAACAGCTTGTCTTTCGACAAAGGCCTCTTAAAAATATCCTTTTTGTCTTGTTCTTCGTTATTCAAGTCCATTTTGCTTCCGTTATTTTTATTTTCATCCTTCCTCCGTTTAGCCTGCATCTTCTCTTTTGCCATATCATATTTTCTCATTAGTATAGTTTGTTTCTGTTTTCTCTCATAACATTACGTCTTGTTAACTCCACTACCTCATTTCTTTCTCTTGTTCACTTATATGGTAAAATAATATGGTATATGATGTCATTGTTTAAATGGGAATGTGCAAAAAACTTAGGCAATATTCAATCATCTATAAAATCTATCTTTTATGCTGTGTGTTGGTAAGCTCATTACTTGAGAACGGCTGGAACGATTTGGCAATTACATTTTTAAATTTTCGTATTGGTGTAATTAGGTTTCTAAAGAAAAAAATTGCGAAAGTTACTTAGAAAATTAGAAAATTCGGGTAAATTGAAAGTGCTCTCTCACACGGGTAGATTTTTATTCTACTAATATTATAAATGCGAAAGTTTGTGAAGATGGATGGATGGATGTTTGTTGCTCAATCACGCTAAAACTAATAAACGGTTTTTAATTGAATTCGGTATGTGGGTACTTTAGGTCCTACAAAAGGACATAATAGGCTAAATTTAATTCCGGGAAACCGAGAGGGAAACCGCGGGGCGCAGCTTGTATTAATCCGGCGACATTTGTTGGTATAACTGATAAATTTTCCAATTACTTACCTACATAGTTTGTAATTTTCAGAACAAAGTCCCAGTAATTGGAAATTCAGATTTAAAACAATTGTTGTATGCGTTTTATTCTGTTCCAATTAATAAGGGATCGTTTCCACGGCCGATGTTATCGTTGTAATATTTTGCTTGTGTCACCAAATTGAATAAAGTAACAGTACCTACTAGTTTATATCCACATGGCGCTTTTTATCGCCGGCATCTTTTCGTGAGCAGGTCTCATTTGCGGGGGCGATGCATTTAAGAATGCTCTCGGTCACTAATTCATTTCGAAACATTTTACGGAACGTATCTAACGGGAAGTCGGCCATAATTTCTAAAGTAAAGAAAAATGCTTATAAAGATCGCAAACCGGTATTTTGTTGCCGCAGTGCAATACGATGTCGTCGATTGAGTACACAGAGTATAATATATACAGTATATATAATATATACAGAGTATACCTACTGAGTTTTTATAAAATTATTGCACCTTTTGAATATTTTACTTTTTGTTCAAGTTTTAAAGCTTAAATTTATATCTGCCTATCCACTTTGACCTGACACTACTTAGCAGTTTAAGTTAAACTCAAATTACTTATCAGTCTTATTAGGCTAGATCGTCATGTTAATGAGGTTTCTTAATAGGAAATTTTAATACCAAAAAAGAAATACTTTGACCTGAGTAAACCTTCTTAAAGGTATACATAAATATAACACTGTGCACGGCAGCTATCTACGTACACGGACGCATTATAATTATTGTAGACATTGTTTTTTGTTAAAGGACCCGTGTATTTGTGTGCTGTTGTGTGCAGTTTTGCAATAATAAATAATTTTCTTTCTTTCTTTCATATATAAATTTATATTATTTAAAGGTATACCTACATTACATAGTTCGAGTACATCAGTTCCTCGCCGCGATTTTAGGCGTGGTTTTCCGTAAAAATAGCTTCCTATAGCAAAGAAAACCCTATAGTACGTTCCTTTTCCAGGACCTCCTTCCTCCTTCCTTTTTGTATCTACATAAGATACAAAATTTGATCAAAATACGTTCAATAGTTTTTGCGTGAGTAACAAACATCCATCCACCTATCCTCACAAACATTCGCATTATAATATAAGTAAGATCGCAAAGATAGAGGACACCAAAGCGTTAGCAAGCCTTATCTAGCTGTAGTGCGTACTTGTGTTATAGCTGTTCTTTTGTATTTACTCATAAGGTATTACGTATACATGCATGTACCGCATATTCCATTGAAAAGGATTTAAGCAAGTCGAACCAGTTATAATTTATCAGCATTCCTAAATTACCGGAGTACCATTCCTTCTACAGGTATATACGTAGTTCCGTATTGTCTTTGCCTATCGTGCCAGATGATTTAAAAGTCGTCACACCTGGTTCCGTTCTCAAGCATAGTAAAAAACGATTTATAAATAACTTATTTGTTATTAAATAAGGCGATAATACCGATTGCATGCCACAATCAATGCACCTGGGCTCCTTTGTGGTTGTGTCATAGTTAATTAATAGCACAAGTTAAGTTAAGGTTGAATCAATAACCCGCTGATTCCATTGACATTCTTCAATGCATGACGTGTTCTTTTAACTGTTTATACAAATCCTACTTGATATTATAATTGCGAAAGTCTCTGTGTGTGACTGTTTGTTAGCACATAACTTCATAACTACTGATTTTGTTCACATTTACTTTAGGTCCTGGAATAGGACATAGGCTTTTCATCCCAAAAAAATGAACAGTTCTTGAGGGAGCAACAATAAACTGAATACTAAGCAGGTGAAACCGCGCGGCGCAGCTAGTTCACTTATGCTGGTTGTACACTCTCGCCCGAGTGCTATGCCTCGGCCATAGCACTATAATAAAATGTCGGTGCATAGGGTGGAGAGCGGGCGAGGACCGACGAGACCCACCGCCCGCCGGCGGAGCCGCCGCCGCCGCGCCTAAGACATGCAAGCGTCCCCTGTTCACTCTCGTCTTCGGCCTGTCTCGGTCTGTCTAGTTGAGAGTGTACAGGTGGCATTACGAAGGCGGCAGTACTTATAGCGGAACTGTTACTAAATATAATCACAAAGACTCTTTAGTAGAACTTTTCCAACAAATATTCACTTATAGGTAGGCTATTCTTACAAGTCATTTGGTATTGACAGCCTCTGTGGTGTAGTGGTTGGGCAGGTTGGCCCAAATCTCATACACAACTGAGGTTGCGGGTTTGATTCCCGTGACGTGACGAATGTTTGTGCACAGAAAAAGCTCGTGTCTGGGTGTTGTGGGACAATGGTCCTCATAGTTCCTGGTTTCCTAGATACAGGGAAATCCTAGTTAGGGGCCAGGATGTATGTTTGTGATCGTTGGGTGTATTTATTATTGATATTTCTGTTTCCGATAAATCGATTGATGATTGATTTGCGTTTCAGTGAAGGGGCACTCACACGTATTATCTGAAGCAGACATATTAATATGGGACCCTACCAATTGGGAAATTATCATCATCAGTCCATTACGTTCCCAGTGCTGGGACTCGGGCCTACCCTCGCAGAGAGAGTATGGGCCATAATAATCAGCCACAATGGCCCAGTACATTTGACATCCACCAACCCGGTGGATGTCACATGTCCTTGAATCAGTTTGCCTGATGATGTTTTCCTTCAGCATTTTTAGAGCGAGGCAAGTGTAAAATCCGCAGATATATTAGAAAGTCAGTGGTGCGGGGCTAGCCGTATTCGAACTCGGGTGCGGCGGATCGAAAGGCGCACGTTCCTCCACTGAATCATACTGGCTCCTTATATTAGGGAAATTATGATTAATGCAAAGCTTACACCGAGCGCTGGACAGCCAGCGGTCCATTTCACTATAGATCTCGTTACGTTACGGCATACGTATTAGAAAGATTCCTATAACTACATATTATTGTAATGCTTATAAGAATAAAGCTATAGTAACATAGGTATCTGCATGAATATCAAGATCTACTAAACCGCATATCCGTTGTCTATAGTCACTAGAAGTGTACTCTGAAAGTCAATTCTGCTAAATTTCAATGACGTTGAATGAGAGTTGACTTAATCAAAACTAATTTGTGAATTGAAGAAAATATGGCATTCTTGCTAATATTCACTATGTCCAAAGAGATCAGAAAGTAAAGGAGTGATAACATTTCGAGTCACGGTGCCGGAACTGATTTCCGGTTCAATTTTCGGCTCGTAGGCCATCTTCTCTGGCGATTATTGTAATAATTTGTAAATATTTTATGTTTATAATAATGAATTAAGTATGTAAGATTTTATCAGTTCATAATGCAAGTACTAGAAGGTGTCCGGATGTTACTCCATTTTGTATTTTTTGGTGTGGTTATTCAAAACGTTTTTAAACACTTTAGGATTCCTCTGTAGTTCTTGTAGTCAGTTACTACGTCTCTCAATTTTCCCAGTCTCTGATGTTTGACGGTATTTTTCAAGTTAACAGAATACGATTTGTGACATTAATGAGATCGACACTAATTCGGAATTACAATTATTATAGATTTATTTAGCAGAATTAGGATTCTGTACTTTAATGTTAAAAGATGATCTATAGTAGTATGATAAAAAAGCATTTTATTATCGCTTTGAATGGGTGATAAACTCAAGGCTATAAAAACATACCGATCACTTTAAAACTATATGTATTGGTACTGATGATACATATACCACAGGTCGATGACGGATTACGCGTACCCGAAGCACACGTTGCATATAAATTAACCGGATACATGTATATGTACATTACATTATGTACAAATCACGGTAGCACACGCTAGCTAGGTATATAACTGAGGCCTCGGGATTCGCGAACTTAAAGGCATTTGCTAGGTGGAACCACAGAATAATTAATAGTTGGTTGAACGTTAACACTGAGTGTCTCATTTGTCAGTGGGGTGCTTTAATTTACGATTAGCTGCGCCTCACGGATTCGTCCGCGGTTTCCCGAGATAAAAAATTACCCTGGGTTAATACAGCTATCACCATTCCAAATATCACTCAAAACCGTTGAGCCGTTACAGCGTGAAGAGTGAACAAACACACTAACATACAAACAAAATTTTGCATTTAATTTTACGATCTTATTAATGACTTGCTGCGTTCCGCGGTTTGTGGATGAAAGTAAATAAGTCAAATATCCTATCTGTTATTCCAGGACTTAGAGTATCTTTGTACAAAATTTAATCAAAATCCGTTCAGCCGTTGCGGCGTGAAGAAAGTACAAACAACCATACACCCTAACATATAAACTTTCCCATTTATCATATATGTAGGATAAAGCCTACGTTCCAAGTCCCTACTGCCAAAACTCAGGCTTTCAGAGAAAGAGGGTACACTCTCGTCCTCGGCCTGTCTCGTTCTGTCACGGCGACATTGCATGTACAGGCGGCATAACGAAGGCGGCTTTTATCATATTAGTAGAATAGACCCTATGTTCACAGTTCCTACTGCTATTAACTCCGACTTTCAGAGAAAGCCGGCTCTGTGACCTAATGCCAAGTTCAAACACAATCTACCTACCCAACAACAGGTCTCAGCTTATATTTTTGTAACTAAACAATGAGTCCAGCAAATCGTTCGGTCGATGGTAAGAGTAATGCTTGCCCATAACGATTGCAGTGACACCCACAAATGTATTCTTGTTCTTCTTCGAAATTTATTAAAAACCATGAAAAGTTTGTTGTAAAAAAAAGAATTGCGTTGCTCTACACTGCGTTCATTACCCCGAGATGTATTAAGTATAAGGTATATGCCCAGTAATTTCGCTGGCTACCATGCCCTTCAAACCGTTCGATTTAATAGATTGAAAATCGTTAATTTGTAGTTAAATGACATATAACTTACTTTTGCAGTTGGAAAAGTGACCGTGATATCGATGTATATAAAACATTATTTCAACAAC
Organism: Petrophora chlorosata; assembly: GCA_951640565.1. Lineage (NCBI taxonomy): Eukaryota > Metazoa > Arthropoda > Insecta > Lepidoptera > Geometridae > Petrophora > Petrophora chlorosata. Next base: position 14,582,581 of record OX621188.1, on the reverse strand, counting down.
AAAGCTAAGTTTGTCCTTCATTATTCTTAACTTGTTTGTACGGAGCCTCGGTGGGCGAATCCGAGAACGGCTTTTTGGTATATAAACAGTCCTCAAAAATGGTTTCTATAAACTTACGAAATAATAGCTAAAAATAAATAAATATCAAAACAGTTTCAGTTTAGTTTGATTGTGGTTGTAACGAAATCTTGAGGTAAGGTCATTAACGTTCTCATCAACTCAAAGGCTCAAGGGAATCCGTGAATTTTGTAGCCAACGTTCCCGAAATATTATATACCTTTGGAATAATGTAGAGGTGGGTTGTAAAGCAATATCATAACCTTGGTGGCCTGTTAATTACATACTGATCTTAGCCTTTGTGTAAATTGTTCGAAACTCTACACTTGGCTTGGATTTCTGTAGCTGAATACAAATATTATGACGCTTAGAAAAGATTTAAACAAGATTTTTTTGAAAAACATGTTTTTCAGGACAAGCTTTTAAAATTTGCAATCGGAACCGCGAGCAGATTTAAATGAGCCAAAACACTAGTTATCCGTCAAGGAAATCCATTGCACATATTCCGCTCCATAATCAGATCAGCTGGCTGTCACCATAATATTGCATTGTCATCGAACTTTGACAAGTGTGCAAAATTTCAACTCCGTGGGATAAGAGGAAGTGGTTCTGATTTAACTTACAAGATTTGATTTTAGCTAATCTTTATTGAGAACTAACTTTTTCCCGAGACTTTGTCCTTTTGAACGGCAGAGGAATCTTATAAATAAAAGGACCCGTATTCGTATTTTTTTCAAGATCATCTGAGCAAGACCTCCCTAGTATATTAGAGCGCATACTACAAATAACTCAAGCTGTATGTAGTCATCCAACCGATTTTGATTTAACATACCTAATAATCTAAGTTGGGACTAATACTACCAAACCCTGAAAATCACATTAAAATCCGTTCAGCAGTTTCCCAGTCCATAAATAACAAGCATATAAACAAAAAAAACAAATTTCTAAAATCCGTGGATTCGTGTTCAGTACCCTCTTAATAGTAGATCCCAGTAGGGTTTTCAAAAATATATTCCATGTACATAATTGGCTCTGTTCCATTCTTATAATAGTAAAGATTCATAACGTGTTGTACGTATTGTACGTATATATATATAATAATCATATAAATAATTAATAAAAATAATAATAATATAAATAATTGTACGTATATATATAATAATCATTAAGGAACATATTCATTCACAACATTATAGAACGTAGATCTATTTACGTAACCCTACAAAGCTGGAACCAAAGCGTAACCACGCTCTATAGATATAAAGTTTTAAGCCTCTTAATGATAGTTGTGACGGGATTGAACAGAGAACCACCCAAATTACATCAAAACTGTTCAGGAGTTTGGACTGTTTCTGGCAACCGTCATGTTTATTTAGATCGCAATGTTTGCGTCTCTTACAATTCCTTTTTTTATTGAACTGAGTGATGAGACGAACGAGTCGTTCACGTGATGGTAAACGCCATGCCTATCCACAACAATTGCAGTGACCCCCCAGAACCTTAATTACCATAAAAAGCACTGTGTAGCACTGCATTACGCTCATCGTCCTAGGAATATACTACAATAGGCCGAGCGAAGCGAGATCTCCGAGTCAACTGGGACTAATCGGCGCGGGCGTTTGTATGTTTTAAACTACATATTATGGACACTACTATTAAATATATTATTAACGAGCTATTTATCACTTTACGAATTCGAAAGATGGCAGGCCGTTTTGTTTGCCCCTAGAAAATCCTCCCAAGAATGGCGTCATTTTAAAAGACAAATCCTATATAGTTTAAGAAAATAATTGTGTTGATGTATTCATTTCTACACATGTGTCATATTGAAGTATTTCAAGAACATCCGCATTATGTCGTGTTTCAAAATTCAATGCTTTACGAGCTCTAGCCAGCTAAATCTTATTACTAAAACGACATTGTTGGAATTGGCAACACTAGGAGTACGAACAGCTCGAGCATACAACTCGTACAAGGAGGTTCGATAGGAAGGACATTGGAATGCCTCGCGATCGCGTCTTGTATTTAAATGGCGTGCCGCAGCTTGCGATCGTGCCGCATTACAATCACTCTTCTGTACCCAGCTCATAGTGCCAATAGATGTTTATTTCCGACTTGAAGGTGTTCACGACTTCACAACGCCACATCCTTTTCTATAGTTATGCTATTGACGCAAATATCTATCTTTTCTGTAATTTCCCTTCTTGGAATTGGCGATGGAATGTAGTTTGCGCTATATTTTGAAATCTATTGTGTCTTGATATGGAGCAATATTCAGAGACAGATACCTTTGCATTGAATTCCTTCCCTTTTATACGACGTATACAGTAGAAACCGTAACAGAAGGCCAATAAAGGGTTGGGAAATTTAAGTTGTTTCTTTATTGTGAGACAGGGTGGAATGGAAAATAATTCTATTAACTATTCGGATGAGGGTAAAAAGGGTAGGTATATATGTACCAACTACGTACATTGAATAAATGTAAATATAGTTTAAACGTATAAGTAATGCATATAAAATATTGATATTGAAATAAAACTCTGAGGTCACGGATAAATAAGTATCTCACAGTTTGTTCACATTGTTATGGGCAGGCGTGGCGCTTACCATCAGGCGAAAGATTAGCTCGTCTCATTACTCAGTTCCATAAAAAAGAAGTTAGACAAATCAATGTGTGATTATGTATGAGCTAAAACCAGTAAAACCACAGCTAAAACTGGATAAGATATTAAAAGTTTAACCAATTTACACATCACACCTAGGTAATTTATTTATTTGTAGCTGCGTACATTATAATAACATAGGTACTTAACACAGTATTTAGTTTTGACAGCCGCTGTGGTGTAGTGGTTGGGCAGGTTGGCTCTAAGCTTATACATCACTGAGGTTGCGGGTTCGATTCCCGCGACGGGACAAATGTTTGTGCACAAAAAAAAGCGCAAGCATTTGTTTCGTATCTTGGTGTTGTGGGACAATGGTCCTCGTAGTACTGGTTTCCTAGATACAGGGAATCCTAGTTAGGGGCCAGGATCTATGTATGTGATCGTTGGGCGTTATTTATTTTATTTTATTTTAGTATAATGGACAGTAGGTCAGTAAATACGACGATACTATGATCGCTATAATTATACATTGACATAGCTACCTTATTATTTGCGTTTGCACAACAAATTATATTTCTACGAACCGTATACGTAGGAGAAGAGGCATGAAACAAAGACTTCGAGAGAATTCCAAATGTATCATACGAACTTGATTAAATAATTATGAATGAATGAATAATGCACAGAAAATACATTTCATGTCTTATTTATCTCATCATTAGTAAGCTCTGCGCTATAATTTATAAATAACTTTTTAACTTCTAATAACTAACTATACATAATTAATATTTATTCTGACCTACTCCTGTTTTAGTGTGCTAAAATTTTAAAGCTATACCTAGCTAAAAGTATTAATAATTTAGATACGTTTTTCTAACTTGCATTGAAAACCTAGGACAGGTCGACTAATACCAGGCCTAGCGCACTCCGCACTGTAGGTACGAAGCTACAAGTAAATAGCCGGACACCGACGGCGGGTCGCGCGTCTTTACACGTCCCGCGTCAGAAGAGATAAGAGCTATGCGATAGAAAGAGAGGCGCTCTGTAGGTTAATATGGCTGGTAGGTATGCAGCGCTACGCGAGCTAAATTGAGTTTAAATTTCTTTGCGGAGTGATGCTTCTGTCCCCTAGTATTCTGTGCTAATACGACAAACTTGTGAGTCCTTATCGATTCCTATGGTACAGAATATTCTCAATTGCTCATAATTATAACAGTTAACTCCAAAAATATAATATAGTAATAAATAATATAATATATACCCTAGTTTAGTAAATATGAATAGCTCTTGTATAAATGTTAGTTTTAGCATCAGTAACAGGAATTGGTACTTTTTAGATGAAGCAACGTTTGAGCTCGTACTTAATACAAACATACCTATCGGTTGGTTTGTTTTGTGTTATTGATGTTGTGCTTACAACCGAGTAAATAAGTTCCAACTTAATTGCGAACATGACACAAACCTTTACAAATCGACATTGAAAACAGCGAATCGTATTGCCCGCTATCATTTCTTTGTCCTCCCATTTGTTCCATTTCTTGAAAGAGTTTGAAAGAGATATTCTACGAAGACAACCAATCAGTACGTTGGCTTCTTACTCATCGTCAAATCTTTTTTTACAAAGCTGTCGGCGAAAAGTTTCAGCTTCGCTTTTGCGTTACAGAATACTTTCATCACGATATTAGTTTTAACGACAATGAGTACAGTAGTAATCTTTTTAAGAGGATACGGCACAGCCGCGGCCAGCGAGCACTAGGTATTTGAATAATGGGTTATGGTCTCGAAGAAAATGCGTAAATTAAATTAAATAAATTAACTAAATAATAATAATAATTTAACTAAATTCGTATCAACTTCAGATTTTTGTTAAAATTAGCGTTTCGGGAGAAAACGTTTCTACCACACTAAATCTCTACCAAACTTGGTAATTTTGGTCTCAATTTCTTAAATGGAGAATAAACTAGGTTTGTAGGTTTTCCTTTTTCTAAGTTTATGTATATTTTCAAAGTTAACAGCTTCCAAACTTCAAAAATATTTTCTAGGAAATATAGAGTTTTTTGGGTCCATTTATTCAAATTCTATAAGAATTATCGAAAAAATCAAAAGCTACAAACCTCAATAATGGTAACATCTCTTACATGTCCAAATTTCATCGAATTTGGTTAATGTTTAGGGGTAGAAAAACGTTCTCTCTTTTTGTATGAAAATTTCAGCGTGCCGTTCCCTCTTAAGTTTGCTCGCCAAGCGCCTTACGCACATAACGGCAGAGCGTAAGGCGCTTGCATCATTATTAATATTCATATTTATGTGTAATAAATAGTGAAGGTCTCTATCAAAGATATTCATCTCTATTTTGGGCTACTTGTAGCCAGTGTTTATTTAGGTACATCGCCGCAAGAAACATACTTTAATTTAACACAAAACAGGATACTAACGGCATTTGTTGTCTCTGCCCACTTACGGCGTGTTCACATAATTAACAGTAATTCACACAATGAAAATTATTTTCATAAAATTCCATTTGCTTAAAATATGTCCGTCTTCCAATAAGGTGCGATCTCTTTTGGCATGCCATGTACAAATCACTCTAGCCAAAACGAATTAACTTGAGTTAAAGAAACAAAACAGTGAATATTAAATTATTATTAAAATCACATACCACAAATCCTAAACTTTTATAAGACGAGGATTAGTTACTTGTTCGGAATCGGATTCAATAAGTGGTTCGTATAAATTACCATAAAATTCATTTAGTCAGACTTACAGCGAGATTAAAATATAGCAGATGGAGAAGATAGCTTTACTGGCTCCGAGCCAGAGCTTTATAGCTTTCAAATTGAACTTTTTTACTTAAAAACTTAAAAATCGATTATTTTGCCAAGGAAGCGACCACGAATTTAAGGAACTAGTCTAAACTAATATACAGAAATCTCGTTTAGTGAGAATACTATACAAAAACATCATAATTTATATACTGCCGACCAGCCTTGGCTTCGCACGGATGCGAATAAGAACGTTATAAAGCGCATCACAATCAGTCAAGTCGTTTAGAAGCACTATACTCGTACGCGCAATGTATGTTAACAGACAGACGCGACTAGCGACAATATCTTAAACATTTAGAGACAAAAGCAAACTATTTTTATTTTTAGAAAAACTAACTAAAGCCGATTTCAAGACTATACCTATATTTTTTGGTTTTGTTGATTTGTTCAAAAAGTTCATAAAATTTATATGGGACCACTTCTGAAGTATGACCTACAAAAAAAAAAGAATCACCAAAATCAATTCATAGTTGGCAGAGTAATCGCGTAACAAACATACAAAAAACAAACAAATAAAACATTCAGTCGTTGCGAACCTCTTCCTTTTTCAATTCGGTTAAAAATAAACCTTACCAACACAATAAGTTTTTATTTGTTTTGATACAAATAAATAGCCAAGCTAAATTTTTGACCAGAAAACCTCTTTCATTTTTGGTCAAATCGTTACCCTTGAATCAGGCAACATATGTATGGGTTGTGTAACGCTCACGCGTAGCTTAGCTAAAGGACTCTGAAAAGGACGGAACCCACCCTTCATCATCCTGTCACTTAAATTCAAAATCCAATCCGCCTCAAGCCCGTCTGACGACAACACTCATTTATTACTTTCAATGAATCAAAACGCTCGGTAAAGACATATTTGATACAATTTTTATTAAAATTTTGCATTCAAATTATAGGTAGTAAGTTTTTAAAGGTGGAGAAATCACTACAACTTTTTACTTTAGGTAACTTAATTCTTACAGAAGATTGTTTAACAGCTACCGTCTATGTTACAATCTGTCACCTTAGCAAGAGATGTCTTCCCACATAACAAGAGGCAGCAGCAGTTTTTTGATGCTTTTTGATTTTGGATTTTCCAAAACATTAACATCTTAATGGTTTGACGTAATGTTTGTATCATTTACCCCCAAAGTCAAAGCCATTCAAAAGTCAAAAGATGTTTATTAAATAAGCACAAAAATGCACTATTAAACGTCAAATACACCTAAAACAAATCATTTAAAATACGTTAAAAAAAAGAACTTAGAATTTAGAACATTAAATATTATCTATTAAATATTATAATCGCAGCGCGCTGCGAGAGAATATTACAAATGAACTCTTAATCGGTCAAACATATCAATTGAGGAAATGGTAAAGTGAGTTTACAGAATGTTTTCGCACAATTTATCTAACATTTTTATTGAGTCACTGTACCTACATTAAAATAAAAACAAAAAATGTTGGTTTCTACAAAATTCGGTGGTAGAGTCATTGTGATAATTTGACGTTCATAAGTGCGTCTGTGATGCCAAAACGATTAAAGAGATTTTGATTTTGATTCAATCGAGGTTTCCTAAGATCAAAACTCCTTACTGCAAGGTAAAATGTCTCAAAATTTTGCCACACCTGTAAAGTTAGTGATATATAAATATTACAATAGCGTCGCGACGCTCACTGGAGTGTGTTCACTCGAATAAGTTTTCACAAAGCATGTTAGACTGCATGACGCGATAAGAGCGCGACAGTTCTGGGTCCACTTTGACAGCCATTAGGTCCAGCGTCAACACTTTGATTTTAACAAGGGGTCCGTGAACCCTTATAATCCGTTTACGCGTCGCAAGTGGCCCTTGTGAGCCAAGTGGTGACATTTTGTCAAACGTCTTACCAATTTGACTTTCACTCGTCTTACTTTGGAGATTTTCGCTCTAAACAAACAAATATCCAGAATTTTAGAGCTTCAAAAGTATTTTCCCAAGACGGGACCCTAAATCCCACTTCATTTTCTGAACCCCCACGGCCCCATGGTCAAACTTAAATACGTCATTTCTAACACAATGTGCGCATCGCAGCATTAAATGCAGCTGTGAAAGCCGACTGCATTTTTAGTTTGCCAATTGAATACGACACGAGTAGGTTAAACAAACACGGTCAAAAAGAGTCGTTTATGCTCGAGTAAATTGCACACTAGTGGCTAAAGCTTTGAGTTCAGTGAAAATGAGGCCACATCCCGTGGATGCAGCTCAAGCGGGCTAGATTTGACTCAGAAAATTAGCATCTGCTTGGCTTTGCCATTCATGTCATCATACGCACATACGGTTGTTCACAAGGCTATAGTTATATTAACATATTGCGCGTGAGTAGTTAAGATGAAATACAAAAAACAATTAACAATCTCCATGCTTTATCCTGTGCCCTTAACTTCAATTCCGATATATTTAGACAAATAGTAACTAGGAGGAACATGGTCTATCGGCACGCATAGACACAGCACAAACAATTAAGCGTTTTTTGTGTTCAAATAATTGTTTTCAAAAAAAGTTCCGTATTCAATTTATACATCACAGTTACATTTTAGTTCACTCGCGTACCAGCCTGTAATGGATTCCCTAATACCTGATGTGAGCCAAACTTCTCTACCACTACCCCATGGAAGCAGTCTTAATTTTACGTTCTGTTTGATCCCATTCTAATGTGAGTCGTACAAATGTGTACGATTAAGTAATGAGCGTTCCACGTTATTTTGAAAATGCTTGTAAATTCAGGAACTTTATAACTTTGCAACGTTGCGATTGTCTACCCATATCAATTTCAAGTTGTTTCATTTTAACCCGTCCAACGTATAGCGATTTCACTTTAGAACTCGTAATTGCGGGTTACTTTGTCCAAAATAAGTTTATTTTATTATTTATTGATTTATTAAAACAAGAGCGAGTGTGGCTCAATGGGAGCATATGCGACCACGCACCACTGATTTTATTAAGTAATGTGCGGATTTAACACTCGCTCTAAAAACGGTGAAGGAAAACATCGATCGTGAGGAAACCAGCATAGAAGAACTAATCACAAAAATTCAAGAATATGTGACATTCACCAACCCGCATTGGGCTAGCGTGGTGGATTATGGCCCATACTCTCACTATGAGCCCGTGTCCCAGCAGTGGGAATATCATGGGCTGATGATGATGATGATGATATCGAAACATGAGTAGAACAGAAGACGTTAGTAAATAACACACGTACACAGGGTACGTTGCCAACTGCTAGTGGACTGGAGCGTTTGGGCTAAGTATCTATAAGCCTTTGGTCATTAAGGGGTTTACACACATATGTACATACCTAAATATATATTTCCTTTTTCGTTCACTATTTTTATAATTAAAAATATCTAACCCTGTTATGATAATTACAAAAGAAACCATAGTCAACTTAGTAAACAAGTATACGTTTTATCAAACAAAAAAAACCGACTTCAATGTATCTTCGAAGTCCAAAGTCAAATATCGATGAAATTTATATGGGACCACTTCGTAGCTATACTGAACCCAACGCAAAAAGAATTTTCTAAATCGCAAATGACGGAGTTCTAAGGTAACAAATATAAAAATTATACATATATATATAAAACAATCGAATAGACAACCTTTTCCTTTTTTGAAGTCAGTTAAAAAAGCTTATGTTGGGCTAAAGTAACCCACGGAACGTATCATTTGTAGGTATGTGTTTTATAATAAATTAAAATTATCTTTACGGCTGTAATGTTTGTTAACATTTTGTGTGGTTGCCTTTTGTGAGGTAAAATACAATGTAACCAAACACGTTAGGCCGTGGAGACCGTTGAAATTTGTGTAATTCCGTATCAAAGTAGGTAGGATCCAAAAAATTTAAAGAAACAGATCCACAGCATATTTTCATCAATTTTTGGGATTATAAAAAATGCAAACAAGCTATTAAGATCGACGCTTTTTGAAAACTTCTTGAAATTAATTCTACCTGCTAAATACAACCCACTAAAAGCTAGAAATATTAGGTTCTTGCTTTTCGCTGACCACAGAGTTAAAAATAAAAAATGAAAAATAAAAAAAAACGAAAAATCAATCATTTATTTGCTAGAATACAAAATAATTATAACATACAGGTGCCAAGTTAATTTATAAGCATTAGTATTCAGCCTGCAAGCAGACGTGCAAATATTCAGCATTTTATATTATTTCTATGACAAAAATCAATAAATTCCCTAACACATTAAAAACAGTTGCTTAAAAGCCAGTTACTTAAGGTTTTCTTAAATTTCATGTCACTTATAATTTTAATGTCGATTGGTATCACTACATAGTATAAAACAAAGTCGCTTTCTCTGTCCCTATATCCCTATGTATGCTTAAATCTTTAAAACTACGCAACGGATTTTGATGCGGTTTTTTTTAATAGATAGAGTGATTGAAGAGGAAGGTTTATATGTATAATAACCATGCGAAGCCGGGGCGGGTCGCTAGTTAAGTTAAAAATTAAAATATGTACACATATTATATACATTTCTCTTTCAAATATCTCTACCGCGGTACGCTCGCAACACTCGCTCAGCTTACAAGAGTGGTTGCAGGTATATCTGTCTGTCACATTTGACAGCTTCACAGAGCTAAAAGAACCATGTTATAAAGTGGTTATGATAATGTCACAATGCCAGATTTGAGATATGAATAATTTGTTCAGATAGCGATCCTACTTGTTCGGGGTGGAAAGGTTATCCACTAGGGAGGACCGCAGAGTGCTACAAGACTTGTAGCGCTCCAAAACTTGTAATACAAGTTTGTGAACGTAGCGGATATTGCGGTAACACCACATTTGTACAGAACTTGAGTTGATAGAGTGTGTCGTCTTTTTAACCGACTTCTGAAAAGGAGAAGGTTCTCTGTTCGATTGTATTTTTTTTAATGTTTGTTACCTCAGAACTCCGTCATTTATGAACTGATTTGGAAAATTATTTTTGCGTTGTGTTCAGTATAGCTACGAAGTGGTCCCATATAAATTTCATCGAAATTTTACCTTAGACTTCGAAAATACATTGCAGGCTGTTTTTTTTTTATAAAATGTATACTTTTTCATTCTTCTTACACATGCTGCTTTCAAATAAAAAAAATGCATCTCACAAAGACAGACACACATAGTAGTCAAACTTATAACACCCTTCCTTTTTGCGTTGGGGATTAAAAAGTCAAGGAAGCGGACACAACAAAGTTATTTTTATTAAAACGAATTCTTTTTGAAAGGGTACACTTATTGAGTTTCGCTCTGTACCTTTTAATATAATGGCAAAAGAGTATTCGTTTCTAAATATAGCCTGTATATTTATTTTTTATGTTAACGTAATTATCATTATGAAAATTGATGAAAAGGATTGTTTTATATTATACCCGAGTAGGTTGTGCCGTGGTGTTGTTGTCGTTCTTCATTTATATTTCTATCTTCGGCATCGGACTCAATAATTTTGTAACAGACAAATTGGAAAATCCATGAATGTAGCGTTCTTCCACTGTGCTGAAATATTATCTTTAACTTTGCAAATCCGCAGAATAAATAAAATATGTATCATTCCGTCATCAGCCCGTCAACGCCCACTGCTGAGCATAGGCCTCCCTTTGGTGCTTCCATTCTGCCCTATGATCTCACCACTCCATCCAAATATGCTGCCATTCATATCATCCGTCCACCTCGACATTGGACGACCGGCACTTCTCCAATCTAGCCTAGGAATACATGGTAAATATTCTATTCATATGTATTAAGTGCGTACGATAAGTAGCATCACATAGTAATAGGACGGCTTAAAATCTTATCTCTCTTTGGTTTGAAAATTCTGCACTATTTCAAGTCAGAGTGGATCATTGTCAAGGCCAGCCTCGAGATATAATACGTTGTTAAAATTAATGCGCTTTTCATTTAAAAAAATATATATTGCCTCTTCATCTATATACTTTTAAGTTTCCATCGTTCTTAAATATAATGTTAGAGTTCATGGCGCTAAGTAGAACATCTCATCCTCACTGCTGGCATCCGCAAAGGATGAACTTCCCTCACACTGTCGGTTAATACCAATCCTAATTGTTTGATGCCTTCTCGATTGCTTGATCGCTCAAGCTGGGATGTCACAAACTAGGATGACCTACGATGCTACTACTACTAAGACGTTTGCGTTATACCCAGATAAACAAAAACGAAAACCTGTTCGCTGACTTGAAGGAGGTGAAAATGCTTCCCTGAACGTGCTTATATTTATATGATCAAGAAAAATGAAATATGTAGGAACTGTCGTCGCTAGCGATATGAAGGCAACAATTTGCACCAGATCACACGTTTTGTGAGGTATCATTTATTCTACGAATCTTGCCATTTTTACCGTAGATACTATAATTCATCCTTTAAGTTTAGTTTGAATTTTGTAGCTTTCTAGAGAATGTGAGCTTAGAACTCAGCAACACGCACTCGGAAGTATCCTGATCCACATATAAGCTCATTCGTAACTATGATATACCTAGCTATGGTTTTTTATCACTTAATATATCTATTTTTGGTTACTATCTTTGAAGTTAATATATAATAAAGCACATAGATTTAAAAGAATACAACAGGTGAGTGACTGCTCAGACTCACCTCCCTGATGGTTCTTGAACATCATCCAGAAACTCACGACTGTAAATAAATACGCTCAACGATCACAAACATAGATCCTGGCCCCTAACTAGGAATCCCTGTATCTAGAGAAACATGGTCCCACAACACCCAGACACGATACAAATGCTTATGCTTATTTAATTTTTCTGTGCACTAACGTTTGTCCCGTCGCGGGACTCGAACCCTCAACTTCAATGGTGTATGTGATTTTGAGCCGCTGCGACACAGAGGCTGTCACTATAGGTTGTTTAAGGCCACAGAAGCTTATGGGTTTTAGTTTTAGTTGGTTCGTATTAGCAGGCCTAGCGCACTCCGCACTGTAGGTACGAAGCTACAGATACACAGCCGGACACCGACGGCGGGTCGCGCGTCGTTACACGTGACGCGTCAGAAGAGAAAAGAGCTATACGATAGAAAGAGAGGCGCTCTGTAGGTTAATATTACTGGTAGGTATACGCGAGCTGAATTGAATTTTATTGCGTCATAGCATGAGTTGCTATTTGTTTAAATTTCTTTGCAGAGTGATGCTTCTGTCCCTTAATATTCTATGGTATTAGTTACAACTGCTGCTGGATCGTACCTTTTCCAATGTCTAAAATAATAAGGAATTTAGTAATTTTGTCTTTCTGTTCTCGTTTATGCTAAAAGCCTTTCTTCTAATGAATTTAAAAAGGTGTTTGTAAGGGATCGATTATATATATACCTAATGAATAATTTAGCGATTTATGCGCTATGGGGACCCAACATCGGTTTACGTATTGATTCACGTTCTGAATATAAATCGGGTTACCTTACAGGGAGGAACCATGTTTTAAAAGTAACGAGCGTCGAAATCGTCTTGTCCTGCATAATAAAACGGGCTTAGGTGGGTGTTTCATGATTAAATTTTCTTAATAAAATTAAAGAAAATCACTGGTTCTTTTACAAATCAACGGATTAACAGGTATACAATGTTGTAACTTGTAAGTATGTTTTATTTGAACGATGCAATATATTGTAGATAGTCTATGATCTCAAATTGGATATTCTCTATTGTTAACTTGGCGAATGAACACCGCAATACCGAATTATTTGAAAATAAAATTAAATGTTGACACGTTGTTTTATAATATTCTTCTCACATGTCCTGAAACGTTTCAATGACTTTTCGGCAAAAAAACTCAGGTTTAAAACTATTAAATAAACTCATTAATAAAGTAAGAATTAGTATTCTTGTAGTTTATTTAAACAATTAGTTTTGTTTAGCCTTCTAATTACGTTCTCGCTTTAATTAAGTACGGGGTGTGTTTAATATGTCCCTTGAAAATTCTCTAACTACAGCCCCAGCTGTTCGCCTCGGTTAAAATTACAAATAGCATTATTGAGCTTGGAGATTTTAGGTCTACGCTCCGTGGACATTCTTTTATTTTTGATATACTTCTACATAGATCATTATTTTATTTTATTTTTGTTCTTTTTATTTATTTGCTTTGACATAGACTTTTTTCTGGTTCTTTTGTTCCCTGATATACCAGGTTTTCCGTTAATCTAAAACTGACAGAGATAAAATTAGTCGCGTGTATTTAAGTAGGCTGGGAGAAAAATTTTTATTAAGAGGAGGAGGAGCAAATTGCTGTCAATTGACATCGGGTAACTAATTAAACGATTGCCGATCGATTAATAATACAAAATACGGTTACCGGATCAAGTGTCTGCAGTTTTTATTAATTTAGTTGGGTAGATTGAGATAAAAGCTAAAAGCTGTCTCTTTAAATCTTACATTCATTTACAGTTACTATCATGAAGCTAATGACGAGATAAACAAATCTGCGCCAAGGTAATCCAGTTATGTTTAAACCTTTTTCCAGACGATTTAATTCATCAACATTATTTTATCATTAAGCAAATTTGGGCAGGCAGGGCGGTGGGTAGGGTATTAATATTTCATAAGCAGTGGCGGAGGACAGCACTACACCTGACCTGAGCGCCCTCGACCGGGCACACTCCACTCTCTCATCTAAACAGCTGCCTGAAATATTGACAAATAGTACTTCGTAAAATAAGGTTAACTGTTAAATAGAGTATTTTCTACTCGACCCTGATGAAAAGCATCGGATTTGCCCGAAACCTAGGTCGACTAATTCGAAAAACTACGTGAGACCTAGACGTTTTATTAAATATTTATACTAATAGAATAAATCACGAAAACTTTCAACTGTCTTTTTCTTAAATAGAGTATTTTCTTTCATGGTATATATAATATTGGGAATTGTTATTTCTTTTTAAATGCAGCATGCCTTTTCTTCTTTACCCTTCCTCTTTACCTGGTTTGATAAATTGAAAAATGGTTTGCAAAATGTTTACAAGGATGCGTGCGTTAGTGATAGCGAGTGCCTGTGTAACCAAGACGATGTTGAAGGTGGTTTTATTATTATTTTTAATTATAATATATTACAATATAATTTGATACATATGGATGTTGCAAAACTAAAGATTAATATATAATATATACTGATTTTTATACGATTAAGTGTCAAAATAAATATGTTTAAAATATATAAAGCATAATAATACATGTAAATAAATTAAATGAAAAAACATAAAACAAAATACAGTTTACAAATAAATAACAAAACAATACGGAACAAATTACAGGAAGTTTGTGGTTCCGTAAGGGAATATTGCTCAGCACAAACGCCTAGAATGTCATTGACACTTACAGGTATATCATAAATATAATGTATTGACGCAACACGCCTGCCTATAAAAGTTACACAGCTCCACCCAGAACCAAAGAATACTATTACGCAGAACTTTGTAGGTATAGCAAAATCTTGCGCGGCACTGTACTACCCGACACCCTGAGACTCTAGAGAGCCTTGAAAATCGATCATTCATACATTTGCATTTACTAATGTGAAGTAGCAGCAAGTTAAACACACTCACACTCTCACCCTCAAATATATGTTAGTGCTGTTCTTGTAATGTGTTTAATGTAAATTAATTCATTTATTTATGTTGGTACCATGGCATGACTCAATATCGACGAACATCTCTCGAATAAGGGGTATGCTGAACCTCAGCCTTGCGTCAACTGTTAGCGTAGGCTAACAGTGGCGTAGGCAGCAATAGGGGTAGCCCTATTGCTGCTGTTTTTGAGCTTATAAATGTTGTAATGTGACTCTAAATTCTAAATTTCATGTTAAGTTGTAAGTACCTAAATATATTATTTAATCCTGTAATATACGACGATATACTATATTTGTCTCTGTTAGCAAAATAATATACAACTCTATTCATCCCTACAATAAAATTCTATTCGTCATATTTAAAAAATACCGCCGTTATTTGTTTTCCTCCGACAACCTTTTTCATTGTTTAGGCCCAATATCTTAAATTATTCAGATTTTTTGGACTGCCACCCCCTGAACCCTGTTTTGTTTGTTGTGCTACTTTTTTATACTCGTAGTTTGCCGGTCAATTTCTAATGTGTTTTTATTTTCCGAAAGGGAATATAACAGCTAACATCACTTGTGGGCCAGTTTCCCGAATTGCTGGAGGCTCTACACTGACTGCTAACTCATCGGGCCCGCTTTACTTTTTACGATGTATTTTTCAGAGCTCCAGGCAAAAGTATTATGTGTAGCATAGGTACTTAAATTTGTAAATATCAAACATATTTTTACAAAATTGAGCAGAGGCCGCGGAAATAGGATATTTTTTTTAACTGATTTTAAATTTATATAGGCGTTGTGTATGGATGTTGATGTTGACTGGTGTTCCAAAAAATACAAACAAATATTAATTGCGTTTCATGCGTAGACAAGCGGTTAATATTTTCAACGAGGCTTGATAAGCCTCGTACTAGGTACGTACTTCACCTACAAAGTGTCACAATTGTTTTGGCAGCGACTTACTTCATTATAACCTTTGTAATTAACGAGGCTCAAAATGATTTAGCTCCATTAAGATACTAATATTAATAATCCGATTATGAGAAGGAAAGAGCATGATATACCAAATCAAGCTCCAAGATGAAAATTCATTGCTTACCTTGAACTTAGTTCATGCAATCCTATCCGTGTTCGTAGAGTTTTCATTGCAAAATATTTTACCCCAAAAGCTTAGTCTAAGCGCTGTCACCGCAATCGGCATAGATATCTAAAAAAATAAAAAAAATAATGAGCTTTGAATCCTTGCAGGTAAAAATGGATAATAAATTCATTTGTAAAACTCATCTGCCACTTGACAGCACACAATATGTAATCCTTTTTTGATACTGTCCATCCACAGGTTGTCTGGAAGAGATGGCTTTAAGCGATAAGACTGCCACTTGTACCATAGTAAGTATGTTGGAAATTGGTTACCTCTGACCTGAAGGACGATGCAGACTTAGAGAGGGAGCGAAGGGCGTTGTCTGTGAGGGCCAATATGATAGCCCGCAGGTTTGCGCGGTGTTCGAGGGACGTCAAAATTACTCTTTTCAGAGCATTTTTTACGTCCTTCTACACGAGCAGCCTGTGGGTGGCATATACGCAGAAACAGTACAACGGATGCAATATAATAATGCGTTTAGGATACTGATGGGGCTGCCCCGGCACTGCAGCGCATCGGGAATGTTTGCCGAGTCGAGGGTCGATTGTTGCTACACGACCATGCAAAAACGGTGCACATCCCTGGTGCGCAGGGTCCGGGCCAACACTATCCTAAAAACTTTGTCATACAGGTTTGACTGTCAGTACATAAACCATTGTTGTAGGGTTCATGTACCTGACCAATAAACAAATGATGAAATGTGACGGGGGGGGAATAATGTTAATAATGATAATAAGTGTATGATGATAATTTTTTAATTCTTTGTCATTTGTTGTTATTATTATTATTTACTTGTTATTTTTTGTATGTTTGTTTTGTAATCGTGTTAATAATTTGTTTGCATAATAATAATAATTTTGTATGATCTTATGTTGATTGAAATAAATGAAATTGAAATTGAAATATTTCTATTTGTAAAGTGGTATACAATAAAGAGTTTTGTAATTGTAATTGTAATGACAAAACATCATCATTTCACCGGAAATTTGGGATCTTCAGTAAAGCTAACAATATTGTTATTGACACTGTATTTTGTAAACGCTTATTTTAATAAGATACCAGGGGATTCAGGGGAGGCCTGTTCAAGGGATCAGGCTCCAATCAACCGCTTGATTGTTTTGTTGCACGATGTAAATAAACTGGCGGAACTCTGAGCGCGGACTAAATCCAGAAATAATGAAAGCTGAGTCTTGTTATATTCGCGTTTAAATATATTTAATAGAGTTAAAATCTGTGTTATAATAATTATAAATTGTTAATAAGGAGAATCGTGATTGTTACAAAAGCAAGCTACTCTTCTATCAAAATTCCAGCTTCTTTATTTATATGCTCCTGTAATTGGTGAAATGGTTTATTTTATCAGCGGTACACAGCTTCATTCAGTGAATGAATGAGTAAATTGGAATCACCCGGATAGATTGACTTCCTAAGAGATGCAACGATATTGCTATCTGATGCAAAGAATAACAAGAACTTAGCTATCATTGTGCCTATACAGATTTTTTAAACGTGTACAGTGTGGAATAGTGAATGATATAAATAATTTGATTGTGTATCTTTGTTAAACTCTACAATAAAATATTGGGAGATACCTTTGTTCGGTGTTACATTGTTATGTACAAACTTAGCGGTTACCATCGGGCGAACGAACTGTTCGTCTCATTACTTAATCGCACATAAAAGTAAAATTTATTTACGTACCTACACATTATTGTAAATATGTTTACATTAGATTTTACAGGTATTTTGTGTTAGCTTAACCACAGAATACTAAGGGACAGAATCATCACTCCGCAAAGAAATTTAAACAAATAGCGACTCTTGCTATGACGCAATAAAATTCAACTCAGCTCGTGTAGCGCTGCATACCTACCAGTCATATTAGCCTACAGAGCGCCTCTCTTTCTATCGCATAGCTCTTATCTCTTCTGTCGACGTCTGACGTGCGACCCGTCGTCGGTGTCCGGCTATGTACTTGTAGCTTCGGACCTACAGTGCGGAGTGCGCTAGGCCTGGCTAAACACCCGGTATAGGTAGGTATATTATTATTATTTTGACAAATAGTATGTAACTACTATGTGTTATTAATACATTCCGCATTTGACTTAAATCCGTTCAGACATTGCGTCTTGAAGAGGGAACAAACACGCCAACACACAAACATACAAACAAACTTTTTCATTTATAATATTAGTGTAATAGAAATTAATTACTTCAAAGGACTCTAACAATTCAGAACAAAGAAGTTTAATTAGCGCGGCCTTACCGCTCAAAGTGGTGTCTTTTATCTGTAGATGTTGAAACTTGAAGATGCTTTGTAGGTACTTCTTCTATCGTGTGGGTGTGTGACCTACCCTGGTTTCGGAGTTTTTAGACCACCCGAAGGCCTCCGACATTGCCTAGCTATTGCCGTCCTAAGACAACAACCAGGCTTAACGTGGCTTTCTAAGCACGGTAGCGCTCAGATGTAGATGTAGGTATTTACTACTGAGCGCTACGCATCTGACAGTTTGGTCATCCATCCAAATAGTGACCGCTGCGACCGTTGCTTAACGACGGATAGGTAAGCTACGCTATGAGCGCTAATGGTACTGGAAACTGCTTATATTTTTATTCGTTTGAATATAAACTAAGTATATGAAACTTAGTAACAAGGTCAGCCAATACTTTAATCTGTGTGGCGGTCGTTCCGCGGTGCAAATGGTGCCCATAACATTAACGACTTTACCCTGAAATACTGCCTGGACTTATATTACCTAAACATTTTGTACATTACCTACATAAGCGTTCCGGACCCGATATACTTAGGTATTTTTTCTTGTTTAGTTCAGCTTGTAAGAAGAGGATTTTTTAATATCCTCACAGCCTCTGTGATGTAGTGGTTGAGCAGGTTGACTCAAATCTGAGGTTGCCGGTTCGATTTCCGCGACGGGACAAATGTTTATGCAAAAAAAAGGGCAAGCATTTATTTCGTGTCTGGGTTTCGTGGGACCATGGTCCTCATAGTTCCTGGTTCCCTAGATACAGCTAAGGTATCCTGATTAGAGGCCAGCATATGAAATACCATATTTTGTGTTTAAATAAAACGAAACTGTGGAATTCCTGTGTCTGCAAGTATAGTAAAATAAATGGATAATTTTTAACCGTTCTCCATAAGTAAGTGATTGTGCACCAAATTTGGTCTGTTTTAGCACTCAAACGTATAAGGGGCAGCCCTCGGTAGGTTAGGGTGCGGCGGGGGTGGCCTTCGGGCCACCCCAACGCCGCGAACATGTTATATTCATAAAATAGGTGCTCATTATGAAATATTTTAATGAACATATTTTGGTGCACATTCATTTATTTGGCGGAAAACCGGGAATAAATTGAGGTACAGTTAAAAACGATCCAGAATTAATTAGAAATATTATAAATATTACTAAAAAAAAGCAAAATTAGATGAAAGTTAATTTTGGTTTTCTCTCAACGAGCTAATAGTGTAGTGTCTTCTGCTGCCTTTTATTATATTTATCTTTTTCCTTCTATTTATCTAGTTTATCTAATTATTTTGATAGAGATACGTGTGATTAATTCACAGAATAAACCAAAAAAAAGCACAAGTAAAAGATGTGACACTTATTTATAATATTATTATTATAATATGAGTAATAATATTCATAAACGGATGAAAATCTCTAAAAAAAACGCTTTAAAGGGTGATGTAATATGTAATTTTTATTTTTCTCCTCATATTAGGTATGATTAGCTTAGTTTAATACTGTGAATTAACTCACAATCCACGCGAACGAAGTCGCGGGTATAGCTAGTTATGCATTTATTCTTTTCAAATAATCGCAAACCTTTTTAAACGGAAAAGCTGTTCTGAGCCGTGTTTCCGACCTCAGGTTACTTCCCGTTGTAATGTAAGAATCTCGGAATTTGCCATGAAGATAGACTTCAAATTACAAGATAAATACATAAAAACATAATTACTTATAGTACCTTACTATGTAGTAATTCTTTTTTTACGTTACTAACTTTTAAGGCAGCCTGCCAGATCAGTTAAAGTACTTGCATATCGTCCCGCCTTGCACCCCGTATCACAGAATAATTAATAGTTCCATGTGCCAATATCTTACTTATAGTACTTATAGTAGGTACCTATATAGGTACGTATACATATCTATAACATATCTCAGCGTAAACCACTGTATACACAATTATATAATATTATATACCTAACAAAAATGAATACAGACATGAATCTTTTTTAGTTATGATTATGATGGGTCCGTGGTTTATGGCCCCGGTTTCTTTTGCTCCCGGGCTTTTGCCCCGGGCTTTGAAATATTATTTTTGAGTTGAAGTGCCGTCAGAGGCAGATGTGCTTTTTATTGTTAATAATAAATATATAAATGTATGTAAAATATTGTCAGATAAATAACAGTAATAAATGAATAAAAAATCTTAATTAAGTAGGTAATAATATATATTGTGTGTTGTGTTGTTTGTTATGTTATACCTATTAATGTCTTTAGTATATTTTTCAATGTCTAAAACGAAAGATTCTTGCCGTATCTTCTGAGTAGTGGTTCTTTTTCCGATACGGTGGTAGAGTCATTGTAATAATTGACGTTCATAAGTGCGTTTGTGACGACAAAATTGAATAAATAACTTTTGATTGATTGAAATTAATAAGGTAAAAATAATTGCCACAGCTTTGCCAGTTATTCAGCCGCCAAGCAGTAGTGCGCAACATTACTGTGTTCCGGCTTGAAGGGCATTGTAGCCAGCGAAATTACTGGGCATTATGAGACAACAGCTAATTGTCTCAGGGTGACGAGCGCAGTGCAGCGCCGCGCAGGATTGTGCAAAACAAAGTTCTGATGGTGCTGTTATTGTTATGGGCTGGCGTATTGCTTACCATCAGGCAAACGACTAGCTCGTCTCGTCATTTAGTTACATAAAAAGAAATAAAAAAAATTGCATATAAAACTACCAACGTTAGGTACGTTGGTCGTTTTATATGCAATTATAGCTATATGTCCATATTCATATTCATTTATTTTTCAAACTAAGTTCTTTTTAGTTTATTATTTTTTCTTATTTATTATTTTTCAGTTACAAATATTTAAACATTTTTGTGGCTAACTACCTGGTCACAAATTGACAAAAAATTATTATTATGTTTATTGGAATCGGGGGCAATAAGCCTGGGAGCATAAAGAACCGGGGGCATAATAATCCACGGACCCATTGTGATGCATATGGGTCAGCGCCAGCTACATAGGGGAAGTTGGTTTTTTCACGCATTCATTGCAACCTAGGAAAAGGCCTTCTTAAACAGGTACTATACTGAATAATGTATGGATCTTTTGAACCTTTCCGAGACGAGTTCTGTGAAAAAAGGGAGCATGTTTACAATGTAGACGGGCTTATTTATATGTTGAAATATTAACGAGTCCTCTTTATGTTGCCTTTGCCTTTGCTAAAATCGGAAAGGCACATGGTTTATTTATTAGTTTCGTTTATGTTTAGATAAGGTTTAGGTCAGGCTGCCATGGAGCATGTTATTTGTAAGGTGGCTGTGATAATGTACCAACATCAGTTTTAGATGTTTTGCCAAAATCCACTGACACCAAATGGAGTCATAATATATTTTGTTACTGAAATAGCCGACTGCTTAACTCAGATCTAAAAGCTTTTTCACAAACATGTAAACAAAACTCTTATAAACGCCGCCAAGCTGTTAACTCCAGGAGATTTCCGATAGACATTTTACAAATTCAGTCAGATGAAAACGATGCGAAATAACTTCGAAAAAATACGTCGGCGTAGCCGTCGTCTGCACCTGTAATATTTGCGAGAGTGTCTCGGGAAAAGTGTCAAAAGAAGCGTTAAATTCATTGAATATCGCTGGTGATATAATTTCACTGTCGATTACGTCTGGCAGCGAGCGGAGCGCGGGGTCGATGTCGGTCGTGACTAGGCACGTCCTTGGTTGGAGACCGGTTCCCGGCCCGCGGAGGAATACTTACGGACGTGGAGTGCCCACCGCATTCTTACGGAGTAAGACGTTGCGCTGCCTTTCATCACTTGTTGGGTACCTGCTCACATGCTTCATATAACTTTGAATTTTGCTGTATGACAGATGAAACAAAAAGTAGGTATATATTTTCTTTAAATTAAAATTAATTTAAAGTTCTATATAAATGTCCTCGTTTCAAAATCACACTTCTAGTTCTACCTTTAAGAAGAACAGTATTAGCAAAGAAAACTAAATATTACTACGTAAAGAAGCTCCCATACTCCCACCCCCCGCCAATTTGTCGTCACCCGCAATAAATCGGTAAAAAAATGGGTAATGCCGTGCTTGCGTCACTCAGTTGTCACCGCTCGTTGCAAATGACTAATGAGTGAGATTCAAATGTGTATTTTATATGTGCGATCAATTGTTGTTATTTGAGGTTGTTATGAGCTGTTTGGATGACGACGACGACCTGCTTTACACAGTTAGAGCAGGCCGGCTGACTGTTTGACTTTGATATATGGACGAAATATATTGAGAAAAAGACGGAGGACGGCTGAAGACGGTGGAGCTGACCAGGACCTGACCTGACTGACGGAGGTCTGCCTCTCTCTTTTTTCATTAAAATTTAATATATTGACTTTCATACAATATTAATATATGTACCTAAAACAAAATGGTTCGTTATTGTTCTGTATATGGATGCAAAGAAACCACTTACACAAATGAGAATCGGACACTTAGCTTGCTTACGTATAGCGTTGTCGTTGTCGCGCTCGATTCTTATTAGCTCATCTCGACAATAATTACGCACACACACAAAACGTGTGCGGACAGGCCGGTGCGTCAGTAGTAGTACTAGACAGTTAGCTCGGCGGACTTGTATGGAGTATCGGGGGTCTGGTATTAGGCGGTAATTCTCCTATACCCCGCCTCTGCAAACTGTGCAACCAATACGACGAGCTAGATATTCATTTTCCAGCTCAACCAGGCTCCGTCAAATTAAGTTGAGCTCAAACGGGTCCACAGTAGCACAATATCTTTGATAATGACTTGTCTTCTTATTTTTTTATATACGAAATATTATATTTTATTATAAGTAAATTATGTAGTACTTACTGTCGTCATAAGAAAAGTGCACAAACGTATGTTGTGTTTACCTGTAATTATTTGCGCACATAGCTTAGTTAAGAACTTACTATAATTATTGTGTACTGTAGGTAAACCTAATAAATAAATAAAAAGTACGCAACAAAAGAAATTGCCGCATATTTATAAATCATAATTTGTTGTCTAGAATGTAAAGCAGATGGTGCCTAATAATAATTAAAAAATATTAAGCGAATAAAATTGCTTTTATTTACAGAACCAATTAACAGTTATGTACAAACATATAGAATGATAAAAACTAAACTAACCTACAACAAAATTAAAAAATGAAATTAAATATAAAACACAGAATTTAGGTCACCGTCTGCGGGCAGGGTGCCCAAAAAGCTGGCAACGTTACCTCGTTGAATGGCCAGACTAATTCGTTGGCCGAGGTAAGCGCCAGCTCTTTGGTCACCAGTTGTTTCTATGAGGCGTCTGGCCAGCTCTTTAAACAGAAGCCGCGCGTTCGCCCCCCAAGGCCCCATAGTTTCAACCCCAAACGGAAGAAATATGAATATAGCGAATAAATAAATAAATCGATCGTGAAAGATTTTCGTGAGACTTTTTACAAGAGATATCATTTAAATATACATAAGTAGGTTTATATAGTTTATATAAGTGGTTTATCTAAACAATGTCTCCCAGCTAAACTTGAACAAATCTTGGATTTAAGGCTTTAATTATTTTATTTAATACAAACGAATTACTTTGCACTAAAATTTTTAAAATGCCCTTATCGTTAAAATAGCACCTATACTTCTTCTTTAAGGTTTTTTGTCGATCAATTTAGACCTTTCATCCAAGAGTTTTTTGTTCGCGGTTAACTTGGGCACATTGTATATTATTCTCTAATTCTTAAATATTTTGGCATTTCTATGGTTCTAGTTTTTTTTTTGTAATAATCACATCACATTGATTTATGTAATTAAAATAATAACAATGTCAAGTCAGGACAATACTGAATACTTTCAACCGTACTTTCAAAATTGAGATTAGTACGCAACATTACAAGTATAATTGACCTCCTTTTGCTGGTGTATTTTTGCCAGGCACTATTAGTTTATTTAGTGCAGTAAGTTTTAATATTTTATTTACCTTTTTTGCCTAGCCTATACTGTCCCACTGCTGGGCAAAAGCCTCTCCAAGTTCCTTCCACGTGTCTCGCTCCTGCACTGCCACGTACCAATTTACTTGGTATGGTATTTTCTATTCTATTTTTTAGTATTTTCTTGGTCTTATTTTATCTAATAAACGAAATAAATGACAAAAAAATATTAAGAGAATATAGATAAGGACGTCTGCATTAAGCTACACTATAGCCAATATATCCGATCGTAACTTTATAGTGTGTTTATTAGCACCATAGCTAGCACCGCAAATCATTCTAACCCTGAACCACCCAGGGCACTAAGACATTGAACATTTTGTGGCCGGCACTGCCGCTGCCCTCCCCCGTGTCGGCATTTGCCGCCCTAATAGATGCCTCCAAAACTTTCAAAACAATTACTGCTTGGTTGAAGAGTCATGATTAAATAGTAACGTAAAACAGAAGGGGAATATACATAAATATGTATGTATATGTTACGGTAAGTGTGGTTAATTGAAAATTATTAATAATTGTCTATCATTTTTAATACTTACCGAAAGTCGAGGTAAAGTAAGAAATCACATTATCGGTGATTATTTATAATGCCCCCTTACCTTCGAATTTAAAAAAAGCATACGTAATTAAACATCGCGATCTATTATTATATTTCAAACTATTAAATGCATTCCTCGTTGCATTCATCCTCGCACATCAATACGACTTTGGCTTTTTCTTCTGTTGGCGCGTCGCCGGCCGCAACCGCGCGCGCGGCTCGCTCGCTTTGCTCGCTCGGCTCGCGCGTACTGGTGGACCAGTAAACTAACACTCCACCTCGCTTCGCTCGTCGTCGTACCTATGTATGACTTTGCCCTGAACTAGTCAATCTAGTCATTACAATAATACTGTATTAATCAAAACATACGAGTATGTTAACAAGGACAAATAACTTCGAGTCTTATTCTATGTTTTTACTTTTACCGACGAGAGTAGTGAATTATTAATAACAACTGCTCAAGGTGATGAATTTTAATGGTAAATAAACATTTACCAAATCATGATGTGATTATTAATAATGATGGATAATCTATATGTAAACCTATATATAAATGAATCCTTATTTCCCTTGATCACGGCATCACGCGTGAACGGCTGGACCAATTTCGCTAATTCTTTTTTTGTTGTTTGAAATGTCCATGATTTTTGGAAACATCAATTTGATAACTTTGTCATTGTGAAGTAACTAAACATTCTACACTTTTATAATGTCTCCTCGTCTACATTGTCCACTTGTTTTTCTGTATGTATGTATCATGAGTCGCATTTAAATAATCCGCTGTTTTACAAAACCGCTAGTCGTTTTACAAAGGATTGTGAAACAGCGGATTATACAATTAACTACGACATATTATAAAAAGGGAAACTGACTCAAATCAAGTCATGGGCTAGATTACCAGGTTCACTTTGATTAAACAAGCTATAGCGGCATAATAATGTAGTTTACATAGTTCCCTCAGTTTCTTGCCATATCTTTTGAGTAGTGGTTCTTTTGGATACGGTGGTAGTCATTGTAATAATTGACGTTCATAAGTGTGACGACAAAATTGAATAAAGAACTTTTGAACTTGAACTTTGAGTTATATTGCTAACAAACACACAACTAATAATTTAGATAAGTAGGTATACCTATATATATATATATATATATATATATTCGTATATATATATATATATATATATATATATATATTCAAATACTTTTTCTGTTAACTGTGTCAAATTTTACAGCAATATGACTATATCGGATAACTGAGGTACAAAGATACATACCTAAGTACTTATTTTTTTATTTTAATTTGCCGCCACTCTAAGAAAATTCACAGTCAGCGTCGTCACCATTGCTGGTAAAATTGCTCAGCTTTCTGAAAATTAGTATATTTTTTTGCTTCCGAATTAAATATTTTTTATTATTTGCATATTATTGCGACTCCACAAGTTTTCATAAGCTTAAACCTAAGGAAGATATACGGCAGCTAGTTTTACTTCACTAGTGTGCGACCGCATACTTTTACACATTTGGTTCGGAAAAATTGAGATAAATGGGATGTGCTGCAGCCATTGCCCTATCGTACCAAAGTTGGGCGGTTTTCTCTTACGTAAACTATATGAATATTGTGCAGTGTTTGTAGGATTAACGCCAGACGTATACTAACCTACCTATCGCAAAAACCCACTCTAATGGTACGTAGTAATGTTTAGTTTTCTTTGCTAATGCTAAGAAACCCGACTTGTGTCCTAGAAGTCAGCACACAGTATATAAAAAAAATTAAATTCATTTGTTTCAGTCAACAAGATCCATAGTATTTTAGTAGGTCATCTTTAATCACTATAGGAAGCGAAATTAAAATTATAACTAAATTGTATTGCATTGATCAAATTGAATCATGTCTAATTAAAAAGTCATTTAATAAAATAATGCAATACATCAATAATAGCAATAAATAATAAAACAAAATATAATAATGTGATTTTTTTATCTGTCTATTCATCGAATCACACGTCTGACATGTAAATCGATGAACCGTCGAAGAAAAACCGAATCTATTCGTTCCGCTGTCATCTTCAGTATTTCGTCTTCAGTACATAGGTTGATATCCACGTAAACAAAAACTTGGTCTCGATCGTTTCGACGACGTAACGCGAGTAGCTTTAGATCAGCGTCATATGACCGCAACGTAAAGGGTATTTCGAATGGAGCTGAAACTCAGTTACGGGCGGTGTATAACTTGGTTATGTAATCTCTGCCAAATCGGTTCAAAGCAACCTCTCCATAAACCCTTAATAGCTTCCTGAGGGCATGTGAACTTCATTCACTACAGTTATGAGACAAACTTTGTAGATGGGAGTCAGGAGCAATGATATTACCTCACAACTGCGCGGGTCATTGTCGAGCTCGGCGGTACCGTGGCTTCGCTTTTGATGGTACCCAAATGCTGTCTACATACATATGTGAGATGCTGGCGGTGCTCACCGAGTCGTGTCAAGCACACTTGCTTAGGTTTGGCTTGTAGATGCTTCGCAAACGTTTGCCGCGAGCTTCCTATATTTTACACAAAATGACAGCAGCCGCCATCGGCGAACCTACGCAAGCCATGCCAAACCATCCACACGTTAAGTTTGTGAACGCACATAGAGGCTCGGCGAGGTTACGGACGTCGTTAGGAAATGAGAATTTAAGTTTTACTGTGAACAGCCGTAAAACTAATAATCGCATAGTCATCGTACAATAGTGGTGGGTAGTAATATTTAGTTTTCTTTGGTGGTGGTGCGGGTGCGGCGCGAGCGGAGGTGGTGACAACATCATAGCATAATATTTAGTTTTCTTTGATCATAGCGATGCAAGACCATCAAATAAACTTACACTAACTATTTTTAGCTTCCATAATACACAACTCTTTTCCTTCTTGTGCTTTTGTCTGTAGTTCAGCTTATATAATAGTAGGTTTAAATTTGTTTGCGGTCACTATAATAGTAATTATGTTTACTAAGGCCGTAATCAACTTGCGCGGTTCAGCTTTATCAATATTTGAAAATATGTTGTTTATTTTGATTCACAAAGTATGGTGTTTACGTACGAATTATAATGAATGCGAACTATCATTGTTATCATGTGTAGACCAATCAAATAACCGAAGCGCCCAATCTCGAGCACCGAAAGAGAACAGTGAGATCGAATTTCAATATAGTGTTGGCCTTGTAACTAGTTTTTTTACGATTCCTATATCGATCGGTGACTGCATCATTTCTTAGAAAACATAACTGGAATAAACAGTCTCGAATATGAGCTTTTAATGTCGAATTGCAGCTCTCTGCATCAGTTTTCAGTGACAATTAAAAAAGCAAAAGGTTATTTTATAAAATGTTTGAATTAACAATTAGTTGTAAGGAAAGTGTAGGGAAAGTAGATTTGTACCATTTAATTTCAATTTGACCTTTTTACCTTAAATAAAGTAAATGGAATTTAATCGAAAGTCCTCGATATAAAATATGAAAACTCAATACCAATGTCATTTTATTTTATAAAAGAAAATTACCAACAACATATCGACAATTAATTATTCTCAGCTGTCATGATCATATCACTTTCATGTTAAATCCGTTACGGGTTGTATAATGAAGGTATAATCTATGAAACGCCCTCATTAACCTTTGATACGTTGACATACCTAATAATGACTGCGGTTTCACCCGCAGTTTTCCGGGATAAAAATTATCCCGGATATATTATTATTATGTCCTCTTCCAAGACGAGTAAGTAGGTTTCTCCAAACTAAATATCATCACAATCCGTCCAGCAGTTTCTGCGTGATTGAGTTTTACTAGGAAGTAGGTTAGTAGGATGATTTATAATAATATAATATATCCATATACCGATCAATAATATATTTCTTTGAAATGTAAAATCCTAATGTGAAATATATGGATCTATCTGAGGCATGTCATGTTTTATTAAGACGCGGAGTGAAACGTAATTTACAGAATATTATACATCTTATTCGATACCCCTGTCTGCGAGCGCGTCCATACCATCATTTTCTTTATTAAATCAGTCATATATATATTCACTTTTTTAGACATATTCGGCAGCAGATCTTTGCCATGCGGATTGGCTGTACGTGTACGTGTATATAGTTCAATTGAGAATTTCGTTTAATTTCGCATTTACTTTAATGTACTTTAACTAGGATTCTGACTGGAACTTCATTGGATTTATGTTTTGTTTCCTTCTACACACAGCTCATATCAATATAGATGAAACAATACATTCCGCTCCAAAACTAAAAATAGCGAAAGAAAATAAATCGCTTAAAATTGTGTGTGCAATCATCCAACAGACACATCGACATTTCATTACAAGAATGAGCTTCCTCTCGTCGGAAATCGAGCGGAATTGGTTACGCCATGCAGTGTTGGATACGAAAGCGAAAATACATTTTCTATACGCTTCGGTTTGTAACATGCCTTTGCGGTTGTTCCGAGACTCGACTATTTGGGATAACATGGGTGTATAGCAGGGTATGTTTGGCCTACGAAAATAAATCTCGGAAAAAACGGATAAATGCTTTAGAAACAAATAAAATGTCCACGACTCAGATTGGCATTCTCGCTTTTATAGACGATTATACCCTAGCCCAGCCCCTAAAAAAACTGTACCCAACTTACCCCCCGAAACGAGATGCCTATGCTCTTGCAATCTCGTGTTCAATTACTCTGAAAGCTTGACTGATGTTTGAAACTAGTTTAATCCTGTTAAAGGTATGTCGAGTGTCAAGAGTCAAGTTGAAGACGTATCTTATCGGGATGCAAATTATACGAGTATTCTGACTAGTGATGAAATCAGTGACACACTCCGATAGTTTCGTCAGTCAAATTGTATTACTATTGTAAACAATTTTTTTTTTTTACACTTAATAGATCTATGTTTGGCCACTATCTCGCCTGATGTGAAGCGATGATGTGGCCTAAGATGGAGCACATAGATCTAGAGAGAGACGGCAGTTGAGCGGCTGCTCAGACCCGTCTCCCCGATGGTTCACCGAACATCATCCCGAAACACGACTAGGTCACTTGACGGCATGGCTTTGTTCGGTGGGTGGTATTACAACCACGGCCAGAGCCTATCACTCTAAAGCGCGTAAGCGGGTTTCATCACGATGTTTTCCTTCACCGTTTTAGAGCGAGCGTGCAAAATCAGCACTTAACTATAAGTCATTGGTGCAGGGCCGAGTCGGGATTCGAACCCAGTTGCGTCTGATCGAAAGGCGCAGGAGTTCCCGCTGAGCCACACTCGCTCTCATATAGGTATAAAAAATCTCAAAAAATAGTGCTAGTAAAATAGCTCAAATTATAGTGTACCTATAGGTATAGTTAAAGGTAAGTTTGGGCTAATCTTGCTTACCAAAGCGAATAACTTTTAGGTGGCTAATAAAGTGCCTACTTAAAATAGAGGCAACGTGTCACAGATTATGTGAATGACTAATCAAGGCTCTTTTCCGTGTCACAAGTATTTTTTTTCTAATAAAATTGAAGTTGGACGTTTGTGTTGCCACGTACTTGTGACACAGTTCTGCCAACTCTTCCTTTTCATCGCTACCTCCTTCTCCTTATAGTATTGTATTGATACTTTTACCTACATAATAGGTTTATTGCAGTTATAATATGGACAGGCGTTAGATAATTTTAAGAGATTCTTCTAATTAATTTGTTTTGTTTTTGTAAAACTCAAACGATGTTTAAGAATGTGATATAAGATTTCGTTTGTGCAAAACATGTTTTAAGTTTAAAAGAAATCGCGAAGTTTAGCTCCTAGCAACCTACTTTATTTCTCAAGACGTAAGATCGTCCTTATATCCAAGGTAGGAATGGAAGCCATAAAATAAACGAACGGGAGGCGAAGACAAATTTTCGCCTTTAAAATCATTTACATAGATTAATGAGAGCATGGAGGGGAACAAAGCTCTGCGACTGTTATTACGTTACCTGCAACGTTTCGCGTCGTGACTTGACTCTACAATTTTATTTGAGATTGAAGTACTTGCGTAGATTTACACGCGTCAGTTTGCGTAAATAATTCCTTGGCATTCTGAGACATTATATTGCTACATTCGAAGAATAATATAGATTAAAAATATTGCTGGTAAGGTTTTTTAATTTGTAGCCTTCACTACTAAGTATATTCCCTTGTGTTGGTACTTCTTATACCTACACCAATCACATGACAAACATTTGCAGAGATATACTTTCACACACAGATTTTATATTGTCCCACCTGTTTATTATGTTGATATTTTGTTTATTATTTTTTGGTAAATGACGTTAAAAAAATTGTAATAAAATTATAAATCTTAAAATTACGCTTTATAGTCCCACGAGTCTATGTGTACCATTCGTTTTGTAAGTAGGTATAGTGGTATAGATAATAATGCTATGTGCAACTTTATGATAATAAAAGATATTCTATTATATTTTATTCATGCCCATAATACATACATTATATGAAGTTCATCCTAAAACCAAGTTTTTCCATAAAATCTTGATTTAGCTAACACTAGCGTTGCGAGCCATAGGGAATCTGTCATAATTTGATATTGAATGGATTAGCGCATGCTTGGCGAAAACCAATTTAAAAGCAAATTTAATTCATGGTTGGTTATGTGTACAGGAATTTCAAAATGATAAGGGCTGACATTAAACTAAATCATTAGCGTGTGTGTATAATTTTACGATAATTATTACTATTAAAATTAATATTGACTCTCTACAAATTTACTGTTATATAAATTTATGATTACTATTTTATGATTATTGAGAATAATAACTAACTGTTTATGATAATAATATTGCATGCCAGTAATGGCGGGTATGTTTAACTATGCTATTCTCTTTTGACTCCTTTGCACCATATTTAAGCAATAAAGAATTGTCTCATTGTATAATTGAAAACGTTAAGATTTTAAATAATCAGAAAGAAGAAGAAATAAATTATTCGACTAAGTGTATTGCCAGCTGCTTGACGACTCTTACGTGCTTGAAGACAACCAGACGTACGGCTATGTGACATCCATACATGGTAGACATCCCTCCTATACGAACAAAGCGTTTTGCTGTTCGTTCATCTAACGAACAGCAAAGGAGTGAAATAAGTATAATAGGTGAAGAATAATAGAATAGAATAGGTATAATAATAATAATAACGCTTATTGAATAAATAGTTAGTTTACAAAAACATAGTCCATTGGTCCCCAAACTAGGTAAACCTGTATCTTGGGGACCTCCTTCCTAAATGATACGGTATATTGTAGGGGAACGTGTTACATCTTAGACCACATCATCGCTTATCATCAAGTGAGATAGTGGTTAAAGGCAAGCCTATAATTAGTAAAAAAGAGTACACAGTAACTGCGGAGACAAACACTACCTCATGAAAAAGTAACAAAAAGCTTTGCCACTGTCTGTCATAGAAACAGATATTTTGCAACCTTACATTATCATTTTATAAGTGTAATCTAACCGTGTATGCGCGCAAAGGTCTGAGTTTTATTTGTTAATTCACAGTTAAGTACCTACATATGTGAAGGGCTGAAATCATGACAAGAACCTACTGAATCCTACAACTTCCGATGTCCCAACCATTTAGGCAACTTAGATTGGCAAAGTCCTAATTGTGTTAGCTTAAATTAAACTCATAGGTTAGCTTTTACCTACGGTTTATTAAAGTGTACACTAATTTTTATTCTATAAGTACTCATACACTCATATGAACTGCCTCTACCTAATCGGAATTTTATTATTTCTTAGTAGAAACACAGAAGACATAATAGTATAAGTAGAAGTAAAAAATTTATGTGTAGATTCTTTTTTTTTTACGCTTTATAGATCTATGTTTGCCCACTATCTCGCCTGATGTGAAACGATGATGTGGCCTAAGATGGAGCACATAGATCTAGAGAGAGATGGCAGTTGAGCGGCTGCTCAGACCCGTCTCCCCAATGTTTCACCGAACATCATCACGAAACACGACTAGGTCGCTTGACGATGCCGTCAAGTGACCAAGAAGGCTTTGTTCGAAAAATAAAGTTTATAAAATTTAATTTAAAATTTTATATTTCATTTTTAGAGTATAGATAGATAGATAGATAAACACTTTATTATTTACCTTAAACATAGAAATTAGGTACAAGTTAAATGTTTAACAAGGGGCGGTCTTATTGCTTAAAGCAATCTCTTCCAGACAACTGTTGGATGGAGTGGAATAACGAAACATAAACGGAAAAACATAAAGCCACAGTAAAATAAATATTCACAAAAATGACGTGAAAATAAAAGATTAAAAGATGTATTTAATAATATGATATATCTTTGTTACCGTTTGGAATAAAAAAGGCAATAGACATTATGTGGCGGTACCTAATCTTTTTGTGCGTCACGACAAATTTTGTAGCACCGGTACGTATGTTTTTTATTTTAATCCTGTCTTTTCGCAGGCTCACAGTGTCATTGTAGGTTTATCATCATAATCATAATAATCAGCCCATCAGGTTCCCACTGCTGGGACACGGGCCTTCTCTCATCGAGTGAGTTATTATAGGTTTATACCAAAATATAATGCGATATCAATTTCAGAATAGCCATTCAATGCCGGAAAACTTTACGTAACATACGTAATTTCGAAATATTTACAAAAATGCTTAATCAATGGCTGAATAAGATAATAATTTTATTATTATTATCTATCCTGGAGGCATTAAAATCCTTTCGAACCTTAATGGGACCTCAATAAATTAATTGAGATACTGATATCAATAGAAAACTAACAAGCCATTAAAAAATTGAAATTTGCATCTAAAAGTGAAAAAGAAAGAACAGATATTTATTTATTCGAGACAGACTCGCAACACATACCTACTATACAACACATGACAAATAATACTATACACACGTCTCAATAATACTGTACACTACGTCATCATCATCATCATAATCATCAACAGGCCATCATGTTCCCACTGCTAAGACCTTATCTAATAGAGAGAGTATGGGACATAATCCACCACGCTGGTCCAGTGCGGTTTGGTGGATGTCACATGTCCTTGAATTTTTGTGATTAATTCTTGGACTTGCCAGTTTCCTCACTTTGTTTTCTTTCACCGTTTTTAGAGCGAGTCTTAAATCCGCACATAACTTAGGAAAGTCAGTGGTGCGGGGCCAGCGGGATTCGAACTTGGGTGCGTCGGATCGAAAGTCACAAATGCTCCCACTGAGCCACACTCGTCCTAATACTATGTAACACACAATAAATACATATAACTTACATCATCAAATGGGTTTAGTCGCACTATGTCAAAAGCGCATAATGATAAAGGGTCGCAAATTGTTAAATAAAAGAGCAAAATGTACAGCTAAAACCATCTCCATTAAACTAACTTTCAACAAAAATAAAACCGAATCGAATCTCTTTAGCGTCGGGGTCAACAATTTTTAGCGTGGGTTAAAAACAAGCAGATTTAATAGGTATAGAATTCGCAATATTTTCAAGTCTAGCTTTAGTATATTCACGAAATTTTCCGAATATTTCCAGTCTCGAAATTTATTGGTCCAGACTTTATCCGCAATTACCGGAAAGTTACTCGACGTGACCGCCCGGTTACTGGATTTGGCAGTTGGCGACGCGACACGGTACATTCATCTGCTCATACCGATGCAATATTATATCGTATTGATCAGTTTTATTTTTAAACTGAGGTGTGTTTAGTAGTCGAATTTGATTAGAGTGATTTCGCTGAAAGCCTATCGGATATGGTGTTAGGGCTTGCTGGTCCTGAATACCTTGTAGGTATTTTATTATCACTAAGTTTGGCCAATATGGGATATGGGTGTTCGATAAAATCATGAGATATCACAAAGGGGGAGGGGGTGCGGTGTATTTATTTTTTGCTGAACGCGCAATAATATAATTTGTACCAAAAAGACACATGATTTTGGTCAATCATAAAACCTCACCCTCTTCCCTCAACCCACGTACCTATCACAAGGAGAGACAGGGAGGCAGGGGAAAGTTGCTAAAAATCATCACGTAATTTATAGAAAACCCCTATCTCACCTGATGTTAAGCGACGATGTGGTCGATAAGTCAGCAGTTGAACGACTGCTCAAACCCTTCTCCCTGATAGTTTATCAAACATCATCCTGACACACGACTAGATCACTTGATGGCATGCATGTTCCCATCCCATGATCCCATTCTATTGCTTGCTATCAGTAAACCACCTGCGGAGGCCGTCTGGGTGGGTACCACCGCTTTGCCAGTTACTCAGCTGTCAAGCAGTAATGCGCAAGCATTACTGTGTTCCGGTTTGAAGGGCATTGTTGCCAGCGAAATTACTGGGCATTGTGAGATTCAACAGCTAATTGTCTCAGGGTGACGAGCGCAGTGCAGCGCTGCGCAGGTTTTTGCAATACAAAGTCCTGGGTGGTGTTGTTATTGTTATGGGTTAGCGTATCATAGCCATCAGGCGAACGACCAGTTCGTATCATCATTTAATTACATTTAAAAAAAATATAGGTATATATATCTTCTGTCATGATCGCGGCAATCTCAAAATGATTTAAAACAATGTCGCTATCCGCGTCCTTATTTATGTTGCTCCGCTTACTTCTTCTAAACCTCGCAACGAATTTAGATACGGTTTTCACTGTCATTTAGAGATTTTTCCGGAAGGTTAATATGTACAAAACATTCTAAGAAGGTTTTTGTGTAGGAGAGAAAATTAAATATTATGTAATCAGGTCGTCAAAAATTACACTACATTAGTAAACTGCATCCGTGCGAAGCCGGGGCGGGTGACTTTTCGATTTTCAAGTACTTCGACGATTATTTTTTTTACTTGTTGTAAATCTACGATTGACCACCATCTCGCCTAATGTTAAGCGACGATGTGGCCGAAGATGGAGCACGTAGATTTAGAAGATACCTATTCACTTGAAGATACCCAAATTATAGTTATCAGGAAACAGAGAAGACGGCAGGGAGTTCCATTCCTTAGCAGTACGCACAATAAACGTGGAACCAAAACGCTTTGTTCAAATTGGCGGAATTTCTATTTCACATATTTACAGATTTGAAAAGCCCCCAGTGTTGAAAATGCCCATGCCATGTTACCGCTTACTACGAATGCTGAGATTATTTGCCACTTTACATAAAATTCTAAAACTTCTTATGTTTACAACGTCCTCTTTTACATCGTTTTAATTGCATCGTAAGGCGCTAATTTGTTTACCTCTGTTAAAAGAATAGCGGAGGAGAGCTAATGGAAACCTTTATTCTCGGGTAAAGTGATTATACAACAGGATGACAGGCTCGCTTCTATTTTAAAAAGTTGGAGACTGCAACGCTCTGCTAACTTAATTACAAAATAAGCTTAGAACATAATTCACCTGTTTTAGATGACTTTTCGGTCAACTAAAAGTGTAATAAAGTACAAATACAGCCATTTGAGAAAATCAAGGAAATCGTCTCGTCGAAATACGTCTCTGTAATTTATAATGTCGAGTTGTTTTTGTTCAGTGGGGACAGCAGATTTTGCAAATAGTACCTATAGCATTTTTTTTATATATATTATATTTTATATATATTATATTATATATTATATAGCACTTTCATTTGGTAAAAATCTTAATGTAAAATGCTTCTAAAAATAAATAGTTTAACTATACTAATATTATAAAGAGTAAAGTTGCATGTGTTTGTAGGAGGTAATCTCTGGCACTATTGATCCGATTCTGAAAATTATTTCACTGACAGAAAGCTACACTATTGCCGAGTAACATAGGCTATATTTGATTGTGTCGGCACGAACGAAGTCGCGGGCGCTTGCTAGTGTTTAATATAACTGCTCAAATTGATCGTGGTATCTCGACGATACAAGACTCGTTATTGTGGCAAGAAGTATATAATATTCTATTGGAGGATGTATTCCTCTACATATTATTAATCCTACTAATATTATTAAAGCAAAACTCTCTCTCTCTCTCTCTCTGTGTGTTTTGTGTATTTGTTACCACATTACTCCATAAAGACAACGGATTTTGATGGTATTCGGTACTTTAGACCCTGGAATGGGACATGGCTATAGGGGAAAACTAACACTTCCGCAGGGAACAATTATAAACCGAATTCTACGCGAACAGAGTCGCGGTGACAAGCTACTTGACGATAAAGATGCATTATGATTAATTAAAAGATGGATGTAATAAACGCAATGGGATATCGGACTATAATCAATCCACTATGGAAACATATTGTAGGTATCCTACAATCACAATGAAAAGTATCCAAACAGTGTAGGAGCTTAGATAATAAATAGCTGAGTTTATAATGAAATGTTTCAGCGAACGGCGTGTAATTGACAAACCTAATTTACCTGTCAAATCGATGAAAATTGACGCAAGATATTTTCAAATAAGACTTTTGTTTGTTATAATATCTCTTTCGGACTATATTTTAAGTCCATGTGATTTCTGCAGCTATTGACTTTGAAATAAAGTGAGTACTAGAGTTTGAAATAAAATTACTCTAGAGTATCTTTGCAAGTAGGTACCGTTATTAGACATTGAAAACAATTACCAAACAGGTAACCAAAGAACTGGCGCTTACTTCGGCCAACGAATTAGTCTGGCTATTCTACGATCATCGTTAAATTTACCGTCAAATTTTTTTGTTAGTTAGTTTAGTCATTATCGCTGTATATAATTGTATTTTTGTGCCTATTTAATAAACAATCACCAGGTTATAATGAATGTTGTCATTAGTTATTTGTCTTTAAGCGCCACGCTTGCCCAAACCAATTGCAGTGCAAAAACTTTAATTCTTATCATATTTATATGAAGCATTAACTAATAATAATTAATAATTGCAACATTGATCTTGCTCGTTGAGAAAAAGGTTTGCTTCTATTTCAATCGATGGCTTATACGTCACCGTTAAGACAGTTAAATAACGAAAAGAAGAAAACATTCGACACTGGACCACCGTAGATCAATTGGGCAGATCACTTCCCGCGTTATGGGGAAGATTGAGATGCGAGTTCAAGTCCCAGCCGGTGCTCATTTTTTTTCGAAAAACCTTGTTTAAAACTTTCATTTCTAAGAGAAGTAAGTAATGCGTAGAAATGCATTGCGCTCGTCACCCTGACATGCAAATCTCGTAATCGTGTTTTTTCTTTTGTATCGTTTGAAAATAAACTTCAACTTTCTTCATACGTGTAGCATTTCAATGCAAGCTTGTTACACAGTTTGTTGAGATTACAAACTCACACAGTCATGTCCTCTATAACCGTCAAGTTGGTTCACATGGTTGCAAGTTTATTTGAAGACGCCCCCGGCCAAGCTTTGCTCGGTGAAACCTAGACGTGTCTGATACACTCTGCGCTTAAACTAGCTTTAAGCTCGCTGCCACATACAAACAGTTGCTTAACAACATCAGCTGTAATGTGACGCAAATAACGCAGACCATAAAAGATATCCATATTGAAAAAAAATTATATGTAATAAAATAAATAAGTGAACCTCGGCGAACCAGACATTTCCAGAGGGGAGAGGTGAACCTATCTGCTACCTTCATCAGGATGCTATTGGTACTACCCCTCACTCTGTGCATCAGGAAGATGATGGCGTGGTAGCCATCAGTACGAAATTGCGCAAACATCCCTGACGGACTACAGAAACGGGGCAGCCCCAACATCTTCCTGAAGATGTTATTATTGGATGCGTAAGACCTCCGGAGACCTTTTGGTGTGACTGACTTCACGTGTAAAAGCTTTGGCAGTATGCTTTAAAAAGTGTGACTAACTGCTTAATTGCAACGGGAAAATTTGCGGGTCAGCATGTTACCATCACTGACCGCTAGAGATCTCCCTACGCTCCTCAATATACCTATTTGTTGAGACGCATTTCATTGAATCCCTACGAGCATTTTACAAATCATTTTGTCAAGAGGAAGTCAACTATATACCTATTGTCTATTAAAACGCTAATATTGGTTTAGTTGTTTCATGTGTCCCTAATATCTCCAAAAATTATGAAACTCTAGAATTAGGCATTAGCTAAGTAGCGCAAAATTTTGCAAAGCGTAGGTATTCTAAGCTTTGCAATTTTGATAGAGCTGATTTGTTGAGAATTTGTCCAAACAGCGAACTTCACAGAAACGCAAACAATTCCAAATCTATTTGTTATAAAGTAAAGACTTCAGATAATACAATTACAACTTCGGCAAATAACTATTCAGACTTATCTGATAGATTAAGTAATCGATTTTGATTTATCATCGTACCATTGAAAACTAAAACATGTGCTCATCATTCATCTTTGCTGTCCGCAATAATAATTCGTTAGCAAAATAAAGTTATAGGAAGTACGAGTAAACCGAGGTGTATACATAACTATAAAATCTTAACATTCAATAAGGTGTTTAGGACTTCCGTATTGTATAATATTATATAGTTGCGCTAACGTATCTCCTATTAAAATACATTATCTTTCGGTCTTTGACATTGACATAATCTTATTATCATGCGTGCAGCACACGGGTCCTCGGTACGTGATGAGAAAACGATATGAGACAAAAGATTTAAGAGATATCTTGGTGAGCTTCCCAGGTGCGACGCTATCCAACACGTAGGAAACTATCTAAGCGGGATTGTGGAAATGACTCTTGGAAGTGATGATTTATTTTACAACACTTACTGGTGCCATCGAATTCGTGCGTGGCAAGATTTTTATGTATATAATTAAAATTTTCTAGTATCATTTTTGAAACTGCAAAACACACGCTTAATTACAGCAGGATATGAAAACGCGCGACTCTCCTCACCTCATTGCTCAGTCACGCTGACTAGTAATAATTAATTCTTAATTCATTTTGAAGGTTATGAGTGTTTTTGTTGTTCCAGTACATCGGGACTATGGACGTGCCTCGGCCCACGAGCCGCGTGGAAATCGTTGCAGCCATGCGACGCGTTCGTGTAAGTAGTACTGCCTTATTTTAAATCAAACAAAATTTTTATTCAAACCTCTCATTCATGAGCAGTCATTTATTTACCTAAGGTAGTGCACTTTTTCGAAATCTTACTGTCTCAAACAATATAAATTGCGCAAAGTTTGCCTATTTTGAATAGAAAATTTCATCCTACGTCAAGCCCGTGACACTTACTATTATTTAACGGCAAACTGACAAGCCACATTCCAATAATAAAAC
The DNA here is from genome assembly GCA_951640565.1 of Petrophora chlorosata. NCBI lineage: Eukaryota > Metazoa > Arthropoda > Insecta > Lepidoptera > Geometridae > Petrophora > Petrophora chlorosata. The sequence goes on along the minus strand of OX621188.1, from coordinate 14,542,314 downwards.
AGTTTCAAAATGTTATACGTTTCATTGAGTTGAATTACTTGTTTGCACGGTAACCTCTAGATAAAGTGATATATACTAAACTTAATTCAAACTAAACCCCGACACAAAAAACCTATAAAAAGTTCTGAACCGATTTTGATAAAACATCTCATCGTACCACCGTTAAAAAAACTGCTTTCAAATCATAAAAACCGCATTTAAATCAGTTCATCCGTTTAAGAGCTACGGTGCCACAAAGTGCCACAAACAAACACACATAGTGGTCAAACTTATAACGGGGTGTCTTTTTGCGTCGGGGCTTAAAAATAATTGAATCAGTTTTTGCTAAGTTCATTTTTATTTACTATTTCCTTTTGTAAAAATTGGCTTCTAAATCCATCTGGACCAAATTACAAAAAGCTTTCTGTGATTTAAGGATTATCCCCTACAATCCCGTACCTGTCGTGTAAAACCGCGCCTCAATCCAAAACCTTTAATTTAAACACTGAATAATTTATTGTTGTTCGTCTCTAAAACAAAAACAACCGTAAACAAGGATAGACCCATTTTGTTAGGATATACCTAACAGCAAACATATTTTCCTTACAAAGAATTTAATAAGAAAGGAGATTGTTTGCCCAAATATAAATACGGCTTCGCCTCGAAGTTTGGAGGTTGGACTATTTCAATTTTATTGCAACATTAATATTAAAAACCGAGCAAAAATGATAAGTTTTTAAAATATTTCAGTTTTCAATAAATTGAAGATTTAACTATTAATATCTCAATAAATTTTGCAATTCAATAGCGGTGGAAGAAATGATTACAAAGGATGAAAATAACAGCTTACTTAATTTATGTTAATTTAGCTCGGCGGGACTGTGAAAAGGTATGATAATATATTTAATACTCATACTCAGATTACTCACTCTAGTCTATAAACTGGTATATATAGGTATTATAAATAAGTCATTACGCAATACCGTTGTCGCTTTGCCGTTGTGAGGAAGTGGTCTTACCGCATTGATCTGATCTACTTTAAGTAATAAAACACTTTATATGTGTTAGTTTTGTTTTAAAACGTATGGCATAATGTTAACGTATAGTTAGTTATACGTTATAGTCTATATAGTTATAGTCAATTGCGAGCACACTTAATTGGAACACACAAACGCAATCAATAAGGAGATGAATGCCGCGAGAACTCGGGGTGGGTACCACCACAGCTTTGCTAGTTAATATACCGTAAAGCAGTAGTGTGCAAGCATTACTGTGTTCCGGTTTGAAGGGTATTGTATCAAGTGGAATTACTAGGCATATATGAGACTTAACATCTGATGTCTCGGGGTGATGAGCGCAATGCAGTCCTACGCAGTGCTTTTTATGGTATGACTATGAAAACTCTGGGTGGCACTGTAATTGTTATGAGTGGTCGTGGCGCTTACCATCAGGCGAACAACAAGCTCGTCTCATCTATCTGTTTTATAAAAAAAGAGTACATCATCACATCATGGATATATTACAATACCCTTGCACATAATCCGAGTGACTTTTCTCTGTCACCATCTGGCCGGGTTAACAATAATATGGCGTGGATGTTTTACAATGTATACGCGTGAAATGATATTCTAGCAAAGGCACACTCCATAAGCAATTATAGTAAAGTAGAGGTTAAGCGGTATGTGGCTACAGGCATTACCTAGATTGGAGCCAAACCCCAAAACGCTAATCATGTTAATTGCAATTCGAATGAATGAAACTTCAACAATAATAGCAACTCATCTCTTGTATAAATTGAAGGTTCAAAGGTTTCCGGCGCTAATGTATGGGATTCGATTTGTGTTTGAGATTAAACCACACGTTGTCGAATGCAAACGTCAAATACAACAATAATTTTACATTGCGAGCGTTTTATTTTATAGAAGCGCTTTTTTTTTAAATCCTCTGGCCTTTGATACTATTAGCCACCTCGGGAAGTTGTCCATTGATCTTGGGTAGTTTATTATATTAGAGGTATGAGCATATTCAAGTATTCCTAAATAGGTATGAATATTAATAAGATAAATAATAATACATATAACAGGCAAACGTACATTCAATATTGAATCTAAACTAAAATTGTATAAATAACTTAAATATATTTACAAAATAATATATATATATATATATATATATTATTTATATGTATATAAGTATATATATATATATATATACATATGTATATACGTATATACAAAATATAATAAAATTATTCTAAAAGGCCTAGGGTGGAGGGGAAAGTGCCCAGAACGCTAGCCGCATTGCCACGCTGAATGCTGATTTTTTGACCCAAATATGAGCCAGCATTCTGGTCACATAGATAACTCTCTCAAATTTGATAAACTGTACATTGTTTAGAAATTAGGTTTTAATAAAGTGGGTACCAAATTCTAAATGCCAATGTTCTTAGTTTCGGCAGTATTAAACTGAATAAAAGCGAAATGGGTCTGAAAGCCCCGTGGCACAATGTTGGCAACTCACAACAAGTCGCAGCATATTTGCAAGTCTATTCGACGGGTAGAAGTGCGCGTTTTGATGTTACGATACGGCACTTTTGAATACAATTGAAGCCTTTCGCATATTACCATAACTTTGCTGTCTTACTTGACTCGGTAACTTTGAAGTCTCTTTACTGAATGGCATTTGACCATCATCTTGTATGGTGTGAAAAATTATACATTTTGAAACTATAGTTGATAAGATACATTTTCAAATAGAGATTGATTTTTAATTTTAATTAATGACAATATTTTCGTCTTGTGGCAATTGGGTGGCAGTTTTTAACGTAGATCGTAAAATAGGACATTATTTTACGATCATACTGATAATATGAATGCGAACTTGTGTGCGTGTGTCTTGGTAGTCACGTTAAGCCGACCACATAATTATTTTTATTTCTTGATTTTTCATTATGATAATAGGATGGGCGTTTACCTTCAGGAAACTACAGAAGTCACCCAATAAAAAAATTAGGTATAATTACTTATTTCTTTGCATTGTTTTTATTTCCCTTGGGACATGTCGTATTTCTTAAAATGTCTGTCGAGGCAATAAAAATCTTTGACTCATTACTTTTACTTTCGTTGTGTGTCTGAGTTAAAATGAATACGCCATCGTTCCTCAAAAGATATTTATTTTTCGTAAAAATAAAATGCTCTTGAGCAGCGTAAGGCGAGACGAGATAATCGTGCCGATATTTCCAATCCATCGTTCCACGACTCGTCGATTTTTTGTAGTAAAATCCTCGCAATAGTCTCGCTTGTGGAAGTGACACGTAAAGTGTCAGAGAATATGCATAATCTCTGAAATTGCACAATAAGCAAACATTATCGCAGCCTTCTTTCCACGGCCCACTTGCTAGAAACACTTGCTAACACGTGGGTTAAGTTATTTATTTTTGAAAATTTACACCTAATCCGATTTTAACACACCGTTTCACGCGTGCGTCTTACGCATGCTAATAATTGCGTCCTCCTCTCTTCTAATGTTGCTGTGCCCGACGGGGTCATATGAGACTATGTACGTTTACTTAATTACACCTTGTACTACCTATGGAAGCAATAAAGAATCTGAATCTGAATCTCATTTATATGTCGTAAGCTTATTTTGAAAAAGTTGCAGCAAACATAATGATAATGATTAAATTTTGTTTCAGTACGAGTTTAAGGCCAGGGGCGTGAAGAAGCGCAAGGTAACTGTCGACGTGTCCATCGATGGAGTGCGGATAACAACCAGGAGCAAGGCGGCTGGCAAGGTTAGTACTCATATGCAATGTCGTTTAGGATTCCACCATATTCCTCAGTTCGTTATTTCCCAGGTGAATTTCTGTTTTACTTGTGAGCGTGTGTAATGTATGTACTACAGTATTAATTGGACATGAGTTAGATTGGTCAAACCTAAAACAAAATAAAAAGCCGATGTTTATAATTTCGGTGATATAGCAAACCGTTTGATAAGATTTCTAAAAAAATACATACTGGCTGTAAATAAAAATACGTTAAATTATGTAACCGGTTGGACATATCTGATGATACACTTCAAAGTTAAATAACAGATAGAATTTATAGGTATAAGAACCATTCAGAAGATATACGTACTTTACTTTTTATTAAAGCTGGCTATATGTTCAATTCTGTCTCAATCTGCAAGTACCAGTAAGTACATCAACGTTTTCTGTTGTTATTCGTGAAATTCTGTAAAAAATGTACTACGCCGCGCCTCGAACTCAATCCCAAGTTAAATTGAAAACTTTGACAGGATTTCTGAGAGTTCGATTCATATTCACGGTGAAGCCGTAGAGCTTTCAAGGGGACTCTACCTTGTATTAAATAAAAATATATTATTCAACAGGGGTGACGAAAAGTAAAACGGGCGTCGAATATTTTTTTAAAGAATACGTGATGTTGCCGCGATGTTGTTATTTGTTAGTGATATTTTAATACTGGATTGGTTATGCCCTTCTCCGCGACTTCACTTCCGATCAGGCTCTCTTACATCATTATGTAAGAAGCACCCCATCGAGTGCATCTTACGCAATACACTCGTACAAAATGGAGTGTAGTATATAAAAAATACTCTACCCAGGAAAACATATTTACCTGGTTAGTAGTTCTAGCTCATTAGGCATTATGTCTAAGATAGAGATAGACATCTTTATTTCGATTATTTAGGATTTTATTTCAGAACAAATCACTGGCTTTTATTCGAAAAGTCATGTTTTTCAAAAACTCAATATGTTCGTTAATTTTTCCGCGATAGTGAGATCTAAAATAGCGATATATCTCTATCTTTGTTTATAATTATGTCTATAGGCCTTTAATGGTCTATGGGTTGTTCAATTGCTTCTCCTTGTAAGTAGTTAGTTTAGTTTTAGTAAATAGAGTGTAGAGTTTACAGTAATAAAGGCATTCGCCGGTTGAAAAAAAAAATTATGTCGTCAATAGCTATAACTGTATCGTAGACCAACCTCTTGTGGTAGAATTGGGGCCCTGGTTTGTAGTGGACCCGCATTAGTGAAGCATCAACTATGGGTGGGAAGAATATGTATTCTTGTTTTTTGTTTTTTTTACGTGGGGAAATCCTCATGGATACCTCCGGGCACAAGGCCCTTCGGTTATGTCAGACTCCGCCTTTCGGCGACCTACTGACTAAAACCCCACGGTTATCCGTCTTCTGCCATGGTGGGGTGAGATGGGGTCGCGCTAGCATTCACCATCTCACCCCGGCAGATGGCCCGGAATCCGGGCCTCCGGCTGCAGCATCGCTGCACCCAGTCTTGCCCGACGGGGTGGCCGAGTTGACCCTCCCCGCCGCGCCGCCAGCCTTGCAGGCCGGCCATCCTCCGACCCGAAGGGCCGCTGAGCCTCTCACGAGTCTCGGCCCCCTCCGCGGAAGATCCGCCGGCCTCATCTGCTGTGCTCTATGCTACCTTCATAGAGACACGCAGAGAGGCCCACCGTTCCCAGCTATTCGCCACGACCAACAAGGTCCCACAATCTACGTACGTGTCCTACGTAATGAGCTGATGATGATATTAAATTGTGCCCAATTAGAACAACAGAGTAATCAGAAGTTACGAAATGACTCCAACAAATATCTTTGACCTTTTGACTTATTAGTCGACAATACTCTAGCACTCAGCAAGTGGCAAACGTGTCCAACTGAAAAGGTCAACCATTTCAACTGTCCTGTGGGTTCCGCTACCATATTTAGTAGGTATATTCCAATTTCTCGCGAACCGCATGCCGATTGGTACTTGAGAATAGTCGTTTCAGCATACAGAGTGTATGCGTGTATGCTATGTATTCGTTGTTTTGAACGTGGTTAGAGACGTTACAAGACCTAAGACTGAACGGTGTTAATATATATAAATCTATTTATAAAAATATAATATTCAAAAATCTTAGAAACATTGTGTGATGAAATAAATTAAATTCTTCCTTTTCATCACTTGATAATTTATTTACTGAAAAAGGTAGAAAAGTTACGTTTGCAATCAATTCTGAATGTGAATGAACCAACCAGAGTTACTATTTCTCGGAAGCTGACTCGCGAATGAAGGTAGGGTAAGGGAGTAGATTTTTTCCTGCGAGATCGTTAATCATGTCTCGGCTATAATAGGTGGCTGTCAACCTGCTGTCTGCCGCGAGCAGCGAGGAACGGCGCCTATTGTTGTCCCACCCATTGTTACAGCCGAAGAATAATCCTGTCCACTTCTACAGAGGCGGACGGGGCTTTGGAGACGGGCTTGCGAATTTCTTCGCTTTACCTTACTACCTACATTTTTCTAAGTCTTTTATAATAAAATAATTTCTTTTTTACGTGGCGCTTGTTGTAACGAATATATAGTAACATTCGATCGCGCGTTCATCGACCAGGCGCTCGACAGAGTTACAAAATCCGGTGAGCTCCCGATCCAAATACCTATAAACGGGACTTGTCAGTGGCGGGAAGAACGCCGCGGCAATAAGCAAGTTGTTGGATATGTTCCAGATACAGTAGTTAAAGTGACAGTGAGTTGGTCGCCTGTTGATGACATCAAGAATATGTTTCCTGTTATTAAATATTCTTGTTGTGAATCGGATTTAAATCACATTGTTATGACAAGACATTAAACGTACACAAAAATACTATAAATTAGTGAGCAGATTGCGTTGGTTATTCATGAGATATGAGTAGGTTTACATTTAGGCATTGATCATTATAGAGCAAGAGTTTTTGGCAAGATTTGGTGGTCATGGCCAAAATAAAGCCCCTGACCGTGGATGCGTGTATACATATTTTTAATTTACATTAGTTATGTAAAATTGAGAGCGAGAGCGAGTGTGGCACATGCGACTTTCGATCTGATACACCCGAGTTCAAATCCTGCTGGCACCACTGACTTTCTTAAGTTATGTGCGGATTTTAACACTCGCTCTAAAAACGGTGAAGGAAAACATCGTGAGGAAACCGTTATGTCCAAAAATTTATCAAAACTTTCAAGGACATGCGACATCCATCAACCCGCACTGGGCCAACGTGGTGGATTATGGTCCATACTCTCTCTAAGAGGGAAGGCCTGAGTCCCAGCAGTGGTAACGTAATGGGCCGATGATGTATGTGATGTATGTTGAATTGTTCTTTGGTATACAATGTTTAGAAACTGACGGAGTCTATATCCAGTGTCAAAAGCACTAATGAGCTCTCTATGGTGGTGTTGTCATAACTTGTAGTGTACATTGTAAATGTCGATGAGGGGTCTATAGTTCGACGAGGGACCTCACATCGTCGAGGGGTCGTTATGCCAGCGTTAATAATGTCTGCTGTTATCTGTATGCCCGGCGTAGCCTTGTAATTACGTTTCGGACCAGCTAAGGGCTAATTGAGAGCTATTTCTTACCCTTGGACCCGTCATTCCTTTATAATAGTCCCAGTGTCTCGTGCGGAACTGTGATGCTTCACGGACGATAAATGTTGATTGCTGTCAAAGATAGTTTTAGTTCGTGCGTTTTTCTGATAGCTGCCTTATTCGAGTCGAGTCACTTGATTTAGGTACACTTCAAGCTGAGCACAGTAGACAATTGTGACAATACTGAATCAAATTAGGTGACACCAACATACATTTATTTTGGGAGGTTATAAGACTTTTCAAATGAACTTTTCGTTGTATTGGCTGATCTTGATCTGTTGTGCTATAGTTCTTTGAGGCAACTATATAAGTAAACTCCTTAGAAGATGATTCAAACGCCGCGTCGTCAAATATTTTACCTTTTGAGTACCTACGTATAATGCATGATATATATATATATATACACATAGATATATGTGATTATTAAACAATTAAGAATAAAAAGAAAACCCCGTTCCTAAACTTTAGACCGACCACCAGCAAAAAGACGAATACTGTATATACAAGTTCTGATAACTAGAAATTGAAGGTTTATTTTTAACCGACTTCAAAAAGGAGAAGGTTCTCAATTCGACTATGTTTTTTTTTATGTTTGTTACGCGATCATACCGTCATTTATAAATCAATTTGGAAAATTCAGTATAGCTTCAAGGTGGTCTCACAAATTTCATCGATATTCGACCTTAAACCATAAAATACTAAGAAACAGAAGCATCACTCCTCAAAGAAATTTAAATAAATAGCGACTCTTGCTATGACGCAATAAAATTCAATTCAGCGCGCGTAGCGCTGCATACCTACCAGTCATATTAACCTACAGAGCGCCTCTCTTTCTATCGCATAGCTCTTATCTCTTCTGACGCGTCGTATCTACAGTGCGGAGTGCGCTAGGCCTGCTTAAACTTCGAAGATACATCGGAATTGAAGTCGGTTCTTTTTTGTTAATAAATGAATTATGATTTATTATCCTTCCCAATCCCTTTTTATTACATGTTTATAAAGTTAACATTTAATCATTATATTATTAACATTTAAAAATGTATTTTTTTGACAGCGGAAGACTAGCACCAAGTTCTTCAGCCGCAAGAGCAACAGCACCGCTGAGGGCTCGGAGCTAATGCATCATCCTATTTACCGCATCTTCTACGTCTCCCACGACAGCTCCGACTTGAAAATATTCTCTTACATCGCGCGAGATGGCGCCACTAACGTGTTTAAATGCAACGTCTTCAAGAGCAACAGGAAGGTAAGCTACGTTATACAGCCATGTACCGCTTAGAATTACAAATATTTTCAATGATACAATGATACAATGATACAATGATACAATGATACAATGATACAATGATACAATGATACAATGATACAATGATACAATGATACAATGATACAATGATACAATGATACAATGATACAATGATACAATGATACAATGATACAATGATACAATGATACAATGATACAATGATACAATGATACAATGATACAATGATACAATGATACGCTGATACAATGATTTATTAGTCTGCGAATCTAGGTATATACATAGTTGTTATTACGTTATACAGCCATGTACCGCTTAGAATTACAAATATTTTCAATGATACAATGATACAATGATACAATGATACAATGATACAATGATACAATGATACAATGATACAATGATACAATGATACAATGATACAATGATACAATGATACAATGATACAATGATACAATGATACAATGATACAATGATACAATGATACAATGATACAATGATACAATGATACAATGATACAATGATACAATGATACAATGATACAATGATACAATGATACAATGATACAATGATACAATGATACGCTGATACAATGATTTATTAGTCTGCGAATCTAGGTATATACATAGTTGTTATTAACGGATAGTTCCTTTAGTTCCGCCATATTGGCATATAGAGATGGTCTTACAAGTTAATTAGTACATTACAATTAATAACATGCAATAATAAGTAATTTGCACAATGTCATTGACTAAATTATGAATAATAAATATAATAGGATTTAAAATTGCGATTTCAGTCAAAACATGTCATTAAAGAAAACAAATTATAACAATGAAAATGTCAAATTATCAGTATATCAATCACACATTACGTATTAGTCAATTTCTGTTTTGTCATGTATAAATTCCTCAATGAATAATTTTACATTTGTTTGTTATGAATACCATTATTTCTTTTGCTTTACATACCTATCATTATGATACGATAAACCATGACAGTGATGATATAATAGATACTTAAAGCCGGACACACTATTAACAAAGAATACTAACTATACTTACGGACTATTAACACGCGTCGTGTCTTTACGCATGAGAAGGTACATCAGAAGCCTATCGAATTCATATATTTTATACAGAGGCGTGCACACTCTTCTGGCACATCGTCAGAGCCCATCACGTCAGAATAATGTTCATGCCACTCTTTCCGGTCCTGTGCAAGCCTCATCTCAAACACTAAGTATTAGAAATAATCATAACAATGTCCTTATTCTAAAAGCTTTTACCAAACATTCCATTGTACAATGTAAGTATGTGCACTACCATAGTGAGTGTGATTATAAAGCTGGGTCATACGAATAAGCGCAAAGCTACGGTTGTGCCATTTTCATTTAAGGAAAAAGTAAAATAAATATATTTTATTCTTCCGGGACATAAAAAACCGCTGTCCCTTTTTATATAAAACTAACGAGACCGCACGTCGTCACCAAATTCCCCTTGATTTTCGTGAGGCGCCTTAAGTAAACCTTAACGAGATTTTTCGTCGAGATAATTCGCATCTTTTGAAAAGAGAAAATAAAAATGCCTTAGAAAGTCCTCCTATCCTGTTGCTTTCCGGCAAGGTGTCCTCTCGAGCCCCTGTGTGCGTGCGACCGGACGACCGGTGTTACCAACTTTTCAACTGACTACCCGCATTTAACGACTTCATAACACTAGAAAGTATAAAATATATCATAAAAAATATTGTCTCTCTATCTTAAATCACTAAATATTACCTACATAATAGATACCTAGCTCTCACCTATAAATATAATAGCTTAGATGACAATATTACAATATATATGTTTACACTTACACTTATACATCCTACTTCCTAAACCTAATCTTAACCCCTTTTTTATATGTGTGTGTCGGACCAAGTCGCGGGTACAAGCTGACAACTAAATAAATATCTTATTTCAATTACTTAAATATGTGGTTCATTACACATTGTATTCAGAACAATTTCTTTTTACATCAGGGTTGCCGAGTTCGTAATTAGACGGCGCTCTGGTAATTAACAATTGGTTTCTGAACGATTATTGGTATTTCTTAATTGTTTCATCATATTCTATCTTTTTAAAATTTAGGATTTATTTAACTAAAGCTATTTAATTTCTTCTCTTTTATTCATATCAAAATCTTAAGCGTGCCTTTGTTATCTTTACTTGACGTCGATATTATAGTGCGATATCAACAGAATACTTATATAAACTTTATTTTACAAAAAATATATAGGAAAACAATCGTCGACATAATAAACAGGTGGAATAATACAAAAATAATAAAATATTTTAAGGTATTTGAGTTCTGCTGTTCCGAAAAAGAGCCAGTATCTTTGGAAACAGAAAAAAATCTGCCTTGATGGTGATACAGCATTGATAATCATAGGGATCCAAGCAGGACTAGCTATTTCTGTTTCAGATTTCCCTTCATACCAATTTTACAAAAACCATCAGCCCCAATCACCACACGCAAACATGAAACATCAGATTTAGTAGCAAATCCATTGTGGCGGTAACACCGCAGACGGCTGCATCTTTAGTACGCGCTACATACTCGATCTCTCGGCTCTTTGCCGTCATTTCCCTTGCGGTTCATAGGTTATTGTCCTCGCTCTTATCAGTCAACACTTGACTGATAAGAGCCAGGACAATAACGTCGACGTTACTGAGTAATCGAGTTGTTGCTTTAGGACATATTTACACTAATCCCTGCGCATTTGCGCCTGAAGATGTACGTACCTCTTAATTCCACTTTGGTTGGTTACTACTAATGCATCCTTATTTAAATATTTCATAATTAGCTGGAGTGAGTGTAACACCAAATTCTTACTAACTACTAACTCAACAATAATTATGTTCCCAAGACACATCAGGTACCTACAGCTACTTGCGTCGTAATCGCTGGAGATTTATGACCCGACATTTCTACGCAGTGTTCGCCTTAAGAAGTCAGTTTGTAAATATCTCCTTACAGTCATAATTTACCTGACTTTGTCAGGCTTAGGAACTAACTAGCGGAGTTTGCGAGAGATTCATTTATTTTTTGTTATTTGGCCTTACAAAATGAAATTGGCTTCCTGCAACAATAACAACAATATTAAATTGCTTCAATGGGACGAAGACAGATTAAAAGGAATGAGATTGGCTTTTAGAAGTAATGTTCCGTTTCGCAGAAAATTTGTTACAATTTAGACGAAGGTAAACCGAGGCAAGCACTCACAACTGTTTGTTTTATTCTTTCCACTGTAGAATATATCTGAGGTTTTTATATTTTAGATGTGAGACCATAAGCAGGGTGCGCGTTTTAAAGTACGTATTTAACATCCCCGAAGCAGCTTAATGCAAGCAGCGGAATGGGTTGCTAAACCCATGTGTTGCCGACGCAGCAGCTGTATTATCTGGGCACCAGAGCTTTATGAGGGTCGACGTGTACAATGTACATGTAGATAGACTTTATAATGAAATTTTTTATTTTAATTGTATTTACAAAAAAAAAACACTGCTAAAAGATTGATACGATAGCATGTTTAAATTAAATAAATACTTACCATCAGGTGAGATAGTGGTCAAACGCAAGCCAATAATGTATAAAAAAAAGTAAGGGCCATACAGGTCGCATAGTACAGTTAGAACAGGAACTACTTACAGATTTACTTAGATAGATTTACTTACAGTTAGATCAAACGCTTTTTAATTAGCGAATTGCTTGTGATTTACATAATTATGTAGGTACATTTGCTCTCGAAAGGGCACGTGTCAAAAAAAATCGTAACACACTTGATCGTGCGGTCTTTTTCCTAATAGTAAACAACGGCCACGCCTGTCCATGCAACGGTGGTGCCCACACAGACTTTCCACTATAGCTATATCAAACGTGTGCATACTCGTATTTTGTAATTAATAGAACTACGCGATTCTTCAAGTTCTTTACGGCTTCGATATGTATATATGTATATCGATACATATCGATGCCGAAAGTTAGAATAAATTAGCTATTCTACAAAGGATTTTGGGCTTGCACCACCAAGTGTTATAATGTGACACATATAGCTCAAATCATTAGACCAAATTGAACTTATAAATTGTATAATGTCCTATACATTATAAAATGTATTAAGTTAAATTTGGTTCAAATGTAAAAACAGATTCAAGAGTAAGTAGAGTAAGTAAGTCAGCAAATAAAAAGATGTCCACAACGATGGTGATGATGAATGATATTCGCCTGATGGTAAGCGCCACGCCTGCTCACAACAATTGCAGTCCCGCGCAGAATTTTAACACTAAAAAGCACTGCGTAGCACTGCTGTGCACTGGGCTCATTACTCTGAGACATCAATATTAAGTCTCATATGCCCAGTAATGTAGCATTTGGGTCTAAATTTCACTTAATTACATTTATTTTGTAACGTGAATTAATAAAGTTATAATCAGGACTGTATCGCGAGCGCGCTTCATATAATCTAAGTTTGATCCTATTTTGAACTAATCAAACTCAATGAAAGTTTGTCAATTTAATCTAGAAACTTACATCCCTCTGCTCCGTTAGTTTTCTGTTTCATTATATATTTAGTTCCAAAATGGCTCGGACTCGTGAGCTTGTCATCCCATAAAAATCCCATAAAAATGATCCTAAAAATTCCAAAGATTGTGTTGTATGTCACTGCAGTGCTGAAAGTAACCTAACCTAAGAAAACTTAAGTTCTATAAAGCAATAAACCTTATGAAGGATGACAACAAAACAACTGGAAGAAAACAACTCGATATTAGTAATTCGAACTCTAGGCAAATATATATTAAAATGCCAAAAGTTTCAACGCCCATGCACATGTTGGTTTTGAGAATGTTATAGCTGTTTCGTCTGTAATCTGTGGTAACTGCCGCACTACAACCAGTCTACGAGTACTGTCTAACGAAATCCGACTCCTTTTTTCGATACTGTCCATCCAAATGTCCATCCGAAGGTTGTCTGGAAGATATCGATTTAAGCGATAAGACCGCCCATTATACTACCATAGTAAGGAATTTTATAATTTTATCATTTCTTTTTGTAATCTGGTATACATACATACATTGTAATTGTAATCTGCGAGCGCGAATGTTTGCGCTTAGCGCTTGCAGCATTTAGCCCTGACGCTTTTTATTCTACTAGCAGATACCCGCGTCTCCCTTTGCGTACAGTTAGGTTTATAGTTGTTTCTTGTGGAACTGTTCATTTTTCCGGGAAGTATCATATTTTCTATTCTAGGACCTTAAGTACCTACATACCAAATTACATCAAAAGGTCTGTCTTTATGGGGTAAGTGGTAACAAATATGTACACAGACAAACACACCCTCACACACTCTTTTTCTAACAAAAAGAACCTTGGATACAAAATCAAAATTAATTGACAAGAAACTTTAGAGGGGAGAAAGATAGTGCTATTTAAAAGTTTAAGGCGTTATGTGTATAGGTTTTTATTCCAAAATATATCTTTTATTATATTTTCTTACGTAAAGGATAAAATATTAACGGATATACCTCGAATTTTTTGAAAGTATATACCTCTATTTCCTTTTATAAGCAGTGACTTGGACTGTTCACATCATCTTCAGCATCAATCAGCTTAATTCCGCCCGGAATGTTATAAACAATACAGGGCATACGCTCACAGAAATAATAAATTAGGTAATATATTACTATATAAATATTTAATTCAAATTAAATGTATATATTTTGATTCAGATTTTGCACGCTCGCTCTAAAACGGTGAAGGAAAACATCGTGATGAAACCCGCTTACGCGCTTTGGAGTGGTAGGCTCTGGCCGTGGTTTTAATACCACCCACCGAACAAAGCCATGCCGACCAGCGACCTAGTCGTGTTTCGGGATGATGTTCGGTGAACCATCGGGGAGACGGGTCTGAGCAGCCACTCAACTGCCGTCTCTCTCTAGATCTATGTGCTCCATTTAAGGCCACATCATCGCTTCACATCAGGCGAGATAGTGGCCAAACATAAATATATTAAGCGAAAAAATAATAAAAAATATAGTACTTTTTATTTGATTACGGTGCTATTTTATAACAATACGTCAAATCCGTGACTTTACTATAGTTATAATACAATGCAATACAATACAAAAATGCTTTGTTGTACACCATAACAAAAAATATCAAGTTACACGAATTGAATTAAAAACTACAGTACAAAGAGCGGACTTATCGCAAAAAGCGATCTCTTCCAGTCAACCTTCGTATCGGTATCTTTATTCGTAACATACATTAAAATAACTATTATTTTTAGGGTTCCGTACCTAAAGGGTAAAACGGGACCCTATTACTTAGACTCCGCTGTCCGTCCGTCTGTCTGTCTGTCCGTCTGTCACCAGGGTGTATCTCATGAACCGTGATAGTTAGACAGTTGAAAATTTTACAGATGATGTATTTCTGTTGTCGCTATAACAACAAATACTAAAAAACAGTATAAAATAAATATTTAATATATACAACAAACGTGATTCTTTTGCCGTTTTTATAGATAACGGTACGGAACCCTTCGTGCGCGAGTCCGAGTCGCACTTGGCCGGTTTTTAGTAACGGTTTTCAGCTGAAATATGTTCAGCTTAAATACGTAACTTTTGCCTAGTACGGCCGTGAAAGTAACACAAAGGACTCTCTTTACATAAGCTATAGCAAGTTCCATACGAGTGAACTAGGCTAGCCTTTCGGAAAGTTTTACAATGGTCGTTTCGTGGCGGCGTTTTGCAGCTGTTTTTCCGATAGCATTTATGGTAGAATGATTTCGATGGTCAATCGAGGGGCTCTTGGTTTTTCTCGGGCTATGAAGTTTGAGAATGTATAAACTCGTACAAGAATTGTGAGACAGCATTTCAATGGAATACTGGTGGTAGGTTTCTCGTATGCGAGAGGCCGTCTGGGTGGGTACCACCGCTTTGCCAGTTATTCAGCCGCCAAGCGGTAGTGCGCAAGCATTACTGTGTTCCGGCTTGAAGGACATTGTAGCCAGCGAAATTACTGGGCATTATGAGACTCAACAGCTAATTGTCTCAGAGTGACGAGCGCAGTACAACGCCGCGCAGGATTTTGCAAAATAAAGTGGTGCTGTTATTGTTATGGGCTGGCGTATTGCTTACCATCAGGCAAACGACCAGCTCGTCTCGTCATTAAGTTACATAAAAAAAAAGAATACCTAAAACATGCAGCAAGAACTTGCTTGAACATGGATAGTGTAAACTGAATTCCGGTACACTGTTATTATAAAAAACGCTATCAATCGAAGTCCGATATTACTCAACTCCGATAATACTTTAAGCGACCGGACAATAGTTAAGATATTTAGTGTATGGTGTACGTTCTTCGTTGTATCGTAGTTTGCTTTTAGTTTTTGACTTTAATTTTTTTATGACAAAGAAGCGAATACTACTAATTGATTATCAGATAAGTATGAAAATTATACTAACGTATTATTATTATTTAGAGCCTAAAGAGTCCCACTGCTTGGCAAAGGCCTCTTTTCATTCTTCCACGTTTCACGGCTCTTCGCCATTGTCGTCCAGTCTTTCGTGAAGGAGTCCAGGTCATCCCGCCATCTCCGTCGAAGCCTGCCGCGGGGCCATTGTTAGGGGACCACTCTGTTGTAATTTTAGCCCAAAGTTCGTTCGACATGCGGCAAATGTGTCCAGCCCAGTCCCACTTCAAGCCGGCAGCTTTTTGGGTAACGTCTATAATTTGAGTTTGGAAGCGCAGTGTGGTGTTTTTAATGCGATCCGTAAGTTTCACTCCGAGGATACTGCGCTCCATTGCTCGTTGGCAAACCTGGAGAAACCTCTGCTGAGCAGTCAACGACCAGGTTTGGGCGCCGTATGTGAGGATCGGTAGTATACACATGTCCATGAGACTTACGTATACTTTCTTGAAAATATATTGTTCTACCTCTATAGGTATCCTTTGTTAGCACATGTGTTATATATTTTTGAAATGGTATTTTGAAGTTCTTTAATTTGGTTTCTTACTGTTTTTATTGTTTTGTTCAATATTTTATAGTGTAATAACCATTGCCTGTATATTAGGTTAAACCTATGTACCTATAAGAGACACGGCCAAACGAACCCAATGATACCTCATATAATTTTGTAGTAATCGGTCAAGTGCTATAGGGTCTTTGAGGGAACATAACAATGTAACATAATAATGCGTATGTATAATATTAACATATTATGCATATGCTATACGCTGCTAAAATCATAAACCTCCTTATTTTTCGCTGTAGCCGGATAAAAAGAAAAAATATCATACTCTTCCTCGATCTCCGTGATATAATAATAAAATTAAATTCATAAAATCGAAATAAAATTTTTACCCAATACTTAAGCCGCTACTGGCCTGAGAATGACACTTTTCAGACAAGATGACCCAGATATTTATATTTAATTAAACATACAATTCAATAGATGTCAACGAAACTCGACTACGTTAAAACGAGAGTCATGGCCTGTACATAAGGATATATTTTCCTCGTGTAAAATATTATTCATTCTCCCTTGTAAAATATTATTCATTCATTTATATTGCATTAATTGTACATTCATTACATTTAATTACATAGAGGTCATGAAGTGCAAGATCTACAAAATATATTTTTCCATGACATAAAAAGAAACTGTTTTGGTCTTAACTCGCTTACTTATTTAAGACTCGTATTTATAAATTCAGAACTGAATCTAGACTCAGGAAGAGTATAAAAGTCAAGTTTTGTTCGTTAAACGGAATTGTCTACTATGCAAACCAATACCCACACCCACACCCACACCCACACCCACACCCACACCCACACCCACACCCACACCCACACCCACACCCACACCCACACCCACACAACACACTCATCCACCCACAACGCACCCACTCATTGAGTTCTATACAAGTCATTGCTCTACACTACACTCGCATTCTCATTGCATTCTCTATAATTATTACTTTCAGCTATATATAATTATTACTTTCTACTAAAAATGTCACAAAAGATACTATAAAATATATCGTTATGTGTTTGATCAATTTGAGGTTAAAAAGTTATTAGTGTCGATGGGCTCGAATCATCGATTTATTTTTATTTGCTGCTCACTCGAGCCGCAGTAAAAAATAGATCAAAGCCGTTCTTAACTATTAAGAATTGCTCAATTTAAAAAAACTTCTGTCTATGTCTTCATTTTTGTAAATTGTTACATTTTATAGACTGTAAATAAATACAAGTACTTGTATCATTATTTAATTTCATTATTAATCTAAATTAAATAGTAAAGAGTGTAGAAGTCTATTATGTATAATTATTTACGTTGTTTTACGCATATACCCTAGACCTAGACGTATATACATATACCTCAAATACATCAAATTTACTATATTTCGATGCTTAGGTAGGTATATCATATAACAACCACAAATTATGAACTCCTTCTAAATATACTCGTTTAATTAGTATGTAGTAGGTGCATATACTTAACTCTACCTATATCGACATACTTAGGTAGTTAGGTACTTACGAAAGAAGCAATGCTTAGCAAATTAAAAGTTACTGAATTCGAGATCTTCGAGGCACAATAAAATTGTAGATACATATTATAAAATTAATCACATGATAATGAAATAGTAGCTATGTCACATCAGCGTACCGCATGTCATGTCATGTCAAGTTTGTTTAACCTGAATAATATTTGAGAGATTTCTTTTGATGCTTCTATGTTGTTTAAATAGATTTTGACCAATAGGCAGTCACAACAATCATGACAGCGTTGCCCTAGATCGTTTAATTTGCAGGTGTTTGGGCCTTGGGCACTGAGAGAAATTGAAATTGAATATTATTTAGTAACTTTTAGTCTTAAACTTTCCGCGTTTTCAACACAGTCTATGATATTGTTTTTGCAAACGCCATCGGACTTAGATTTATATGACCGAGGTTAGCAATAATGTCCCATGCAGTTTCCGTTTTGTGTCTATATTGCACATTTTTTTATATCTGTACTTGTTTAGTACTTACGGTATGCTCGCATAGGAAATAAAACGATATGTAACCTTCTTATGCTATTTTGTGACGTAAGAAAACATTTGTAAACTTCGGTTTGGAACTTCAAGTTTACTCGTGACTTGACAGAATTTATTTAATATCGGAGTGTACCTCACAACAAGAGGTGGGCGGCTTTAAAGACGCTGCTTCGAAGCCGCCAGTCGCTTCGTAGCTTTGCTCGCGTTGCGTAATAACGCACACCTCCTGTTTACAGTCAACATAAATCTCCGAGTCCGCAAGCTACTCGACTTTTATAATCAATTACCGACGCCGATCACTCGTTCCCGAACGCCATAAATATTCAAGAAGTAACTGAGTTGTTTGCGCTGAGTCGTTTGCGGCACCACTTTAATTAAGCCAATTGATTGGAAAGCATTTCATCACGGTGAAGGTTACGATTACGACCCATTAATAGAGGTAACAAAAGAAATGACTCACGTTAAACCCGCATGTGTGTTTGGTACGTTTTGTAAACTATTATACAAACAAATTCTATGATTGCCTTCCGACCCCGCCTTTGGCAATCAAACAACGTAAATCCTCTAACTTTTAATAGTTTATGTTTTCCCGACGACAACTAACGTAACATGGGTACATTCCTATTTTATTTGAAGTAGTTATTACATCTGTAATTTTCATGGTTAAACTTTTGTAGTGTAAATTAAAGGTTACAACCTAGTTAATAACAGTTGCCGGAACAAAGGGTAGAAGCTCGGGAGATTTCGTTCTCCTTGTTTAGAAATGTGTCGCGTGTCGTGTATGAATAAATCATATGAAGAATAACCTATCATCTTTTATTTCCACTTATTTACTTTCCAAATACTTTCACTTATTTACAATCTTTAAATAATTAGCAAAGGAAACACATTTTATACTCCTAGATACGTTATTTTTGAGATTTTCTTATGTTTCGATGACCGTATCAACATCTGAGCGAGTGTGGCTCAGTGGAAGCATGTGTGACTTTCGATCCGACGCACCCGAGTTCGAATCCAATTGGCCTCGCACAACTGACTTTCTAAAGTTATGTGCGGATATAACACTCGAACTAAAAACCGTGAAGGAAAACATCGTGAGGAAACCGTCAATTATTGTTTATTTGTCCAAGAATTAATCACAAAAGTTCAAGGACATGTGACATTCACCAACCCGCACTGGGCTAGCGTGGTGGATTATGGCCCATACTCTCTCTATGAGAGAAGGCCTGTATCCCAGCAGTGGGAACGTGATGGGCTGATGATGATCAACATCTGAGTCCTCTGAATTAAAAACACCTTTGTTACTTCAAACAAAACATTTCTCTACCTGTTGTACTTATAAAAAATGAAGACATATAAAGTAGGACCAATCTCGCCTAAGATAAAATGCGCTACCACCAAAATAAAGCTGAGTAAGTGGGTGAAGACTGCCGAGTCATGTACCTATTTAACGTAAGAATTAAAATCTTAATATAGCTCTTAAAAATATTTTGCTACAATGGCACATAATACTTAATAGTACCAAATGGTTAGTGATCCTTGTCTGCCCATAATCCAAATTAGATTGTACTCGTATATGCATGAAAAGTTGCTCAATTTGGGGACATAAGCATGACTGATTAAAACCAGAAGCTGTCAACTGATATAGACAAATACACTCGAGAGCAATGAATCCGGGTCACTTAAAGAATCCTAAAAATCTCGGAAACTAAAAATGCTAGGTTAATGCAACAAATTGTATTTAATAGACAATGTAATACTCCTTAAATGAAGGTATTAAAACTTCTTAGTTATTGTAAAGTTATATCATAAAAAAATCAAATTTGAAAAAGGGCCACTTTCGAAGATGGAACTACGAAATTACAGCATTTGGTTTTGCTTTTGTTTGTAATCTGTCATTTATGTGGGTACATAAACCATGTTGATAGTGCTCTATATTCATTATTCAAGCTGAAATTATGTCGCTTACGCCTGAAGAATGCACCAGAATACTTACAATGCTGGAAACCGGCCGGAGTCAGCGCGATACAGCCAGGACTGTCGGTGTGTCGCTGTCAACAGTACAAAGAGTTCTCCGACGTTACGAAGAAACTGGTTCTAACCTACGCAGACCAGGAACGGGCAGAACCAGGTGTACCACAGCACGAGAAGACCGATACTTGGTGAACACCATGCTTCGAAATCGCTTTCTCACAGGAACTGAACTCACCAATCAGTTTCGACGCCTCGGAGGAAGTAACCCAAGTGCATGGACAGTAAGACGTCGGCTTGCTGAATCTAACTTAAAACCCCTTAGACCTGCAAACGGCCCTAAACTGGAGCGTGGGCATCGTATTTCGAGACTAAGATATGCCCAGAGCCACGTAAATTGGAGTATTGAAGATTGGTCAAAAGTTATGTTCTCCGACGAATCAAAATTTATGCTCTACAAGCACGATGGAAGACACAGAGTGTATCGAAGACCAGGGGAAAGATTCAAGCAAGCATGCATCGAAGAAAAAGTAGCCTACGGTGGTGGGTCTGTACTTGTGTGGGCCGGAATTTCTTCTGAAAGTCGCACAGAGCTGGTGATCATAGAAAACGGCTCTTTAACTAGCGTAAGATATGTGGAAGAAATCCTCAATGATCACGTTGGTCCATTTATGGTCAATTTAGGTGAGGATGCTATATTTATGCATGACAATGCCCGACCTCATACAGGTAGGATTGTGAATGACTACCTTCAAGAGATGAACATTACTCGTATGGAGTGGCCAGCGCGCAGCCCGGATATCAACCCGATCGAGCATGCTTGGGACGAGCTAGGCAGATGCGTAAAACAACGAAACCCTCCCCCAATCACGCTTCGTGAGCTCAAAATTGCTCTCACAGAGGAATGGGAGAATATTCCCCAAAATCGTATAAGGAACTTGGTGTACAGCATGCCAAACCGCGTAAACGCAGTAATGGAAGCACGAGGAGGCAATACGAAGTATTAAAATGCAAGAAAATCGTAATAAAGTTCAAAAATTTCATGTTTCCTATTTTTGTTTTAAGGAGAGATCAGCAGTTTTTTTCTTTATGTAATTTTGTGTTAATAAAATGTATGGTGACTCATATTTTTTTTACTTTCATTTAAGGAGTATTACATTGTCTATTAAATACAATTTATTGCATTAACCTATCATTTTTAGTTTCCGAGATTTTTAACATTCTTTAAGTGACCCGGATTCATTGCTCTCGAGTGTAAAATAAAGTTTACTTCTCCAATGTCACCTAAAATACTCAACGCATGAAACACGTTAGGCGTTTTATTTTCAACCTTTATAGCCCGTTTTACTTCTAGTAGTATATATGGATATTTTTTTGCATTATGCTGAATGATAAAAACTTTGTTTAATTAGTACACGTTTTATTATCTGGTTAGATAAAGCAGGTATATTCTCTAACGACACCGCGCCCCTAAGTGCTAAAGTTCCCCGAATTAGAAGGCTAGGATAGCAGACCATAATTTGTTTGGGTGTTGTTACTGGTAGGTTGTATATAGGTATAGCTATGTACCTCCTGATAGGACTCCTGAGTAGGTAACTATCCTAGCCTATGTCATTTATATGGACGTAAGTAACGTTGTTCTCTTATAGGTTTCACAGTTACGCATAAAGTAATTGAGACTTAACATAATAATAGGTATAGTATATAACAATGAACTAAATGTTAAAAGATTTTACATTTTGGGAAAACCCAAGTTCAAAGTACCTTAAGTAAAAGTCAACACTGCTATTGAACTTCTAAGAATCCTAAAAGAGGTGCATACTGTAACGAAGACAACTACCTAACTCTTGTGTTGCGGAGTGTTACAACTCATCAGTTCCTCTAACGGTTCCAGACAGACGTAAACTGTTATCACTTCCAATGTTGTGTTGATCAGTCCGCGGTCCGCACAAAGAAGTGAGCGCGGTAAAAACATGCGAATGTTTATTTGCGGTACACGGGGGACGCGCGACGCACGCGCACGCCACGCCGAGCAACCGCGCCGCGCCGCCGCACCGCACCGCGCCACTTCAGTTGTTTCTAGAGAACCTGTGCGACCGCGCGCGCATTTTGCTCTCAATTCTTTATATATCGCGAACCACATGCACTCCATAACGATACCAAAATGTCCCGAGATCACAGCAAGCAGAGAAGGAACGAACACCTTCTGAAGAACCTCCCGACAGAAGTTTTACTGAAAGCACGTAGCACACTATTCTCACTGAGCGGCGCGCTGAAACCAAAACATGAACAGCAACGGCCGAAATTAACGAAGCAGGAGCTGAAAGAAAAGAAGAATCACGAAAGACTGAAAAGTAGTCGATCGGAACCGGAGTTCAGTGAAGTTCGTAAAAAACACAGAAGTCGTATCGACGATGGTGTCAATCGTGAATATGTAAGTGGTGCGAGACCAAGACCGATGTCCGTCGGGACAGGCAAGCAGTACGATAAGGAATTAGAAGATTTTCGATGTGGAAGTTTTTCAAGAGATGTGTCACCGATGCCTCAAAGAAATTTTGATCCAACCGAAGAGGTGTGCTTGCAATCAAGACTCGTTATTCCCGTCGCCGAAAGACTGAGTAGTCAAGACGTGCACATGCAAGATGTCAACGAAAGACCACGAAAGAAGTTATCATTTCGGGAGCCAGAAATAGTGATATCCAGTGATCGCAACGGGAGCGTCAGTCTAGGGCGCTCCCACAAACTCATGGGTGTCAACAGCCTCACACGCCGGCCGAACAGAGTATCACTAAGATCCGAACCGATTTCTTCCAGTTTAGATGGAGTAGATTCTGATTTAGAGGTGAGTCTTAGATGTACGTATCGTCTCGAACAAGCCGGAACTTAACAAAACCCAGTATGCGTTCAATCAAACAATGTAATAGAGCAAAAACAAAGTCTTCTTGTGTACCTACAGTTAAATTTCAGAGCACTAAAATCATTTGTCAACGTAGTTATTATTACTCGAAATTAGCCTTCCCAATGACTTCATTTATAATTAACCCACTGGAACCATCATGTTCAAATCAGTGAAACCCGAATGGCATGTACTAAGAGACGTTAATAAAGCTCCGCAATTACGTCAACCCGGAGGAGAGGTTCCAAGTCGTAATATACATAAACGCTAAGAAATAAGTGGAGTGATGCGGTAATAATGGTGATCATTGACCGAGCGGCAGCTGGTGTGTATGATATACCTAACTGACGGAATTGTTCGATGTTTATTTTGATTTACCTCGGCCCGTTCCAAGGACTGCCGAATGCGGAAGCAGTTCTTTTTTTATCGAGCTCTCCAGTGACATATCGGCGTATTATTTGACTCTGCCATGATGTTCAGTCCTCGGGAATATTTATTTGGGAGACTTTAGTAAACTGCCTATGTTTTGCGCGAGGTATTTTGGAACTGCCGCCTCCGACGTGTGAATTACGCACTAGAATAGTTACCAAAACACAGTGTTGCTATCATTAATTTACTGGATGCGTTTACGTTCTAAATCAACATACAAGAGCTAATGGAGTGAAAATGTATAGGTCAAGTATGTGGGTAGATATATAAAACACTCCAGTACAGATCCCTATTAAATTTATTGGGCAACCAGAGAAGGTAGCATCGGCTGAAATTAAGCCTTTATTTTAATTAAGATATAAGTGGTTATTATATATAGAGCTCCAAAATCCGCACGTTCTCGAATATCAAACATCCATACATTAGTATTCTGCGTTCCAGACAGTACTTAAAATATTTTCAAGCAAATTGTACCTAGTAATAAATAATTGAACTCAAACTTTGAGGGTGATCTAAATTCTGCTCCATTTACGTTTAAATTAAACTTTTTTATTATATTTCGGTAAGATTAGTAATATTTAACGTATTCCAGTGAATCAGTGTTCAATGTACTCGTAAATATAAGTTTTCGATTTGTAGGTACGTTTATTATGTTAATTAATTTATAGTTATAACTGATAAAAATAAATGATGAAAAGATAAATTGGACTTTGATTGCGTAGTTGACTTTGAGCTATTTCGGTTTCGTTTATTTTAAACTAACGACCCGCCCCGGCTTCGCACGGTTATTATACATATAAATCTTCCTCTTCAATCACTCTATCTATTAAAAAAAACCGCATCAAAATCCGTTGCGTAGTTTTAAAGATTTAAGCATACATAGGGATATAGGGACAGAGAAAGCGACTTTGTTTTATACTATGTATGTAGTGATAGTGATTATACTTTGATAATTTTTTAAGCATGAAGTATTTTCTTAGAAATTTGAGAAAATAAATTGTTAGTAAGCAACCATATTCTAGTCAATTACTTTTAGTTATAATTACTGTTTAGGTATATATCTTAATCTGAAATTAATGATCCGACCAGAGTTAGGTTAATTTATAATGCCTTTAATTTTAAATAAGTCCATTAATTTAGTCCGCAGCATTTGTTTATAGAAAATTAAGTAAAACTTCCATCTTTCCATAGTGTGCTCTAGTATATCCCTGCCTTTTTAATGCCTTGTTCTACATATTTTAGTCGAGGAACAATATTTATTTAACGCCGGGTTTTCTCTAAACATAATAATTTACGCAACCAATTTAAAACAATGTGGCTATGATATTATAATTAAATATGCATAAACATCATAATATTGTATTCCATTTTGGTAAACCTACGCATCAACATTTCGTACTTCTATTTTTATTTATTACATTAATGTCTATAAAGTACCAAATTGTGTTTGAAGATATTCCGTGATGTAGTATAAAATAATGTATGCATAATTTAGATTCGAAAATGTCACTATGGTATTCTGAGCAATATCTGAATTGAATAAAAGTTTCTCAACTAAACTTACATACTCTCGTTGATACCATACGAGTATTGTACCGCATATCGTTCAAAATTCAAAAGTTATTTCATCAGTTTGAGCATCACAGACGTTAGGAATTTTCCGACCTCCGTGATCAAACCATCAGAATAAGAACCACTACCACTGAATTAGGTAATAGTAGGTACTACTCCACTACTAGATGCGGCAAGAAACCGGGGGGCATTTTTTGAGAACTTTTTTTTATGCGTGCCCTTTAGGTCATTGACAGAAACGAAATTTTTCAAATATCTTTTATGTAATTACTAACTTGAATTGTAGTACTAATAAATAAATATATTTGAATACAAACTTCTTCCTCAGACCTTACTCCAAGTCGTACCTTACTCCAGGGTGTACCTTACTCCAGGGTGTACCTATTAGTATTCATCGCAACTTCTTCGTTTAAAATATCAAATGAAAAATACATATAAAACATAACTGAAAGCACATGTCTGTAAAGCATGCGCAGGAAACGTAACAACCACATTTTATGTGCCTTTTGGTTTCCTAGAAAATCTTTCTCGGCTACACTCACACCTCGCTATATTAAAACTGTCATCAGAGCAGTTACATAAAGCATAGAATTTTCGCATTAAAATGTCAGTATTTTGAGTTATTTTCACAGCACATCGTCTTATGCTCGATTTAAATATACGTTGGTATGTGTATACATATATTATGTGTTTCGAAGGGTTCTCGTACTTCATCAATGTCAGGCTAGGACCATGTGACCTTTGATTCGTGAATTCGACCCTCCTTGCTGAAGGGTTATCGTCATTCGTCGCATATCGTCGATCCCATCCTAAATTGTTCCACACCCGGCCAATGGTCTAAATCTTTCTTTTTAGTAAGTAATCCCTCCACATAGTTGACATAACAATACGCTATTGCAGTCAGAGATACGTATCAACGTGAAACGAAGTAACAACGTTCTCCAATCTCTTTGACGGAATTGTTGTTTCAGTTGCCTTCGATAAGCACTCGCTTTGCTTGCTTACTCCCAAACTCTCAACTTGAGTTGTTTACAAAATATATACATAATTTTGTTGTAACAGGTGGTCGCCGATATCGATATTCAGTTTGGGTTTTCTCTCTCACTTAGAGATTAACCCGTGGCATTATGAATAGTGTGATTTACTGCGAAAGGGGCGTACTCGGTAATAAGCACGCGTCTGCGCTTTATTTACCAGGACGTCTTCGAGTCAGCACGTACAGAAGCTTTTATCCTAAACCAACCGCATTTCTTTGACCTCACTGTGGATAGTGACGATGCCAACAAAAATAGACGACTGACGTGTTCACGACTATGAGGTAGAATAAAATTATGATCGGCATAAAGGTCTTTGTCTTGGCCTGACCATCATCATTTTAATTTTGTCGCAGCTGAATCGCGAATGTTGAATTACGAAGATAATTAAACTTGCAAGCATTTTAGATACACATTAAATTACATTTTGCTGTTCACTGAAAGAATTGCAGCCTACTAATATTATAAATGCGAAAGTTTGTGAGTATAGATGGATGAATGTTTGTGACTCAATAACCCAAAAACGGATTTTGATGAAATTTGGTATGTCTATGTAGGTTTTTTAGGTCCTGGAAAAGACACAGGCTACTTTTTATCCCTGAAAACTACGAGTGCAACCGCGAGAGCAGCTAGTATAAAATCATTACTTGCATGTGAATCTATTACTAGAATTTTGAGTGTATGAAAGAATTACTACATTCTCTGTTAGTTGTATGTCGTTGGACATTTTTAACCTTTGTTTCGAACCACAATAGGTATGTCTTTAACCATTTCAGTTTTATTATTACGTCATTACATTTATAAATTGCTTGAACATTATGACTAAAGTACAGAAATTTGATGCAGCTGAGATCGCAAGTAGACAACTACTTTCGATCTAAACTGCATCATATTTCTAACTTATCGGAAGGAAGGAAGGAGGAATCTGAGAATTCTTGTATTGGAAAACATACCTACCTTTATAAAATTGAATCTTATCACTGAAACAATACATTATTCATAGTCAATAATATCGCCAGGTCTGCCAGCGGACAAACGAGCGCAGCATTCCCGGCGTTGGATCGCCTTACTGCGATCCAGGATACATATAAGATGTGAGCTAAAAAGCATCTAACCTGAAATGGTACTAGGCTGGACTTAGTTGATAAAATTGTGCCGCCCAAAACTCATCAGACATTTTGCGGCAGATCTGAGATGGCAGAAATAACACGACTCACGCCTGAAGTTACTGATCCACTATAGCACTGGACATATATAGAAGTTAAAAGTACATACTTAGCACCTTTGTAGGAGTGGTTTCTCTGTTTATATATGATTACGTAAAATTGGAAAAAAACACCTTTGTACTTTTAATAGCAAATAAAAAAATATATGAAGTTCAATTCTAGTCCATAGTCATTAAATTTATTATACAATTTCTCCACTAATAACTCACAAAGAGCCGCCCGAAAGTCAAAATGGATACGTACAAATAATATATAATGGTCAATATCGCCTACAAAAATTTTGTTAATGTATTTCGATCATCTATCAGTGTCAAAGTTTGTTATTATGCGCACAAATAGGCTTGGAACAGCATTTCGCAAAGTTGAATGATTGTTTTGGAGTAGCAACGAGTTTGTCAACTTATCAGAGGGAGATTGATGTGTCTGAAAGGTGCGAGTTGCAAATGTCTTCATTTTGACTCTACTATTAGGTTATCATATACATTATCCGACTTTATCAGTTATTATATGTATTACTTATACCTACAATTTACTAAAACTTATTTATGTTTTAAAATTACTATCTATGCAGCACGCTGTTTGATGGATTAAAATGTTTATCTTCAAATGGACATTTCATGTGCTATAAATTGAAAAGTTTGACCGGAGTTACAGAATAAATAATAGTGCCCAGATTGCAATAAATTCTAGTCTTACACTGTTGTCATCGATACATCGAGCACGGCAGAAGTATCGCTGCTGTCTGCCGCTACAGTCTACTGCTCCCCCATGCTCACCTTTGCCTTCACCACAGTACGGCCTTCATAGCCATTTTTAAGATAGAGGGCAGAGCGCGCGCAGCTCACCAACATTTCAACCGTGTTTATTATCAAGTTCAAACTTGGTTGAATGGTCGTGGTTTGCAATGTGGATGCAGGAAAGCAGGATTGCAGTGCTCTCTAGCTTGCGGCCAGTTTAATGGGCAAGCTTGTCTTAATGCTTTACCATATCTGAGTGATATCAATGAAGACGGCACTTTTGACCCCGAAATCCTGGAAGAACTAGAGACAAATGTCGTTGAAGACGAGAACAGAGAGGCATTTGAAATTTTACAGCGACTGGAAGACGATGATGATGAAGAAGAAAAAAAATTAAATTAGAACGTGTAGTTCTTATTTTTATTCAACTTTTTAAATTTCAACTTTCATGAATGTATAAAATGGTACTTTTCAATAAAAACATTAATTAAAAGTTTTTTTTTTATTTAGTTAGGAAGTAATTAGTATAATTAAGATTAGAATTAAAAAATAATTAAAGTATTTCCCTTTTTTCCGGAGCTGGCTATGACAATGAATCCATTCATTGTCATAACAGATTCCAGGAATTCATCACGCATTATCCAACCCCAATTCTGAGGTTCTAAAACCAAGTCTGAACTTGATAATAAACACGGTTGAAATGTTGGTGAGCTGCGCGCGCTCTGCCCTCTATCTCAAAAATGGCTCAAGATATAAAAAAAAGTTTAAACAAAAGTTGTAGAAAATTTAATGTTCTACAATATTTATTATACATACAAATAGAATAAAACCCATAGGAAACGAGGAATTTGCAATAAATGTGTAATAGTAGAATTTTTTACCTTTGACCTTGGAATATCTGTAGTCGCCAACACCCCACGATAAGTTGGTTTTGAGACAAGTTTTAGGGTGCCAAAATAAAGGTTTATATAACTTTATAGCTGACTTTCTCTTATTCCGCGGCAAAACCCCTAATTTTCCTGGACTATCACGCGATGTCTCTTGTGATACGATCAGAGACGATTACTACTATAATTGCGCAAACAGATAGAACATGTTACATAAATATGACATGTGGCAAATGCACTGGAACTAAAAGCTCACG
The DNA here is from genome assembly GCA_951640565.1 of Petrophora chlorosata. Lineage (NCBI taxonomy): Eukaryota > Metazoa > Arthropoda > Insecta > Lepidoptera > Geometridae > Petrophora > Petrophora chlorosata. The sequence continues at coordinate 14,512,545 of OX621188.1, read as the reverse complement.
GTTCGTTTCGTTACGATGCTACTCTATCGTACATTTATAAGCTTCTGTGACAAATAAAAACAGATTTTCTTGTTCACTTGGAACATATTGTCATATTAGTGTCAATTTATGTGGAAGAAGCGCTCGAGACGTGACAAGTAGAGCGAGAGCTAATGGCCATTTCGACTAAATCATTTTAACAAGAAAGTTTTCTCTGCATTCAAATAGTTTCTAGAAGATTATATATACGAAGCGGATTTCTAAGAAATGGTTCCGCAAAGATTACGCACGAACATCGGATTTAATTAAAAAACGTAGGTACTTATTACAAATTGGTGTAAAACCAAAATTGTCTTCAAACACATTCAAAAGTGATTTTCTTATAGAATATATTTATCAGCTGAAGAAATTGCATTTTGGTATTAAGCACCATACTACTAATTAAGAAGGTAAATTTAAATTAAGAATACCAAAATTAGTGTAAGCGTTCCTTTGGGCTTAATATTGTTGCTGTAATTTTGTTACCACAATATCTACCCAAGATGCTGTAACAGCAGTTATTCGTCCTGTCATATTAAAAGTGTTTACGGAACACTTCAAAAAACATCAGAGTGCCGTTTCTCACGCTATCGGTGTCGTGATTCTGGAAATGCACGAGTAGCGTGATATCGCGTCAATGATCTCTGGCGGGTGTCCAAGGTCCGCTACTGAAGACGATGGATGTCGATGGTCTGGTATTCGCGAGACTTGCCCTACTGCGCCATGTTATACGAAATTAATGTTCAAGCTTTCCCTAATTCTATTGCTGTATGAGTTTGTTTATAATATATATAAATTCATATGAATAACATACCACAAAGAACCCTAGAGTTAAGTATCAGTGAAAACATAACGTCCTACTGAAAACTCGTCCAAATCAGCTCGTAGCTCGCCTTGCCGTCTACAGATCTGGTAGGTTAAGCAACGCGCGGTTGGGTTAAGTAGTAAACAAGTATAATGTAATGAGAGATTACCTACATTCAAATTAGATTTTCTTTCAACAAGCATTGCCTTATAGTTTATGGTAATAAAACGGGACTTTAAACATTAATTTAATAGTATTGCCTTTATTACTAAAACGATTCTACACATTTCTTAGTTAACTACTAACAAGGTGAAGTAAGATATTTCGTGTCTATAGATAAGATAGCAAAATGATCCAAAATCATTTTAACGCTATCCATATAAAAAGTTCGTAATACCACAGAATACTTAATAGTACCGGGTAATACTGTGTTTCTCCGTTTGATATACGAATTTTATAATAAAATTGCTAGAGCTTTATAATCCACTCCTGCCCATTTCACACAATTAAGGATGAACGTACACGTATGTTAAATAAAATTGCTCGTATCATCCTACCTGGCGAAGAGCAATCTATCGAGTATAATACCCGTTACCCATACGTATTTATTACTCGTTAGGAAATACTCACATATTATACTCGTACTGTATTTACAATAATTAATGATTTTCTTTCGCTGAAATAGACGTACCTGTCACATTAATGTGAATTTGTTTAGTAAATAGTATTTTAGAGAAGTATTATAGAAAAATATTATTTTAATGTCTTGGGATAATATTATTTTAATGTCTTGGCGTAAAGTATTCCGAACGTTTTTGCTAAGTTCGGTATTAAAATACTTATTGTTTCAAAAATGCCTCATTGTTTTGCGCATTATTTGACTTTTATCCTTCCTCGCACCTTTTACTTTATATATCGGGTTCCGAGTAGGTATTTACCTAAAAACACCTGTTTAAATCTATCTTAACCCGTATTTACCGGTTGCCCATCTCTATCTCGTATAGAGTAGGGTTTACATCTACAGCTTTTGTATGAAAACATTCGATCCGTGCGAACCATCAGGTGGTTCTAATACATTATTTACAACTCTTCCGATTTAAGCATACCTATGCGTTGAACCTGAATAATCTCTTCCCGTCCGTTATGTGATGTAACGAAGCGGAAATAAAACCAGATGTAATATTTGTTTTTTGATAAAAACAAAAGCGGAACCGTATGTTGTGCGAAAATGTTATTATTATATCAAAATCTATGGTTTAGTGTTACAGCTGCAATGTACAATCTGCTTATATTATTTAGGACCTCAAAAAACGTGGTTGCTGTTTTATTATACAAAACGAAGTAAAGATTTGGAAAGATTTTAAAAATACCGCACATATTTTGGGTTCTAACTATCTTACTTCGTCGGAAGCTCCGAACATACAACGTTCTGTCGCTCATCCATTCAAAAGCGTGTATGATAAAATGTTAAAAAAAATACAGTTGGCAGTTAGTAACTAGCGGTCAAAGCTTGCCGCTCCCTTCAAACGAAATAGCTATAGGCAGTTCTGCATACATACACAACATAACATATCTTAATCAATAAATAATCTAGTAATACGCTAGTGTTTTGAGGCGTAGGATTTTTACTTAGCATAATAATTATCCCGTGCACCCGCTCAAATTAATTTTGAGCCATGCAAAACTAGTGACATGCAACGCAACTAAATAAAATAATGTTATTGTTTTATTTTATTTTATTCAGAAAACATACAGTGATACATTTCTAAATTACTAATGTTAACATACATCTAGACACTATTTAAACGTTTCCGCATATTAAATCTCAATGTTTGTTTGCTACATACATTTAGAGAAATGAACAAGTAAATAGATAAAATATTTTTGCTCTGCTCCGCGCACCCCTTTCACCCACCCGCTAACATCTCCCCTCGCTCCCTTCTTACCGCGCAGGCGATACGCGAGTTAAACGGTCGGCCTATAAGATACAATATCATCATGTTTATACGACGATACTATATCATCATGTTTTCACGACGATAATATATCATTGGGTTAACAGGATGATACTATAGTATACGATGATACCTACTATAGTTTGTATCAATCAATCAATCAAGCGTTTATTGCGAATATAGGTTTTGCGAATACACATTGCTGTTGCAAAATATTAAGTACAACCATATTCAGCTTATGTAAACATGCAATACAATGAAACCTATTCTTTTAATATCTATATTCTAATTTATTATAAATTAATTTTTAAATTTTAAATTTATTTTTGTATTATTAAGTAATCACGCTATAGTCAAAGAAAACTAACTATTACTTACGTACTATAGTGATGTTAGTGCCGCGAAAGTGAGCCGATTTTAATAGTGTGTGTGATTCAGATGTACATACATTTTTAAGCCCATATAATATTACTAATTTCGAAATATTAATTAGGCTTTACAGAAGCCGTAACAAAAAGACTTGTGGAAGCAAAAACAGAGCTCCGTTACATTACATATCTAGTAGTATGTGTTGGAGTTTAAAAGTTAGAAGTATATTCGTAAACTTGTGTATTAAACAACAACGCTAGAATACTCAGTAAACGTTTCGGCTGATGTCACTTGAGTGTCTTTGGCAAGTTTTTCTTAAGATTAAACGGTGCAGCAGATAAATAAAATTGATCTGCATTATTCGCCTATTATTTCCACTGTAGTTCCATCAGTATGTACCCATGGTACAAGTCCTGGAGGGATGTACAAACACATCAGATACCTCGAAACATACTCGTAGTATCAGGTACCTAGGAATATTTTCGAGACATAATATAGGTCAACTTTTGTTTGGATCATTGCTAATAGGGATGAGGGCTAAGGATAAGGACGCGAACCGAGTTTTTATTGCCTAATTATAGGTCGAACCATGTCGTAATAGAGTTAAAACTATGCCGCAGAAGCCCTTGTGTTATATCTTACGGCGTTTATTAAACATGTGTCATCTCCCACGCTGTCGCAGCAGGCTTTTTATCTTTCTTTTGTGGAATATCTCGCGATACAGCGGTACGTACCCATTTCATGCTCTGTGTATATCAACAAACTTTTGGTTTTGTGCCATTATCACAGCACGTGCCTCGCTATATCATCTGGGATATATTTTTTTGCTTACAAATTATCATACTTGTTACTGAAATGTATGTTGCTCAATCGGTATCGGTTCCCATCACTGCACACTATAGTGACCTTTTTATTTAGATTTCTGTAGCTACCATCGAATATTTTACCGTCTGATAGCTATAACAACATAAAATATGTATTGTCACAGAATAAATAATGTACAGTGGAATATCATTATGATTAACAAGTTTTCTAGATCAAAACTAGATCTAGGCAGATCTGCTAGGTTAAACTACTTCGCTGCGCTTTGGTGACCGTTTGTGTGGTATTTACATCTGAGCGCTACCATGATTCGGAGGGCACGTTAAGCCTTCGGTCCCGGTTGTTATCTTAGGACAATAGTCTTAAGGCCATGTTGGAGGCCTTCGCGCGGCCCATAACTCCCACACCTACCAGGGTAGGCCACACACCCACACGAGAGAGAGAGAGAGAGAGAGAGAGAGGGGAGAGGGAGAGAGAGAGAGAAAGGTAGAAAGAGCAGTGAAAATAATTGTCCTTTGCTTTTTGGTTACAAAAATAAAGCTAAAACATTTCAGTAATATCTTGAAATATTCCTCTGCCTTGACATTGATCGTTTGGCGCGGCCACAGTTATAAACTATGTAATAACTCAGACTGTTTCAGATTGTTAATAAACGTAAACATATAAATGAATTCGTTAGAAAAAATTCTTCGACCTAAGAAGTAGCTTGTTTTTCAATACGAACATTTTTTTGTAAATCGATTTGAAATATGAAATAAATAATAATTGAGTTGTCGAATAAGCCCCTATATCTTTTGATCCGTTAATTACCCGATTTACCCGATAATAACGATGGATGAAAATCTGAACGGCTCATTTCTTTTTGTGCAGAGTCAAGCCATGAGGATCGTGCGCACGGTGGGCCAAGCGTTCGAGGTGTGCCACAAGATGCAGGTGAACTCACCAGAGCAGCCCGCGCCGTCCACGTCATCTGCTGCCGACGAGCCTGCTCCCAGCGTCAGCGACAACGCCGTCTCCAAAGGTTTGATAAGATCCTGGTGCCGCTAGCTACCCCAGAGCGGACCAGTGGCTTGCGTGAAAGACCCCGGTCCTTAGAAGACCAAAGCATTACTGGTAAAAGCCTTTCATAATTCCCGTTCACTTGGCCTCGGAAGCGGACTATTTCTAGCACGAGTAGCTATCGATATGTAACCGTTCTTAAAACATAGAAACACATTTTCCATCTCTTTTTTATCTCTATCAAACTGAATAGCGATCACGTACGATCTCTACTTTGATATTCGCATAATCTCTGTTTGCAGAAGCGATGCGGAATGCATGTTTGAGACTGCATTCCGATATTTGTTCGGTGTAATCGGTTCCGTTCCGATACTTCAGAATAATCCGAAGGTGCTCTCGATTAATTCAATTACAGGGTTGTCGAGCGACGGCAGTCTGCCGCCTGACCCCGCTGATTGCTAAGCCTCTTAGTACTTAGCCATTTGCACCTAGCATTTGCAATATTTTCATGCTCTTGCGAACTGAATCTCACAGCGAATTTGTGACTTTCCACCGGCGATAGTTTATAGTTTATGAATCACCGCGAAAATTTAATATTTACATTTATAGTCTGACATGTCTACAGATATAATCATTTTTTACAGGATTATAAATTATTTATCATACATTTGATGGTGACACGGCGGACGGGCTTCACTGTCACATGAGTAAATTTAATTGACATAACAGGGTAAATTTATGTGCCTTCAAACTTCTCCGCGGTTTCTTCGTTGTTTAATTAAATTTTAGTTGTGTGGGAGTATGAACTTGGCATTGACTTTAGTGTAGGCATTTTTAACATTTGTTATTTTTAATTTTATATTTTACGTCTTCTATTATTCAATTGAACAGTTTCGACAACCTTGAACGAGAAAAGCCTGCTCCTGTTGGACTTATCTTATAAAGGTGATCTCATAAACCTGCTGCGTAAGTCATAAAGGCAACGTTTACTTCGTCATTCTACGGACATTTAAAAATAAAAGAGTGTAAACTATACAAAGTAGGTATATATTATTATTCAATAAATGATATATATTATATATTTAAACATCTATACCTACTATTATAAAATTTGTAAAGAGCCAATTCTGTACATTGAAGATATTTTTGCAAAACCACTTGGGATGGACTATTTAGAGGATACTGAACACAAACCTATGGTTTTTAGAATTTTAGTCTGTTTGTTATCTATAGACTTGGAAACTGCTGAACGGATTTATATGCGGTGTTTTGGGTTTGGAAGCATAAGTCCCAACTTAGATTATAGGGTATGTTACATTAAAGATTGGATTGATTGATTGATAAAATTGGTTGGGTAGCTACGAAGATACAGAGTGACCTCTTAGTAGTACGTGCTTCCATATACTGGGGAGGGCTTGCTGAAATAGTTTAGGAAAAAAGACGACTATGGGCTTCTGTTGTCTACGCGGACGAAGTCGCGGGAAAAAGCTAGTAGGTACTCTATAAAATCCCAGTTCATCTCACTCTCATATCACATTATGACTATTTCAATGCATTATATGCGTCAAACTTTTATCAATAAGTTCAATTGTTGATAGTGACTTACACTACGGGCACTCTTAATTATTTGGTCGCAGAACCAAGCCACATTAAATTGATTTTATGTAAACATGATAAGAACTAACTAATGCAAAATTGTTAGTAAAATAGACTCTACCTTAGTACAATTTACTATCCTTATTGGGTTATCATAGAGGAATTAACAGCATTTGTAACTACAACCTACAATACTAGCCGCCCAATAGCTAGTACTCGTTGGGATGAGGGGCCTAAATCGGGTTTAAATCCGCAAAGCTTAGGCATTCATCCCAAGGGCCATCGTGATTCACGGAACTGGGTTAGTTTGGTCAAATTAGTAATTTATTATCATGGTGGCGCGATGTGCGAATGCAATTGCAACGTTCATAATCTATTCTCATACATATGATACTTACATATGATACGAGAAAGCATCAATTTGAAGCCTTCGTTTTAGTACAAATACAAAACATTATAAAATAGGCATATGATCCGATTGGAGTCAAGCCGCTTATAAGTCATTGCATATAAACAGAAAGGGTCTAAATCCATTGTTTTTAACTTTATTCGTTTATACCGAGTTTTTATTTAGGCCAGTCTCTGGGAGTGAATCGCCAAATAAACCGTTAGTAGATTATTTGTATGCTTTAATTGGAATTATTTGAACGAGGCAGATATAGATAAGCAAAAAGAGATAATACATATGTATGCCAGGCACATCCCGTCGTGGGAATCGAACTCGCAACCTCAGTGGTGTATGAGATTTATGCAAACCTGCCCAATCACTACACCACAGAAGCTGTCAATCATTAGTAGATTAGAAGTACCGAAGTCATAGTCTATTAGTCTATATAGGTAGGTATTTATTTTTGCATTCCTGGGCAAATATCTCTTTTAATCTCTTTCCCACACCCATATTCTACCCCGTACTACTAGAAGACTGCATAATTAAATATACTACTTGAATGTACTACTTCATGCATGAAGCATTGTTTGAGCACGCATTATTAGCCGAGGTACATAAACGCGCATTATAAAGCAGCGCGCGCCGCCGCCGCGCCGGCCCGCGGTCTCTCGAGCCCCATTGACGATTCCACATTGTTCCTCGTAGCGATGCTTGTGGGACTAGTTATTTTGGTTATGGTGATATAGGTAGTGCTCGTTCGTTTGTAAGCAAGAAATGTCTCGTTATGTTCTTCTAATTTATGAGCCTCGGAATGCTATATGTAGTAGATGTACTAATCCTAGCTTCTGTTTACAGTGGAACAGTAGAAATTAATTCTAGAATAAGATATATCAAAGTAATTGCGACGGGACAAATGTTTGTGCACAGAAAAAAAAGCGCAAGCATTTGTTTCGTGTCTGGGTGTTGTGGGACTGTCTTCATAGTTCCTGGTTCCCTAGATACGGGGAATCCTAGTTAGGGGTCAGGATCTATGTAAGTGATCGTTGGAAAAAAATAATAATAATTATAGACTTTCACATTAATGATAAAGTATTTTTGTATTGTTTCATTTTGATTATTTCACGAGTTGTCCAACCTGCTCTTGTATTGCCTTTTTAAGTTTTCGAAAGATATCTGTCTGTAAGAGATCGCTTGAAGCTATAATACCGCCAATCACAACCCTTAGTAAGGTTAATATCTTGCCTAGCTGCTATCCACGACTTCGTGCGTCTGGGATTGGTTATATCTCGTTCCTTCGGGAACCACGTTATTATATCCACCATTGTACACTTAGTTTGGCAAATAAATGAAGATGAATAAATTGGGACGAACATTCTATGTCCTTCTCTGGGCTACACACTACCTTTGTGCTAAATTAATAAGCCGCACAACTGCCGTCTCTCTCTAGATCTATGTGCTTCATCTTAGGCCACATCATCGCTTCACATCAGGCAAGATAGTGGCCAAACATGGATATATTAAGCGTAAAAAAAAAAACTTTCATCGAGATCTATTCATCCGTTTCTTTTGTAAGACAGACAGAGTTCCTTTCGCTTGTATAATATTAGTGTGGATACAATAACGACTATATTTCCTAGCTATTTCCATTATATTCCATTCTATTAGTTTCAGTTCACATTGTTCATATGCTATATTGTAATCAACAACTGATTGATATAAGTCTATTCAATACGTTTCATGATTAGATTAGATAACTCTTTATTGTTACACCACCAGAATAAAAACGTAAAGAAAAATAATAAACTTAAAACTATAGTACGTAGGTATTTAATAAAACGCCTAGGACTCACGTAGTTTATCAAATTAGTCGACCTAAGTTTGGAGCAGACGTTTGCGAGCTACGTGAGTCCTAGCCGTTTTATTAAATATTTATAATGTATCAAACTCACGAAAACATTCATATTAAAATAAAGTGTTATAATGGGCGGCCTTATCGCTCGTATCGGAAGAGACGTGGTTGACTGTCTATATAAATGAGTTTGATATAAACAAAATAATAAATATCATATACATAATAAAATTGTAAAAATATTTAAAATATATAACTATTGACAATATAAGAATGTATATATAGCTATTTAGCAGATACCTATGTCACAAGTCAATTCGTAGTGTAGGTTCTGCGCACCAAATTACAATCCAAGCATACTTAAGTTCCCTAGTGTCAAAATTGTATTAGCTACTGGAATGTCTGTTTTTTGGATATAATTTGTTTGGAATTATTTATTTGATTATACTTATAAATCATCAGTGAAATAAATAACTGCAAAAGATAAAATAAGGAGCTCGATAAACAGGCATCAGTTACATAGAGACGAAGAGTTATGAGATGAGACGATGAGATACTTCGAGACGGCTAGAAGCAATATCTATTCAATAAGCTTCAGTGGCAGTGCTGAAGAGCTTTGTCCGGGATGACGTCTTCAGCCACAGACGGACGGTGAGTAATCCGCAGTGGAAGCCTTTACTAACAATGGTTGTATTGAATTCTATTGCAAGTGAGAATGGATGGATAGATAGATGGATGTTTGTTACTCAATCACGCAAAAACCACAGAACAGATTTCAATGAAATTTAGTAAGTATGTAGATATTTATTTATGTAGATACGCCCTTGTGGTTTAAAATGTTGGTGTGCACTTTCTGTAATGAGCAATTATTTTTCCAGTGACTGCATTGTAACACTATCTGTTCCAAAAAGTTGCTGCCTTTATCTAGCGAAGTCAAAGCTTTCGACTCGTAGTTGAATTAATGTAAATTATATTAATACTACTAAAAGTTTGTGAAAAAGCCGACCTTTAGGGCTAGCAATTAGCATGCACGCTACGAAACCAGTTTGTCAATTTCCTTTACATTCTATCACTCGAGAAATGCGTCGACAAAACCCTATTGCGTTACGCACATTAGCGTAGTGTTAGCAAATTCTTCCAGTTTACGCTTATAATTATTACTAACAGTTTCCGATGGGATGGGACACACCAATGGGATTCATGTTTTTACTGCCTACATTGGAGGCAGCATCTAGACTTTAATCTTGTAAGCTCTACAAGGCACAGAACACAGCAAAAAATATACGTCGGGATCGATTTATGGGTGCAGTTAAGAGATAGATCCACCACATACATATAGATAAAATTACATAAATATAACTACCATCTTTGATGGATAGTCTCTACGAACATACGTCTTCATTATATCAATCAGTTGAGAGAGTACGTCTACTACGCCGACGCGACGTCAACAATTTTCTAAGATATCCATTACACTACGCAGGCGGTCAAATGATTTGAAAAATGGAAGTGAATAAACCTTTTTAAGGAACTTATGAGCCAGAAAAAATACTGCTCAATAATCTTCATTTGTTTTGCAATCGGTATCGTTTGAGTGATGGAATCAAAGAAAAAGTATTAAAAAATAGAATTCAAGCAAAAAGATGAACAATTAAACATATATACACTTCTTTTTTCTCAAAAGGCCGTTTGCATGTGTTAAAAAGAGAAAGCATTATGCGCATGGCACCATCTTTAAACCCTGCGGGCCACCAGCCAACGGGTGTGACGTTTGGTGATGTTTGGTCGATACCAGCTGGTATTTTATTGTGTGTAGTGGTTTTGGTGTTTTCCAAGGAATTTTGCGGGAAAAACATTATATCAAGCAATAAACAACAAGTAAATGAACCATGGCGTGTGTTGTGGTAGGCTGCAAGAGCCACGTCAGTGATTTAAAGCATAAACCAAGGGCTATAACATTTCATCGGTAAGTCTGATTTGTGTATTTCACCTCCTAATGCGAATATTTGTATGTGCTAGCCTTCTCGTACGTTTGAAAAGTATGTAAGTTACACTAGGTGCTATTTTAGCTTCACATGACGAGCAGAAGAATTCCCATATCTAAATAAACACGGATTTTTGCATACCGATCGACGTGTTTGGCATTTCATGTACTCGTCTAGTGATGTGGTAAAATTCACAACCATAGTATGAATATACTTAGATATGATAATAGAACAATTTTTTCAAGCGGCACACTTGAAAGTGCCACACTTGAATAAATTATGTTCTAGTTAATTTCGCAGTCTATATTTTTCATTTTTAACCGACTTTAAAAAGTTGGAGGTTATCTATTTAATTGTTTTTTTTATAATAAGTATGTTTGTTACCTCGGAACTCCGTCATTTATAAACTGATTTGGAAATTTCTTTTTGCGTTGTGTTTAGTGTGGATTAGTATAACAATGAAGTGGTTCCATATAAATTTCATCGATATATATATGACCTTGGACTTCGAAGATACATTGAAGTCGTTTTTTTTTATAAAATGTATAGTTGTAGCTAATTAATTATGTTAAATATATTTAGAATACTTAGGTTCTTGTTCTTGTTTTAGGTTCCCGGTGTTAGCAGAATTGCGAAACGCATGGATAAAAAACATGCAGAGGTCAAATTGGGAACCGACTCAATACCCTCGAATATGCAGTTTGCATTTCGACGAATCGTGTTATCTAGAAGGTTCCCAAAAAAGGCTTCTGCATTCTTATGCAGTACCAACAATGTTCTCAAGTCAGCAAGTATATACGCGACAGGTAATTACATATTGAAGTCTTATTAAAAAAAAATGGCCCACGGGTAAAATTTTTCAAGTCTAAAAAAGAACAAATTACTTATTGCTAGGAAGGGAGCGGGGCTCCCCCTCTACTAACTTTTAACATTAAATATCTTTGGACTTAAAATTTTTGGAAAATGTAATTCAGCTCAATTTCAGTATGTTAAGCTGGGTTGCTTGACATAATAAATAAAATTCAATCAATTGTAAGAAATTATTTGAACATTTATTTAGTGTATTCTTTTGTATATTCTTTTTTATAAGTATATTCTTTTGTTTGCAGAAAATACCTGTGAAGCGGAGACTTATAAGATGAGCTTCGCAACCTATACCTAGTTAATACTGATAGTAGTGGTCGCTGTAATTAATAATTAAAATAATCATAAATAATAATGAAATTATTCTTCATTGTATTGTATTGTATTGCATCCAGAACCGCTCGAATTTGCGCGGTGCACAGTTGTAGTCAGTGTGGACGCGTCTTGCCTGATGCACCTCTATGTGATACCTACTGGGTGTATCACATTATATTTCTCGTCCGACGCGTGCATGATACAATGCGTTTGTATCATGCACGCGTCGGACGAGAAATCAAAAGGAAACCACGAACTAAACACCCGATCAACTAAACAAACTTTTGATCGTGGACCGGAATGTAGGTCGGCTGGTGTGAAATAGCTAAAGTACGCTTTATCTAGCGCGAACGAAAAACGAGATAGTCTAAAGTGTTAATAAAGCATACACTACTTCCAAGCATACAAACAGTTCATCGTAACACGTCCCTTCCTTCAAAACTCTACACGAGAACTTTTCACCTCCGGTCTTACAAAAAAAATTTTGAACATTTTCTTATAAGACCGGAGGTCGAAACGTTTTATCGGTATGAAAATAGGACATCGCTAATGTACAATATATGTATAATCATTTGACAAGTAAGTAAATATAGACAAAGTGGAGACAATTGGGTATTTTTTGGGTATTGAGCAACTATAGTGGTCTCTTTTATTTCAAGTAACTTTTGTGATAAGTAGAAAAGGATGCATTCTGTTTTGGAAGTATAACTTTTGTCGGTAAATCTAATACTATACTAAATCTTAGGATGGAATATTCCCTTTTCCACATTCCGTTTTACTTCAATCTTCACCACTGACCTTGATCAAGACGATATGTTCCGCGTTCAACCAACTTTGTTTGGCCCCACAAAAAGAAATTCTTCGTTCGCCCCACATTTTATTCCTTATTCGCCTCGAAAATTACGATAAAAGTACAAACAAACTTATTTCTATTTTTCTTAATTTTTGTACTTAATTGTCTGCTTTACACTATGCTCTTAGCATAATAACATTAAATTACACTATCATAATTGTTTTTTATTATCAGTACATAAAGTGATATTTATTTTAGTTTTTATTGTATTTGGGCTATTATTCTATTAGTCAAACAAGTTCAGCTGTTTATTTTTTAGTGTACCTGAGATGAAGATATTGCCAGCTTTATGACATTCTCGCTTCACGCCACTGGTGATCATTGCGTGGAAACTCGTAAACTTTAAAACTACTCTGTGCCAAATCGTTGGCGAAGTTCTAATGCACGTCCTAGAATCTGCTCGAGTGGCAAAAGTAGTTTTAGTTTGAGGTAGATATTTAAGAGGGAAGCATCCAAAATGCCTATTTACTTTACATGTGTCATTTATTTTACATATATGCGTGTAGAATAAGATATTACATGATCTAATGTTGAGAATTGAGATCAACATTCTAGGTCAACATAACTTGATCTTGTAAATGATCATGTGTTATGAGCAATATTCTTCTTGGATTGTTAATTTATCTTTTTTACCTTTCGATATTTTAACTAAAAGTATCGTCATCCGTCGATTTATTACTTGTTTACTTTTTATTTCAAGCAGCTCTGCCTGTTTGTGAAATGCGTTGATTAAATACGTTTCAATCATGTAGAATGATCAAGACCGGATAAAAAATCCTATCAGCAGGCCATATAAGTATTTCATAACTTTCTTCAGGTTTTTATTATAAAAATCTATCTATGGTATTCCATTTTAGCTTTTTACTTCTTAAATCCCCGCGGCTTGCGGAATAATCGGCCATAAAAATCAATACAGATTTAACCACGGATGTTATATTGCACAAAGTGTCCTTGTGAAATTTCTTGTTTATCAACTCCAATGGGTTTATAGCGTAATTGATGAAACACGTAGACGTAATCCTATGAATATGATTGATCGTTCTAACACACGTCATAGTTCTTTGTACTTTTGCAATGAATGGTTTCCCGCTACTCCAGTCAGACTACGATTGCTCTTAGTAATTCAATAGGTTTCTTTCGTGATAACTCTCAGTTGAAATTATATTTAGCCAGCCCATTGCGCAGGTTGAGGGTTTAATACACTTAAGACTATGTATAAAAAATCTTTCGATTTGTATTTTCCATTAAAATCTTGACACAGCTTAGGCCTAGCAGTCAACCGTTAAATGACAAGATGTTGAAACACTCTCAGCAAAAATGTTTTTAGTACGCTATTCCCAGATAATCTTGCCTTCTCTAAAAGCTATTTCAGGGAAAACTGATAGTGACGTGGATAGACGACACACAACTTTTTACACTGCGATAAGCAAGATCGTTTCTCAACATGCCTCCTTTTTGGTTTTTGTTGAAAACACATAATGCAATTACTTTCAAAGTAAAGCATTCTCTTTGGTCCTGACTCATGAATTTTGGAGCATATAATCTTATCCTCTCCGACGTTTCACGTGTCCGAGACATGCCTTCAAAGCCGTGACGACTGCCTAGGGGTGTTGATATAAAATCACCACAGTCATGTTACGCAACAATATTTTTTGTTGGATGTGGGTATAATTAACTTTATGCGTAGTTTTTATGACATCCGACGCATCGCGTACTAGGTAACAGCGGTTTTAACGAGCCGCGTCATACTTTTACGGCGTTTACCTTTATTTATGCATTTACCTGTACGCAGATTTATTTATCATACGAAATATTAGGTCATGCTCTATAATAATATATGTCGCAGCCAAGTAGTTTTATCGGAGTCGATTGGCAGCCTAGGCCATTGACTCAGACAACTCGTGGCCAACGATCAGCCGCTTAAACGAGGAACGTAATGTTTACGAGTAATTTATGCAAATCCGGCTCAGAGTGTCCCATTTCCACGTAATTTCCACATGGCCCGAGTCTGTCCCCCGGGATTTTTCTCAAACCCGTAGACCTCTAGGCGAGCCCATTAAGGCTACAAACATTTGAAAGTAAAAAAAAAACTTGGCAAATTAAATCAGCTATCGGTGAACAACTTCTAGAAAAATATCGGATTGACTTCAGAAAGTCTGTTTCTACTCGTATTTTCAGGTTAATACGTCATTAGCGCGAAGTTTTCCACTACCTAAAGTCAATACCAAGGTGACTGCAAAGGATCATAAATCGTAATATATATTTTGCTGGATTGCCAAATTATGTGACCGTTTTACGCAAACGAACTAATAGATTTTAACCAATGAAACGAGACACTATATTTCAAAAGTATTCAACGTTGTTTATCAGTCTCCGCCGTGCACTAAAATGTTCTTCACATAGCGAAAATTGGAGAAATGTGTTCAACTCACAACTAAAATTTAAGGAGTTGCTTTTCACGGTGAGCAAGCAGCACACATTTGCGCTGAACAAATTCGTGACTGCTCTCTCAGCTCAGTGTAAACCCGCTTTGACGTAGGTATAAAATATTTAACAGTAACTTTCAAGACTTATCACAAATTCATGATCAAACAGGTGTTACCTTCTGAGCGGGAAATACGTCAATGTTAATCCAAATATTTTCTTAGTCCCTACTATGTCACTGAAGGTATAGGTACTGTGTGTCTTATGGCTAAGCGTCAATGGTTCTCATCGTGTATAACTTTGTGGGTGCAAAGTAAATAAAGCTTACAATAAGAACAAAAGTAGTAATAAGGACAATGTCTCCTGCAAGTGCTGTTTTATCTTTGTCCCCGACTTCTATTAGTCTTACTTTTTTCAGTAAAATGATGATCTGTTGTCCAGCACAAAGGTTATCCATCAATTTTATATTCGTGTGAGCTATGGACCTGTATTAATGACAGACTTGTGCGCAATGTTTGACTAAAGCATTGTTTTAAGTGTCGCTAGAGCCGAGTTTTGTTTCTTTTCAGAAGCGGCGTCGGATTGCGGAGGTTCTGAAGCAGCGGCGCCAGCGTCGACAACGAAGGTAATCGTGGAGGAAGGCGCGGTGGGCGGTAAGGAGGAACCCGCGCGGCCCTCGCACTTGGATCTGCTGCCGCCGCCACCGAGGAAGGAGGGAAAACGAAATGTCCAGGTAAACTCATATTGAATGAACGGCTAAATATTTGTATTGCAACATTGTTGAATCTCTCTCGTATTCATTACACATTACAGCCTCCTCTCACAAACACTTGAGAGGGTGTGACAGCTGCGGTTACCTGTCCGTATGTTCACAGTGGCGACGCAGAGCGTACCCTAATCCCTAAAGTGCGCATCGAATATTCAACATAAAAAAGAAACTTTCTAGAACTTCGGATTCAAATTCTAATTGCTACTATATTTATGTAATATTATAAATGCGATGATAATGATAATGAAATTCTGTAAGTAGTTGTTTTTTTAACTGAATTCAGAAAACAGGAGGAGGTTCTCAATTTGATTGCATTTTTTTTCATGTTTGTTTCTTCAGAACTCCGTCATTTATAAACCGATATGGAAAATTCTATTTGTGCACAATTTGGTCCTATAAAAATTTCATCGTTATTCGACCTCGGACTTCGATGATACATTAAAGTCAGTTCTTTTTATTATACAATGAATTATATCTCAGGAAATTGTTTGCGCGGGTAAATCCGCGGGGCGTAGCTAGTGTTAAATTAGGTCTTATATATCTTACCATATAAATTTAGAACAATGCAGTTATGTTATAACTAGGAAACGCGTCAATTTATGTAACGCCGCGGTGCTGTTTACAACGCACGTCTGTGTTCCTGTCCATAAAATATCATTTCCAACTGACTGAACACTAGACGCGTGCGAGCAGAAAAATCTAATAGAATCTAAACAAAAGCTGTAAAAATATGTGGAATAACATGCAACGAGGCGTGAGGAAAATTGCTATTTGCTGGATTTGCAGATTCTCATTTTGATTTAAC
This sequence comes from Petrophora chlorosata, assembly GCA_951640565.1. Classification (NCBI taxonomy): domain Eukaryota; kingdom Metazoa; phylum Arthropoda; class Insecta; order Lepidoptera; family Geometridae; genus Petrophora; species Petrophora chlorosata. The sequence goes on along the minus strand of OX621188.1, from coordinate 14,495,729 downwards.
CTAAAATGCAGTTTCATGAAAGCCAATTAAACTGAACTAAAGTAATTTATGAGCAAGTTATTGGTTTGTGTGTATTGGTGAGTGATTTATTATAAAATTAAATGTGTGGTACACTTCCTGACAGGAAGTTTCTGTTAAAAAAACAAAGGTAAAACGTCTGGGGTGTGGGGGTAATATAAATTGATTCACTAGAATAACAGTTTTATACACCTCTATAACCCTATATAAATGATATTAGAATTTAAACTTATAATTCTTTATATTACGAATGTTTGTTCGTAACAAAGCCCTTTATGATACCCCAAATGACCATTATTTCTCACCCATAAATCCCACCATTCCGGACCCTATTTGTTTTTAATTTGTTTCCCTCGAAATTAAGGGCAAGTAAGTCAAATGTTGGTTGAAAGTTGAGATGCAAACAAGTCTCACCAAGGTTTCATTTTCAGTTGCGACTGCCATGCATGGACTAGTTGTGTTTAAGACAGACCTGCCGGCTGTCCCTTGATTACGATGGCTAGTTCTTCTTCTTCTCTCTTGTAGGTGTGTGGCCAACCCTGGTGTCGGAGTTTTTAGACCGTCCGAACGCTTCCGACATGGCATTACGACTGTTGTCCTATCACAACCGGGATATCGACGTCTTAACGTGCCCTCCGAAGCACGGTGCGCTCATATTTAAATACCTCATAAACGGTCACCCATCCAAAATGTGACCGCTGCGAACGTTGCTTCACCTAAAAGATCTGTTACGAACGGCTGGGCGAGCTACGTTACGAGCGCTACGATGGCTAGTGAGACGTTCTGTTGACTTTCAACAAAACCTATGTATTATGGGGCCAATCAATTTAAAAAGTCTAAGTATATCTTCTAACGCGGCCTTCCTGGACTTTTGTGTACTTCATGCTCAAATCTGCAATCCATATAAAAACCTTAATGCATGCGAACAAAGTGCTTAGACCTTTGTCCCCGTATATGAAATAAATTTGACGGGGTATCAATGGTGGGCTTGTCACGCACAAATTTATGCACTGAATGCAATAGATTTACGTAATCGCCCTACGCAATTATCTATTATGTGATGGTGCCAAATGGATATGATTCGCATGATTTTTTAGTACTTGAAAACTAAAACAAAAGAACTTCAGCAAAGCTATAAAGTTTAATCCGGAACCTAACTTTACCACAAATAGATAATAGAATTACGTACCTAACATACCACCCACCTATTATATTAGGTATTAGGTATTCATCATCATCATCAGCCCATCACGTTCCCACTGCTGGGACACGGGCCTTCTCTCATAGAGAGTAGCTTTGGGCCATAATCCACCACGCTTGCCCAGTACGGGTTTATGGATGTCACATGTCCTTGAATTTTTGTGATAAATTCTTGGATATGCCGATTTCCTTACGATATTTTCCTTCACCGTTTTTAAAGCTAGTGTTAAATCCGCACATAACTTAAAAAAGTCAGCGGTGTGGGGCCAGCGGGATTCGAACTCGGGTGCGTTGGACCGAAAGTAGCACGTTCTCATTGGGTATTCTGTAACACCAATTAGAACTCCGATGCATCGAATCAAATCTTGCACGAGCTACCGTACCTACGCTCTCATAATGATTACTCAGTGATAAATCTAGACCTGAGTACAGTTTACTGCACAAATGTGTTTATTTGCTGTTATCACTTCAGCACTAGTCGCCTAGAGTAGTGACGGAAATGTCTCGCTATTTACTGCGGCGGCAACAGGGTGCTGGTGTATTAATGTATTTAATTGTACATACTTGGCGGGAGTTTACGACCCTTGTTCGCGCCAACATGCCAAACCATAACATTATATTAGATAATGGATTAGTTAGACAAGTATTGCTGTTTCTGTTCATTGAATACTTTAGGCGACGGGCTTATCCACTCATAGATGACGTGCGACAGTTAGGTATCTTCTAATTAAACTTTCTATTGAAATATAGGTACTAGCTAGTCTTACGCTATGGTATAATTAGATCCTAATTACGGTTTTAAACTTACTTCTTACATGAAATATAACTTGACCATTGTCAACCTGCCTCCTCTTTTTGATCCTGAGTCATTTACAATATAAATATAAACTAAGTGGTTCTTCGTTGTGATTCGTTGTCTAGTTCTAGTTCCTGACACTTCATAACAGCTAACGATGATGAAATGGCCTGAACCAGACTAAATCAGTTTAAATAAAATGAAATTCATATTTATTGCAGAAATTGTGTACAAATTGGTGTAAAAATTGCATTATGCTATGGTGTCAACATTTACCAACGACGGAGACGTGCAATATTAAAAAAAGAAAGGAATATTTTTTTTATGAAAATTCAAACCAAATGTTGTGTGATGATGTGACGTTTAAATGTCGCAGAATAAGGCTGGCGCGGTGGCTAATTCGGCCGAGCAGCTCAAGCGGCGGAAACATGCTAACCTCGGTAGCGGTTACATATTTGAGCCGTTTGGTGTGGAGACTTTGGGTCCGTGGGGACCGGGAGCTCATCGTATTTTCAAAAGTCTGTCAGAGCGCCTGATCGATGCGACGTGTGACCAAAATGCTGGGACTTATTTGGCTCAACGTATCAGTATTGCAATCCAACGGGGCAATACTGCCAGCATCTTGGGTACGCTGCCAACTGGTAGTGGGTTGGAGCATTAGAGCTACCTATAGGCCTTTAATGGTTTATGGGTTGTCCAATTGCTTCTCCTTGTATGTAGTTAGTTTAGTTTTAGTAAGTAGAGAGTAGTTTGTTTTCAGTAACAAAGGCATTCGCCCGTTAAAAAATAAAGTCAATAAAAAATACACAATAATATATATTATTAAACGTGTCATAGATAAAAATTTGAATAATTGCACATTAAAGAGAAAGAAAACTAATTACATTAACATAAATTGAAAATATATTACATAAAATTAAACAATTCCTTTATACCATAAAAATATTTCTCTTCTAGCCACTTAAATAGTTTAAAAGTATTAATGACGATATACATAATTGCAAAAGCGCCCCACACGAAAGTGACCGACAATTGAAATCAAAACCAATATTTTTATAACCATACCGCAGAAAAATAAACATAAGTGTTATTATCCGCACTGGAAATAGTACCTACTCGAGATAATCGCTCTCCCACATCGAAACCGCGAAGCGTAACAATAAATCAAATCCATAATAATATCATCGGCACGTGAATGTCTCGGATCCGAGTTCCACTCCGCTCCGGCTTTCGTGCGCTTATCGCGTTGTGACGTGTTGAATTATTTCAGGGAATAATTTGCACCTATACAGTCCCTTGTTGGACTGGGGAATGTGCTTTAAGAATAAACTGAACGTGGAAGATTGCTGATGTTTCTTTGTTTATTTTGTTACTATGATATGTTATATGTGTATTTATTATAAGTAGTAATATTGTTGTCCATTGGCCTAAAGACCGATGCGGCCAATACATCTTTTTTAAAACCTTTGCTGGACTATCGAGTTGTAGACCTGTGTAATATGAGAATACCCTGTTTAACATAGAAGAAAGTTATGGAACGCGTAGTACTTTCTGCGTATATACATATAATAAACACATGTCTATTTCTTTAAACTAGACCATTTATTTAACATTCTGAGTTTCATGCCTGTATTATTATAATGATTTTTTCTCGTAGTTTGTAGTTCACGCACAAACACATCGGCGGGCGGTGAACGTTGCATGGTGTGTAGAAGTGTAGAGTGTGCTGACGGACACAGCCGGCAGAATACTTACGGATATGAATTACCTATGTAAATGTTCTCTTTATAACCGCAACGCTCCTAAATAAGACTCATTAAATCCCAAAACGTCTTGTATACTTCCACATTTTTCGTAGTAGTCCGCATAGTATGAAATAGTAATCTCTTAAAAGCTAATTTCACCACTCTTCAATTAACTCAATTTCACGTCAAATTAAATTATTACTAAATACGTCCTGCAGTTAAACTTGCGCGGACAGTTCTTCTGGATTAAAAGTATCCTTTGTCCTACTTCAGGATCTAAAACATCTATAGTTACAAAATTTTATCAAAAACCGTTTTGTACCAAATATCCATCCTCACAAACATTCGCATTTATACCTACCTACTATTTATTATACAATACCCACTACCACCACCACTGTATACCTAACAGTATACATACATAGTGGGATTTTGAAAAAGGTGCCTTGACTTGTTTTGACAATAGGGGATCGGACAACTTTTCAGAAAGTGTTTTAAATTAACTATAATGAATATATATATCCATGAAAAACACTATTTTAATTAAATAACGATCTAAAAGTACCTAAAACTATGTTTAAATATTATGTTTCAAATATTGCCGCGCAATAGGTCACCTCAAAACTTGTGATGTCATATGTAGGTAGAAAACGACAAAGTCTTCGAAATAAAACTTGCAAAGAGATTCTAATACGTTTTGTGAAGTTTGGGGACTATATTGTAGTAATAGAACGAAAAAATGAGCAAAAATACATTTTATAAAAAGCAAATACGTAAAATAAACACAAGCTTGACTCACGGTATTTGCCTACAAATGACGTCATGCGCTGTGATTGTTGTTTCGTTTGAGATGAAGAACAGATTAAAAATGGCAGAATTATTATTGATTTAAAAATATAAATCATTATTATTTCACAAAAATATTGATTGAATGATCTTTCTGGTTCGACGAACATTCGTTCTAACTACATTTTATATTTTTTCTCGATTACTGTCCGATCCCCTATTCTGATGGATTCGATCGATAAGGCGTTAATTAATAATAGGTTATAATTAATGTCCATATTAAACAAAATGAAATTAGCATCGTTCGTTAAATAATGAAATTAGTCCTTTTGGCTGTAACAGATAGATCGGAGGATTACCGAAATACGAACCCTAATCAGGTCGCTCACGTGATTCTAAATTAAAATTGCCATTTAAGTTGCGGGAGATATCTCCGTCGAAAGGGAAGCTATTTCATTAAAATACCAATTCCACCGTATGTATTTGCAAAGCCGCTCCGGAAATGAAAGTTAGTCTGATGGAAATCGGAGGTAAAGTTCAGCGGTGCACAATGCACTGCACATCTGTGGGTTCGCATCCACGCTGCTCATTGCAAGACTTTGCTAACGAGAGGCGTGACTGCGATTCTAAAGAGGCACTCCCGTTCCAAGGCCTCCCCGAAAAATCAAGCTCGTAACTATATGTAGCCATTTGGGTAAATAAATTTAGATCAGATATACCTCTAGATACGAGTATGTTTGTACCTAGATGAAAATTTCCTAAAATTCAAAAATTAATTAATTAATTATTTTAATGGGGTCAAAGCACTTTCGCATTAAAAAAAAATCTTTTTACGCTTAATAGGTCTATGTTTGGCCACTATCTCGCCTGATGTGAAGCGTTGATGTGGCCTAAAATGAAGCACATAAATCTAGAGAGAGACGGCATTTGAGCGGCTGCTCAGACCCGTCTCCCCGATTACTTCATTAAAAAATGAAGTACTTGCCGCGATCCAAATTTCCCCGCGCCTCCGCTAGCTTCATAACTCATCGAAGTTTACATTTTAGCAGCGATCAAGTCACGGAAGTGGAAGGATGCGTCGCTGCACTCCTGAGCGGTGACCCCGTGCGAGTAGTTACGTTACTCTTTTGAAAGAGGTAGGCGCCTTTATTATGTTTTTATTTTTTTGTGTATTGGTAATTCATTTTATATAGTTATTAGTCCAGTATATAAATTTATGTTATACATATGTTTTTAGCTATGTAAAATGAAGTTATCTAAAAATTACATATTGACATGACTTCTGTATTTTATTCCAGAATTAGTCATGGATAGAAGAGAACAGCATATTGTGCAGTGGTTGGCAGAGGCTTTTGATGCAAAACATTTTGAAGGGCCAGATTCTGAGTTTGAGTTTGAGCTCAACCAACTACTGCAAAGCGTGGACGTTGCAACTACTGCCCGCGGAAAAGCGATCGAAAAGTCTAACCAAAAGCAAAAAATGCACTTGCAATTTGTGTGCAATGATCACTCTGAGATACACTGTCAAGAGTGTGATAAAAATGATTCAGAGAGTTCCGAAAATTTAAACTTTGATATTAGTATAGTACAAATTGTAAATTTTCTGAACATTATTTTAATTTATTTCTGTTTAATTAGGTACTTAATTCATGTTGTTCCTTTTAAATATTATAGAAATAATAAAGTACTTTAATAATAAAAAAGTTTTATATTTATTTAATATTAAAAATAATTCCTACAATTTGGGGTCACCCCCCATGCGAGCATTTATGTAATGATCTTCGTGCGAGTAATTAAGGGTTAAATAAATAAAAGAAAGTGTGTTTTACATACACAAAATCCAAGTATGTTGTTAAATAGCAGTGAAATATCCTATATTTCCTCAGCTATTGCGGAATGTGCCACGTTTTCAGCGTCGTTGCGAGAGATCTTTTGCATAATGACGCCGGATATTTGAAGCTTCACGGTTAAAAGTTCCCCCTAGAGCAACTGGAATTATTTCTACTGGTTATCACTCTACTTATCATGAATATTCAACAAAATCGTATGATGCAATATCAGACCTTCCCGTATTAGGTACTATTATTTATTCTGTGACCATACTTACATCTTCATGAATTCGAGATAAACCCTTACGAGAAAAACGGGAAAGAAACGTCACAAACGTCCGACACCCCTCGCCAAAATACAACGAGGGATTTGCCGAAATCCATTTAGTCTGCGAAACGTTTTGTTTATGTTTGCATGTTCGTGCATTTGGATTAACTTCTGTCAAATAGATTTAGAAACATTAGTGCTTGACCTATTAATTTTATTTGCATTAGGCAGATGAAGTGCATTTCTCGCCTAAAGGAGAGGAAATATCGTATTTACAGCTAGATATTGTGTGTTTGACAGTTGACATTGTGGTAATGGCATTATGCTGAGTTCGTGGTAAACGTGTATAATCCAGAGAGAAGATAACTATTTGATAAGTGTAACAAAAAGTCCGTACCGTAAATACACTTATGTATACCTATTTATATAGACGGGCGCCGACAGTATTGAACCACCTCACCACGGAAAAACTTTAATCTCAGTTTGAGCGGATCTGAAGTCTGAACTACGGCGATATATTGGTTTTGTACAGTTAGACAGAAAGGAAGATCTTTAAGGAAATACCAGATTTTACCGCAGTGGAGATTATTTCTGCAATGCGAGTTATCGGTGTTGATGATATTGTCGAAAAACACTATTTTTTGAAAATGCTGTGTGTACCTAATTGTTTTTCTTGGTTATTTTCAAATATAGATATTTATCTCAATCGTAGATATAATATACTTAAACCTAATAAAACTAGGGCGTGTGCCGCATCCTGAATAAATACTCGGATTAAACTGTAAAAGGGAATTCAACAAGTGTTTAAAACAAATTTGCTAGGGCCGAGGAAATTCTTGAAGACTGTAGTGATCTTAAAACGTGTTAGAATCTTGAATAATTATATTATTTTATTATAATTGTATTAAACGCAATGTCTAGCAGGGTTTGGTGGCTCATAAAGAAGTGTAAGGGTTAATTAAACGAGACGTTCACTTTAAATATCTTTTTATTTTCTATCTTTCTTTTTTCAGCTTTTTTTCACCTCGGCCTAATGTATCATTTATATCATTCTATTCCTTTCACATGCTATCTACATTACTTAACTCTGTCATACTAGTACTATTTCACATCTATGCATCTCTTTCACACTTTTCGTGATATTCCGTTTTTAATCTACAATCCTTTCACTCTTTCTAACCTATGCGTAACTCTGTCATTCCTTCTCTTTCGCACATCTTATTGTAGCATTAAACGTAATACTAAAGATATTGCTTACATGCCCTTAGAAATTCACAAATTTTATGTTTGAAAGAACTTTATTTTAAAATTTCACAATCAAAATACTTACAGAAGGAGTTTTATTGTGATTTGTGGCGCTTCTTAAGAAAGTTATGTACAGATAAAATATCAATTCCCCGATTTATAAATTATTTTTCAAAAAAAACTAAACCGACTTCAAAACCACAAATGGCACTCAAAAGTAAAAAATAAATTAATATAATTATCATAAGCGCTACCCACTCATATATTTGAAGTCGGTGCCAGCCAAGTCTAAAAGGTAGTAGATAAATACTACCTACAAGTAGTACTTATTATATACATAGTATTTATCTACTACCTATTAGACTTGGCTGGCACCGACTTCAAATATATGAGTGGGTAGCGCTTATGATAATTATATTAATTTATTTTTTACTTTAGAGTGCCATTTGTGGTTTTGAAGTCAGTTTAGTTTTTTTTGAAAAATAATTTATTTTAACCTTTTTAGTGAAAAACAAGTTTTAATTAAATTAATTCAAAAAGTTTTTAAAGGCAAGCTTTTATGATCTAGAAGCCACATCATGACGAAGTTTAAAACGGGCTATCACAATTAAATGCATGTACAAAAAAAATTCATGTCTGTCCTATTCAGTTGTCAGTGTGTTGTCAGTGTGTTGAGGAGTTCCCTCGCCGGAAGTCAATCCTGGGTGTATCTGCCATGTCATGATGGAATTTAGAACAGGCTATTATGGTTAAATCCATTTACGAAATGTTGTGTCTGTACTATTCACCGTTGAGGAGTTCCCTCACCGGAAGTCAACCCTAGGTGAAGCAGGTGAAGCAGTCGAATACAAACCTCCACCTTTAGAAAGTTGGTTACGAAAAAAACAAGAACCGACTTGAAGATTAAACTTATATTTTTTTGTTTTTGCTATTTTTTTCAAAAACTACTGAATGAATTTCGATAAAATTTATATGGGACCACCTTTGAAGTATTACCTACCAATCAAAAAAAGAATCATTGAAATCAATGCATAATTGGCGGAGTAATCGCGTAACAAACACACAAAAAAAAAAAAACATACCGTCGAATTGTAAACCTCCTCCTTTTTAAAGTCGGTTAAAAATAGTGAACATTGATACAAAATATGAGGAACAACCAAAGCAAAGCCTAAAAAATAAATCGAAGTTAGTTCTCATTCGTAACGATTTTTAACGGATGTCAAATGCACTTCTCTTTTTTACTCCTATCTCGATTATTTGACGGGAAGCCATAGTCATCCGCAATTTTAACGTGGAGGTGCACGGTATTTTTTTAAGTAACTGAGTGATGAGACGAGCAAGTCGTTCACCCGATGGTAAGCGCCACGCCTGCCTACAACAGTTGCAGTGCCACCCAGAACGTTTAATACCATAAAATGCACTACGTAGCACTGCATCGCGCTCATCGCCCCGACACAATTAGCTGTTGAATCTCACAATTCCCAGTAATTTCGCTGACTACAATGCCCTTCAAACCGGAACACAGTAATGCGTGCGCACTACTGCTTGGCGGCAGGATAACTGGCAAAGCAGTGGTACCTACCCAGACGGCCTCCTGCATACGAGAGACCTACCACGAGTACAACGTTATCGTCGACGGTAAAAGCGTCTCCATATACAATTCCGTGTTAAAACGAGGTCAGAGTGTGAACCGACCGTTACACCTTAATTCTACCTACACTAGTTGTTTTCGTAAAAAGTACGCACTGTTAAAAATACCTATCCGTAAACATAATAAAGTATCATATGCCTGCGCCACTTTGATGTGACTCATTATACTTATCTATAGACTGTTAAATTAATGTCTTTCTGTACACAGAGAGTAAGATAAATTGTGTTTATTCAACCGCGTAATAAACTTTTCTGAAAAGGCAAGTGTTTTATAATGTGGATACTGATTTCTTAGTTACGAGCAAAATGTTTATATCTTGGTGCTGTAACTGGGCATGAAATTAGATGGCGCCATAATTTATTGCAAAATCTCAACTCTAAAGTTTTTCTAATCTCTACTCTAACACAAACAAAAGGAATATTTGAAAAATTGCTTAAAAGAAAACAACAGAGAAAATAGGGTGTTGAAACCCTTTCGTATTATTTAATTTTCTCGCCCCTCGCCCGAAATTAACAAATCAAGAAAGAGTTCTCTAAATTAGTTTGGTTACGAAACCCTGGCCAGTTTCGTGAATTAATAAAACAGTGCAAAAATATTAAAACGCTTTAAAATTCTCTTTGTAGTCGGTCTGTTTTAGCAGTTTCTATATGTCTGGGTAAGGTCTTTGATACATTTTTATGCGGTTATGGTTCGTGAGAGGCGTTGTAGCGAGCTCAGGTGGTTTAGAGCGTTGTCTATACTGAAACTGACGGAAAAGGCAACGAGTTCAAACCTCGGCTGCGGCGAAATATTTTGCATACCTAAAAGTTTGCTAAAACTATTGCCAAGTATGCATTATAGCTTAAAAACAAAAATACTAATATTTAGGTATGAATTAATATTCTTTTTTTTATAGCGCACAATTCCACCTCCAAGCATCAACCTGCCCGACCTGCCCGAGTGCGTAACAAAAGTGGACGTACCAGCTGAAACAGCGACGGACGCGAACACTCCACTCAGCGCTCAGCACCAGTTACAGTTGCTTCGGGAGCGGCTCGACCAACAAGCGCAACAAACGCGCGCCGCCGTCGCACAGCTGCTGTTGCTACGCGACCAGCTGGCTGCTGAACAAGCCGCGCGCTGCGAGGCACAGGTTAGTAACTAAGGTAGTCAGTTGCTAACGGCTTCAGATTCGAACAGCCGCAGACTGCTGTTGCTGCGCAATTGGCGGCTATCCGCTCGCTTCGAAACTTCATTTTACCTATTTCAACAGCATCTTTATTCCAATAAAAATGATACCTGACTTACCTCTCCTCTTTGAGTTTCAGTGAAACAGTTTAGACAGTCACAAGAAGTGACAACAAGATTCAATTTTAATTTGCGCGATTTCCTATAGTCGAATCTTCCTCAAGCTTATACACTTGCTATTGTTATGTTCCAGGCGCGTACTCACCAACTGCTCGTTCACAACAAGGAGTTACTCGAACACATCGCGGCACTGGTTGCCCACCTGCAGGACCGCGAGCGCGGTAATGCTCGACCAATCAGCGCACAGCAACTTACACTCTTGCCCCAGGTACAGAAGTATACTAACCAATCACCAGCATCTCTTTCATGGCACATATTGACACATGCGTGCGCTCGTCGAGCGTGTTAATAGTCTTATCATTGTCAAATAGGTTCAAAAGTATGTAGCTTCTAAAACATCAGACTCGCCTTAGGGCCTGTAATCCCCGCAGGCGCCCGCGACAATTCAACGTTGTTCCTTACCTGTTAAAATCCCATCGAACACAAACCGCAGCAGTTATTGAAGCAAAATCACCCAAATAACATTCCAATCGTGAGTTTGACATCTTTTCACATGACATTCGCATTTCGAATTGGTCTCGCGCATTGATGCCCCAGCGTAGGACATCATTACTCTTCAATCCAAATTCAGAGTGCCAATTCAGATGATAACATTCGTAAAAATGATTTGCGAACTTTTGTGTCCGATGGGTGTTATGGTAAGCGCCACGTCTGCCTATAACAACTGCAGTGCCACACAGCACTTTGGATCAAAGTATTCTGTACGGTATTACTGCACAATCTATTGATTGAACTCCTAATTCAAGAAACAATTCAAGTCTGGTCCAATGTTACTAAATGTAACAATCATTCCTTTCCATAAATGCCCTAGGTCCACACTTACCTCAGACTCTCTGTTTAAATTTGCTTTTAAGGTAGAAAACCCAGCCATGTTATATGCATGCCTACCTTTGAACAGATACCTAATGATTTCTCAATCCTCTATTAAGTGGTCAGTTAGCTGTTATCCAACCGAACTTCACTAGGAACTGTGCAGGCGAGATGCATTTATGCAGCATTTAGTTTGCTAGAAAAACATAAAAGGTGTTTAAATTTCTGTTTATTATTTTATCTGGTCATTCCACTATCGGAGGATTGCAAAATCAACCCTAAGTGCCACAAGTACCAACATGAAATCGAGGTAAACCCGTAGGTAAATTTAGTAGGTTCTTATATGAAACTTGACACCTAATCCCCGTGGGTTAGTTAACCGCGATATCATGTTGGTGCAAGTGGACCTAATTAAGTTAATCACGAAATAAGTATAAATGCCTTTGGAAATGGCCAAACAAGTTAGAAAACGTACCTTGTTATTTTATGAGTTTTAAAGGGTTTGTGGAATCAGATCCGCGCCTCTATTCAAATATTTTTATTATATCCTATCATAGGTACGTAGAATGCTGGCGTGTTTGATAAATCCAGTACGATTCGGTTAACCACCGCGAGAACATAATATAAAACAGTGTTTTTTTATTTATCATTTTTAAAACTGGTTTCATGCGAAGCGAAAAAATTTATAAATGTTTACTATACGAACCACGCCCAAAAATAGGTTTTGCGTGTATGTTATGCCTGCCCGGAAACTCTGAAATGTTTATTTAGTTCGGCCGTTACCAGTGGCATTTAAACCTACCATCCCCGAGGGTTCCCTATTTCCCTAAATAATAAAAGCGGGAAAACTCACGATGAAAGAAATAATATCTTGTTACTTAATTTTATATTCTAATTTGCAAGTTCAAATTGTCATCATAGAACAGTATTTCTTTCATTAAGACTTTTGTAATACGACACAACAATACGATAAAAACGTAATCTCAGCTTTAGTTGATGAAGACTTTTTTTGGAGTGATCTCTTTATTTTATACGCTTTGTTATAATTTAATTTGGCTTGCGATGCTCGCTCGTAGTAACCATGTATATTTGCTTCTCCAGTGTGTTTATGTCCATTGTAAAGACCTATGTTTAAGGTGGTTTAAGTTTTATTTTTTCTGAAAGTATTTTAATCATTTAATAAAATTTTGCATTGCATGTGGTTTGGTTGTCTCACTCTTTAAACTTACATGATCATTAGGTAATTAGTAGGACTTACTTATTGAATGCGTGTTATTCAAGTATTATTATTATTACTTTCACCACCACTATTAATTTAGCCACCAAATATTTGGTCAACCATGATAAAATGCTAACAAGGTAAGATACTAAACATATATAATAATAAATAGGTAAAATAAAACCTTAACCTAAACTAATGATCTAATTTGTAGACGTTCAATTTTAATTTCTCTATATTATTAACTTCTTCGTCATCTTCGTCGTACGGTCAATTGGGCCTAACACGAGTGTAAGAATAAAGAACCCGATAACACTGAAGCTGACACATACTGTAGTGTCTCATAGTAGTGTCAGCCTGGTTTTCGCAAACAAATACTTGCTATGAAATTGCTTGATAAATGAGAACGAATTTCCTAGCCTAATTTCATAAAAACTGATTTTATTTTAGCTTTATAAAATAATCCACGAAGTACCTATTTATAATAATCGTCGTCGTAGGGAGAAGTGAGGAACGTGCCAACTGGCGATTTTCATTTTCGTCTCATTTAATTTCCGCATGTTTGTTTTACTCGTCTCCAGAACATTTATTGTAATTGTCTTCGTTTTGTTTGTGCAAACAATCTGTGAGACCGTTTGTTGTTATACTTGCACGGCCTTGTTTCGATTTAATTGTGTGATAGGTAGGATCAAAGAACGAAAACTCTCAGCGGAAAATATATCGAATGATGCGCGTTTTTGTGGTAGGTATCCATAACGCGATATTTGTGTTGTAAAAATAATCATATCCCGTTGTGACTGTCTCAAAAATATTACGTGGTTTTGGTTCTTTGAGCCTTGTATCTAATAATAAAAATCATTTTTTACGATTCAATAATTAAAGGCTTCCTTGTCCCTTTATAATCAAAAAATTAAATCGTAGGTACTTTGTAACCGATATTCATGATATGGAAACCTTAAATTCTTCAATTCCAACGCAGCATAACGCTTTTATTGTATGAGTTGCCGCTCGAATGCCCGTTTTGATTGCCAATTAATTTCCTCGATGGCTCGCCAACACCGCGCTAACCAGCTCGTTGCGCGATACCAGCTCGTTACTTAACGAATTTGTCTGTTCACGTCGGATAGAAGGCAGAGGCGAGTGTCAACAACGCCAACAAAATAGATCATCACTTCGCGACAAGCAACGGAAACAGGACCCCTGGCGGAGACGCCATGATCGACCTGTTCCCGCACACCGGGAACCACAGCGTCGAGAACAACAACAACTCGCGCCTATCGCCCTTCAGTGTCTCTCCAGCTCCGGAGCTAGTCAACGGCATCAGCTCCGCGCCTTGCTTCGGCGGCATGTCCAACGACGAGATCCAGAACTACCTGATTTCCAAGTTCCAAGACATGGGAGGATTCGCGGAGGATACTACGTCTCCGAAGAAGTTCAACGCAAATCAGCAGTTCTATCAAAACTGCAACGCCTTCCCCAACATACCGCCGTTGACGAATCATTACAGCGCGACCGATCTAACAGGCGTGTTCGTCCGCGGTGCCTACAAAGAGCCATGTAGTTCCGCCGACAACTTAGCGCCGTTGGTACAAGCCATGAGCGTCGGCCACTCCGAGAATTCCCTTTTCAGCAACAGCCAGGAAACGTCGTCGAAGGACTCGACGCCGGACGAATTGAGCTCGGATGAGGGCGGGATTCCTTTCATCATGCCGCTGTCGCACAACGGCACGCTGACGGCGACGGGGGAGGACGGGCGCGTTCGTCTCATCGTGCCGGTGAGTCCGTCTGAGAGCACGTCGGAAGTGGGCGAGCCGGCGCGGGACACAGGCCACATGGGACATACGGGACACACGGGGCACACGCTGCAGGTGCCGGGTGCAGACCGGCTGACCGCTCCCGCCGCGCCCATCACGCGCACGACCAGCGAGAAGGTCCCCAACCGCAGCGAGATGATGACGGCGCTGCGCTCGCAGTGGACGAGACACACCACCAAGTAGTATTATTTCATACCCCAATTCTAGTCCGAGTCCAGTTACCTTGACTTTTAGTGTTATCGTTATTTTGTTTTATGTTTATGGAATATATTTTAATAGTAATTTTGTAGACCGTCGAACGCCCATTTTATTTAATAGGTACGATTTGTGTTTAAGCAGAGAATCTCGGTAAATGCAGCAACATTAATTTTATAATGACACAATATAAAGCACGTTTGAGAATGAGTAGATAAAACATTACGCATATTTTAGTGCTGGAGTTTACTGCTCCCGAACTATCCCAAATATCACGGAGTACCGACATATCCTTTATCATATCGACATTAAATAGGGTTTAGTTTTATGAGCACTGTAATGGTTATAAAGTGTAAGCAGCAGTAATATGTATGCTTTGGATGAGCTATAAAAATCTAATAAAATCATAATCGGGCTGGAGAAAAACTTTGATCCTTTCCTTTGCCAAACTACGTACGTATATCTAGTCATTGTGATAACCGTGTTTTATGGAGGAAACTATATTGGATGTTGCTTCGTAAACATCAGTTTATAACTGCGGCTGTAGTCAGCTGGGGATATTCGATGTAATCGAGTATAGCTTGTGATTCTTACCCATCGATGTTTTTCGTTCTGTCCTCAAAGTGGAGCGGCGCGGTCACGCGTCTTGTAGCGCAATAAAACACAATTAAATATTAAACCTGTAATTTTAGTTTATCGTTTGACCGTGCCGGTCGAGTTTCCGGACAAACTGTACAACAATATAAATGTATATTAGAACTCTATAACTATGTCTGCAATTACATTCGAAATGTATAATCATTAGGTATTTACATACATACCTACTTACGTTTTGATACGAAAAAATCTACTATACGTAGTATTATCGTATCTACAAATTCAAAAATAAATTTTTGAATTAATATTGTAGGAACATGTTATATTCTTATATATTGTGTAGATTTTATTGAGCTTTTAGAACGTTTTAGATACTGTTTACCAAATTAATTACATATTAGGTACTTTTTGTCGAATGAAAATATTTCATGTAAGTACATAATAATATTGGTGCCAAAGTTTGATGACCATATTTATATGTCTATGGACCAAAGTACTGTCTATGAAATAAAAAAATATCGGATTTCTAACTATTTCCTAAAAAAATCCAAATTATTTTATCTGTTGCCAAACAATTTAGGAAAATTATGACTGTTATAAATAACTATCCTGTAAATATATATATTACGTAAGTATATTCTATGACAAGAAAACTATAAATATAAAATATAATATTATTGTATATTTAATTATATTTGTTTACACTGGAAGGTTACACTCACACAAGCCCACTTTTATGGAAATTATAGCAAAATAAAAATATCCGCTATTTACAATAGTATTTTAACGTGATCCTTAGATCTCTCTCCAATCTAATTTTTGTAGCGAATTCACGAATCAGTTAATTTATACAAATATATAGCATCGTCATTCAATAAGATAACTAATGGCAGCCACACACGTTCAAGTTGATCAAGATTTGTATTTGTATTAAATTGTACGAACTGCAATATGGATCAAGCCTCAAGTCTATTGGATAAACTTTAAAGGGAGTGCATGGCTGCCATAACTATACCATATATAAGGTACCCAGATACATACGACATATACACCTACACCGTTAAAACTTACACGAAACCTTCGAAAACATACTTATATTAAAGAACTTTTTTTTTATAAATAAAACACAATTTCTAACAATGTTAAATGTAATAAAGCAACAAAAACACAACATGTCTTACAATAAATTATGATGTTACGTACCCGTACATACTCTTAACTTATTAGAAATAGTAAATTATCAACATTTTAATGTAAAATATCCACCGATTGTATTGATGTATTAATATTGTTGACATCTGAATGTAACCAATCAATACTGTAAATTTATCATAATTCTCAACAATTTCAGTAAAACGAAAAACAACTATAAAAAATAAACGAAAATAGAGCACCTGTTGTGGTAATCATTTATTTTATCCTCAATAAAATTAAATATTATATCAAATAACTATCGTTTTCAACAGGTATTTAAATTTAGCCCTCTCCAGTTGGTTTGCAGTCCATTCCAATTTAGGAAGGTTATATACCTACAATAAACTCTTGATGATTTACTCGTAACAGAACATCGAGCCGCTCAATTGTTCGCTCGCTGTTTTGTTACACTTCATTTTATAAACTACGAACGAACTTGTGTAACGTTCTAGAGAATGCGCGGGAGAAGAAACGTGTGACCCAGAACGAAATGTACCTATATACATGTTACAAGTCCACATCGTCGCTTAACATCGTCAGGCGAGGTAGTAGTCAAACGTAGATCTATAAAATATATAAAAAAATGCTTACGTGCAAGCACTTTGTCGAGTCGAGCGTTCACCGAAATTTATATTACAGGGAAATGTTTTCAAATTGAGCTTTTTCTTGTACTTATTGTATCATTCGCAAGATCGTTACATGAAAAGGGAATAACAAGCTTATGACTTATGACGAATAGCAAGAAACTTAGATAAGAAGTCGATGGACAGGAGATTGAATACGTCCATGAGTTCCTTTATCAAGGCCAAGGCAACCTTCCTACTATATCAGTCAAAAGGAAACTAAAAGGTCAAGGTCAAAAGGTCGTAGGCAGAACATCAGAAGACCGCACTCGGATTTTGCCAGCGACAAAGCTCGCTGTATCATAAATTTCAAATTATCGGACTGCGGTGTGCTGCGCTCCAAAACCCAAATTGCTGACGTGGGACAAAAACCTAACAGCTTGAAATGGAACTAGGCTGGACAAGTCTGCCGCATGTCGAATCAGCTGTTGGCCAAACTCACCACTAAGTACCACAACGTTAGAATTGACGACAATCCGGCAGGCCCAGACGGAGACGGCGCGCCGGGATGAGTTGGACTCCTATTGAAAGAATGGGCCACAAAAAGCATTAAACTGAGAGGAATGGAAAAAGTAGGGAGGTAGAGAGGCCTTTCCCTTGCAGTAGAACGACCTTGCCTAGAAATTAGAATGCTTTAGAATAAAATACGAGACGACCCGTCGATCGGTTCTGAATAAATTCAGCAAAACGCTATTGTGGTCCGATGGATATAGCCTCGAAATGATTTCGACTTCTAAGTGATGTCATTCCTACAGCGGAGTAAAATTCGAGTTATTCTGTTTCCTCCACGACATAAAATAAATAAAAAATAAAATAAGCCTTTGCTGTTTTATAATATTATAAGAAAAGTATTCATTAATTTAATTATCGGTGTTCGGCGCATCTTTTCAGAAACAGCTTGTCCTTCGACAAAGGCCTCCTCTAAAGATTTCCATATTTCTCTGTCTCCTGCCTTTCGAATCCAATCTAGACCAGCCACTCTTTTGATGCCTTAAGTACAGTCAGATAAAAAACCTTGAGGCGGTAAAATTTATAATCTGTGCAGAAATATAAAAGCTGACTTCCATAGCCTTCGGAGTGCATTATAAGATCTCACTTCGACAATTCGAAAGTAAGTATGTCCAACAGTTACAAAAAATGTGTACTATCGGATCACGTAGAAATACGTTATGGCTGTACTTACATTAAAAAATGTCAAGCAAGCTTATAATAAAAAAAGTAATAGACATGAAAAATGTCATCACTAAAGAAAAAAGGTTTCTGTTGTTAACTGTACCCGATTTAGATTTTGTAGTAGAGGCGGAATTAGTATTCTAATAAAATTTGTAGGCGACAGGAATTGTTTTTTGGAAGAAACGGAATAACCCTAAAATTTTCCTATGTTATGAAAACCATGAAACTGGATACGAGTTTAAAAACTTATTTTTTGGGTGTTCTCCAACAAATTAAATTTCCCTAGTTACTTACTTGGGCGAAGTTTGTTGCGTAAGCTCTCAACTTTTATATTTAAAAATGGAAGCTGATATGCTCCACTCATGCGGAGTACCTACTTTGTGAATACCTTGAATAGGTTCTTACCTATTTACTCAGTAAGTTTTAGGTGCGTAGATACCTATATTGGCCGTTTCAGAAGCTTGAAAGGTTGTTTGCTACCAATTTGCTAATTTCCATTCCCGGCAATCGATGTGACGTAATAGGTATGGTAAGCTAGATTTAAAACTAAGCAAAAAGTTGGTTATACCTTAATACCTGAGTCATACATAATTATTCTAAGAGTATCTACATGGCTTTAGGATTATACGAATCCGGAAAGACTAAATTGTTGAAATGTGTATGTGCCACATGCAAGTTGAATTAAATTATGTCCTACTAATATTATAAACGCGAAAGTTTGTAAGAATGGATAATGAATAATGAACTAAGATATCTAATTAGGTTTATTGGTGAAATATTTGTTATGAGAATGTTGGTGTTTATAGTAGCCCCAAATATCAGCAGATTAAATTTCTATATCCGCAGATCGAATTTCTATGTGTACATTGTACCTACTAAAACTACTATTACAACATTTTCTACTAGATTAAGCGTAAATCGATCAGCCATAGAAAAATGATTGCCTTGCTGAAAATATAAAATTTGTTTTACTAATATTATAAACGCGAAAGTTTGTAAGAATCGATGTATGGATGTACCTTTGTTACTCTCTCACGCAAAAACTGAATGGATTTTGATGAAATTTGGTATGAAGATAGCCTGGATTAACACATAGGCTACTTTTTATCCCGGGAAACCGCATGTGAAACCGCAGGGCGCAGCTAGTAGTTAAATATACTCCTTAATATAAACATCAAAATTACAAGACATTACAAAAAATAATATTTAGAACAATATGTCACAATGGCCGGCCTCATCGCTAAAAGCAATCTCTTCCAGGCAACATTTGGATGGAGAGGAATTATCAAAATATTACCTGTTTTTCAATTACAGACCAGAGGCGAATATTAGGTACTATTAATAAAAGCAGATAAATAGGCTCAAGTTAAATATTTGCATCTGACACGACTCGTTTTACCTGTAATAAATTAAGGCTTCTTTCAATTTTGCGAAATTAATTAAAAGCGATCCTTCATCAAAGGTATAGATTGAAATTAGATTATCCTTTTTTTCAATATTTTCGCTGCGTAACGTTGTTTTGACAGTATCGTAGAATTATACCCTTTTCAAATCCTTTCTAAGGCTTTTCCCTATGGACAAAAACTGCCACGGGAGAAGCCTTCTCAAAATAATCAAAGAAAATAAAAGTCCATATTCCAAAATGTCGTTATCTCTGATCGCAATTATGAAATGTTTCTATAAATAGATAAAATTTTCTGCTTTACGTAGAGGTACGTTATTGGATTGATGCTTCGTTAGATAGTAGAAGGTACTATAGGGCACTATTTACAATCGAGTTTCTACGAGCAAGCATAATACCTGAAAAAAAAAATTCTCCAATTAAAAGCCCCTCAATAAATCAATCAACTAAAGTTAAAGTTCATTAAAAGACCTACGGTAGATCCTTTAGTTTAAATTTTGTTACTGTCAAAGCCATACACTAAGCTTATGTAAAGCTGAAACTAACATACAATAAGAAACTGCTTGACTAACCACGGTGATGGCTCCAAAATATTCTTCGATACGAGAAACTAACTAAACAATTTCCCTATAACAGTTGTCATCCAGTGCTAAGATAGACCGGTGGTTCTCCCTGCTGCCGACCACGCCTGCCCTGTCGCGGCCTGAAAGCGGCTTTATATCGGGCATGGAGGACAGTGCAGACGCCACAACCCTTGCGGAAGCTAAGAGCCTGCTGCTGCAATTGGGTGCGAAGAAGAAACGGCGACTGATCCCTATACGCTTCACGAGAAGAAAGATTTTAGTCAATAAACACACACTACTTTAATGTCTAGCTGATGGAGTGCGTTGTTCAAGAATAGGTAAGGTTTTGTTAGGGTGGTGTACGTACTTCTAAACGCGGACTCTGCTTTTGTCTCGTGTAGGTTTGTGGCCAGCTGGTGTTGGAGTTTAAAGACCCCCGAAGGCCTCCGATATGGCTTGATGACAGTTTTCCTTAGTCTCCATGACAACAACCGGGACGGACGGCTTAACATGCCCGCCGAAGTACGGTAGCGCTCTGATGTAAATACCACACAAACTATCATTCGTCCTATTAATGGTTCTGAAGGCACGTTAGGTATAAGCCTAGCATTAGTTCCGAGTGCTGTCGGTTTGTCGGAAGCCTTTGGGCGGTCTTTAACTCCGACACCAGGATTGGCAAAGACTTACAAGAGAAATAAAAAGGAATGGATCTTAATAAGTGTCCATAACATGTTTCGCTCGTATTCAAGCCGAGTCGATATGCGACGTCGTCATGGACGCTTTTGTGCCGTCGAAAGTATTTCGAAGAATTCACTTAAGTATGCCGATTCCGCGTTCAGGTTCTGTGAGCTGCCTCAGGAAAGGTGTCGGCAATAGTAACGTATTTTAGATAAAAAAAAAATTAATTAAGTTTTTATGTTTAGGAATTCCTATCTCAAACTGCGTCTTGTGTCTTACTGCTAACCATGGTGCTCTCGTCTATGAGTCGATTTTTAGTAGGTAGATATAGATACCCATGCCAGCCACGCGATCAATAAATTGCAACTTGTAAACGCAAGGAAAGGTGCTGTATCCAAAAAATATATGTCTGGATGTGGCCTAGCGATAATCTAGGTACCACTATATATGTATATTACAACTATATCTATATACAAAACCATTCCCGACAGGGGTCAACCCTCCACCCCTATGAGTGCCAGTTTGTATTATTTTCGCGCTAAAATTATCATATCCATATCTATTTGTATCGCAAAAATATTTCCACACGATTACACAATTTATTAAACAATTCGTAAATGTATATATAAAAATGATCGGAGGTTGTTGACCACGTTTTTGAGTTAGGTAGGTATATTATAATAGTTATAATTGTGGTATCTTAATTATCGCTAGCCCTCGGACACTCTGTAAAACATCTTCAAAACGTGTTCTTCTAATAGGTTTTTTTCATCTTTACCTAAGTGTACCTAAAGCGAGTAACTTCCTGCCAGAACTCTACAAACGTATACAATCTTAGTAGTAATTTCCAAAAAATATGGTCATGTTATTAAATTCCCAAATTTAATGTAGGAGCAGGACCCAGCTTTCTTCAAGAATGCCAAGCGTCTGGAAAGGGACGGACCTTTATCCATTTAACCAAGGCCAAGGGTCTCATAGTTGAGATGACAAAACGCGTATGATCATAAACTTGTCAGGTTATAGCTGGGCTCGGCCTACGGTAGTACTATTATAATTTTACGATGATCCATAGACTGTTCAATATTGATTAATATTAACTAAAGCCGGATTCACACTATTAACACGTGTCGTGTCGTGCACACTATTCTGACGAGATGCGCTCTGACGCTGCGTCAGAATAGTGTGCACGCCTCTATACAAAATATATGAATACGATAGGCTTCTGAAACATCAGAAGCATCTAGATGCATCAGTAGGTAGGTACACTTACTGATGCATCACGACACGAAACGTGTTAATATTGTGAATCCGGCTTAAGTAACAAGACTCCGTTCGCTGTTTTCTCAATTTTTTAACTTCTTAAATTTTTAAGCTAGCTCTTTCTTATATAATTATTGTTATTCGTCTTGCCTAGGCGTAAAAATGTACTTATAAAAGTATTTGCTACCATACTTATTATAACGATGACAATAGTCAATATGTAAATGAAAAATCGCGTAATACTTTACAATGAAAATCCAAAAACATTGAGTCTTCCTGTTTTAATAGCTGCTTGAGGAAGGGCAGCGTGTTCAACTTAAGTAGGTATAGACAGGTTAATTTGTAAAAAACATTTTTAACGTTTGTAGAAGGTACTCATTAGTATCTACAAACTCGTAAAATGTATAGGAACATGTTTAACCCCATTGCATACGAAATGTGCCTCGTTGTGACGAACAAACTATTGCTGATATGATAAGACTGGATATTAATAAGGTATCTTGAACAACGCGCATGTTATTCATACTTAGTGCAATTTACACTAGTTTTAAGGTTAAAAGTATTATAATTGTCATTTAACTTAGTCATAACTAATTAGTACTTAAATTATCTGAACATCTGATGGCTTTAGGCTCAATTCACACCGAGATGTCAGCGGCCGGCAACAAACCAACAAGCAGTTTTATTTTAGTTACGTAACATTTTGAACTTTAAATAAAATCCCGTCCGGCCGCTACCATCTCGTTATAAATTGTCCTTTAAAGTCTGTTCACATAATATTTTATATTCTTTTTTGTCACGAGATAAAGTATCGACTACTCCAACCTCAGACACAGATTTAATCGTATAATTTAATCATACTAAACTGTATCCTGATTCCTGCAACCTGGATGAACTCTACCAGGTCACTGACAATGCGATTGAGGTGGCTGAATTATCGGCAAAACGCGCAATATAGTCCAAGAATATTGGTACAAAAAATATCGACTCGAAAAAGCGACACTGATTTCATCATCTCTTTAAATAGAGGATATAGGACCGTCAACACCGCACCTGTGAAAATTAACTATTAATTATTATTGGGCTGATGGATTAAACTTCCATCAAACGCCAATTAATTATACGCAAGCCATTTCATGTCAGCGATGAGCTATCGCGGTATGTCAGTAGCTTATTGATGAATATGTCGCAGGAATATGATAATATAATATGAAATCCCTAGGGAGAATCAATTCACGGGAGATATAAAATGATAACTCGACAAACATCGACCTTAAAATAAAGTGGTTTTAATGAAATCCCTGAAAAGTATTTCACAGCCTTGCTCTCCGGTCTCCGCTCTGGTCTTTAAACAGATTTACATAGAAGCGTGGGTAGGTACGTAGAGCTTTACATACAAGATTTAAAAATAATTAAATTAAATACTTAAGGGCTTGTGTTGCCTGAAGCCTTCATTTCGCTTCACCTACTCTACCCTCGTAGGCTCATACATTCAGGCCCTCTTTCGCGAGCTTCTGGCTCCGGTCATCTTATCATTGATCGTCCCTTAAGGATTTGATCAAATCCCCTTTTTTGTCAAACTCTCCAATATCGGCAGTTACATCAATGTCCTCGTTATAAACCTCCATACATATCTACCACTTACTCTAATGCACCCTGATGCAAGACCAATAGTTTGAAATGCAATACAAGTTTTTGGCCCGAAGTTTGACTTTGATGAACCAGCGATTCAGAAAAATGCCTGTAATGGATACGTACGTATACCCCTCTAAGTAAAGGTATTCGTTTTTAGGCTCCAAATAGCCGCTCTTCTTTGGACCTCTACGTTTTATAGCTAAATAGTAGTAGTACCTGTTGGCACGTCTCATGTTGTGTCTGTAGGCTCAAAGTGCTCGCTTTTTTCTCGCGGTATTTAGGTAAGTAGGTTATTATCACAGAAAAAAATGATACAGAATATGGCACAAATTCACTTAACATGCATAATTGGATATGACCTAAATAAATTATGGCGCACGCGTTCTGACTCCAGCGAATGCAGCCTACCTACGCTGCGTAGTGATTTATTGTGTTCCTAAATTACTGTCGCGAAATACCTCGCTCGACTAGCGTCAAACTAGAGGTTAACATCCTATCAACTGCATTCCTCAAGAAATGACCAGCGCGAGTGAATCAGATGACCTCATTTTGTATCATTATATACAGCTAACTTTGTTATTTATGCTGTAACTTAATATTAATCAGTATTGGGTGAAAAGGCGCTCGCTGTGCTCGGTGCTGTCTAAATGCAATTTGGAAACCATTGACTTAATTTTAACAAGCACGCACTCGCCCTCTAATTCCTTTACTCGTGGATTCATCATCATCATCATCAGCCCACATTAGTCCACTGCTGGACATAGGCCTCTCGCATAGCACGCCACTGAGCCCGATCTTCGGCTTTCCTTCTTCAGTCGCTACCGTACCGCTTACTCGTGGCTTATCTGTCCTATTTGGATTTATTTTTTTCTTTATTATAAGATGAAAACTCCTCACCTCTCACTTGCTATATTAACCGCAGAAAGTTTGAAGACTCCTGGTCCACGTCTTGACGCTTTGGTACTTGTGCCGGAAACTTTGTAAGTAACAAAGGTTCACAATGAGCACAATTCGTGTCAAAACTTTTACAAGAATATCGACGTTGTAAAACAATAAACGCTTGCTCTTGGAAACTTGTTGACTACTTACAGAGTTTCAAGTGGAGGAGCGCTAATTTTCATTTCAATTCGAGTTTAGCAAAGGTACGTAATATCCAACCTCGTGTATTATTTATTTAATGTCTCATTCATTCACGGCTCTAAGCTTGTCTTACATAAATCCGAAAAATCTCGATCTATGAAACAGTGGAAGGTAGTAAGCGAGCACTGGCAGTATTCCCTGTGTCCCTTTATTGTTACGCTTTGAGAACAAAATAGTTTTTAAATTTTATTAAATATATAAGAAGTAAAATGTTACAAAGATTACGATTATCATAATGTCGACTTATTCGAAATATGAATAATTTAGGTCTAAGTACTCGTACCTCTAAAAACATGAACAAGAACAAACTTTGAACTTCAGTACTCAATATCATGCTTTTTATTGAGTTCTGTGACTAACGTAGTTATAAAATTAAGAAAATGCATTTTATTGATCTCAACTACCGATCGACATAATGATTTAATTAGGCTTGCTGCTAGATAGCTAAGAAGATAATAATAAGTACCTAGGTATGGATAATATAATCAACAACTGTAGCACTAGGTATGCAACTAGGTTTTGCATTTCGTTAAACACAGTATTTGCTGTCTTCAATGGTGCTACTATGGCTACGTGATAAGGAGAGACAGCTATATTAACATCACTGCCCGATACTAATTTCTATAACTATTACCAACGACTAATGGGGTATAAATTACGACTAACATAACACAATGTCAAACTAGAAGTGCGAGTGAGATGTCCCATAGTCACAGTATCAGTAACATGAAAATAGTTTTATTTTTATACATATATTATTTAATTAATTTGTTAATTTTATCAATTTAATGACATACCCATAATTAATTAAATAATAACGATAAAATACGACTAATTATATGTATACCTATACCTATACATATCTGGAAAAGTAATTCGCAAGCCAAACGCACCTTTTGAATCATCATCAGCCCATCACGTTCCCACCGCTGGGACACGGGCCTTCTCTCATAGAGAGAAGATGGGCCATAATCCACCACGCTGGCCCAGTGCGGGTTGGTGGATGTCACATGTCCTTGACTTTTTGTGAAAAATTCTTGGACATGCCGGTTTCCTCACGATGTTTTCCTTCACCGTTTCTAGAGCGAGTGTTATAGTCGCACATAACTTAAGAAAGTCAGTGGTGCGGGGCCAGCGGGATTCGAACTCGGGTGCGTCGGATCGAAAGTCGCACGTGCTCCCACTAAGCCACACTCGCTCTCACCTTTTGAATACTCGGCTATATATGTTTTTTATGTAAAAGGGTATTTCACGGTATATTATTAATTATGTACCTACGTTTACCAAATGGGATGTTGCCGAAGCGCGGATCGATCGAACGATCACATACATAGATCCTGGTCCCTAACTAGGATTCCCTGTATCCAGGGAACCAGGAACTTCAAGGACCGTGGTCACACAACACCCAGGCACGAAACAATTGCTTGCGCTTTTTTTCCGTGCACAAACATTTGTCCCGTCGCGGGAATCGAACCCGCATACTTAGTGGTGTATGAGATTTGAGCCAACTTACCCAACCACTACACTACAGAGGCTGACGAAGAGAACGCGTTTGCGCGACCATCGCAAGTTCGTGCGAATATTGTTCGCCAAAACCGAGCAACGTTAGCGCGAACTTGTAATGGTCGCCCGAACGCGTTCCACTTATTAGAACGAAACTCTGGCGACACTCTCCATTTATCTGCTGTTGATGAAACAAAACGAAATAGTCGGTTTATCACTTTAATTAGCAATAGTACATAGTTTTTGAGTAGATCAGGTTATATAATTCTAAACGAACACTACATCTGCCGTGCATATCGAACGATGGCGGTCTGCCGACTCTCAAAGAGAATGTAACCACAACCACTATCTGCCGAGTCTCGGGTCCCGCGCCGGCCGTCTTCTCCCCCTTTCCCCGTCCCTTCTCTCCGCCATCCTAGTGCTGTCCGTGGACAACTGCTTCGCTTAGTTTTTATACTAAATTCTCTTTCTTGATGACGATATCTAAAGACAACATCTATTGACTGGACTAAGACGAAGCAACTAAGAAGACATGAATCAGATAAACAACTCGTTTGATTACTGTGCAAGTTAAACAGTATTATAAAAAAAAACTTCTACTACTCGTTTGTAGGAAGTAAAATGGGATCATTATCCCTAATAAACGTGAGAACAATGCATCACCTCATTTACAAATATTATGTATTATTAATTAGCACACACAATGACACAACGATATTTGTGCATTTCTAGCTATAGTTAATTAACTATTTAATGAATAAGAATAGATTTAGGTTAGCGGTTAAATTTATATAGGTATTTGTAACTATATACAGCAACCAAATATTTAATAGTTGGTATAGCTAAGGTGGCTTTAGTGAACACTGTCAAGCGATAGCGTTGGTGAAATGAATCGAACGCATTGATATCATGACTGTGATTGACAGAGATTGATGACTCAAACGTATCATTTATAAGCACGTACATGAAATAGATAGTCAAAATTTGATAGAGTCAGAGCTCGACATGAAATAATAATGTCACACATTAGATTGTAACAAACTTTATGTACCTACTTAACAAAAAGTAATTATAAAAACATTGTAAATGATATTTAAAAAAAATAATATTTTCAAAAGATACGCACTTAGCAGAGTTGAATGTAATCTTATCTATAGTAGGTTCTATTATAAAAATGGAACTGAGCCAATTCTGTACATTGAAGATATTTTTGAAAAATCAACTGGAATCGACTATTTAGATGGTACTGAAACGAATCCACGGATTTTAGAATTTTGGTCTGTTTGTTTATTTGTGTGTTTGTTATCTATATACTCAGAAACTGCTGAACGAATATTAATGTAGTTTTCAGGGTTTGGTAGCATTATTTCCAACTTAGATTATAGGGTGTTACATCAAAATCAGTTAGGTGACG
Organism: Petrophora chlorosata; assembly: GCA_951640565.1. Classification (NCBI taxonomy): domain Eukaryota; kingdom Metazoa; phylum Arthropoda; class Insecta; order Lepidoptera; family Geometridae; genus Petrophora; species Petrophora chlorosata. Next base: position 14,467,624 of record OX621188.1, on the reverse strand, counting down.
AGGAAGATACAGATTGAAATCTTCGTAGCACGCGCTCCTATACACTGGGGAGGTCTTACTAAGATGGTTTTTAAAATACGAATATCTATCTTTCGTTCACGCGGACGAAATCGCGGGGAAAGCTAGTAACAAATAAAATAACCAATGGCATCGATATTCGATAGGCAATTCCTTCTCGGAAAGTGTATGCAGTAGTTAGGTACGTTGTTAGTTTACGATGTATAGACGTTGTTTGTTATCGCACTATTTTATCGCTCGGCAGTGTAACCTTAGCCTCGACGAGCCACCTAGAGCAGCGGTAGGGCTTGTTATACAGGGTGGAAATGATACATGTTTACAGACGATTTCTATGCAAACTACAGAAACAAAAATAAAAAACTGATATAACTACTAGATTGCATAGCGCACAGTGCGGTTAATCCTATTTGTTATATGTGTTAAAAAGTAAAACGTATTTTTTATACTGTCAGGATGCATTTTTTTAAGCTACACAAAAGTCTAACTTGTAATAAGTCGACATTTCAAAACAAATTAATTACACTTAGTTCTAAAATTATTAAGTAGTTTCTTGTAATGGTATTTCTTGCACAGCTGAAAGTTGGCTGGCTGGTAGGAAACTTAATCTAATTGGGCGATCACTGTTATCAATGTTGTTATACCTAATTAAAATAAATAACAATGAAAATAAAGCATTCTGATAGCATGAAATAAATGGACCCTAAAAGCAAAGAAAACTAACTATTACCAGGCCTAGCGCATTCCGCACTGTAGGTACGAAGCTATAAGTACATAGTCGCACGTCGCACGTACACGTGGCTCGTCAGATAAGATAAGAGCCGAGATAGAAAGAGAGACGCTCTGTAGGTTAATATGACTAGTAGGTATGCAGCGCTACGCGAGCTGAATTGAATTTTATTGCGTCATAGCAAGAGTCGCTATTTGTTTAAATTTCTTTGCGGAGTGATGCTTCTGTCCCTTAGTATTCTGTGCTATTACTTAAAATATATTTCTATTTCTATTTTTGACCTTAATAAAAACAAAAGGGACTTACCGCATTATGCGCTAAATTATAACTAGTAAGAGATTTTTATTTATACCTATAATATTTATTGTTTAACTTTTGTAGTCCCCGAGAAATCGCCTGTGAACATTTATCTCACCTGTATATTATACTAAATGAAATGACTTCTGACCTCTATATCATCATAATGAACCCTAAAGAGGAAGCATTTTATACTATTTCTCTTTTTGACCTTAATAAATAAAAATAGGGACTAACCGCATTGTGCGCTATATGACTAGTAAGATGCATCAGTTTTTTATTTATAAGTAACTTTTGTAGTTCCGAAGAAATCGCCTGTGAACATTTATCGCTTGCTGTATATACTAAATGAAATGACTTATGACCTCTACATCATCTTAATAATGTGTTGGCGATGAAATCATTACTTCACTTGTTTAATTTATCGAATTAAAGATCTAACTGAAGTGTTTATTTTAAAAGTCTTTATCTTTATAGTGCGACCGCGATCTGGATGATGATCATGGTTAAAATGGAATCTATAGCCTTGTAATGATCCTATATTTTATATAATAATATAATGCCTATATTCATATAAAGCAACTTTGTATGTTCATGCATCCTTGTGTAAATGGTGATCGCGAACAATTTTTCCCAATACAATACAATACAATAACAGTTTATTGCACACCAAATACAATAAATAAAAACAACACAATATTAGAAAAAAGTCACGAAATACGTCGTAGATTTGACGTACAACGGGCGGTCTTATCGCTTAGAACGTTTTCTTCCAGGCAACCTTTGGATGAATAGAATCTATTGCGGTTTGGTGGTGTACATAATAAGCAAATATAATAATCACAAATACGATAAAGAAATATAAAAATAAATAAATAAAAAAATGAATATAGGGTTACTCAGATAAGGTATCCAGCCACTCGAAGTAGGGTTATAATTAAGTACTGGCTTATATTGTTGTGGTTCAACTATTAAATAATTATAATTCAAACTAATCACAGTTCCATTATAGGTAGGCTACGTGTTTATTGAAGCTCACTAAAAACATCAGCTAGATCTCAAAAGACATGGGTACGTAGGTACCCATTACCTTCCCAATATAGGATGGTATGCTGTAGGTAGGTAGGTATAGTAAGAATTTAAGATAAAGTAACAAGAAACTTTGGAAATGGGGCTCAAAGTAAAGTAACATTGACATATTTTTAAAATTAGAAACATCTAGCGAAGTCTTAAGTATTTACAAATTGTAGTATATTGTGTACCTATTAAAAAATACAAGTGGGTGGATATATATGTTACGGCTAAAAGCCGAAGTGCGGCTACACCTAGTTTTAGCCGGCTACAACTAGGTGCAGCCGGTTACATGCGGTTAAACTTAGATATATCCTACTTATCTTCGGTTAGAACTAGGTTTAGCCTTCATCATAGTGGCTAGAACTAGGTGCAGCCGCATGTGAATATAGCTGCAGCCCTCGGTAGGTTAGGGTGCGGCGGGGGTGGCCCTTGGGCCACCCCAACGCCGCGAACATGTATATTAGATATAATATAATGTAGATTATCATCTATCACTTCAATAGATTATAATCTACTGAAAAATAATGCGACGCCGGTTAGAACTAGGTGTAGCCAAGAGTAAGTGGCTACACCTAGTTCTAACCGGCTAAAACTAGGTGTAGCCGCACTTCGGGTATTAGCCGTAACATATACATACACTGTCCTTGAACAATATGGTATCCAGTGCCATAACTCTTCGATGGATACCTACCATTAAAATTGTCCGATCAAACGATAACATTTTTATTCTTTCAACATATCATCATCAATCATCAAGTACATTTTTTTTTATATTTGGTAATAATTATTGTCCTTATACCTTTATCCAGTAAAACATGTATCTAGTACCTACAAATAACTTTGACAAAATAAAAAGCAATCCTTTTTCTTCGGTTGTTTAACTAAAACATTATTATGTAGGGTATATATATACCTCGCGCCAAACTTGATGGCGGCTGACTGGCGCATCACGTGATCTGCGCAGATACAATTTCGTATGCGAATGTGTTACTGCGCAGGTCACGTGATGCTTCTGTCAGCCGCCATTAAGTTTGACGCGAATTATACTTAGGTAAGTAAATATTTTATATAAGAACTTATATAATTGTTGTTTTATGGAGTGATTGTATAACTGACTGAAACATAGGTTATTAAAATGTTTGTGTTCTGATTTTAGTTAATGTTTCTCGTGTATTTAATATTATTATTGTAATGTAATACCAACTTATTATATCCGACTACAAGTGTCTCTGTGCCAACCTGTGGCAGCGCATACACAGCGATGTATTTGCCCCGATGTAACCAGTATACATCGGGACAAGATATCATTCAATATGTCAAGGAGAGTGCTGTGGACACGCTAAATATTATTATGATATATGTAGATTTCATATTTTTACGACCTGTCGCAATTGAAGCTGAATGCGCTAATGCTAATGAGAACGACGAAATTTAGGTCCTTACGTATTTAGTACTACTCGTATTATTTATTCTGTGCCTTCGGGCCTAGGCAACGACTACCGGATGGTACTGGGTTTGTAAAGCGCTTGCGAGAAGGCTACTAACGCCATGTAGTAGTATCGGAAGTTTAAATACAAACTAGCCTGTCTGAAGAGGGACCGTGTGAAGCATTTAACTACTTGCTACTACCTGACAGTGGATAACAGGGCTTAAAAATGAAAAAGCTACAAGTAATTTAACAGTTATATTTTAGAGAGAACAAGTGAGTTATGGATATCGGGAGTTTGGAAGGTTGTAAGCCGTTACCGTGGAGGTCCCATTGCTTGGGAATTTTGGGAATAAACTTTTGAAGCATCGTCGTTCGCGTGGGCAGATGCAGCGTTCCGGAAGGTTGGTGTTCCGTAAACTAAACTTTAATTTCCGGGACTTCTGCTGTAGTCGTATTTAATGAGTTGGTGTTGCAGTAAGTTATTATTTCATACTTTGTGGTAATACATACTTTTAATTGCTCCATGTGATGTCTTATTAACCCCGACATTATGAGCAACGACCTAGCTCTGATTTATACGTAGCGTAGTAAAGTTACCTATGTATAAATAAATACGCCCAACGATCATATATATAGATAATGGCCCCTAACTAGGACTATGTGTAGGTATCTAGGGAATCAGGAACTAAGAGGACCATAGTCCCAAAAAAGGTACTTTTAAATAAAAAGTCATCAAAATCTACTTTTATTTAGATTTCTGTGATGCGCACGAACCAAAATCTCTTTTGCACCGTTGACTACTAACTTCGACAACTAGTGGAAACTATTAAAAAGTAAGTAAATGCATTAAGTCATTCCTTGTACCATTTTTGTGCAAAACTATTAAATAAAATAAATAAATAAATAGGTATGTAATCGTTCTCAATTCAGAACTTGCCCATAACATTTGCAGTGCCACCCCAGAAGTTTGTTTTGCAAAACCCTACACTGAGAAAATAGGTCTTAAATCTCATAATATCCAGTAATTTTGCTGGCGACAACGCCCTTCCTCCTTCGTCCTTTCCTTGCGTTTTACTGCTTGGCGGAGGAATACCAAATGAAAAATACCCAGATGGCCTCTCGCATGCGAGAAACCTATTCCACCTATACCACACAATACTAAGGGAAATATTTTAGTAAGTTAGTTGTTCGTGGACTCACGATCTTTTACGATGTTTTCTTTCAGCGTGTCGGATTGAGTGGCACTGAAATCGGAACATCGCAATAAATCCTACCTCTATCAAGTAACTATCCAAGTAGGTACCAAATAGGTATAGTATGTAATAATTATATGAAGGTACACGACATGTAATCAACTAATCACATACTAGTGCTGGGCAATGATAATGCCCAGTTACTACAGATATCTGAATGGTCTTGTATGGGCTATAAATACAAGAATTTAGGGATGGATGGCAGAATGTTCTGGTAGGGTTTAGTAACTGTTAATCACCTCTGAATGTTTGTGTCAAACATAATCACGATTGGCTTTACATTTATAATGCAACCGTGGTGAAGCAAATAAGCGAAACATAAATAAGCGATTTCACGAAATGCATGCAATAACGTATATTTTTTTTATACCAGTTATGTATGGTATGTATGGTAGGTATGTATGGTATACCTACCTATTTACGTATGTATACAGTACAGTATACAGTATAAGGTATATAGGTATACCTTATACAGACTCTGAAGAGACCAACTGCATTTGGACTGCAATCCAACTGCAAATTTTCAGTTGAAATTTGAGTTGTTTTCACATAACTTGCAGGGTAAGTTTTTGAACTGGGTAACTTCCTACCCTAGTCTTTCCTACATCTAGGTATGCAAATGCGTTGTAGATGTACCTATTAAACCAAACTTAGTTTAAGAAATATCTGATAAAATACTATATTCATAATAGTGTAGGTGTACCTTTCCTAATAATTTTACATATTCTAATGACAATTAAATTTTGAAGTGTAGTGGTAGACTGGTAAATAATAGAGCGCCAATTAATTTTATTTTAGGACTCTAATGTACCCACCTTAATCAAATGAATTGATTTGGTTATCGTTAATAATAGAATATTTATGTCTTAGAAATCCGTCTAGAGTTTTGCAAATGTTGACTATTAGGTTTTGTAAAAACATATTTTTATGGCTAAAGTCGACAATGCGTGAAAATACCTATATAGTATTATTTTATTATGAGAATGAACGTGGTTTGGGCAAATTATTCATTATAAATGACGGGTGGCACATTTAAGTTGGATTAGTCCAAATATAGTTTCAACCACATTCGGTGATCTTTTTCAAGGCGAGAGCAGAACGCTCGCGAACGCGTCGCGCTTCGCACAGTGCAAAGTGATATTAGTTGGAAATAACCACGACTCCATCCCTCTGGAATTTACTAAGGTCCAGGAAAACGAAGGTATTATATATCGCTATTTTAGGTATATCTTTTAAAGTACTTATATTCCAGCTTGTTGAAGTAGAAAAACTGCATTCTTATGTATGATATAATTTTGAAATTGTATGTCTATATTAAAAAATACTAACTATTACTTATCTATATACCTACTTACGAACAAGCAGTAGTAGTAGCCGCCAAGCAGTAGTGCCCAAGCATTACTGTGTTCCGGTTTCAAGGGCATTGTAGCCAGCGAAATTACTGGGCATTATGAGACTCAACAGCTAATTGTCTCAGGGTGACGAGCGCAGTGCAGCGCCGCGCAGGATTTTGCAAAACAAAGTTCTGGGTGGTGCTATTATTGTTATGGGCTGGCGTATTGCTTACCATCAGGCAAACGAACAGCTCGTCTCGTCACTCAGTTACATAAAAAAAAAACGGACGACGGCTTCGTGTCTCGCACGAGTCCTTCATTAGCACTTAC